>AP025373.1:1250000-2500000 GCA_030295005.1 Cephonodes hylas
TAATGGTTATAAATTTATAAAATGAGTGGGAAAATTTTATTGATGCAGGCTCTTGTGAATTATTGATGACGTTCCTTTATTTAAGTTTATTCTACACTTGTGTGTGTTTAGGTAAATATTTTTTTTGTATAGAATTGTGATGGCCTCGAGGTTTGGGCGCGCGGTCGAGAATCTCGACGGTCGCGGGTTCGAACCCCAGGCACACACCTCTGACTTTTCGAAGTTATGTGTGTATTCATATTGAATTATCACTTGCTTTAACGGTGAAGGAAAACATCGTGATGAAACCTGCACACCTAAGAGTTCTTAGGAATTTCTTAGGTGTATAGTCCGCCAACCCGCACTAGGCCAGCGTGGTGGACTATGGCCTAAACCCTCTCAATGGTAGAGGAGACCCGTGCTCAGCAGTGGGCGAATATGGGTTGATGAAGAGAGAAGAGAAGATGAATTCTGCTTATATTATGGAAACCTTTGAAGCATTTTACACCAGGTGTCTATTGTGAAGAATTGGTGACAAGACTACTGACAATACTTCCTGTTTCAGCTCTAATTATACCACGACGATTTCTTATTTATAAAGACTATTTTTTTATTTATAAAGCTATATATAGACAACTAAATATAGACGGACTTAATGCCAATTATTTAACACTTAAACAAAAAAAAATCAAATATGAAATTAACAAAAACTTAATTGACACAGTAAACTCAACTATACAGTCACCAAGACATAGTCAAATGAATCACGTTGAATCTGATGACCCATTTAGTAAAATTTAGTCTAATAAAACCGGCTATAAACGCGTTTTAATTGCAACAACACCTCACAACACTGAATAATAGAACGCACCAGCCGAGCACTAAATCAAAGAGAGTAAAATTAATAACAGAGAGGCAATAGCGAACGTATACCGGCAGTTATTCGTGTCCAATTAGAACGGAATAAATTGGCACCACCCAAGTTAATATCAATAAGCGACCACTGGGCAATGCCGTGAGAGATACATTTGTATTTGTTCAACCTCCGCGGATTGAAACAAAGAGTATTTATGCACGCAGAGGCGATATGAGGTATAAATAAAAAAAACATATTGTTATTGCATTTTTGGTTTCAGTTGAATGAGAATAATTTTGTGCAATATCTAATGCTTGTTTTACTACTAAAGTTATTATATTTAGGTGGAGTGTTGGTCATTCATTTAACCGTCAATGCATGTTTGTGGATTAAATCGTATCGTCGAATTATTCGATCGACTTAAATTATCCACGCTGTACGATTATCGGAGTAGTTATTAAATTATTTTTAAATACAAATTCATTTCCAGTGCCAATAATTGCAAGTAAATCTTTTTATTTAAGTATTTCCTTAAATATGACACTTTGAAAAAAGACAAAAATATCTAAAATATGTTTTGTATCCGACAAGATAACTAACCACGCATTGTCCATTTAACGATAAATAGAAGGTGTATTTTTCAATTGAAATCACAGAGACTGACATCGCAAGACTAACATTTAAAGATTTCACTCTGTCTTCTAAACATGCGCGCCTTAAGGCCATACTGCGCACCTAAGTATTAAAAATACAATGAAACATATAATTATTTGTTAAGTATCATGTTTTATTGAATTCACCAATGGTCCCGACATTATAGTTTTTATTATATAGCATTCAAGCTACGTAATACGACTCGACACAATAGATTTTGATTTCAAATAACCTAGATGTTATAAGCCTTGTTAGGTGTGCTAGACGTCTAGACTTCTGTCAATTACAGTAACTACTTCGCAAGTTAATGCATTGTTAAAAGTGTTTATCAAACAATGAGAATCATGTAAAGGTTCTACCGCATTCGCAAATACCAATTTGTTCCTTCAGTTTATTTCTTGCTATTTATTGTCTGTTGCTTAAAATACGAATATAATAGTTTATAGTTAGCATTATGCAGCGGTGGTATTTCCATATACGGCTGAAAGTACGGGTTGCCTTTAAAAATACTTACTCCACAATAAAACATTACAAACTAGAGATTACAATTTAACGTGTAAATATTTTGGGCTTCTATGAAAGTACTGTCTCTGGTATTATGTATCTTCGGAAAACATCGTTATGGAACCTAAGCCGCCGCACCGCACTAGGCTACCATGGTTGACTAATACCTAAACCCTCCCAAAGGTAGAGGAGGCCCGTGCCTAGTAGCTGGTCGTAAATGTGATGATTATGACACAACACATACACACAACAATAAGTTCAATTTGTTATGTTCTTAATAATAAAAAGTTGTACAAAACTCCCAGCAATTCTTCCCGAATTTCACTAGTCTATGCCCCGCAGCCAGCGGAGTGCATGGGAACCAAATATCTAGGGCCGCAAAGTAATTTATAGAGGAAGCAATTCCCTTTCTGTTATTACAATTGCAATACATAAACTACTTGCAAATAGTACCAACAGGTGTTTAGATGCGGAAGATTTCCGTGTATTAAAGTCGCAACTTCATGTGGTCACTATGTCTGGCTTACCGGGAAGCCGTCGTTTAGTGTTTTAGTAACTATGTGTTATGTAGGTTGTAAAAATATGCTATTTGCAACAGATTTCTTAATATAAGTTGTTTCGTAAATGGGATAATTTGTATGTTCTTCAATCAGTAATTTAACGGTCCATGTTAGCGTGCTTAAAAAGCAAAAGATTGTTTTATCATATTAACCCAAATATAATGCGGGTGAAAAAAGAGACATAACTATATTATAAATGTGAAAATGTTTTGTTCCGCATATGCACCATACACGTGATACCATATACAGGGTGTATTTAGACCGTGATCGAAAACTGAGGCAAGTAATAGCGAGGATGATCACAAACCCAGTGGCGACATTAAAAATCCCGACAAAAAATAAAAATTTTGACGTTTTCCATACAACCATCAGTGTTAAAAGTATGTGGTTTGTATGGAAAACCTCAAAAATTTTATTTTTTGTCGGGATTTTCTTTAATCCCAGGAGGTTTGTAATCACTATCGCTATTACTTGCCTCGGTTTTCGAGCACGGTCTAAATACACCCTGTATACCATTGTAGATTGTTTTGGTATATTGCTACGAAAATTACAAAGAACATAATATTGTAAGTGGTTATAGTTTACAAAAGAATGAAAAAAAGAATATCCCTTGGACACAATTATTGTATTTGCCTTTATATTTTTTTCTTATTATTTAAAAACTATTTCAAATAAACGTAAATTGTACTTTAGGCTCTGATAAAAAAAAAAACATTTATGTGCAAGGTCAAAGACACCAAACAGCCCACATTACGACAAATGTCAAAAGCCACCGATCTAAATATCGATACACACCTAAGAATATATTCCAAAGAATTAAACCAGGAAAAACAAACATAGAAAAGAAACCATAACTCTCAAACAGCAGAAGGATGGGCACGAGACAAGATATACTCGCAGCGGCTTCCAACATACCAATGCGTCGCCATGTACGTCTAGTCGACTTAGATTAAAATATGAATACTCAGACGGACACTTCATTTATTAAGGATCCAGAGTGTAAGGTTAGCATAATAATTCTTGAAGATAGGAGCTGGCAAGATGCCCGAGGCTTAGGGTTGCCAGATATTTACGTCAAGGTTGAAAATTGATGAAATTGTTGCTTTGAAGAATACTAGTCAAAATAACGTCACCATCAGCCATTATCAGTTCCACTGCTGGGCTTGTGTAATATCTAAAACTGAGACGGTTTATGTTATAGCCGACCACGCTGGCCTTATGCAGGGTGGCGGAATAAACAAGGAAGAAATTCTTTCTAAGTGTGTTGGTTTTATTATGATGTTTTCTTTCACCACAACGTCAGTATTAAGTAAAAAATTAACGGTGAAAAACATATTTTAAAATCAAGCTTTTATTATGCACGAAAAATTAAAAAAATAAACTAAGAAAACATTCATAAAATTCGTAGTTTTTTAAACTTTACAAGTAACAATTTACAAAAGTGTTCGGTTTATCAGTAGAAGTATGATACATAAACATATATTATCTATAACTAGTATATTAATATTCTTAAGTGATCTAAAAGCTCGTCGCGGCCGAGGTCTTTGCATTAACGAAATTGCGCGACAAGCTTTTAAATCACTTAAGAATATTAATATACTAGTTATAGATAATATATGTTTATGTATCATACTTCTACTGATAAACCGAACACTTTTGTAAATTGTTACTTGTAAAGTTTAAAAAACTACGAATTTTATGAATGTTTTCTTAGTTTATTTTTTTAATTTTTCGTGCATAATAAAAGCTTGATTTTAAAATATGTTTTTCACCGTTAATTTATTTTTAACTTTTTAGTTGGAAATATTTCTAACTCTATCCATTTCGTAGTCATACCGAAATTCACCTTCCAACTTCTCATGACACCAGATCAACGATACCTTGTTATTATGTTGTCACTGAAAATACAAAGGCATACCAAATTTTAGCTTAATTGGTCCACAGGAATCGGAGTTCATATGGGCTTCTTCCAACTCCTCATCAGATCAGCTTCATGATACCATATTTTTGTATTGTTACCGAAGTTACGAAGACAGACCAAATTTCAGTTCAATTGGACCACAAGAATCGGAGTTCCTATGGGCATCTTCCAACTCTTCGTCAGATCAGCTCTATGATACCTTGTTATTATTATATTGTCACCGAAATTACATAGGTATACCAAATTTCAGCTCAATCGGTCCAAAGGAATCGGAGTTCCTGTGGGCTTTTTCCAACTCCTCAATAGATTAGCTCTATGATACCATTTTTGTATTGTTACCGAAATTATGAAGAGATACAAAATCTCAGCTCAATTGGACCATAGGAATCGGAGTTCTTATGGGCATCCTCCAACTCCTCATCAGATCAGCTCCATGATACCATATTTTTGTATTGTTACCGAAGTTACGAAGAGATACAAAATTTCACCTCAATTCGACCATAGGAATCGAAGTTCCTATGGGCATCTTCCAACTCTTCGTCAGATCAGCACCATGATATCATATTTGTGTATTGTTGTCGCAGTTACAAAGACATACCAAATTTCAGCTCAATCGGTCCACAAGAACCGATGTTTCTATGGTCATCTTCCAACCTCATCATCAGACCAGCTCCATGGTACCATATTATTGTATTGTCATCCAAGTTACATAGGTATACCAAGTTTCAGCACAATCGGTCTATTGGAAGTGGTTCAAATCTTCATTGCAAGATTTGTAAACATACAAACATACATACATACATACATACATACATACATACATACAAAAGTGAAGTTGAATAAAAGCTTGTAAAAACATACAATAACAATTCTATTTTGATATCATCAGGAAAACTTTGATTAAGACCGGTGAGAAGCGAATACAATATTTTTCAACAGCTGACCTAAATATGGCGTCTTTTACTGGCATGTCAATTCTGTTGACAAATTTAATTATAATTTTTTTTTAGTTATCAAGCCAAAGGGATCTACTTATAAACATTTGGTAGGCAGTTATAACTAGAGAGAAACGGGCAAGAAATCTACCTTTACTCTTTTCCAATCAAGAAATGGTTAACAATATACAAATATTACATTTTTCGTATGTCTTTCTGTATCATGAGTTTTAGTGTCATCACTATATTACTGTAAAAAACGATATTTTGAGGATAATATAATACCAGTATGTAGGGCGAGCGTCAACCCTACAAAACGAGAAACACGTTCATAAATTGAAATCCGATATTGACATAAATAAAATGGGATCCATACGTGACGACATGCGATGTATATGTTTATATCCACTATTTATCCGCACTTGTTTATTAACATCGATATTAATTGCAAATGCACGCTTCATTCATACATATGTAGAGGCCTTGCACGGGAGTATAGATTAAAATATAGAATTTTTTAAAGTGACTAGAGATTATTGTCGCGGACATAAAGACTTCAATGACATAAACTATGAATATTCTCAATTACCTAAATTGTATTCGTCTATTCAAAAAAAATATACATATATATAGCATATTTAAAAAAATAAAGTTATATTTATGTGAAATTATACAATGCCTTATTATTGGTGTTAGATGTTCGGGTGTACGTGTATTTAATTCGTAGCAATCATGAAAGGTGTCAAATCGATGGTATTGGAAGATAATTCAATAATGCTACTTGAATCGAGAACCTATGCAAAAAATCTTTCTAGTCAACCCATATACGTCCCATTTCTGGGCACGGGCCTTTTCTTCAATTTGAAAGGATAGCCTTGATAATTTACATGTATTACAATATACTTCATACATTAACCTCACAAAGCACCTGAGCAAATTTGTACATCAAATACTTCAAAAATCGGCAATCAAACTCTTAGTATGTTAACCAACTACGCAACTAAACAAAAAATCGCCGCAAGAGCATATTCTATATTCACACATTTATCAAGCGGGCATAAACAGAATGGATTCCCTTCGCAGGCCACCGTTAGAAGCTCTCGTGCCAAGACGACATTAACGTTTGTCACCGAGGTTAACAATGAGTTTAACTTAACTGGTTAACTGTTGGAAATTGAATTAGGCACGAAGTTGTGGGAACGTGTCGATAGGAAACTATCGATAGTTTACATGCTAATTTTGGGAGTGAATTTAGTAAATTTTTATTGTATAGAATTTTTAAAATAGTAGAGTTTGTTCAGGTAACAAACCCTTAGGAATATCATATATTTCCAATAAAAAAGAAACACACAAAAAACTGTAACCATAAAATAATATACTTAATTTTAATACTTACGATGAAAGTATAAGTAACTTTGACTTACCAACTGACAAAAATTCCTGTTACATTCTACTCACTTTAATAAACTAACGTTACATTGGAACAGATAGGCAGTGAGGTATCTTTGCAACCCCCTTTAAGTTTCTCATAAGGCTGAACCTATTGCCGTTTATTGTCAAATTTCCAAAACCTGCTGGACTTGAAGATTTTTTCCGAGTTAATTCTCGAACCTGTGGCCATCCGATCGCAAGTACTAATGTACAAATGCATTAAACAAAGGAAGCGATTAAATAAAAAAATAAATGTCGATAGTGTTAATATCGATAGTTGTATCGTCTCAAAACCAAACCTCCTCACTTTTAATACAAGCTATGTAACCGCAAAGCTACGAAATTATGGCTGCATTGTAATATAAAATTATGCAAATAGAAAATTAAATATTTACTTTAAAACTAAAGGAGTAATGTTAATGAGTTTAGTTGTAAGTCATTTAAATGTTTTTAAATATTTATTCTGTACCTACTGTCAATTCCATCGCAGCATAACCAGTTAAAATTACAATAAAATATTTGGTGCTTGATAGCATAAATCAGTTTCTTCTTTTGAGGAGAAAGGTCATTAAATTCATTGAATCTCTTACGATACTCGTATATAGAAAAGCCTGTAAGTAAACGCAGCTAGGGTAGGGTTTTCTCTGCATCTGGGATTGTACCTTGATTCTGACTGATTCTTGATTGAACGTTCCATTCGGAACGCTAACACAGAGATGAAAAGTAGTCTTTGTAGGGGTAATAAGACATTCTGGATGCCCAGGGACAAATCCTTTTACAGTAAAGGTACGTAAAAATTCCTTAATGAATATTTGAATGACATGACTTAGAAAATTCATAAATGTGTCAGCGATTTGACTCTAGGCATTAAACTCTTTAAATGGGCAGCTACATTCCACTTCATAGACCGAATATTAAAACGGTTATAATAATATTTTTCCTGAATAATAACAAGACTGCCTCATGGTGTCGCGGTTCAAGTATGTGCCGTGCGATTTAGAGATCCTGGGTTCGATTTCTGGGTCGGGCAAAGTGTTATTGGGTTTTTCTATTAGGAAATTCTCAGTAGCAGCACGGAATCTGGAGATTTGCCTGAAAAACGGCAATAGGTTTGCCCCTATTACGTGGGACTGATACTTAACTGGCGAAATGTGGGTGTAGAAATGCACCTCTGCCTACCCCGTCAGGGAATATAGGCGTGAGTTCATTTATGTATGTAAGTAATAAAAAAATGATTATTTTAGAACAGTGCTTCACAGCCCAGATATTAATAAGATGCTTTTTTTATAATAAAAAGAATATTATTTTAAAACAGTTCCCACCGTATGTAAAGCCCAACATTAATGAAACATTAAACTCTTCGAAAGGAAAAACTAACTTTCACTTTACCTAACAGCGAGTTAACGCACATCACATACAAGGAACAGCACAAATTACGCGCCGAACAAGGATACTGACAATTACACTCATAAATTATTCATTTTAACACAACATACCAAATCGAATTTCAGCTTAAAAATCACACTTTAATCAAAATATTTTATCCGACGGCACCTTATGCGGATAATTGTAGGCAAATTGATGAGGATGCGCACTTTAACAAGCCTGTCGCGAGAGGTCGTTTTTTAAGGGAACTACTTTAGTGGAAGACTCTCACATGGTAGTGTAACCGAGTAATTAAAAAACATGATGATATGCTTTTTAGACGATAGAGTCGCAGCTCATTTTCTTTCAATCTCAAATTTGTTATGCATATTTTTGTAAAAATCTCGCGTACTTCATTATTTTTTTAAGTACAATCATGATTTTTGATATTGATTAATTACTTTGTTTCTGTCCAAATATAAAATATAAATAATTGCCTATAAATCATTACATGAGGGACTTTTATCCTTGTTTCACTGGTTGACACTCTCTAAGAACTCTACATTTTGTTTAATTCTAGTCATTTTAAGTGTATAGATACTTGTTTTTCAAGGTTAAATATTTACTGAAAAAATCTTAAAAAATTCCTAAAAATCGAAATGCTAATCGCGACGGTGTGATAAAAGAAAACCCTTAATTCAGTCCTTCACATTTTTCCAGGTGTTAAAATATTTAAAATACGAGGTATTTACTGTATCACATTATGAGCTCATTACATCGTTACAAAATAAATAATCACCAATAAAATCGGAACGTGACGATTTTTTTCAAATATTTTAAGGCATACAAGATTTTATAGCAATTATGCAGTTTAACTGTCATCGCTTTATTTTCTTGAGTTTTCGTAATGGTTGAGCATTACCCTTTGTAAGAGTAAACACGTAACGTAAATCTTCCTTTATTACCTTTTTGGAAGCAACAACTTTATTTCGAAGGTGACAATCTCTTGTGAAACATAAATCTATCCACAGAAAAAAAACATACAACTCTATATATTAAATTTACTCGCAAAACTTTTATTTCTGTTCATAGGTTTCGCCAGTTATGTAACGTGAGTGCTTATTTTCGTTTTTCCTAATCAATGGCATACTCAATGCTTTTACTGATAATTTCTAAATTAAAATACCTAACATCTTATATCTCTACTGAACTATCGAGACATAAAATAAAAAAATAAGGCCAAGGTATACACAACACAGTAGTGTAATATTTATTTTATGTATACTAAAACTGATATTATAAAAAAACATACGTACACACTCACGGTTATACCCTACAGGAGTTGGCAATAACTATTCAGTGCCACAAGACGTAGTTTGCAGCAAAATATGAGTCGGGATCGTAATCCTGCTATCATCATCACCAGCCTGTCTCGTCCACTGGTGGACATAGGCCTCTCATATGCCATGCCACTGGACTCGATCTTCGACCTCTCCTCATCCAACCGCTGCCAGCCACCTTGCGGATATCGTCACCCCACCTAACCACCTAACTCCAGAACTCGTTTCTCCCAGCGGTCATCAGTTCTGCGACAGACACAAAACCAGGCTGGAAAATAGCAGATAGGTCACCAAGCAGGAAGTCAGCAATCACCTACATTCTTAGAATCCGTATATTGGAAGTTGGAACACTTTCAAAGTACCCGTATTAACATTGGTAATTTGGCCTCGTACTTAATGCAGGGTAATAAAAATACGTGGGACACGCAAATTGCATGTTGAAATAATAAATTTCTCGAAAGTGCACTCCTCCCGGTACGATTATGACACTTAATTGAAATTTCGGCTATCGGGATGTATTTAAGTGCTTTCGTAGAAAAACGAACGTCGCCGTAGGGTTGGGACGGGTTTTTGTTTTTCGCGTATGGCAAAGGAACATGATTTATTCTGCCAATTAAATCGATATGATTGGAACTCGATTAATACGTTTATGGGTAAAATTTTATTGTAGGTATACCTTATTTATGCGTTATTGTAATATTTTGCCCATTTTTAATTTTTTGGAAACGGTACTTTTTCAGCTTCGTACTCTCTCTGCAAAATCAATAAGAAATATATATTAAAAACAAGTGAGAAATAAAGCGTTGCGTATATTATTTGCCTTATAACGTTATATACATATATGAATATATTTTTTGCTATACTCTCTATATTTCATCTAACTAGTCATTAGCGATTCCTTTTATAATTGTGTTTGTATCAAATATTTTGTTATTAAATCAATTTAAGTTGTAAATTTTAAGGTAGGCTCGGACTTTACCTAATAATAATTGAACGCATTCACACATTTGTTAAGCAAATTTAATAGATTAAAAGCCAAATCCATAAGAAAACCTAGATTATAGCTGCAAAATGAACAATAATATCAAGTGGCAACCCTCATAACAGCTCTAAGTGATGGGCAGCGTATCTTTACTGCGCAGTGTAAACAAGAAAATTGATTTTGAAAAGAATCAGACGCGAAAGTACACATTACAGTTTCACAAGTTCACAGAAGCATTTATAACAATTACTGTAAGGACTCGACTTACATTACCTCTTTGATGCATCTCAGGTCATGTGTTCGATTTCAAAATAATTAACATAAAAGATTGATGAAACAATAAAGAAGAACATATAAAAAAATTATAGCATCATCGTAATGACACCTGCACAGCCAAAAAAGTTCTTAGGAATTTCTTAGGGGTGTAGTTCGTCATTAAGAGCGTTATGGACCAATAATAGCCATAATTCACACAACAGAAACAAGAGATTAAAAACTCACCGTAGTAAAAGGGCCTGTTTCCTTTATCAAACAATTTCCTGACTCTTTTCTTTATTTGTAGTTTTTTAAATGATTCCAACAGACTATTTTTATTTCTCACAAATTATCCATTTCTCATTAGACCTCTGCAAGGGTACGAAGCTCTTTATACAAAATAATTAAAATATGTATGAAATTAAACTGCGCCCCACTTTAATGATAGCCCTTCGCGTTTGATTTATAAATACAATCGCTCCAGATCCACGAATGGTGCGTGTACCTACATTTGTAATTTAAAAACATATTTATCGAATCGTTTCGTCCAGTAATTGCTTGACGATTACTCATTCGTTTGAAAATTCATTTTATTGGTGCGGAGTTGCAAATGTTTATCATTACTTTGTTACTTACATAAACTCAGACTTTTATTTGCGCTTAGAAGAAAGTATGGGACGACCAGCATCACGATGGTCTGATGACTTGAGAAAGGTGGCGGGAAACGGATGGGTGAGGGTTGCTCAAAACCGGGATGGTTGGTGCTTTCTTGGGGAAGCCTACATTTAGCAGTGGACGGCGATAGGCTGAGTACAATTACAACATTTAAATTTTAGCAACAAAACAAAAATGCACAATCTTCTAAAATCTCATTACCATATTATATTTTCCAATATTCAATTAACATAAAAAGTCTAAAAATTACCCAACTACCCCAACCACATTGTACTGAAATATATAAAGATTATGTTTCCTACACAGTTCCTAGCTCCGTGCCTATCTCGACTGCGGTGGTCTCAGCGCGAATAAAAGGCGTTACTCTCAATACGCCACGGCCCAGTGTGGCGCTGCCTGGCCCAGTTTCAGACTATGAAATTGTCTAAATTAATCGACTGACTGCGGCAGTCATGGCTGTTCATAATAAACTACCTGCTGCATTAAATACATGTCTGAATTAAATGAAGGTGGTATTGATGTGGATGGCAGCTTCTGTTTATTGTTTGAGCCTGAACTACATTTTAAATTGTAATACGACTGATTATCCAAAGTGGTAGATAAAGATGTTTTTCTACAACTATATTTTACCAGCCATTTTTTCATCGCTTTAAGTAACCTAGGGCGTCAAACTAGTCAAATGTTAAAATACCAAACTGTACATTATTTTCTGAGCCTTTTTGCATGTAGTATTAAAGAATAGCCGTAAGGCGTCAACTGTCATGTATTCGGAATCAGTAATTTCATAACCCTCAGTCCACCGCGCTAGAGCACGTTGGTGGTGGAATATACGTTTTAATTGACATTTTTGTTAGGAAAACATTTTTTTTCTCGTCGGAATTTTTAAATACCAATGGGTTCCTAAAAACGTAGTCATTACCCTTCTTGGTTTTCGATCACGGTCTGCATGTCTGTATGTACGGGATATTAATATTTCGATACTACCCGAGTATCCCAATACGCGCACACATAACAAAGTTCGTCTGCAACGCTTAAGCAATGACTTGTCAGACGAAATGAATTAAATATTGCTCTCATTAATATTATTGATCGACGCCGATTAATCGTTGCCCAACCCAGCCGTATCGGTGTGTTACGGACACGGGTTTCCGTTGACATTTCGTATACGATTACAGGTTCGAATCGATTTCATTTTTGCAAATCACCACTCATTGAATTTGATGCGTTGTTGAATTACTCGGTTTCGAGTTTGTGTTATGTGTAAATGTGTAAATACGTAAATGTCACACGTTTGATTTAACAAATGCAGACATTATATAACGGCCGCTGCTAGATATAGACCTCCCATAAAGAATTCCAGATCAGTGTAATAGATGTAGCCTACATCCAACAAAGTCCCGAGACCTTTTACATTGTGATAAATACTTCGTCCTAAGAGTATCTTCTACTTCATCAACCCATATACGCCCACTGCTGAGCACGGGTCTCCTCTACCATTGAGAGGGTTTAGGCCTTAGTCCACCACGCTGGCCTAGTGCGGGTTGGCGGACTACACACCTAAGAAATTCCTAAGAACTTTTAGGTGTGCAGGTTTCATCACGATGTTTTCCTTCACCGTTAAAGCAAGTGATAATTCAATTTGAATACACACATAACTTCGAAAAGTCAGAGGTGTGTGCCTGGGGTTCGAACCCGCGACCGCCGAAATTCTCGACCGCGCGCCTAAACCTCAAGGCCATCACTGAATATCTTAATATACAGAATTTTACGTGATTTATAATTCTGGGAACATGGTCTACAAAAACACCATCCCACTTGCCATGAATTAAATTTCCTGGCAAACATGGTAAAGTTTTCTTATCACCTCTTAAAATATAACCGAACTGTTCTTACGATTAGATGTCACTTTGCCGTAGATAAAAACGAGAATCCCCAACCAATAACCAAACCAATAAAATTAACATGGCCCAATAAAAATTAACAACGAATAAAAACGTGCCCACATAAACGTTCGCGTCGCCACATTTAAAAATCATTAAGTCAATGTGACAAACTAAATCAATCGACACAGAACAATGGGTAGTCTATCATTAAGTCCAAACAAGGGTGGACTCATTAAAAAATACCGCCACATATCAATGGTCTGGTGGGACCAATAATTTCACCAGAATTATTACTAAGGACCCGCAATTATAATGAAAACAATCATATCATTAAGGTGCCCGCGCGCTCCATAAAATTGTTGCTTTAACAATTGGCGGAGCGCGCGTTTTCTAATATCTGGATGCGGTAGTATATTTTACAGGATATTTTTTACTTTTAGATCAAGTGCTGACGCCAAGTATTTAGACGTCCTTCTAGAAGATGATGATGATGCTTTTACCTAGGATTTATTTGATTTTATTTATTAAATATCCTTTTGCTGCACTACTTATAAAAGTAAAAATTAAATTGAAGCTACCTTTTAAACCATTATGTCACAAAGGGCGGTCTTGTAGCTATTATTACCGTGTCTATTTAAATGGTTTCTACGTTAAAAGAAAAAAGTGCAACATTTAACCTTGCTCGTATGGTACAGATGCATCTCAGCAAGTCATTTAGAGACGATATTTTTTTAACTTTTCAAAAAAGATTTAGTGAAATCACAGCAATCTAAAATAAAAAATCTTTTACCACGGAAAACGTTTTAAAAAATTCGAAGATCATAATCCAATCAGTTACATATACCATATCCAACATCTCTCGTTCCAACATAATTGATTCACTTTAATGGACAATTATGCATTGTGTGTTTGTTTAGAGGCGGTCTTCCAGTAGATTTAGACTGATAGGTAGGCCAGCTCGTTAGGTTTCAGAATTACGACCACCACCAACTCTAAAGTGTCGCAGGGAGCCTGCGTGCATTAAATACTCATTTAGACCAGTATAGGATGACCTTTTTTCTGTCTTTATTTAAAATATACTTTTTTGACGAGACGAATAAAAAAAATCAAAGTAGTAAGGCAAACAAAAAAGCTCAAAGCAGTAAGATTTATAAATCTTTAACTTAGACGCGATTTATCAATAAAAGGCTAAAAACAACACTTTGACTTTTATCATTTTAGTTTGTTTCAAAAGTTCTTTTGCCTTTTTAGTGCATTGTTTGGTGTTCTGTGCTTTATCATTATCATTTTAACCATTGACTTATCCATGTTACATCTTTATAAGTGAAAACTGTTGGTAATAGATGTATTTATATTAAATCTGAGTTTATCAGAAGAAATATAAGTTTCCCAAAGAAAATAAAATAAGTGTAAATAAAAATAATATTAAAATAAATATCAGCAGCTCTATCAATAATTCAGAACTCTTGCTCCCTCCAACAATTAATAAGAAATAATATAATACATTTTTTACAACAACATGATATACCAAATCCCAACACTCAATTATAGTATTTGCGAAACACGTTTGCCGATTAAATTGACTCGATATTCAATTTTGTAAATCGTCATAACAATCGATCGTGACCGATCGCTTGATTATTCGGTTTCTTGAATAAATATCTGATGAGCAGGGGCGGACACATTTCAAATAAACAGGGTCATATAACGATTGTTGTATTCAATAATTTCTATAGGTAATAGAGAGTAATATTATCTATGGATGATGAGAGAAAAGCCATAGACTGTTTGAATGAGCTCATTTAAAAATTAGGTTACACCTTCCGAAGAGAAAAATGTAGTAAACGAAAGCTAAAAAAAATAGTTTATCGTATGACCAATATATTATGTAAGTATTATAAGCAAAATGGTTAGAAAATGGAAAATACTATAGCAGAGATGTTGAAACAATGTGAAAGTCAAGACGTCTAGAAGTTTAATAAGTGAAGTGCACCCGTCAAGCGTGCGATGAAGCTCTATATTGATTTGGTTATTATTTAATAGCCTTTTTTTGGTCAAAAAGTTCTCCAGTGGAGGCCACGTACTGAAAAGCGCAGCGTGGGCCGTCCTCCGAAAAGATGATCAGACGATCTCGTAAAGGTTGCAGGCGGCTTCCGACCGATCATTGGGGGAGGCCTATGTCCAACAGTGGACCACAATTGGCTGATGATGATAATTTTTTTATTAAATTACATTAAATTTAGGACAATGGCCCCATCACGCGGGGCGTAAACCCGGCCCTGCTACCGAGGTACTTCGCCCAAGCAGGGCAACGTCACTCCACGATAATATCTGTGTATGCAAAAATCTTCACGTTTTCTCGCTGTTCTCACGGTTTTGATGTCACTATGTTTTCATACTAGTTGTTTGACGCGATTTTACTTAGGCGAAGATTGTTGGTTTGATATCATTATTAATACACAAAATAAAGAGGTATTTTGTACCTCGTTTGAAGCGTGTTCTGTGCGATTAGATTTCTCAGGTTTCATTACGGTGTATATGTATATCAGTTCTCATTTATAGACAAACATGTAGCAGTATAAACTAGTAAAATGAGGGATAATATAAATTATATAATTTAAACGTTAATTAGCTTTCATTTTGGTAAATACCCGTATTTTTCAACAAACAGGATATAATTGAAAGTGTTAATATTTTATTCGCCGATATGCCGAAAATCGCATCACTACGCATTCGTTCATAAACTACTAAAATATACAAACAAAATCACCTCATATTTTTAGTAAGCCATTTTTCTAGAATTTAGTATCGTGCATGACACTATACGTTACGTTAACCGCATTCCTTTCCACTCATGAGGAACACCTAAGATAACTGTACAATGTATGAGAATTAGACTAATCCGACGACATATGTCTTTCGAAAGAACATGACGCTATGGTTACTTTCGCCTATTTCCCCGAAAATACCTCGTGGTCTCGGGACAAAAAAATGTGGTTGTGATCTAGAGGTCCCGGGTCCAATTCCCGGATCGGGTGAAGGGTTATTGGATTTTTCCATTTGGATATATAGTTTCACGGAGTAGAAAAACGGTAAAAGGCTTGCCTATTCTGAGGAACTATGGGTAAAAAAATGTAAGGAACACAGGCGTGAGATTATGTATAATCCCCGAAGATGTATTTACTAATGAACACTACTATGTCCAACACTGACTAATAAACTAACGCTTGTCACATCCCGTATTAGTTATAACAAACAAATTTTCTCATGATCTTTTCAAATAAGACACACTAAATACTCGGATACTCAACTTGCAAAGAACTCTTTTATGAACAAACTTCAGGAAGCCTAAAAACAATCACGTATAAAAATCGAAAATATTTTATAAACCAAAAATCACTGAATCACAAAAGAATTTACGTAAACAGGTAGCTATTAATAAACGTTTATGCATCACATAATCACCGAATACGAAAGCCTTGTGGCACATCTAGATTCATAATAAATCAGTACGAGCAATAACTATAAAGAGATACAAAATTATTCACTACCCTTTGATTTTGGGTGGCCAGCTGTGATAGCATACGCCTGACCTTATATTGGCAGCTATCTTATTCGGTAATCTTGTTCTGTAAGAAACATAAATTCTTATTAAGATTGATTGATATACAGAAGGGCACTATTGTATACCGCTAATTTTATTGAAAACCAGTTTCGTTTTACAGATTTAAAGAATTCTTCGACAGATCCTTGTTATTATGCATCCTTGGGTTTTATCAATATCGGCTTACATATGTAGTTATGTTGGACATGAAACTGTACAGACATACTCATGTAAAAATATACCCTTTTCATAAAAAGGTAAGTAGATATAGTATATTTCATTTAGGATCTTCCTAAAACCCGTAGGGATTACTGGCTAGTCGACTTACATGCATAGCGACTACATAAATTCACGACTGTGTAACCCGAAACTGTAGGCAATAGGGGTTTTCTTCCCACGTAATAGAAAGTGAGTCTAATGCTGTTTAGGGCACAAGTCTAGACTCCGCGCTGCTACTGAGGATGTGAAATATATGATAACGAAAAAACCTAATATTACTTAGCTAGACTGATGATGGCCTCGAGGTTTAGGCGCGCGGTCGAGAATCTCGGCGGTCGCGGGTTCGAACCCCAGACACACACCTCTGACTTTTCGAAGTTATGTGTGTATTCAAATTGAATTATCACTTGCTTTAACGGTGAAGGAAAACATCGTGATGAAACCTGCACACCTAAAAGTTCTTAGGAATTTCTTAGGTGTGTAGTCCGCCAACCCGCACTAGGCCAGCGTGGCGGACTATGGCCTAAAACCCTCTCAATGGTAGAGGAGACCCGTGCTCAGCAGTGGGCGTATATGGGTTGATGAAGAAGAAGAAGAAGAAGACTTGGGATACCACATCATGGTCTGTGAGACCACTAAGGAGTTGTTAAACATAGATATATAAAATACACTTCTGCATGTTCTGTATAAAAAATAGACATGGTTAAGTATTTTTCCATACAACTTACCTCAATCCATACATTGCGAAATAAATTTCATTTAGTCATCGCAAATTCATTTTTTTCCTTAAAATAAAATCACGCGAAACAAAATTGGACCACCAGATGGTCACCAACACTCCATATAGACATGTGGGGCGCTTGTGCAAATAAATACTCGAGCAGGCCACAGTGTCGTCCTCTTATTGAAAACACCAACTTTCGATTCCCCATATTTGAGCTCGAATGTTTCGGCAAGTGATAAAAACTGTCATATCTCCTTATTCTGCTGTGACAACAATGAGAAAGTAAGATTAGCAGTGGATTATTTTTCACTTGGATATAAAAGAAATAACAATGTAAGCAAATGTAGGTTTACGAAATAAATATAGAATTTAAAACGCAATAAACAAACGACATTAATAAATGAGGGAAAAATATAAGTTGCATTTGTTTTTATTAATTCCTTATCAATTTAAAAAAAAATATAACGATAAGAATTGTACGCTATTGAATCCTTTATGAAGGGTTAATTCTTTTAAAAAGGCGATCTTTCCAAAGCAATACAGATACGTAGTAGGAGGACCAATGGTTTATTTAGAAATTATTTTTCTTGTACATGAGAAACAAACGAGATATACTGGAGAAGCGCAACCCATTCCGGATTGAAGCACTCCTCTTTCTCCTCAGTAGCACTTTACGGGTTTTTTTCTCCAGGATATTCTTGGTATCAGCACCAAATATACCCGGAATTGGCAATAGGCTTGTTCCCTATTACGAGAGACTAACAAAGTAGACGAATCATAGACATAAAAATTCACACCTCCCTCCTTCGTGTGTCACAGAATTGTGAATGTATGTACTACTATGTGAGGAAATAGATCATAAAAATCACATCAAGTAATCTATTCCAATGGTAAAAAAAATCGTGCTAATCAAGAAATGCCAATAGGTGCCAAAGGACCGACTAAATGCCGACCACCATCTACGGATGGACTTGGCCGCGGGAGGTTTAATAGCCCCATTAAGACTTGAAAAGGCAATTATTGCCTAGCAAACAATTAGCCTGGCCTAACTAAGGTCTCACGTCGACGACTGACACCGGCAGGCTACCAAGCCGCTTAAGGCGACGATGTATCCAAATCTGCTTTTGAGTAAAAAATAATTTATTTGACTTCAGTTCCTTGTACCTTTGTAGGGCTATCTTGAGTGGTGACTTCAGTGTTTTTGTATTATAAATTTGTAAGATTTGTTTTCGTCTTCTATGGTTAGGGAGGCACGTAGAATTAATTAATTTTTATTCGCAAAAATTCATCTCCTCTGAAGTTCTGTTGTGATAAAAACTATTGACATCGATTTAGCTATGGGCTTATCTGGCATATCACAAGCAAATTTTGGTAACAAAAGTTTCATGAGTGGAGCTCTCATGACAAGTATCTTCTTCTTCTTCTTCATGAACCCATATATGCCCACTGCTGAGCACGGGTCTCCTCTACCATTGAGAGGGTTTAGGCCATAGTCCACCACGCTGGCCTAGTGCGGTTGGCGGACTACACACCTAAGAAATTCCTAAGAACTCTTAGGTGTGCAGGTTTTATCACGATGTTTGACAAGTATGATCATCAGCAAGGAGTACAAAATAATCAATCAAACAGTTATCCACTCTCGATAAATTATGCTCTGAAATTTCTCGCATCTGATGATAACGATGAATAAAACCCACATCAAAAGAAGTAGCCCTTAACACAACAACACTCAACTAAACCAATCGGCACTAAAGGAGCGGAATTCTATTCACAAATAGATAGTATCGTTGATCGGCTGCGCTGGAGCCACCCGATACAGTGGCGTGAAGATTGACACGAAATGGGACGGCAGGGAGCCTGATTGACAAACACGCTAGTACTGTTCGATTGTTAAGCCTGTTGTCTGCTTGTTGGAGCAACCATTGAACCTTGGAGCTATTCTCTTTATGTTTGAAGATTAAAAATAGGGTGCGAGTAATGAATGCTATTGGTTAAACTCATGAGAAATACAAACTATATTCCAAAGCAAGAAAAAATGAAATGCGGTCATAAAAGACGTGATTCTATACGGGATTTTTTTTACATCCCTTGCAGAAAAGTTGACCAGTAACAAAAAAAATAAAATTACTACGGACCTGAAAAACAGTCAAATCTGTAATATTTTTACAGATTACGTAGTAAATTACTTGGATTAGTTTAGAACTTTTTAATTCTCTCATTTTTAACCAAATTAAACACAAAGCAAGTGTCAAATTAGATTAAAAGTTTTTATGACTATTTCAATAACATATTTAATTGAAGAATCCCAAATCATTCAGATAAAATTCATTACAAAAAAAGGATGTATCGAGGAGTTTTATTGACGAATTGTTTATATAAAATCCGTGTAACTAATTATATTTACTAGTGAAATCTCGATTTACCGAAACAGTTCTCATATATTTCCAAAATAAAGGTCCACATCATTACAATGAAGTGAATTAACCATGAAGAAAAAGCCACAAAGACTTCCATAATCAATCGAGTGCCCTTTAAAATCGCGATTTCGAATCGGTTCACCGAATAAATTCACCAATACCCAACTGATACTTATATTCCAGCCAGTACGCCATTTTTAAGCGAGCCGCCATCTCAGTGTTGCCAATTAAAACTCCCCAAATACGTGGGGATAAGATAGAGAATTGTCATCGTGAGAGGCAAAAAATCTTTGCCCTTTGCTGTATTTATGGGCTTTTGTGCTTTCGTAGTGGCCGAAAATGCTCATTCAGCGTAAGTTATTTTGTTTTATGTGTTTAAAGAAATCTTATGAATGATGTTTTCGTCTCATTAAGCTTAAAAGGTGGTAATGTGATTTAACACGATGTATTTATGAGCCGTTTGTGGGTTAACGTGTTCGGACCGTGGCTAATTCATTAAGACCTTGGAATACCGTCTAGTTAAGCGAATTTCTTTTGTTTTATTCTTGTCTGGGGTTTATAAGGTTGTAATTTGTATGCAGGTTCGAAAATAATTCATCATCCCATCTGTTCAGTGGCAATCGGCGTTTATGTGCGTTAATTGTACCGTTTCAGGTTTAACTCTGGTTGGAGAGTAGAACACCAATATCACCTTATTATATATTATAGTTAAATCTCGATTAAATATCGGTTGGAAGGAAGTGATTAGAACTATATTTTTCAAACAAAAATGAAGATCCTAGATCGCTATACTTCTGGGTGCAATTACGATGGGTTCTTTATCTTAAGTACTGAGATTACCCTCCAGACAAATACAAACTATTTACCACAAATCTATTTTCTGTAGCCATACCACTCCAATGTACTTAGTTCCTTTACACCCTATTCTATTCTGACTACGGCATGAGTATCATCAGCCCAAACGTCTCATTACTAGCCACGATCTCAAAGCGTGCTTTAGCGAACTATACGCCTGAAAAGTTTATTACGATGTTTTCCTTCACCGTTGCGTGGCTTGAGTTTACCATTCAAAAATTATACAGCGTCATCATAATTATCAACCTTAGTCTTTATTACTGCTGGTAAAATTTTGCTAATACCATTCGCTTCCTCGGCAGTGTCATCAATCTGCCAGCCATGTCCACACCACCGTCTTGCTGCCAACTGACCAACTGTTATGTCATGTCCACTTAAACTTTCTATGTCATTACTGTAGTAGGCTCTTACTATTCAGCAATTCGCTTACATTTCTCGCACTGTTTAACACGCAGTTAAAACATCGCTTCTTACTTAGAGAAACCATGTAGGGTCGAACTTATAGACCATATCATGTCTTGACAATGTCCATTAGTGTTTGTCTACATGTAACTGTTTCTACTAGTACTACAGAGTGACTCTGTAATTGGAATACACGAGCTCTATATACTAGTGTGATAGGAACTAGACAGGCAATAGCCACAGAGATTACAAACCTCATGACATAAAAAAACAGCAAAAAATAATAAAAAATACATTTAATACTCGTGATTGTTACGGAAACATATATTTTATTTTATATCAAGATATTTTTAAGTGTAAAGCGTCAAGGTGCATTATACAACTCTCATCAGTTGTCTCAATGATTGCGTCCTGCTGAATGTTATTTTATAAATCATTGTGTAATAAAATTGCATGTGATTTTTTTATATAATTATTTAAAAAATGCAATATTTTTTCATATACACTGTTATGATCTACGTTACTCAATGGCATGAATTGTCGTTTAAAATCTTGAGGTTTATGGCTCTCATTTTCCGATTGAATGCATTTGAATTATACGCATCAGAAAAAAAATACATAAAATATAAAATAAAATACTGAATTTACTTTTTGCAAACGTTCCTAAAAAGTATTTTATGATTATTAAGCAGCTATTCCGACTGCGTAATTATCATCAAGACATCTGTCATGGAGGTGGTCAGAAATTAACCTCGTTTGGGACGCCTTATCTTTGCATCACTGAAATGATCACCGATATAAAACCGTTAATATCATAATTAACATTAAATAATTTAATAAAGGACAGGACTGTCGCCGCAGATTAGCCGAGTGAAGGATTTCGGTAGGTTTACAACGTTACAAATGCACCTGGATTTGCCAAAAATACTTTGATAATACATACAAAAGCGTTTTCGAAACCGCATTAAGAATGTTTGTTGTTACCATTAAATTGATGTGGCGCCAGCATTGATATTATTCAAAAGATATGTCAAATTAAGATGCTGATAAAATTTTGTTTGTGACAGCGAAAGCTAAATTTAATTATGCACGACTTTATATCCTTATATGGCACTGATTTTTATTTTTATTAGATCAACATTTTATTTTAGTCCTGTTATTCTGGCCTATGTTACTTCAATATTACACTACTTTTCTATACAGGCATAGGCAAACCAAGGCAGGTAAGGTGTTAAAGGAAATCTGAACAAAAAATTGTCGTTCTCCTAACCACAACATATTTTGTACTTTTTATACCTATGGTTGTTAGGAAAACATCAACAATTTAAATTTTTGCCGAGATTCTCTTTAACTAAGGCTCGACCGAGATGGATTTTTTGTTCTCGGCCGAGACCGAGACCGAGACCGAGAATAAAATAAAGTCTCGGCTGAGACCGAGAACCGAGACCGTGAATAGACAAAGCGTGATTTTTTTTAATACTGTTTATTTTTTTAATACGCTACTACTACTACATGTCTCTCGACATAAAATTGACCAGCTCTCCTAAACAGTTGTTCACTTGCTTAACTAGTAGGCGGCGTAGTTAAAAAAATATTTGTTGCAGGCTTAAGCACTAAGCAACTTATGAGGTGACAAAAACCAATACTCAAAAATATTAGCATTTCTTTGATTACCGAGCTTGTACTATATTTACGCGTGGCCACGCGCGGTAAAATTTTAATGCCGATTCGAAAAAAGTTACAGTCTCGGTTATGACCGAGAATCTCGGCTAGAAACAGCCGAGAACCGAGACAAATTTCTCGGTAGCATTTGTAGCCGAGAATGCCGAGACCGAGACAGAGACCGAGATCTCGGTCGAGCCTTATCTTTAACGTCAAGGGGTGTGTTATAATAGTAGAAGTCAGTTATAAATTTGAACCCTAATATACATAATTTACACAACATTCTAGTGCAGGCAATAGTTTTTAATTATTTGGACAATTTTAGTCTTAATACTTTTCAATAAGCATGCAGGTACTTCTGCGTATTTTATTGTATTAAAAATAAAATTTATAGCCTAGGTGTCTGTAAAACCTTCGCAATTTAACAAGGCATTATCACACATTAAGACGTGTAATGTATTTATAAAAACGGTGAAAATTACTATCAATTTAACTAAAAACACATGAATATTACTGGTTATATTTTGCCCATTTTCAACTATCTGAGGTCGAATTCCTCATCATAAATTCACAAAGCGTGGGGACAACTGTCATTACGATACCGCCAGTGGCCGGCGCGTCGAATTTCACTTAGCTTCATTATAATTTCGTTGCATTTTCGCAACGTGCCTCCAACACCTCGGCTTTTGAACGCCAAAAAATCCTTTAAAGGGTGCTCTTTTGTGTAATTAAGTCATTAAAGTAATTTCAAGTTTATTACAAAGTCGGCTGTTTGTTATTAAAAAATTGTCCGGAATATTGGAATTGTTGTTAAAACTGTTAATTCTGTATATTCGGGCTGTGAAAAATGAAATAAAATTCTGTAATATGAAGCAAAAATAGATAAGGGCTAAAATCTTAAAATAACGTCGAGAGGCTACTATGTTGATGAACTAAGAATCATGAAAAAAATCATTTTTAAATCTATACCTACTGCTGGGCATCAGCCTTGTTTAGAATTAACATGGGCTTTCCACTCCGCTGGTGTAAAACAAGTTGATAGAAATTCGCCTAAAATCTTGACCTTGAAAAATTTTGACCAGGCCTGTATAAGTCCTACGTAATAAGGGGCGAGCCTTTTAGCCTTTTACAGGCACATATCAAGACTCCATGCTGCTACTGAGAATTTCCTAATGGATACTCTCAATAACACTGCCCAATCCGAAACCTCTACATCACACAGTATATGCTGATGCCACGAGACAGTAAATAAAAATAGTAAATAGATATATTTACCCATTTTGGTACTTCATACAAATTGTCACTACTCTAAAGTTTTTATAAACTTGTATTGTCCAAGTTGTAAGTACGTAATTGAAACTAAAGAGATATTGTATCCGCCAATACAGTAATGAGTTTCGATGGCGAATCATTCAGTGTGTCATAATTTTACCCGAATTATAAGATCGATACAGATTTCATGGCGCTGTGGTGTCGCTTGGGACAACGGAGGTTTTGTTCCCTCTGGGTCTCAAAGATTGAAACAATTTTATCTTTTTGTATGGTGTTGTAAGTTATCTTCTTCTAAAATATGAAATAAAATGAAAAAAAAAAACATTTTATACGGTATTAATTTTTTTTTTATTTACGTATTGGAATTTGAATTTATCAACAAGATTTTAAGCCAAAATACAATATTATTTCTTGGGTCAATAAAATGCCCAAAAATTATAAATATTGCTTCCTATATCTAACATAAGCAAAAATTTGAGCTTAGATTATTCCCTATTGTGATTTATATGATCTAATTAAATTAATATTTTATACCTTCTTGTGCCAAGCCAATCCAAGTTAAGTTTACTCAAATAATTTTCTAAACATAAATTTCAAGTTATAGTATTTCATCTAAAATTAAATTATATGCTACTTTTAAAAACTATGGTCAGATAAAAAGATCCTACCAAATAGTTGATCGCATATGAAATCGCAAGTAATAAAATGAAAAGGGAGAAATCTCAAGTTACAAGTGGAAATTACGGTTCTGCTCGTCGAGCCGTAGGACGGTCATCAGCGCTCATTAAGGTTAATATAAAATTTTGAACGAATACCGATTTAAATGTATCGATGAAAGTTACGATATGCGCCGATTAATTCACATCCTTAATGTAACGAGTTTTCACGGCTCGTTCATCGATGATAACACTAAATTTATTTCTTAAACTTATAGCCATTGATAGTAATGACCGATGACAATTTAAAAATCGTATTAAATTTCGACATTTTTATATGAGGGCAACATTGTAATAATGTAGGTATACTGTTTAAAAACGGCTGTTTGAATTCGTGGATTTTTTATACTCCGACGATTAATTCTCATAATTTATCATTATCATCAGCCCATATATGTCCCACTCCTGGGGACGGGCCTCCTCTACCAATGAGAGTGCGTGTTAGTGTACTACACGTCTATGAAATTCCTAAGAACTTTCAGATGTGCAGGTTTTATCACTATATTTTCCTTCGTCGTTAATGCAATTGATATTTCATTTAAGTACACAAATAATTTTGAAAAGTCAGAGGTGTCTGCCTGTGGTTTAAACCCGCGATCGCCAAAATTTTTGACGGTGAGTCTAAACCTCGAGGCTATCACTGCTTTTCAATTGCTGATGGGGTAATCCACTACCAAATCCGAATACCAGATAAATTGACCAAAAAAATCTGTCTACACTCCATCATTGGAACTCTTTCATTCTATGCTCAAAGTGAAAAATTACTGAGCCCGCATACTACTCTCGGCATAAGGAAGAAAATGTATCTTGCCTTGTAAATTCAAGCATTTTACTTAGGTTAAATATGCCCTTAATAATCTTGCAGAAGGAGGTTTAACTTAAGCAAATTAAGTTACTGTAGCTCTATTATTCTTGCTACTGTAAATAAGGGTGCTATTACATTGATGAATAAAACGCCGCGGTTATGAGAAAAGACTTGTTTCAGTTTTATATTTTTATTGATGCAAATAATTTAGTGACTGTCTTGTCAGCCTGAAGTATAAGTATTTGCTGTATTGCCTTAAGGTCCCGAGTTTAATTTCTGGGTCGAGCAGTGTTATTGTGTTCTTCTATTGGAAAATTCTCTGTAGCAACAAAGTGTCTGAAAATATTTTTCGAATTGCGGCAATAACGAGAGTCTCTTACGTGGGGCTGTCACATGCGAAAAAATATACCACATTCATGCAGTTATTGCCGTAAGCACAATTTGAGTGCAGAAATACACCTCTAAATACTCTTCGAGCATCAGGTTATGGATATTATACATATGTATAAAACGAAGGGGAAAACTATCGCAAAGAATTTCTTCCTAAAACGTTTTAGAAGGAACTTCTTAGGTATTTTTACTCCAATAATTCAAAGAAGGATTTAAGCTTACCCTTTTTTTTAGTTGGCCCTAATCCAAAACTAGAACATACATATACAGGGTGTATTTAGACCGTGATCGAAAACTGAGGCAAGTAATACCGATAGTGTTTACAAACCCCCTGGCATTAAAGAAAATCCCGACAAAAAATAAAATTTTTGAGGTTTTTCATACAAACCACATACTTTTAACACCAATGGTTGTATGGAAAACGTCAAAATTTTTCTTTTTTGTCGGGATTTTTAATATCGCCACTGGGTTTGTGATCACCCTCGCTATTACCTGCCTCAATTTTCGATCACGGTCTAAATACACCCTGTATAGGCTGATGTTAGTGACTTTTAAAAACTCTTTTTTTGTCACATTTCCTAATTAAATTACTCGTTACTAACCTATCCTTGTAATTGGAATAAAATCAGACCGCCAGCATCAGTGTTTTTTTAAACGCGCGTTCCTCCAATGTACACGACACTTAGCTTTAATATTTAATGTGCGCACGCGACTAAACACATCAATTATCCCGTTTTAACACAGTCTTTATTACTAATTATGACACGGCACGTAATTGCGTGTAATTTTGACGCCGTCGGCTGTTGCAACTCGGCTGACTACTAGTATTATCACGCGAAGCTGGCGGGGAAATAGATTGTCTTGTTGGTATTTTTTTAATTTATTTACACTATTGTATATGCGGAGAAAATTAACAACAAAAATTGTAAATTGTCTTATTGGTCAAGGCGATCTTTTAGAAACAATATTAGGATGGATCTATATCCATAGAGACAGCGTTTTAGGAACACAAACATATTAAATAGGTACATATTTATGTGCCTATGTAATATGTAACACATAACCCTGAGTTTATAAAAATGGAATGGAATGGAAAGAATTTAGGCCTTAGTCCACCACACTGGGCTAGTGAGTAGCGGCAGATTACACACCTAAGAAATTCCTTTGAACTTTTAGATGTTCAGATTTCGTGCCTGCACCGTTAAAGTAGGTACATGATAATTATTTGTGATATTTATTATAGTAATATTTCCTGATTTTCCTAACTAACAAACAGACACCTCTTAAGCAACATTTTGTTATTAGAAGTAATGTTACAACATTATACAAGATAACAAACTGACCTTCCATGTTTTTGTGTTAATGAACATGAATTATGACAAATTGTTTTATAATTCACCCTTATTAAGCGAGTTGTTTTCGTTCTTCGTTTTTGTGTGAATTAAAATAGGCGACGCGGTAGAATAAGTCATACTGTGTTTGTTAATTTTGCTTTATTTCATTATTTATTTGGATAAACATTATTAATTTTAAATGAATTTATTGCAATAAATAACGAAAATATTTTAATTCATGTTATAAACGAGTAACAAACGAAAACTTATAATTACGATAAAAAATCAACGCCTGTTTTATTATTCGCAAGCTTATTACTCAGCGAAGCTGTTACCGTTTCTTAAAGCCTATTTTTGCAGTTAAGATTATTCCACTGAAAATCCAAATAGAACAGTTCGCCACTCAGAGTCGAACCCAGAACCTTTTGATTTCACAGCATCAACTTATTCCGCAAAACCAACGAAGCCTAATGGTCTAATCTAGATACATATTGCCGAATCATAATTAAGTAGAATTATACTCGTAGCTAACCTCATATATCATACGAAATTTCTTCATTTTAAAGTCACGTTACATTCAAAATCAATTTAAGTGATGGATTATTATTAACAAATTAATAACGCGCTTCCGTAATGCTCTATTTAATGATTTATGATCATCAAACATCCGTTTTGATGATCAATGATGCTGCGATGATTAAACTGCCTTGTTCATACTGGGTGGCTGTGATTTATACGAGAATTGTGGACTAGATTCGGCCCGAGGCTTACCTTTTGTTAATGAGGAATAGAAATCTTTTTTAAATTTACAAAATCGGGGAGAAATGTATTCTTTATGGTCATATGATTACTACCTTTACAACATCTGACTGTTCGTCGATTCCCAGATCGAGGGAAGAGTTATTGAACTCTCCACCTATTACGTGGAATGAAGGATATAATTGGCAAAACACGGTTGCTGAAAATCATTTTAACGGTGTGTGCGCCGAAATAAAATCTGCTAATAATTATGGAAATGTCTAAAAGCGCATGATTTTGTTGCGTTGTCTAGGCTTTCCAGAAATGCCCCAATGTATGTCTTTATAGCAAACCTAACCATTTTCTTTTATCTAGTAATGCTGCAGTGAAATATTAACTCCCTCTTAATACAGGTCTTCTGCAAACCTTACTACATGTAAGTCAGCGATTCGACTTCAAATCCAAATAAACCTGATATCGTACTATGAACGTAGCATTCTTAAAAACTAATTAAGCTTCCCTAAGATCATTATTAATACAACATTGCCGCCGTCAATTAAAAAGTAATAGACAAACGGATGTTCAAATATTGGTGTATTTTAGAGAGTAAAGAATTAAATTATTCAAGTTTTAGAAGTGGTTTCGGTGCAAGTAGACTGTGTTGGTTGAGTACTAGGCCAGAGTGGTGGACTAGGACCTAAACTCTCTCAATTGTAAAGGAGATGATGTTTGTAGACATGCAAGTTTCATAGAAATCCCATTTTACCTTCCTTCTCAAGACTAATTGAATACCACGATGATTTCCAATACCTTAAATATGTAAACCCACTTCCCTTCATTATAAAGGATATTTACTGGAATAAAAATTTATATGACATACTTAGATAAAGATATATTTATTATTCTCAGTCTATCGCCGTCCACTGCTGAACGTAGGCCTCCCCAAGAAGGCGCCGACCATCCCTGTCTTGAGCATAACTCTTCCGTCCTCAAGTATAACTTTATACTCATTCCTTAACCAAATTTTGGCTTTAGTCCACCACGCTAGCTTTGTTAAATAATCATAGCAAATATTTTTTCCATCCATACTTAGTGAATCAAACACATTTTTCTTACATAAATCATAAAGCAACATAAACAGAGATTATTGTAAATGTGTTGCCCTATAAGGGAGAATGATGACGCATTGCATCATCAAAGGAAATCAGGAAAGGATTATGCAGTAAAAATCTCAAGCTTGAGAACAGTAAAAACTGTATCATGCGGTTTTATGTTAAAATTTGTTACATTTATGCAAGACACAGTTATTTGCGCGTGCGGGACGCGTGCACAACATACGAACCCGGTACTGCCATACTAAGAATATTAAGGCTCCGTTCATAACAGCTCCAAGGAGGTTTGTACTTTTTCAAAATTATGGACACAAAGAATCATCACGTAGGTACTTGAAAGGCGAGGGAACGCATCGTGAGGAAACCTGGACACCCTGAGAGGTTTTAGGATTTCCTTAGATGTGTCTACCAACTCGCACTAGACCAGTGTTGTGGTAAAGGCCTAAACTTTCGCAGCTATGGAACTCCCGTAATTTTTTGCTTAACTAAACATAGGCAGACGTAGCGTGGCACGTCTTGCAGCACAATGGTCCTACGACTTGAGGAAGGCGTTGGGTTGGACTGGATGAGGACTACTCAATTCCCGGATGGTTGGCGCTTTCTTGGGAAGGCCTACTTTCATCAGCATACGTCAATAGACTGTGAATATATATTTATAAGTAGAACTAAATTAATGATTAAGATTTACTAAAGAACTTTACTTCTTCTTCTTCTTCTTCTTCGCCAACCCATATACGCCCACTGCTGAGCACGGGTCTCCTCTACCATTGAGAGGGTTTTAGGCCATAGTCCGCCACGCTGGCCCAGTGCGGGTTGGCGGACTACACACCTAAGAAATTCCTAAGAACTCTTAGGTGTGCAGGTTTCATCACGATGTTTTCCTTCACCGTTAAAGCAAGTGATAATTCAATTTGAATACACACATAACTTCGAAAAGTCAGAGGTGTGTGCCTGGGGTTCGAACCCGCGACCGCCGAGATTCTCGACCACGCGCCTAAACTTCGAGGCCATCACTGCTTAAGAACTTTACTGCGCCAAAAAAAACAGTTAATTCGCAAAAATTGTACCGCAGCTCATAAGAACAAACCCTTACAAAACTAACTGATTTATTACTTTAGAATAATATTAATACCGGCATTACCCCGTCGCCGCTTGTATTACAACCGCTGCCGTTTAGGGACGCGTCGAGTTTTTATCTCACGCTAATCGTTTATACGCTCGATAATTTTTCTACAGTAATAAGAATGCATTAGCATTACTGCGGACAGTTTATGTCGAGACTGGCGGACCAATTTATTCATTCATCTATTATCTGATTTAATGTTGAGAGATTGCGTCATCGATCGCAAAGATACGGGTTTGATAGGCGTATGGGTTTTATGGTAGAACCGTTTGCTGATAGAAATTTGTATTATATTTATTATGATGTAAAATATCCTCAGACTAGATAGAAGTTAGTTTGTGAATGATAAATAATATGTTTAGTCCTTAGATGTACAAAAAGAAAAACAAATAGTTCATGCATTGCCTAAATCATCATTTAGAAATTTTATTGTCCAATATTCAATTTTAATAAAAAATTCAATTCATCACGCAATTCCGAAGGGATTTTCATCAAAGAAGAACAAAAAATACTCAAGAATCAAATTTAGGTCGTTTCTTCTATTAATTTTATTAAAATCAGAGCTCCATTTAGGTGACGAATAATAAGCAAATTTCTACCGCAGACCCAACGAGGCCGTCGTGCATAAATTAAAGTTATGATTCACTTTAAACCATTTTCTTAAGATAAAGAGAGTATCTCACTGCATAAATCGAGACAGACCGTGGCCTAACTTTTAACCTCTCGACGATTTTCCATTATCTAACAACGGTGTTTCGGATGTATGAAGTTATTTTGCAAGTGACAGTTGTGATGTTTCAACTGTGAAGGAAAACATCGTGAGGAAACTTTCACACCGAAAATTTGTTATATGAGTTGTCCGTCGAGCTGCCCTAGGCCAACCTGGTGGACTAAGACCAGAACCCTTTTGGTTTACAAAGAAGACCCGCCTAGGTCTAGCTCTGGGATTTATATGGTATATGGCTAATGATGATAATGGGTTGTAATATGACTTTTACCATATCTTCAATATTCACCTCAAGACATTAAAAAAGGTTTACTAATAAATTTGCCGCATCATAAAGCCGTCAGAACGATCGCCCACGCCGTTCTTCCTTTTTAACCAGGATCTTCAATAATTTTAGATATATTATTTTTTATTTTAAATATATTAATAATAAATTTGGGGTTTAGCCAATATTTCCGACATTTTTTCTGGATTTGACCAAGAGCTGTACAGCAAATTATTTACCCGGAAAAATGACGGAAATACCAGTCGACATATTTATATTGGTCTAATTAAGGTTTTGTTACAAGTTATTTGAGTATTCGTAATGAATCATCACTTAACGGTAAAGAAAAACATCGCGAAGGAATGCCTGAAATTTCTTAGGTGTGTACTGGTGGACACCAGCCCACTCTAGGCCAGCGTGGTGGTCAAAAACCTTAGCCCTCTCAGATGTAGAGGAGGTCCGTGACCTACAGGAGAACGTACGTGGGGTGATGATCATGACCTTATACAGTATGGTCAATATCCAGATGCATCAGAGAATCCTAACCCTAGAGCCTTTGAAAATACAAATTAACTTACCGAAGCAAGTCTTCGTACATCCACAACCCGACCGTGGGAAAGCCCTTCATAAAATGACCCATCTAGTTTAGGCAATATCTCGCAAATCGCTCGACATAGCGCCCTCGTTTATGATTGTCGAACGCTCGCGGTACTTACTGGTGATTTATTCTCGCGGGCCGCGACGGTGTCACGACGGGTCGTGGCCGTGTCGCACGATGTCTGTGTTTTTAATGTTGTTTTGTCGAACGGAATTGATATTCAGCACCTTTCTATAATTCGCTGGGGAAGTGTAGCGGATTTGGTTGGGAATGCTTGGATTTTGTAGATGAAGGTTGATATTTGAGGGCAGATATTTCACGATTAAATGTTTTAAAAATCGTATAGAGGTAACTTATTTCCCTTAAGAACCAATAAAGCCTTTGATATTTGGATCTTAGATTTTGCAGAGATAAAATGAACCAAACTTATTATAGTCATGTTTGCAAAAATCCTAAACAAATATTTGATCCGAAAATCAGGATAAGCAAACATCCTTTCAATCCGTCTATCCCTTTAAGATACACGATTCACGTTGTATATCTTTAATGTAGTAAATCGTCCACAAACCCATACCTGTGCTTCATCTTCATCAACCCATATACGCCCACTGCTGAGCACGGGTCTCCTCTACCATTGAGAGGGTTTAGGCCAAAGTCCGCCACGCTGGCCTAGTGCGGGTTGGCGGACTACACACCTAAGAAATTCCAAAGAACTTTTAGGTGTGCATGTTTCATCACGATTTTTTCCTTCACCGTTAAAGCAAGTGATAATTCAATTTGAATACACACATAACTTCGAAAACCTACATAGTACCTGTGCTACTATGTTGTAAATTAAACATCAAAGAAGAATCCAAACTTACCAAAGCTGTTCAAGAAAAGAGTTAAAAGCTAGTTACTAAACTATGTCATAATCTTCATTTAACATAGTACAGACCTCACACCGAAAACGCAACTGTAATATATCCTAAAAAAATCCTATCATTATGCCCCCTCAGTACAGAACACTTTAATTTTAAAGCGTCGTATATTCAAGAGGCAATTCCCTTAACATCTCAATAATTAGTTAAGAAAAACAATCTTGTTCACAAAAACCTATACAGCACCAAAAAAGGGTTATTTGACCATGTCGTAATGTCTTCTGGCACGTACTGGCGTGTTAACATTTATGACAGTTAATTTTGGTCGGGTAGCACTCGTCTGATCAGTAGCGGGGTAATAAAAGCGTGTAACGATATGCGCTTTGGGGTGATTCGGTTTGGTTGCAATATGCGAGAGGCGGCGGTTTTACGCTCTCTGAATGGGTTAAGACGAAAACCAAATTTTAGCGTGATCCACAAACATTTGTCTCATATTGCGTTGTTTAAGAGATGGTAATCTTGTTATTTCTGATATCCGTGAAACAATACTTTGTATCTTTGGACTATTTGAATTATATTTGGACTAGAAGATGCACCGATTCACTTCACGTCGCTGGTTCAAATATGTAGAACGATTAATGGCTTGATTCACCATACTTGTCTTTAATCTAGGTAATGTCATATTGAAAATTATTTTGTAATTTTCTTAACTCTAGTCTGATATTGAATCTGAAATTAAAACTATTTGTTAACTGTTGGGAATGTTTATCAACAAAAACAAGCAAATTAATTAAGTGTGAATAGTTTTTAATATTATTCCAATATTTAATTTTGATACAAATTTTTTTTTAGGTAACATTTGTCACTAATTAAGATTGTCGAGTACCTATATCTCAAAATTTATGAATTTAAAGTACCATTTCTAATAAATAGTTTAATTTATTGAAACCAAATCTCCAACGTCAACAACATGGACCAAGCGAAAAAATATATAATTTTTTATGTACATCAAGATCGAAGTCTTGAATAAGTGTTATTGCTTAATTTCGACATTATCGTTCGTATCTGGGGATGGTCGAAACAGTTCAGTAGAGCAACGCCGTTTATTGTTAATTGTATGGGCATCGGAGCTGTGGTTAACGATCGTATGGCCACTCGATCACTGCTTTCCCGAAAATAAATGACTCCTCGAATGAGATATTTGTGCTGGAAATGGCGTCTGCAACCCAAAAACAATATAGGATTGTTACTAAGCGATCGAGTTCCCATGAAATTGCAGTCATGATCGAATTCAAATTTATTACATTCTACTTGCGAAATTGCAGTCATGGTATATTTTTTTTTTGTTAATTGTCAACTTCATATATTTTTTGTTTGTGATAGTGATTTAAAAAAAAATGCTTTATTTAGTCTTTATGATGTTCATTGGACCATTCCTGTTTAGATTATAATTTTTATGTACATACATGTAACAGACCAATAGTCCAAAGAAGCATGGGTTTTAGAAATCATATCGTTGCATTCAAATCCTGATTAAACTTTTGAATTTTAAAATGGTATAATTTAAGTCTGTAATTTATTATTAATATTTTTCTAATAACGACGAATAATATATAATCTTGCTCTATAAATATTTTATGCATCCCTCCCATCCCTGGAGAAATAAGTAGTATTCAAAAGGAAGGTCTCAAGTTCGACTCCTGAGTTGTGTAAAGTTTACAAAGTCATAAGTGTTTGAGGTAAACAAAGATTACGGAGACTCCACTGATGTCTCTTCACCATACCAGTAAATTAACTGACGCTTAATTAGGTAACGTTGTACATCAGGAAGTGTTTAACCAATAATTAGCTTCATATAAGGATAGTAAATTGGCAAATGCTGAACTTCTCTTAAACGTAGTGTGGGACCCTCCTAGACCATTTTACATAGCAATTTTTTTTTCAAATTCGTAGATTTTCCACATGTATTACAGATGTTAATTGCTGTAGTTTTTTCTACAATACGAAATGCTATATTATAAAGAGAACAGAGATTTTTTTTTAGTAACAAATATACTCACATTTATTTATGGACATAGATGATGACGAGATAAACTTTCGGAAAGCACATGGTCTACTTTTTTCATAACATATTGCTTAGGCGAAGCTAGGCCTAAACGCTAGTCATTTGGATGTTAAGTAGTAGTTAAACACAGCTATTTACAACAGCTGTAAAGTACGTTGATTTAATTCAGTGTGTAAAAAACTCAAAATTCTCAAATACAATTTCATTTTGTTATTAGGTAGGCGATCGAGTGAAAATCTAAGCGATTGAGGGAATTAACACGTACAACAGTAACGGACTCACATCTTATCATAGTCTAGTCAACATGTTCAAAAACGTGTTAAATAGAAATAAAGCTCCTAAAAATATGAGCGATGGCTCATTCGATTCGGAATGACGTCTAGAAAAATGTTTTTGAAGGGTATATTAGCACATAAAAAATTGCAATTGTTATTAACAAAATAAAAAAAATAAAAAAGGTATTTAGTTTTTCGTTAATAACTTTAAAAATAATAATATTTAAGGAATTTTGAAATAAGATCCTGAAAGAGGAGAAAATTTCCAATAAAAAAGAATTATTTCCCGGAACTCTATCTATATTATTTATATTATTTTTTTATACTGAAAATAGAGCTCCGCGAGGGCGTTACGGCATAGGCGCCGCCTAAAAAGCCGGTATATCACCTAAAACAATTTATTTTTAATATTAAATGACAATTTAAAAAATTGAAAAAAATTTGGTGTAAAGTAGACACTTGAACGAAAAAAACCTCGGTGACAAAAATTTTTTTTGTCGATTTTTCAAAAAGTTACATCATTGTTAATTAACTAATTTTTTTCCAATCTCTGTTTTTATAAATTACGGCATAACATTTTTAATAATTGATCTAAAAATCTTTTCGCTTCGTGGAGCTCTTCATGTTTATGTACCTTATAAAGTTATGCAAAAAAAAATAATTTAAGTTAATTATTTTGTTAATTATAATTTTTTTAAATGAACTAAAAATGAAATTTCTAAAAAATGTTATTAAAAAAAAATTTTTTTGGTAATGTATTATTATTGCTGTTTTTGCATCTAACATAGGTATTAATTATCATCGGAAAAATTTTTTTAACGTCATTTGTTAAGAAATTATTTATAAACAAATAGACTATTTTGGGACTTAAAAAAAAAATCTTTATACCATATTATAGCATAGGTGGAATAATGATTTTTAAAAAAAAAAAAAATCTTAAATATTTTTTTTTTATATTTTATAATCGATTTTTTTATATTTCAATTGTTTAAATAATTAGTTCAGAAATTATATTATTCTTAAAAATAATCACTGACCCTTTTCAATAGAATAACAGAGAAATAATTTTTTTTTATAAATAAATTAATTGCTTATTAATTTAAAAATTTGTTATAAACAAATAATATTAACCGTTATATTTTTTTTCGAAAACTCCAAAAAATTACAAAAACAATCATATATAAAAAAAGTTAAGAAAAATTTTTTTTTTGTATTTTTTTTTATTTTATTACAATTTTTTTTTTCTAAACTTTTTTATATATGGTTGTTTTTGTAATTATTTGAAGTTTTCGAAAAAAATATAACGGTTAATATTATTTGTTTATAACAAATTTTTAAATTAATAAGCAATTAATTTATTTATAAAAAAAAATTATTTCTCTGTTATTCTATTGAAAAGGGTCAGTGATTATTTTTAAGAATAATATAATTTCTGAACTAATTATTTAAACAATTGAAATATAAAAAAATCGATTATAAAATATAAAAAAAAATATTTAAGAAAAATTTTTTTTTAAAAAATCATTATTCCACCTATGCTATAATATGGTATAAAGATTTTTTTTTTAAGTCCCAAAATAGTCTATTTGTTTATAAATAATTTCTTAACAAATGACGTTAAAAAATAATTTCCGATGATAATTAATACCTATATTAGATGCAAAAACAGCAATAATAATACATTACCAAAAAAATTTTTTTTTAATAACATTTTTTAGAAATTTCATTTTTAGTTCATTTAAAAAAATTATAATTAACAAAATAATTAACTTAAATTATTTTTTTTTGCATAACTTTATAAGGTACATAAACATGAAGAGCTCCACGAAGCGAAAAGATTTTTAGATCAATTATTAAAAATGTTATGCCGTAATTTATAAAAACAGAGATTGGAAAAAAATTAGTTAATTAACAATGATGTAACTTTTTGAAAAATCGACAAAAAAAAATTTTGTCACCGAGGTTTTTTTCGTTCAAGTGTCTACTTTACACCAAAATTTTTTCAATTTTTTAAATTGTCATTTAATATTAAAAATAAATTGTTTTAGGTGATATACCGGCTTTTTAGGCGGCGCCTATGCCGTAACGCCCTCGCGGAGCTCTATTTTCAGTATAAAAAAATAATATAAATAATATAGATAAAGTTCCGGGAAATAATTCTTTTTTATTGGAAATTTTCTCCTCTTTCAGGATCTTATTTCAAAATTCCTTAAATATTATTATTTTTTAAGTTATTAACGAAAAACTAAATACCTTTTTTATTTTTTTTATTTTGTTAATAACAATTGCAATTTTTTATGTGCTAATATACCCTTCAAAAACATTTTTCTAGACGTCATTCCGAATCGAATGAGCCATCGCTCATATTTTTAGGAGCTTTATTTCTATTTAACACGTTTTTGAACATGTTGACTAGACTATCAGGTGGGACTTACAGTAATGATGAATTTTTCTTAAGTCCACTCTTTCAAGAATATCTTACATTAAGCCATGACCACTGAGAAAAGATCAATAAATATTTTTAAAAGGTGAAATCGAGTGTGAAAACTGTTAAAAATTAATTAAGCTAATTAATTACCTTTTAGTCATTGTTAAAATTCATAAACATCGCCTTGATATTTTATGGTATTTACAACCTGTGTTGTTTATATTTCACGGATCATTAAACTTTAATTAAAAAGAAACAATCGATCTGAGACAACATTAAATATCTCGATTAAGCATACATCATACGATGCCACATCGTAAATCGGACCGAAACGAATCGATACGAAAAATTAATCGATTGGAAACATATCGAGTTGCCGCTGATTGTAATATGCTGTAGTACAACACTATAACTTTGTGGTCAACATATTTATACTCATCCTTGTCCTACTGTAAAAGGGAAGGCAGGAAGCGTATTTCATATTGTCCCGCGTAAAATATTTTATTGGCCGAATGGACGTTTTAATGGGGTAATTAATTTTATAACCTATAACTTCTAATAAATAATGATAAAATACATTTACAAATACAATTTATTTATGATAAACTTTGTATCTTTTGACTCCGTGACGTGAGTTACAAAAGAGTTAAAAAATAACGTAACAAATTCACCCATGACGTTCCAAATACAATATTTAAGTAATTAAGTTTTGTTACTAAGCCCTGATATAATCGCTAAAAAATAAATAAATAAACCTGACAGTCAAATATGTAGTCATGACACTAAGCTACAAGTCTTATGTAACGGGCATCAGAAACTACGGTCTACGGGAGATTTTGACCTGAACCGGAAACCGGAACAAAAGTTTTTAGATCACACAAATATTTGACTCGGTGCGGATATCAAACTCGCGGCCTCTCGTTTCGCAACCTAGCGTCAAGTTATTTACTCCAATAGTCAAATAGTAAATCAATATGTGAATCATTAAATATTAAATAAGTATGATTAAATAAACGCCTCAGTCCTTTAAGATTTATATTTCTGACGTTTCATAACTTAGTTATAAATACAAAGTAATAAGTGATAATCTTATTATTCCTTAATGCGCATTTATACACTCTATCATACTGTTAATATTTACTACCGAAGACTTCTTGTTGACCCAGGAATCGAACGGTGAACTTCACTATAATCGTTGGTAATTTACACCATGCGAAAAGTGTTATCTCAAGAAAAGCAACAGAAAACCGTAAAATCTAAAGCAATAAAATATTTTGGTTACCATCTTCAACACGAGACATTAAAATTTGAGCACAATAACTGAATTTATAACCTTCAAATACGTAATACATATTATTAGTACATCATTGTTTCGCTAGATGGCGCCGTTCCGGCACGTAGTCGATCGCCAATTACTGTGACGTAAAATTGATCTATTGACACCAATAAATATTTCGAAATTGCGATAATGTTATATTATTGAGCGTTAAGTGAACTTGGAATTGATTTTTTATTGAGACTAAAGAGTATTTTAAGCTCGGTGGGTTAAAAAATGGCAGAAAAAAATAATGGTTTTTTATGACGCAGTTGGTTTGATTCCAGTTTAGGAACGAAAGGTGTCGAGATCAACCATTAAACCGAGATAAATGTATAGGTATGTGATCGACAAGTTGTCTCGTAATATTTCTTGTAAATTTCGATAGAATTTCGGCTTGAAATATGGATAACAATTCAGTCAAAAGAAGCCATTTGACTAAAGCCTCCTGCATATGACGTGTTTAGGATATACTCTGGAACATACCTGATTTTATATAGAATGTATTCAGACCGCGATCGAAATCGAAAAATTTAAAGTTAATATCAATGGTTGTTGGGTTGTTGGTTGTTGCACAATAATAGCAGCATCACAACAGACCTAAGAAATACTACCACATCCAACGGTATTTCTGCTCCATCTCCACTATAAAAATAACCCATCCCTGTGTTTATAGGAGAAATACTTTCATTATCTCCACATCTCCGTATAAACTTTGCTCATCACCTCTCCTGAGTACAAATGCGCGCTCACATTTGCCACAGCCGCCTTAAAAGTGCCCACGTCACATTCTTATCATGTAAAGTGTATATTTCAAATGCTTCGAGTATTTCTTGCGTGCCGGCGACGGTTCCACGTAATATTTTTTACTAGGACTGCGTGGAGGCGAGAAATTGCCTTCGAACAAGCAAAGTATGCCTGGTAATTACCTGGGCGTTGCCTTAAAAAGATTCTTAGGCGTTAGATCTAGAGCTATAGCGGTGGGCTTAAGAGGAAGCATAGATAATATTGGATCGATTTTTAAACAGTAAATAAATATTACGTACCAACCCGCACTAGGCCAGGGTTGGTTGTATAGCATTGGGACGCATAAATCCTGATGATGATGATGATGATGATGATGGATGTTGGAAAATGCGTGACTTTTCCTAGACTAACTGTAAATAAATTCATTTAATCAAAATGCATTCATCCATTTGCCTCACCCATAGTCCTTCCTCCACACCAAATTACGTGTATTTTACTGTAGGTGTCTTAGTGATACTTTTCTAGAAATAAATACTTTTGGTCACTTAAAAATACTTTACAAAAATACTGTCGCATACGTATTTGCACGACTAGTTATGTACTACATTCAAGATGTTAGATCTTCTATCTTTTAGGATTGCCCTAGATTTTAAATTCAGTCACATAATTTTACTAAAACTTTTGAGTTTATAGCGAAATAAATGTATGAAATTGTTCTCTATGCTACATAAATTCAAACTTTTTCGTGAAACTATGTAGAATTAAAGTAACGGTGCCGTATTGACTACCCCTTAAAATAAAGCCTAATGATGAATACTGATTGGAAGTGATTTTCATAGTGATTCACGCGTTTTTACACCTTCTTGTTATCTCAGTGTTGCGAACAGTTTTTCCAACATTCATGTCATTTACTTTTAACTAATTAAATCAAGCATTAAATGTTAGAGGAAAAACTACAGAGAAATATAAGACTAATTAATTTCTTGTATGTACAATGTACATACATTCTTGCCAATGCCCCTATTACCCAAAACGGTAGGCATTTTTACACCCACATTTTGCCAGCTTCTCGTATGCCCCATGTACATAGTAGAGGGTGAACCCATTTCCATCATTTCAAAAGCCCCATTAGGTAACACTTTACGCGACCACCGCCAGTCCTCGAGGGAGCCCTTAAGAATGTTGTCAGAATTCAGAGACATAGTAACGTAAACAAATTTTTGCAAACTACGCAAGTATTTGCTTTAGTGTGAACCGGTGGACTGTCGTTTCACATTCTCCTCTCGAACCAACTTCGCTACAGAAGCAATTTAATAATTTCTGGATCCACTTAAACTAATCTACGAATCATTATTGCGGTGATAATTCAATCAATCATTTGAGGAACTTCTTCATCCGCCTAACTAAACCAGCAATGGACTTCAAAATCACCAACATTCAAAAAAATCGAACAGCATTGTAATGTAAACAGACATTCATGTCATGCCTTATTATCTTGTCATTGTTAGCCCAGGTACGCCAAAAGACGTAAAAAATTTGGGACAAGTTTCATATCCATCCACTTGAAAAATCAACGCCTGTTAGCTAAACCACGCTCATTATATTATCAAAATCGCTTAATCAAGTCTTCATTGCTTAAGGGTCCGCTACGTGCGAAAGGGACAAAAGATAAGATTTCCTTATGATAGAAAGAGAGAGAAAACCTTTGTTGCAATACAGCCAAATCACTGTTCTTAACTAATTTAATTAGATGATTGTGTGATCTTATTGTGATGAGGTACTTGTATATGTAGCGGTTATTTGGAGTACGCGGCACGGGTCATTGCACTTACAAAGTTATTGTTAGGTATATAATTGAGGGATTACCAGATTTTATTCGAGATTGATCATTTTATTCTTCAGCATATCAAGACTTAGCAGCTGCCTTTCCACACCGACATTTTAGCAGGTCTTTGAAGTTCTACGTAATATGTGTCTGTAATGACTGAAAAAAATAGCTCTTAATCCCCTACAGGAATTGATCAATGGGTTCTAAATGGTCAAAACCTATTTAAAAATCATAATGATGCGCTGACTGCCCAATAGTCTTGCTGTTCAAGTATGAGTCGTGCGATCTAGAGGTCACAGGACCGATATCCGGGTTGAGAAAAGTGTTATAACGGTCTTACCATTAGAATATTCTTAGTAGAAGCAAAGAGCCTGGAACGGAACTAAGACTCACACATACCTGGCAAATTTGGGTTCAAGAATGCACCTTTGCCTATTCGGAGAGTACAGACGTATGATTTACTCAGAAATTTTCATTGTTCCTGCGGTATAGATCAGTACGATCAATAACCCTTACGATCAATTTTACTACTCATTTCTCTTAAGTCACCGCGATCAAATACCGTCGCGATTTTCCGCCTTTAAAAACATCAATAAAATGGCAATTAATATCAAAGCGGAATGGACCGCTCAACCTCTGAACCCAAAGTGACCCGATCAGAAAGCAATCAGAATAATTTATGAATACCCGCCAATGGAACACAGCGCAAGTGCATTAAAACAAGCGCGAGGTAATTTAATCGAGCGAGATAGATCCGAGATTCATCCGTTATGCAATGTCAAAGGCCAGCCTCCGATGGGTTAATAATCAATCCATTATTCAGAACTATAACTATATCAAACGGTGCAGTTGGGTGTTGGTTTAGTTATTTCTTTTATTTTAGAAATTACAAATAAATAAATAAATACACCCAACAGTCACATACATAGTCTTGGCCCCACACTAAGATACGAGTCTTGTGTCGTGGGTATCAGAAACTATGAGAGACTTTTCGGTCTCACAAACACCCTATCTCTATTTTGTTTTCTTTGTTTTTTACGACAACCCTGTGTCGCAGTTAGCTTTACACCAGCTTGCGAAACAAGAGGCCGCGTATTCGATCCTCGCGCCGAGACAAATATTTATGTGATCCATAAAAAAATATTTCGGCTCTGGATGTTTGAGACCGAAAAGTCTCTCATACTTTCTGATACTCACGAGACAGAACTTCCAGTATGGGGTCAGAATTATGTATGTAACTTTTAGGTGTATGTATTCATTTATTTTAAACCAACCAATCAAGTGACTATTTGTTTTAAGAGGACGTACTCACATCCAATTGCATTTACGGACATAAATATTTAAAAATGAGGTTGTGATATACCACGCCAAAGGACACTAAATCAGAAACTAACCAAGCAAACAAGGAAGCTAGGCCTAGTGCAGTCCAGCAAGTCAAACAAAGCAAAAATGAACGGAGTTTCTCACGGCATCATCAATTCAGAAGCCATGTCGCCTCGGGGCAGAATGTGAACGAATTATAATAGCACAGCGAATTATCTAGAGATATTGATCGACGCGGTTTAACAACACGTGATAGTACAAACCCAATAGAAATGCAATAAATATCACTAGTTCCTTGTATGAACGTTGGATGCGATGGGAAGTTTAACTTAGTAGGAGGTACTGGTTTAGATGTGTTTTGTGTATACCTTTCTATACAGAGTGTATTTAGACCGTGATCGAAAACTGAGGCAGGTAATAGCGAGGGTGATCACAAACTCAGTGGCGATATCAAAAATCCCGACAAAGAATAAAAATTTTAGCGTTTTCCATACAACCATCGGTGTTAAAAGTATGTGGTTTGTATGGAAAACCTCAAAAAATTTATTTATTGTCGGGATTTTCTTGAATGCCAGGGGGTTTGTAATCACTATCGCTATTACCTGCCTGAGTTTTCGATCACAGTCTAAATACACTCTGTATAGAAAGGTATACACAAAACACATCTAAACATAAATTTATTTGATAAAAAAATAATTCTATACATATAGGGGGTAATAAATTAATTTGAAAATAGAAAAATTCGAACTGTTTGGCCAAAGACCATGCCTTCTGATATAGCCATAAGTCATAAGTAATAGTTACAACTGATATAGTCATAAGTTGGTAAGTGTTGATAAGTTGGTAAGGCGAAGTTCGATCGAAATTATATGAAGCGTCTCGTTCGAAGATGATTGATAACATGTAGTACTGTCAAGTATGCTTAAACTTCACAACGTTTAGAGATTCAAATTTGAATGTTCCCGCCCCATACGCTGTCATCTCACGCGCGTCTCTGGGCCGACATATATTTCAGAGTATCCAAGCGATATCACAGAAGATGATTACAGGGTTGGGTTCAATCATTAACAAGAGCTTAGCTTATTGCTATAGTTTGATGTAACTTTCTTTTTAGGGGTGGGAAATGATCATCTTCGAACGAGACGCTTCATATAATTTCGATCGAACTTCGCCCGCCTTCGGCGGGCTCGTTTGATCGATCAATTATATTACGCGTCTCGTTCTCGATGATTGATAACATGTAGATTTTTAGAGTCTGTGATAGCGCCCGGTTGAAAATGCACGTGTATTCCCTTACATTTAAATGATACAAACATTTAAAACTAACATAGTTTTACAAAATACTTACAATCAAATACTTATGATAACAAACAAATACCCAAGGAATTGGGATTTATTATAAGTATACATATAACAATCAACACTTAAGAGCGTTTATACGCCAGGCGGCTCGTCAAATTTAGGCAAATGCGATTAGTATCGATGCAGCGACGAGCGCGCGCGTCGGCTTCCGCCTATTACTCATAATATCAAACAAAATGAAATGACATCACAACTACTGAATAATATGTATAATGCCAAATACATCACCCAGATCAGGCCCTTCCAAAGTTTAATCAGTCACATTTTCGGAAAGCAGAGATAACAGCAAAACATTTACGATTGCAATTGCAATTCACATCGGTAGAGCGCAGAGCGATACTTCCCTTCCCTGGAAGGCCCCGCGGCGGCGTGACTCGCACCGGCCTGGGCCCGGCGCTCCACAACACATTTCAAAACATTCTTAAAAAAATAAAGAAATAAAACTTCTTCAAAACAAAAATTGTACGTTTTCAAACACACGTTCCTCTACTAAAGAAAGTAGTTACTTTGTTAAACCGAGCATCGCACAAGGACAAAAAAAATGCTACAGTAAAAGCAATTTCCCAATATTTTGAATGTCTTAACCCTACACTGCATGATTTTTATTTTCGAAAGAAAAAAAATCTTATCTACTCATAGTTTTGGTCTAGAATACGGAAAAAATAATTAAAAAAATAAATCATAAATAATAATGGAAAAAAACGGTTTTTTAATTTTGTTCCATATATGGCACAACATGCATTGACCTACCGATGTATGTTTAGTACAATACTAGAGATGACAGAGACGGAAGCATTTTTTATCTTTGTTGACACAATGTTCGACCCCGCATTTCTCGAACAAAACAAATGAGTTTCTTTTGCAGCAAAGATACTTGCATTGTTGGTGTTTCTGTCCTTACATATCACCATCACGCCTTACGTCACGAGGAGGAAGATTCGCACCATTGGCTCTCGTTCTTTTCTTCTCTATCAAGTCCTTACTAGCAGAAGACGGTCGGCCTCTTTTCTTTTTCATTGACTAACCACTCATGAAGAGGTTTTTTGCCAATCCTAACTATAAGTCTTTTAACTTTGGCGGCGTTGCTTCTTGTCGCATCTCCCCAACTCTTCTATATAGCAACCAACTGTTTATGGTGGCGATATCGAGGAGAATGCAATAAAGCCTCAAGTACCACTTCTTTCTTTCACAACCTGCCGTGCTTGTATAGCACTTGATCTAGACGTAATTGGAACTGCAGGACTTGAATCTCCAGAGGTTTGAAATATGCTGCTGCATATCAGTTACATCATTATATTTGACAGCCCCGTGGTGCAGTTGGCTTGACATCAGTTTGTGAAACGAGAGGCTACGGGTTTGTTCCCCGCACCGAGATAAATATTTTTTTCGAGTCTGGGTGTTAGTGAGACCGAATAAGTCCCTCGTAGTCTCTGATACCCACGACACAGGACTTGTATCCTAGTGTGCGGTCAGAACTGTGTATGTGACTATTGAATGTATTTATTTATTATATGACCTTGATAATGGTGTAACGAGATCATACCTGATTGAAGAATCATATTGCTGTTCATCATCAGCATCGCTAAACGTTTCACAAAGTTGATTGACGATAGTTCGAATTGCAGCAATATCATCATCACTTTCAGCCTCAAAGGAGTCTAGTTTGTCTTCGCTGCCTGATGGTATTGTCAAATAATTTAGGATTTGATTGCTAGATAAACTTTTCGTCGCCATTATCGAAAATAAAAAAACATATCGACATTATTAAACATACATAAATTTGGACCATCACTGCATGAAGTGACATATCGGGAACAACCAGTAATTATAAAATTTTAGTATCAAAACAATGTCAAATCAAAAAATAATACTTACATTTGCTTAGTACACAGTTTTCTCGATATAAAAACATTTTTTTCACTATTGCACTCCGTCAATAATTATTATTTTTCTGTATTTTTAAATATCGTTCGCACCGCCCACGGCATATTATCAATTCTTTCAGTTAAACGGCTAATTGAGCGAGGGGGTACTGCCATCTAACTCGAATAAAGGTACTAATTGATTGTCATTAACTATAATTAATAAGCTATCATAATTATAGATCTCGTCCCTAGGTTCAACTTAGAAAAAATATCAATTTTATTGGTTGTGACATATATGGCACTGAATGCAGTGTAGGGTTAACATTTTCTTTTTACTTGAATAAGCAATTTAAATCTTGTAAAATGTTTTTATCCAACTATTTGCTTGCGGATATATCCAATTAATAATTTTCCACTTTGACCAAACATATGAATCAATTCGAACTTCGAGCCCCGAAAATGACTCCGAAAGTGAATTTACAACCTTAGCTCAGTTATCTTGCCATTTATCAAAATTTACGCAAAAATCCCAAAATGTTCTTAACCAACCCTTTACCTGGCGATATTCCCTACAACAATTGGCAAACAACACATTTGTACGATGGGTCTTTCATCAATTTTAAGGGCTTCGAAAAGAACTGTGTTTGCTCAAATGACGCTAAAACTGTTTAAACGCTTTTAAACATCTTTGAATAGAATACTAATAGCAAACTTATTATTTGTTTCTGTAAGGGGTATGTTATAAAAACGAGCGAACATTGTTGACGCCTCTGTCCAGCCAGGCGTTATCCTTATTGAGACAATATTTATTCCTTCCTATAGGCAGACACAGAAGCATGTTTGGTAGTGTATGCACTAAACTTGTTGGTATCAATACTTGCTTTATAAAGTATTTTATCCAGTCGCCAATTGTCTGATCGCCTGCTGGTTTACGAGGCTTTACTGAAGAGATAATTTCTTGTTTCCTGCTCTAATTGGCTCTATTACCTGTAACTAGTGTAAAAGTATAATGTCTACACAATTTTTTGGGCATTCTCTGAAATAAGGAATTATAAGTAGAGGTTGGTTTCTTCCCAGATTTGATGTATGTTAATCTGGAGCCCTGAGAAGCTCATAGCTATCTTTTCTATATTAATTAAGGCTATTATTTGCAATCTATAGGCTGCTATCATAACAAAAAGTGATGTAGTAACATCTGATTTAATTTCCAGATTGAAATTCTATAATTTACCCTTATTTCCAATATATTTAAAAACTAGCTCTACAAGTATATTCCATTTTCTGAGTATCTAGGTGAAGAAGGGCATTTCCTGAACCTGCCCTTGAAGAATCTAGATATAATGGTATCATTAGATATGAGACATATCTATTTGCTATGAGTGAGATTGCTGATCTTGATGTGTTTAAAGTGCTATAATTTGCATTTTCATTAAATATTATTGTCATTTTATTAGCTCAATTCTATTACCTCAGCACTAGAAGGATTAAATATGTCATATTTATTTCTTGTGGTAAAATCTACACATTGTTGGAGAGATCCTTCATATTCTTTAACCCTTCGTAGCCCAAGATCATAAAAAATTATAATACTTTGGTATATGATAGGCTTGAACAAATAAAAAAACACGTGTTTCGTGGAAATTCAAAAATTTTTTTTATTCCGTACGTATTGGATCTTTTAGGGTTTGTGACATTACTGTCACATTGGGTTAAAGTGGAAGAAAATGTTTTAACGTAGTATGGAAGGATCTAACAGATTTATTTTGTTTTTTGTAACAACTACTATTCCGAACTTTTTAAAAATTGTTTGTGCTACATCAGGACACCGAAGAAACTTGGGACAAATGATTTTCTAACCTAATTCGGTCAGTAGCCAATTTGATACTGCCCCACCGCCAATGAGGGGACATGTTGCGCGGGACTCTTGTGATTTTGGCTTGTATTTTATTTTCAATTAATCTTCGCTGTTGGACATTAGGATTCAAGCAAAACTTACATAAAGTCTCCAATTTCAAGTTGAAAATCTGCTGAAGACATTTGTTTGTCATTGCATAGTTTAGTCTGCCTTACTCTCACATACATCAGCCAAGAACTGGCCATGGTCAGGTCTAATAATTGGTAAAACATCCAAACCTGGCGTCTTTTAATTCGTGTCATAATACTATAAGCACCCATAATGCTGTTAATAAAATCTACACCTCCAATATACCCACTACATTCTTCGACGATATGAGACCGATCAATGTTGATGTACTTCTATTGGCCTTATCGTAACGACTTGGACCTTCGACCACTCACCAGCAAAAATTGAGAGAAGCGTGACAAGTTTGTTGTCTTTTCATATAAATTTTGACACATCAATTGCGTCCATATTTGCTACGTAATCAACAGAAAATCTACATTACTTTTTATTACATCCTCGTCAGGGGGTAGTTTGCAATCTGGAACGAGATTATTCCGTACGGTCCCAGGACTCCCCAAGTCCAAGATATATCCACTTCTGCTACGTACTCCAGTAAAGTTTCAAACCACGGAAGTAAAGTTATTATCCAAATATATATGTTATTTCTGATGTCTGGGTATGCCCGCGTCATTCTAAATACGACGTTTCAAGATGCTCCTTTTTTATTCTACTAGGAGCAAAACTCTTTCAGTTCCTGTTTCAGGTTCAATATTATAGACAAAACTTGAAACTACGCTCAGTACATAAAACAATTGGCGTTAAAAACGCCAATTGTGTTTTTTTTATAGGCATATATCTATTCAAATTGTCTCTTCTCTTAGTGTAGCAAATCTATTCATCCACACAAAGGTATACCTCGAATAGAACTCCACTAGAAGTCCTATTTAAGGCTTATATTATAGATCTAATTTTTGTGTAAGTACTACCCCTATCTTAAAAAATAGGAGAAAAAAATAATCAATATATGGATATACATTAGTTGTATTTTTTATGCCATTGTCACCCAATGTAACAGAAATGTAACAAACATAAAAAGTTACTTTTTACATATAAAAAATCAAAAGTATGAATTGGTAACGATATATAAACCAAATTATTTACTTACCTACGGGTATCAACAAAAATTATACAATTTTATATATTTTTAGTATTTTTTTATAAATTTTAAACTTTTTGCAAGTTCAAACATGGCATTTTCATCAAAACACGAAATTCAAAGCCAAAAAGGGAGCAAATTACACCACTTATGATTTATATTTGATGTTAAAATGTTCGGTGTGTTATTTAAGAATATATTGATATTGATTTGACAAATCTTAAACGTTTAGTTTAAATTTTATAGAGACTTTTTGGGTTTGTTACAGAAATGTCACCAGGGGCTATAAAGGGTTAATTATCTTTTATTTATTTTTATTAAATTATCTAGTATTTATTTATCTTTTATTTATCTATTTTAAAATCTTCAATTACATAATGAGTGATTAGTTACATTTAAAATTGTCATTATTTACAGTTTATGTTAACCATTTAGCATTTTCAAGTCCTTTACAATATATACTCAACTGCATGTGATGCTGCCACTAAAACTCCAAGTAACTGCACAAAAAAAAAAAAGTATTTTGAATGTTTTACTAACTTCAAAATGGTTTATAAAATTTATAATTAAATTATTCTTATCATTTGGTAACATTACTGAGTATTTTTCTAAGTCTTAAGACAAGTCCAAGGTACCTGCATCTCTTATTTGGATTTGTATGACTTTTGTTATAATTTATAATAAATCCAACTTTTCCAATAACACAATAAGATTTTTAGATTGCTATTACAGGATTCATATGTATTACCATTGCATAGTCAATAATCTAAGTAAATAAGGAATAACCATCCTTTTAAGTGAATATTAATCATTACAGGTTTTATTATTTTGGTAAAAATATATGGTCTAGTTGACATTCCAAATGGAAGACATGTAAATTTATGTAAATTAGGTACCATTAAATCTGAATCTTAGATATTTCTTGTGTTGTGTTTATACACATAGGGACTAAGAAAGCATACTAAATAAGTATCCTTTAAGTCTTATCTGTATTTAGTGAAAGTAAACCTTTAGTTAAGATCTCCCATTTTGAAATGAAATTTGTATAAACTCATTTAATATATATAGATTATAATAAATCTATTGGACTTATTTGCTTTTGTAACTAAAAAAAATTAAAATAAAATATGAAGACACAAATGGTCCCCTGCATTCTGTACAGAATGAACATGAACAGAATGTGTACATGTTTCAATAGCTCCCTTAGAAGTGTGGAAATTTCTATCTGTATTTTCCTATATTCATCTGAAGTTATATCTTTTATTGTATAAATTGTATAATTATACTAATTGTATAAGTTGTTAATTGTATAATTAAAAATGAATTAATTTACACATTTGTATAAAAAGTGCCAGTCTTACTGCTGACTATATACCCTATTTAATATATAAATGCAGGGCAGTTTTATTTTTATGTCAATAGGTGTCCTGGATTTGGTGAGGGCCATGCTTGACATGGTCTGTTGGCCTTGAACCTCACATTGCTAATTTGACTCTGAGGAAAATACTTTCCCTTACCAACTTTTTTAGTTGACAGTTTTCCAGATGTTTTAAGCAAAGCCAACAACTTTTTGTTATATTTTTGGCATCCTTAATTGATTGAATTGATCCTTAAGAAATTGAATTGATCATTAAGTTTAGCACCATACAGCTTTTTGTCAGAATGTGTCTCTTCCAGAGTGGATTTAGTATCCTTATCCAGATTTGGTGCAATAAAAAATTTTTGCAACTTAGTGTTGATGAGAAATATCTGCCATAATTTACCAGAGTCCCAAAGCTATGTCATAAGCTGCATTTGGTCTATTCCATCCTCAGAATTTTACATTAGTATGGAGATTGCTGCCCCAAGTGATAATAGGCCTGAACCCCTACAGTTTTGGTTATCGGTGAAATGTTGATCACTCTTTTGCATCCACTGTTTTGTCTCATCAACCTTTATTGTTGAAGTAGAAAGTAATTCCTTTCCCATTATTCCAAAAAACTCAAGTTGCCAGTCTTGGGGAGCCTGAATATCTCCTCCAGGTATAATATTAATAACCATATCAGTTGGAATTGGAGATTTATATTTATGAAATATTTGTTTGTAATTGTATATTTTCTTTATTAGACTCAAGAACATCTGTATGAGATGATAGATAAAATTTGTATTGGGTACAGTCGATAACGATGTACTTGATCCTTTTGTACTTAGACAAGCTGGTTCTTGTTGAACTTTACTTGTATGTGGGACAATGCACCCTCTAAAAACTATATGGGCAATATGTTTTAATTTCGAATGGAAATATGTATAACAAGCTTGTTGCATGGATGTTCGTATAGAACTGAGCACGCTCGTGTGGAGCTACTCAACATGATATAGTTCGTATAGAACTGAGCACGCTCGTGTGGAGCTACTCAATATGATACATCGTTCGTATGGAACGTTCATGTTTACTTAATGACTTCAGATTGTGTGTGTCACCAACAACTCTTACCTGCATAACTGTTATTCTGTTTTGGCTTTGTACGAAATCCATCACCCATTTTATTAGGCTGTCAATTTGTTCCCGAATTAACTTAAGTTTTTTACTGGTTTTCCGATCTTCACGGTCTCATTCCTTAGATCGTAAACGTGATTTGTTCTTTAATCTTTTTGAATAACTCATATTAACGCGATTTAATCGCGATAAACAATATTATTTTGTTTAAAGAAATCTCGAACGTCAGAAGTTATTTGCACAACAAAACAATATGTCGGCCCAGAGACGCGCGTGAGATGACAGCGTATGGGGCGGGAACATTCAAATTTGAATCTCTAAACGTTGTGAAGTTTAAGCATACTTGACAGTACTACATGTTATCAATCATCGAGAACGAGACGCGTAATATAATTAAAAATAATGAAATAATAAAAATGTTTATGACACTTTATAAAAATTTGAAAACCAAGCAAAAAATTAAAAATCTTAAAACCAAAACTGTTTACTATGTATAACATTATAAAGTAAATATTCATTGAATCTGATATAAAATAAATTAATAAAAATACAAAAAAAAAATAATAATTATTTTTGGTGCATGATATGCCATTCGCGACCAAGGACTATTATCCTAGCTTACTATAACAGATACCAATAGAAATCTTTAATAGAATAAATTTATGACGTCATTCATTACATATGAGGCACACGTAATAGTGGCCGTACGTCTATCGATAGCCATTTACGCGTCCGATTCGAGAGCCACATTCACGGCAAGTCGTTTGATGGAATGTATAAATCAAATGTCGACATTGTGCTCCGTGATTGAATATTATTCATATCTGTAACGCAGTGGTTAGGGACTTTACACATGCAGCGATTATTAGCCTGTTTTTATTTTAAGACTGATTTCACAGGCTTATAAAAAGAAGGTTTAAAAAAGAAAAGGTAGTTATGGAACAAAATTGCAAGCTGATTGTAAGTCAATCTGTCTCTATCATCCTACAAAGTAAGTCGGTAAACATTAAACAAAGTAATTAAAAATAAGTCGCACTGCTGGGCACGGGCTTCCTCTACACTTGAGGCAGTGGCGGTACGATAGACGCCCGTGTTCGTCGCGGACGCCCACCAACTACCGGTACGCCCGAACTAAGCAACTGCGCCCACAGAACTCCGAGATGTCTGAGACATTTTCCTCTCAGAGGCACATTGGGCGGCAGTAGCGTCATTGTGGGAGTCTCTCGCCCACAAACCGTGGTCGCCCCGTTTGCGAAGATAGCCACCGGGGGGTTGTGGTCGGTATACCGGAACAGGGAGTTTTGAAAGGGAACCAGCCTGGCATTAGCTTCTGCGTGGACATGGCGTCAGCGCGCCGGGCTGGAAGGCCGGTGATTCCGACATACGCTTCTCGCTTCCTACCCCCAAGGCTGGCGGGAAGTAGAAACATAACCAGCTTTCCCCACTGATTTGTTTGCTGATATGATGATGCAATGTTCACCAAAGTACTCTAAATTCGCTGTGTCAATCTGAGGAGACTACCTTATATAATTTTAAAACGATATGTATACCGTCCCTTAAGTTACCTCTGGTGTCCAGATGAAATTCCGGTGTGAATGCGTTTCGCCAATGAATACTGTATTAAGAATTGAAAACTGCTCTATCAATGGAACTTGATGTTTATGAGACATTTAACCTCACATTTCAATAGCGTAATTATACCAAGAATCTTTGAAAACTCCTTAGAAATAGAACGTGGTTTAATGTGATTGCTTTTTGTGCGGGATTCAAAGGTTTGATGGCATTTATAACTTGCATATCTTTTTTCTATTTTTTGAGTAAAGTGCGTTTTCGATGTTTGCAATTTTAATTAAAGCCTTTTTTCTATTTTCTGTGAAAGATCGGATCCAGCTTTGGCGCCAGGGGGAGTCAGTTAGAAGTGGTCAAGTCACAAGAGTTTATAACTTATTATTTACTATAATAGATACAGGTAACAAAATAGGTATTTTATTCTATCTCTAAATACGGCCGAGTAATGTGTTTGCAAAAAAAATCTTATATTTAACAGTTTCAATTAGTCCATCTAGGTCCTGGACCCAGCCCGCCCTTCCGCCTTTGAATCCGCCCTTGTTTTATGGGTGTACTCTGCCATGAAAAACAAAATTTTGAATAAGAAATATTTAAAACACAATATTTTAGCAGTAACGTTGGTTTGGATATAAAAAAAAAGAAGAAAAAATTAAAGCATAACCACACTACCCCATTTGAGGTTAAAACATATTCCATGTTCTGTCATGCATCATCTTTGATTTTTGGAGCAAAAGGTAATTTGTGTGAGGTTCAGTAGCGGAAATAAATAAATTGTGTTTCTTAATTACGATAACTATAAGATTCAAATAAACTTAAATCTAAAATAACGTGCGTTTTACGCAAAACATCATTTTCTAACAATTACGTACGTACTTAGGTATGGGATCCGCCAACCCGTGCTAGCCCAGCGTGTTGGACTAATACCTAAACCTTCTCAATGGTAGAGGAGGTCCGTGTCCAGCAGTGAGACATATATTGGCTGTTGATGATTGTGTACTTAATTATTTATTTATTTATTTATTTAATTCAGCACAACCACATCACATATATTAATACATTGGTAGCTTACTAATTAATACTTAGGTACTATATCCGATATATATGACACTTAAGGTGTGCTTAACATTCTCCAAAATATTATAAAAAAAGACAAACAATTAATAATGTGCAATGGTAATTACAAACAACTTAACAACTAATTAACAATTTAAAATGTAAAATATAATAACAGAATTAAATATAAGAAATTAAAATAACAACAAAAAACATAAAACATTAACATGGAGAAAAAAAAAACAAAAAAAATAAGAAAAAAAAAATGTGCTTATACTACTGACAATATTCCTCTAATATTATTTTCTTAAAAGTACGTGGGGAATTGTAAAAGATGTCAATACTAGATACGCGAGATTGAATTAAATTGTGTACTTACTTTATGTATGAGTGGAAAAAACAGGGGCTGTTTGAAAATGAATTACATAGTTTTTCCTAGACATTAATGGAAAAAAACACGGTTTTTTATCATTTACGGAACCCTAAAAAAACGCAAAATATAAAACAGTAATGAAGGATGTGCGGTGTCGCTCGGTCGCGTACCCGAAACATTTGGACAGCGTTAATGTCGTCCATACATCATCACCGGTGAGCCATCAATATTTTACCATCTCGTTATAATTTCCGATGTTATAACGGTTATGGCGAAATTAAGTTAAGCGCTGCTCGGGTGAAAACCGAGTGGATGTGGATGATTCCGTATGAAGTTTTATATACTTAAATGTATTTTTTTAATGTAGGTGAAAATTACTGTTATGAAGGCTATATATTACTTTTATTTTGCGATGTAGAAAAATAAAGTGTGATCATTTGTATCTCATATCTGACAGTCATTTTAGGATATTAAAATGCGATCTTGATCTTTGCAATACTCTCAGAGCAGCGATCGAAAGGATTTACTATCACAGCTAGTGAGAACAAAAGTCATTTCAAAAATATATCTCGTATAATTATTTAAACATCTTGCCGAGTAAAGATCGCAAGTTTGGCTTAAGTAAAACTTATTATTTAGACTAGATTAACTATGATATGTTATATACATTGCCTACCCCCGTCCACTGCTGAACGTATGCATCATTCTCCTGCCCTGATCCCAATTCTTGTTTGGGGTCGGCGCAGCATGTTTTGTTCTTCCTTCCTGTGTGGAAGGACAAAACATGCTGCATAAGAGTTTTGGCATATGTTTACGGCCGGCCGCCTGCCTGACGCCAACCCTCCTTGGGAACGTATGCCCACTGCTGAACGTATGCCTCCCGAAGAAAGCGCCAACTATCCCGGTCTTGTGCAGCCCTAATCCGTCCGCTACCCGCTACGTTTCTCAAGTGGTCGGATCATAATACTATAGGACGTTCCATACTACGTGACTTATAATGCCAGTATATTTATCACACCTTTAGAAAAATAACTTATAGTTCAAGGATCCCCAAAAATTAAAACTCGTCCGCTGATGATACTCACAATTAAGGGTAAAGTCGTTTCGGCGTCATTTCACAAAGTCACGGAAATTCTGAATTACGGATAATTCATATGGCAGCCGACAGTTCTCAGTTAATCTAGTGCCTTTGTAAGGTGAGAGTTCGCATCCCGATGGCTAAAAACATCGCGAAATATCACACTTTGCAACGATAAAATGTGACGCTATTAGTTTCCATTGAAGGCGAAATCCGGCCATTGATATGAACGTAAGTGTAAAAGGGAAATGCCAAAGATGTTTTGCTAACGTAATCATTACTTTGGTAACTGACTAGTTATTCGTAACATATGGATAGCGTGTATTTTTAACACCGGAATGGGAAAGCTATAATTCAGCAACTGACGACTGGTACAGAAATGAAAGTGATTATTTTTGGACAAAACAATTTTAGCGGGCCAAACTTAAAAGAAGTGAGGCATCCTCTGTTACAATTCTGAAACATTCTCGTGGTGTAGTTGGCTAGACACCATCTTGCGGAACCAGAGGCCGCAGGTTCGATCCCTGCGCCGAGACATATTTTTGTGTGACCCACATATATTAGACACCCACCCAAGACACTGGACTTGTATCCTTCCTTAATTTCCTATCACGGTCTGAATGCTATTAGTTATTCATTTTCAATGCCCCAATCCAATGCCCACAAAATTTTTGTAGCCATTTTCAAAATCAGCGGTCAGCACAAAAACCTATTAACTTTCTACGGCACTTTGAAAATCTATCCAAAGTGTAAAATGTGAGGTTGCGAGTGCCCACAGACGGGGTCAGATGCATAACTCCCGTCACCTCTCTGCCTTGCGCATGTAAATAAGGCACTACATCAAATCGGGCGCATCCGACTGAGCTACTATAAACACCGAATTAGATTCGCGAAGTATCCACTTCTTGTTCGAAGACAACCATATTGAACTAGAGCTTAATCTTCTTAGTTGCAGAGGAGGCCCGCGTCTATAGTGGGACGTACATGATGAAGAAAGTGACGTCCAGTAAATACTGTTGTAAGTTTCAGTCCTTCGAGATATTATGAAAAATAAATGAAACCATTTTATTAAAACTAAAGAATTTAATTTAAATTAATTTGGCGCTTTCTTGGGGAGGCCTACGTTCAGCAGTGGACGGTGATAGGCTGATTGATTGATGAAAGAATTTAAATTCGATTGAGTATTTCGATTATAACAAATTGTTTGAAGCGTAATTTGGTAAATCTGGAAAACTACTAGGTGTATTGGAAAATATAAAGAAAATAAGACATTAACCACATTTTTACAGAGATTAAGAAACATAGCCTATTTGTTATCTTTTTAAGCGATCATTGAACTAATCTCCGTTATATTAATGCAGATTCCGAATTTTAGGTAAGATAAAGAATAATTAAGGTTTTCATTGAGAGATTCTTAGTAGCAACAAAGCCCAGCAATTCGCTTAAAATTTTATCCGTAAAATCTCTGACAACTGGATATAGTTTCGATGGGGATTGGGGAACTAGGCGTTAGTTCGTATTTGTGCCTAAAAATACAGCCTATCCAAATCGTAAACAACAGTGTGAATGCAGCCTTCAAATTCAAACTCAACGTTTTCGTGCATTTATTGATATGGAAATATTAAGTGATGTTTGCTGTTTCAAGTAAAATACTGAGTCGGAGTAAATGCCAGATGGTAATTGTATTATTGCCCTATAAATATACCTACCCACAATGGAATATTAATCTGTCGGGTACATCCTACTGGAAGCTGTAAATGGTATGATGGGTATATGAGCTGGTTTAGTCATAAAAACCTTATCGAAATTATCGGAAATTTATTTGCGATGTCAGTGCTGGTACTAATATTTTATTTGTTATCTGATATTAAAAAATATAGTTGTCTAATTAATTAAAACCACTTTTAGTATGTGTAAACTGTCAACCTACCTACTAACTTATTTTCCTTGCTTGTGTTGCACCTATCGATAGCATTCATTTCTGGTACAAAAAGTTATCTTCGGCGAGAGATCACACAGCTTAGGTCTATTAATTACCAGAAAATTCTTATAATATCTGACGAACACACAATTGACGGAATTCCTATTCCTTCGGTAATACAGGCAAGAGTGTATGTACTCGCATGTTTAAAATAATTTTATATGAAGTACAATTCGACTAGAGCTATCGCAAAGAGAAACGAAGTCTTAACAGAAATTCTATACGCATACAAGACCAAGTATGGTGCAAAATCCCCAATAACCTTTCTAAAGTTTTTAAAATCACATTTTCAGTAAGGGCAACAAGAGCGCGTTAATTTCTATGGTGTGAAATTATACATTGTACATTTTATGACCATCATAACACCAAATTCGTTTCGCGCGAGCGTTAAGACGATCTTAATATTCACACTTCGCTACAATAAGTTCGTAAAGCCACACCATTGTTCGATATCAGCATAATCTCTCCGTGACTTTACGATTTAATTGTACCATTAATCAATTAAACCCAACTGGCTTCCTTACAATATTTCACAAAATCAAAAACGATTAATTCAGTTTAATCACCAATAAAAAATTGTGGAGACATTATTTTTTATTAATAATAAAATAACGATCCACGGTACGTATTAATTAATCAGTATGTTAAACAAAATTAATAATACCAAGTGTCCGCGTCTCGTTAATGTCGATTTTAGTAATTATTTTTTATTAATAATTATTTTTCACATCGCTCGTTAAATTTTAATGTTTATTACATTGCCTCGGGTAATTAGGGAGACGTTCGGTTTATGTGGGGTCAATCTCATTAAGGCTGTGACCATTGCACGAGGATTATGTATTGCGACAAACTTAATATATTAATGTTTCATAGTTTACAATAAACGTCATATCGCATAGCACTTAAAGTCCTGATCGGCCGCTCCTACATCTAAAGACCTCACTATGCTTCGATTTGCATCTAACAATCTCAAAATTTATTTTAATTTTTATTTCAATAGTGCCATAGATAAAACGTAACGCTCAGTTTTAGTCTTTTTAAGCTGAGTTTGGTAATAAATGTGCATGAAACAATTATATTTTAGTACTATCGCGATAGATCACGACTCATTTTATTGGTGGAATATATAAAACTGTAATTTATTTTTTAAATATGTAATGGCTGTTTTAGCTGCCTCTTGGCTTGGCTTCGTATGTACGTTGCGATCTATCGATGTTCTCGACTACCAGATAGGAAAAAGTCCTTTGGGTTTTTCATTTGTATAATATCAGAAGTAACACGAAGTTTAGAGTGCTGAAAAACGACGATAGGCACGTCTACGTGAAATAGAAATGCATTTGGGTCATTGCCCAGCCGTGGGATGTATAGAAGCTGATGATAACATCATTTTTGATATTAATAAAAAAAAACGCAAGGCTTTTTCACACACGCACGTTTGCCTTTATTCTCAACGTAGCAGACAAATTTTATGGTCAATTATTTTTATTACCTATATTTAAAAAATATCTTCAACGGATGGGCGTTTTAATTCACAAAACCTGTCAATTTCAATGTAGGAAACCTAACAATTTGAAAGTTGTTGAATAAACAGTCTCATATATTTTCTCCTTACAATACCCACGATATACTAACCCTCCATTTCATCCAATAAATTTACAAACTAAGTTATTACAGACACTGTCAGTATGCTCTGAATTAATATCCTATTCATAATTAATAATGACATACAAAGCCCGTAAAAGGACGCCGCTTTTTGTCTGACCGTCAGTACATGTTGACAAACTATACTGACATGACGGACTGACAGATGAGGACAAATGACTGACAAAGCGATGTACGCTATCCGATCTGAGATGCTTATCGATTCCGCATCAAGATCCCACGTGCATTAGAATTTTAAATTCAACAAACAACGCCATGTTATACGAAATATCGCTTCTATTTTGAATAAATTTTAATCGATTTTAAAATTTCTCGATTACATTAAAATCGATTATTTCGATCGTCGGAATGTGTAAAAGATTAGCGGATTAAAACATTAAGTCATTCATGTAAATTCTTTTTACTGGTTTATATAATTTCTAATGTATTTTAATGTTAAAAGATTGTAGTAGATTTTTATGTTTTGTATCCGGTGTTAGAGAATTTGTTACGAGTGTTTTTTGTATAATATAACATTAATATTGAATCGATTATTCAAATAAAAAAATCTTTATAAGCTGTTAACGGCATAGGAATATCACTCGTTTCCCAAATTTTACTTTAATGAGTGACAAACGTGTTATCGCCGTGGAGAAAACGGCAAGAAACTCCCTCAGCAACACGAAATGTCATTTTTTTTAAATAAATAAATTTCATTGTAAAATTAATTTGACAAAATATGTCATAACGATATAAATTGTAGCAACATATCCCATATTGATTAGTTTATTAACTCCCAGGGGTGATGATAGATGCTTTTGTTAACCCACTTAGGCGGCAGTATAGGCGATATATAAAGTTTTATACTAACGGAAAGACCAAAAAAAAACGTTTCACACTTAATATCTAGAGTGCGGATCAAACACCAACATTTATAAAATATTAAAACAAGCTTTCCTCAATTTGAATTGTTTCAATGAATTCTGCGGTTTGTTTGTACAACACTTAGTTATGAGTTAACACCACACGTTGTCGGGTACGATTACACGAAATTTAGCGATCCGTTTGTATTTGTATAAATAGTATTATATTATATTTAAAAGTAGTCAATCTTTACTGAAATTGTTCATATCTCTATTTTTTGGACTGAAAAATAGAATAGAAAACGACTCAATCTTTCCTATAAGGTATCTATATGAAGCTTTATGAAGTATAATCTGACAAAGATACAGTATTGCTATTGTTTTTCGGTTTTTTGTGTTTTCCTTCGCCATTAAAATGATTATTCATTGTAAATTCAGGGATAGCTTTGAAAAATCTTTAGACATTCGACCGCCGTTATTTTTTATCGACTGTGCGCCTAAACCTCTCGTACATAACACTTGGCAAAATCACTTTACTAATATGACTATCTGTCGGACTACTCTTATTAATTCTCTTTATTCCTATCTACTCCTCTTATCTCTCATTCTTTCGCTAAAATAATCAAACGCATTATTTTATAGGCACATTTGCATTTACTGCGAAATTTATAAATCCTTTTATATACAGAACCTCGGACACCATGTCCTACATCCTTATAAAAATGTTCTAAGCCGCGGTACGTGACCCGAGTTCTGCTGAATAATAAAGCAGTCGGAACTAGTCCACGAGAGCACGTGAGTCATGCGCACGACAACAAACTGCCGACACGAGGAGGAAACTGAGACGGTTGTGAACTGTCAACAGATTTTGGGATGCTTTCTTGTTTATAGTTTGTACTTTTGAGACGTATCTCACGTTTGTTTAATAAATAGTCGAACGTTTCCAGATTAAACTTAAGTCTCCTTTGGTAAGTTTCAGAAAGTAAGGATATACGGTGTCATCAAAATTTGTCTCGATGTGGTGATGAAACTCTCAACTTTTCTTTTACATCATCATCATCAGCTTAAAGTCTTCCACTGTTTGACATAACTCTCGTTCAAAGACTCCCAAAGCCTTCTATCCGAAGCGGCTTGCATCCAGCGTCTTCTCATGATTTATATTATTTCGTCAGTTCTCCTTGTGAGTGAATCTTTTAATTAGATGACTTTTCAATGGTATCTTTCCCAAATTCTACGACTGAAGATACAACAACAAAAAAGTCTTGATACGTTATCCGGGATTACTAATTATGTCTATTGGCGTGAATGGGTCGTAATAGTGTATGGCAGACGACTTTACAATTTAGACCGGCAAAGAATCCCACTAAAAATTTTTGCTTCTAACATCCAACTATCAACATTATTCCCTTGCAATTTATCTAGACAAACCTACATCTAACAATAATTAAATATTAATCCACTAGGCTCAATTACATCTAGATAGTCACAAAAGTATTTCCGCCACGCGGTAATACCCTTTGATTCATTTCCAACGAAGCTATTAGTTGGAACTTCGACAAATCCATAAATTGGCCCAGATATCCTAGTTATTAGAATGAGTTTCAATGGCTCATTAGCTGCGGTCGCGAGCCCTCACGTTCCACACGCATGATGCCATCCGCTAGTTGATCGTATTACAACTTATTTCTTCTTCTGTGGTTCATTCAGTAAGTTCGTACTAGATGTGAGTGTGTTTTGTATCATTGATTAAAAATATGAAGGTGCTTTATAAATGCCAGCTAGTAAACGAAAATAGAAGGTTAATTTATTTAAGAAAACCCGAATGGCTAATTAACATAGGCAAGATATCATCTCTTATTGAAGCCAAATTCATCAAGATTTAGGGTGTTCAAGGGAACAATCTATCATCTACAATCGTCATTTGTTAAATCAAAATAAAATTTTGTATATCTATCACCACATAACACAATATTTCAGAACAGTTAACAAGGGGCGTTCATTTAGAAACTTATGGGCGTTGTCTGGATATATTCAAGACTGCCACAAATTCTTATGACTAAAAACTATTGAAAATGATTCATTCATTGCCACGTATGTATTTTTTAGCGTAAAAGCCATCAGCGGTCTAAAAATTAAATGCTCGTTGTTTAAAGTCTAGCAAACCTTACGACCAACAGTGGATTATGGACCAACACTTCTCAACTATTGAAGTATCTATACCCAGCAGTAAGATGTATTTGTAACTTAAATACCCCGACACATAAAAAGATTTAGATCAAATTCCGAATGAAACCGACGAATCCATTACTCCTTTTGCAAGTGACGAAAATGCATTGATTTAAATCGTATAATTAATTGGCAAAATGTACGCGGCCGCGTCGAAATAATTATCGCGGCTAATTGCGTCTGTCCGATTGAGTTTAACATCGTAATTAGTGAGGCGGCGTGTCGACATGGAGTGGTTTGTACCGGCAGCGCGTGGGAGCTTATCTGCTAAACATTTGCAATGCTACAAATAAACTGTTTTTTGCCGCTGGTTGCAGGCTTCTAACAGGTCCTGTGGAAGGCGTTAGGAGAGGCCTATGTCCAGCAGTGGACCTCTTTCGGCTGACAATGATGATGATGATGATGATGCAACAGTTTCTTAATCATCTCGCTGCTGGGTGATGTGCTGGTAGTAGCGTTTCTACGTACTTGGGCTTTTGAGTTAAATTTATTCAATTGATTCGGCCACGTTTTTCTTGGCTTCTAGCGTTTATGGCTAAGGATTTTTATGAGCAAGAAGTACTGCTAATTTAGAAGAGTCGCAGAATATACTCGTAACTCTATGGGTAAGAAAACTGATATAAGAGTCACAAAGTCTGATTAGAAAGGATATATCGCTAGTCTTACATCCCAATAAACTAACCGATGTTACACTCATCCTGCTCCATTTAAATTTGCCCTGCGACCCACGCTAGTATTAGGGATAACAGGCTCCACAGCTGAATAAACATTATTTTATTTATTCTTCTGTTCTTATGTAGAAGACCAAGCCTGATCTCCAAAGTCAATACAAGTAAAACCCACACAGATACACTCACGCACACACACGAACGCATAATACAACAATGGTGGTAATTTATACACACCATTGCTTTCCTTGTTCTATAAGCTTCTGGATTTATTGATATTGAATTGTCAATGTATTTCAGCGATTACAATAAATATATCATGGTAGAAATGTTGCACTACATATAATAACACTTTCTAGGGCTTGACGTAAGGCGCTTAGGGGAACTAAATTCTGCAAAGATTATTCTTGTTCCTTTAAGATTATGATGACACGCTTTATACTTTAAATTTGAAAAATATGACATAACGGCATAACTGGCAAAATTAGTTTTCAAATAGTTGTAATTCAAATTGATTTATTTCCCCAAAATATTGCATTTCAGCTGCCGTTTTTTTAAGCAAAAAGTCACTATACACAAAATTTGGTCTCAGTGCGGTATCAAAGCCGCATTCTCCAATATTTTCAAAGTAAAAAATAAACAAATATGCAGTAGGGGTTCATTTTTACCCAATCGTGAAATATTCCCGCACCCTATTAAAGTATTTCGCAATCCTAAATAGCCAGCGTAACTAGAACTTTCTCTTTTACAACATCACTATCAACAATTATCGATATCAGGCAATTAACATATTTTCAAACCGTATCCAACGCCGTTTTGAGTAAATCCGATTTAAAATGAATGATTTATGAGCCTCGGGCCCGCATAAAGATTGTTTTGGTTATTATAAAACATACGAAACTGATTAGGAATTCTGTTGCTTTTTTGTAACATACGTTAATACGGATTTTCTGTAATAAATCATTGGCGTATTATAATTTGACTAGTTGTGGTCTTTAGCTGCACTCGAAAAAAGAAGAGGGTTATCTTTAAATATCAATTATTGTCGCAATGGGGACCATGGGGTTTCGGGAGCATTGCTTGTCTCCCAACTGTTGACATTTCGAATTTCCGACAGGCTACGTAGCGCAGTTTGACTTTGGGCTATGAAAGAAGACGCTCCTAGTTTAGTCACAGCTCGGAGTGAATTAATTCATTCGTGTGATCAACAACTTTCTTCTTTCTAGCCTCAAGTCGAGTGGGTTTATCAATCAAATAGACTCTAAACTCACGGCAAAATAAATATCGAAATGTGAAGTGTACACTGACCTGATTAAAAATTGACGAAGACCTTATTGTACATAGAACAACTTTACCAACCCATTTGGATCTAAAATGCATTGCTATTAACTTAAAGAAAAGGCGATAGATTGCCCTTATTATCTAATACTTATAAACGGACAGACAAGACATTAAATAAACATTAGACACATCAGGCTTTAAAATCTTTCGCCGGCCATAAACACGAGATCTCAATTCCGGGATCTTGTTGTCGATGATTGATGATGTCAATAAATAAATAAATTGTTAATTCTATGGAGTTTTATTCAGCAAATCCCTCGACATGGTGCTGTTGTGGGCTTTGCTGTAGCTATTCAAATTAATTAAATAAACTACTTTATGGTATTTCTGTTACACATGTTATTTAATTAAATATAGAATATATTTACATGTATAACTCATGCTTCTATTTCCCAAGGTATTTTTTTTCTATATCCATATTTATATTTATAGTAAGCAGTGATGGCCTCGAGGTTTGGGCGCACGGTCGAGAATATCGGCGGTCGCGGGTTCGAACCTCAGGCACACACCTCTGACTTTTCGAACTACTATGGCCTAAACCCTCTCAATGGTAGAGGAGACCCGTGCTCAGCAGTGGGCGTATATGGGTTGATGAAGAAGAAGAAGATATTTATAGTGGCCCCTAAAAATAGACACGTTAAAGTAGCACTAGTATGGAACTTGCTAAATAATTGTGAATATTTGTATTGATACCTTTTCCTATCCGAATCCGCGACTTGGTATCTACCGTGTTATGATAAGCAGTTTGGCGTAGGTATGTGTAAGAAATTCTTCTTCTTTCCTTCCTCTTGCATTTCTTCATTAACTCAAAATACATAAATAACTTCTAAAACTTTAAAATAGACAGTTACTTTTAGCCATCATCATCTACAGCCTTCCACTGCGAGACTATCCTCTCCTATACCACTCGATCTTCAGCCCTCCTCATCAATGAATACAAATCCCCTAAATAAATAAATGTACGCCAGTTGGGAAACCTTATCAAAACCAATTTGTTGGTCCTGCACGGCCGTATTGAAGGTTTATCCGCTGCCAATTATTCGCGAGTGGTTGGCGATAAGTCGCCGCACGCGCCGCGCTCGTAAATATGATCCCGATCTGCGTTATGTTGGCAACGCCGAACCTCGGCCGAAACGAGAGCATTCTCTACAGATTCGCGGTTTTGGTGAGGAAGGATTGGTGTTCGTATTGTTTTTGTGTTAATTAAAGTTTGTATTTTTCTAAAGTCCGCCAATCTGGACTAGGTCAGCGTGGTAGACTGTAGAAAAATACAGTCTCAATGGTAGAGGACACCCGTGCCCAGCAGTGGGACGTATATGGGTTGAAGATGATGATGATTTTTATATGTAGATATAAAGACTCCGTTAACGGCGAACAGAAAGATCGTGAGGAAACCTGTGGATATAAAATTGCTTAGGAATTTTGTAAGGTGTGTAGTCCGCCAACCCGCACTAAGCCAGCGTAGTGGACTAACGTCTAAATCCTCTCAAGGGTAGAAGAGACCCGTGTCCAGCAGTATGATAATGATCATAAGCCCATACGTCCTACAACATCGGGCCTTCCATAACTGAAATGGTTAGTTCTTCGTCTAATACGCTGGCCAATATCTTTTAGACCTGCGGGTGTCCTCCCGATGTTTTTTTTACTACACATGACTATAAAAATTCAGATGTGCAGAAAAAAAATATTTCGTTTGTATTTTTGGAAACTTACCTCAAAGACTTTCGAAGTCCAATCCTGAGTTACCGATTCCACGTTGCTACACTTACGAAACTCGATTCAATACATATTTTCGCGGCTAAAAAAGTTCCCAAAAACATTATGTTTATTGCACGACGTACAAATAAATTGAATGGAAACAAACTAAAGATAATGTAAGTATCTCTTTATGTTGTGAAAAATGTAACATTCGTGTAGTATATTATCGATCGGTACAACAATGTTACGGGCGAAAATACTTATTAAAGTACTTTTTTGGGCCTCATTGTGCTTATTAATGTTGCACCTTTAAGAAATTACGATATATTATTCATTCTATATATGTAAAATAAATAAATAAAAATAGATACGGTATGAAGATTAACGCGGAATCAGGAAATGTGCCTAATAAATTGCAATAGGTTCGTCCCCTATTACGTGGTATTCAAAATACAATTGATAAAATGTGTGTGCAGAAATGTCTATCCCACGTTTCGGAACCCCGCCATTAAAATAATAATGTATTTTATGAACCAGCCAATGTGCTATGAGCATTTTTAACAAAATTGAGAAAAAAAATATCCTACACCAGAAACGAAACATTCTGATTTGTTACCGTAACTTACAAGGTTAATTTAAATAATTTATGAAAGTCCTTACACAGCAACCGAACCCCCTACCCAAACTAATAAACACATCGCTTAAACAACAAAAGGCGAGGCGTGTCGCAAACTGAAAGTTTTTAAAATTTATTTTTATTTATTCCAGCGAAGATACATTTATCATTTACAAATTGACGCTTTCTTACGTTGTACCGAGGCGGCATGGCAGAGCGAGTTTTGTTAAAGGACAGTGGTTCCGTATATTAAATATGTTAGTTCTACATTTATATAAATTAAAAGCTATCAACGCATTAGCGTATTTAAGGCCGGTTATGATTCTATGCTTCTTTGTTTATTAAAAAAAAACATGTATGGTCGTGTCAAAATCTATATTGTTGACGATATTATAAATGAAGCCATTTCATCGTCATAGCTATGATTTAGTAACTAAAAATAACACGAATCTACGTGCTGCATTTGAGAATTTCTTAATGAAGTAAACCAATCACACTTTGCCCTATGGAATTCAGCGATAACCTCTTAAACGGGAAACAAAATCAAACTTGATGCATATAACTTTGAGAAGCCAAAAAATCAATCAAAGTAAAACAATTTATTCTACAAAGTATTTCTGATTAAATAATGGTTTCTTTCATAGAATTCAACCATTTTGAACCCAAATCAATGGCAGGAATAATTCACATGAATCGATTTAAACATCAGCCGTATAGATATTGGAAGCGGCGACTTTACAATATGTTATTTTTCGCTTTATTTACGATTTTAAAATAACACACGGCGTGTTAATTTGAGATAATTGCATTGCAGTAGCTAACAGACCAGAAATATATTGCAGACTGAGACTACGGACTTGAGAAATCGAAATTAGAATATTATAAAGAAAAAAAATGTTTTTTAACCCACTTAAAAAAGAGGTTCTCAATTCAAATTTATTGTGAAGTAGTTAGATACTTAACTGATTTTTTGTGTCATAGACACATAGACCGTCTATACACATTGATCAAGAGGAAAAGCAAGTTGGAACATTAAATAATTGAATATATTCATAAAGCCAGTTATTAAATATGTCCGTACAATCATATTAGAAACTCAAAGTCATAATCAGGACATATAAATTTCAATTGTTGAATTCTTTTTTTCAAGCAATAATTTCCAATCAACACTCAGTACTATACAATATGTTTAATGAATGGTTCATCATAACAAACTGATTTGGTTCACACTCCTCGTGGTTGCAATCCAATTTCTTCATTTTTCCTTTTCTCTGAAGTCCTCTATAAATTGTATCAAAATGGAGATTGCATGAATAACACGCAAGCCTTTTAGGTTAATATAATTGGGATTCTGACATTATGACTTTTTAAATTGTCGGACTACCTTGTTGATTTCGCGGAATAAAGTGATAGCGATGAAGAGGTTCGGGCTTTGATTATTAGTTCGCGAATAGTGTCTTTGGATTGTCTGTTAGAAAAGTTATATTAAACAATTAATGTGCAACGGTTTTCAGCTTCTATGGAAGTACCGCCACTGCTCATATTACTTATTCGATGTAAAAACCCATTCACTATCCTAATTACTTCCAAATGAGAGTTTGCCAATAGAAAAACCGCGAGACCAGAAGGTAGTCATCGTAAACTGATTCATTTTGGCGCAAACCGAAGTCAACCCTTTTACATCCATCTTCATAATATTATCTATTAACCCACGACCCATATCTTGATATAGGAAACAAAATCCCACCCTTTTGCCTACCCAACCCCATATAGCAATATCAAAGAAGCGACATCAACGCATCTATTAAGTCCCACATCACGTACGCACAAATTGAATTCAATGAAATATAATTGGTGAAATATTAAGCGCAGTTACCGTAGCGTCCACGAGGAAATTATTTCAGGGAATTGTACAAACCAGATCGTCGGCTCGAACATTTTATTGCCCGAACCAATTTTTTACCGTTTATACGCTCTTTAGGGTGGCGTCCAACGGTGGCCAATTTCATGTCCTTAACCGGAATGAATATGATTAATTGCGGTATTCAATGCATTATGAATATTTTTTGGCGGTTTTAATGTAGCCAGTTTCTTTAATGGGTCTTGATGAACTGAGAGACTGTTCATTGTCCTCTAGTGGGATGGCTGCTTTTCCATAGACAAAAGTTGGTAACTTTATAAGTTGTTAATTAAGAAAATTGTTAAAAACATTGTGTCAATTGGTGTAATTTTTTTGGGGTTCATAATTAATTATATGAATATCGAAAGCGAATAGGCCAACAAAAATAATATATAGGATAGCGAATGTGAAAGTGTTTGCAGGTGTCGGCCTCATTAAACGTAGAACAACAAGATTGATAACATCATCAAATAGGAAAGGGTCAAATGCACCCTAATCAAGCGATAACGCGTGAAGTGATTGACAAATAGTGACAAAGCGAAAATTGAATGCCACGAACGAGTAAAGTTAACATCTATAATATTTTCCAACGACTTTGGTATATAGGCATAAATATGTCTGTTTTTAATTACCATCAGTTCTTCTACGTTCCACTACTAGGCACGGGCTTCCTCTACAATTCAGAGGGTTTAGGTTTTAGTTCACCACGCTGGCCTAGTTATGTCTCGCGGACTACACACCAACCAATATACTTTTTTTGTATAATTATGCGTATTAATAATCATGACGGTAATTAACTCCATTCGTGTGAAAATAGGCCACAACTCTTGGTAAAAGTAAATAAAGTATTAAAAAGTGAAATTAAGACCTCCCAGGCAGTGTTAGCTCCAGGTCGACGATACACGGTTAATAAATACACGAGACGTCGGACAAGCAACAATAATTTATAAAAATTCACAAAAAACATCCATTCCAAGAACGCAAATTGAATTTATAGCCGCGCGCTGTTCTGATTGAATTTTCAGAAATTATTGCACGAATTATTTACTGGTCCATTATCGGGGCATCGAGGCGGATTGTTTCGCTAAAGGGCAATAGTGATACTGAGAATTTCTAGTGATAATGTAGGGGAGAGTCCTACAGTACCGTCACCTTAAGGTTTATCAACAATATAATCGAAATGTCTAAGGTTACAAGCTCAATGCCTCTTGTTATATAAAAAGGAACTAATAAACTATCAATAAAATGAAAAAAATATAGGTATTTTTAGAAATAATTAGCTTTAATATTACAATTAGAAAATTAGGAATAATCAGACTTAAGAAAATTGGCCTCCAGTACCGGCCACTAACGTTCTGGTTTAATATATGTCCATTTATATTGATCAGTAATCACAAATATATTGAGTTGATAGCTCTGATATATTTGCACAAGCCTCATGGATCCAAGTCTTACAATTTCTATTTTTACAATTGTATCCAATCCTCATCATGAGATTCAAGGCGTAAAGGACAAATAGTCTCTTCATTCGGGTTGTCATGAGCAATCAGGTTTTCATTTTTATCTTTCTTCGATTTCTTGCTTACGTCTCGTCCTGACAGCAAACTCTGACCTTTTCTATTAGCTTTTTTTACTGGAAACAAACTCTTACTTTTCTTGTTAACATCTTTTCCGGGTAGAAAATTCTTCTAATTCTAATTCTACTAATATGTCTTCGCGCTCAGGTGAGAAAGTCTTGTAAAAACGACCCATAACTGGCTCAATAGACATTTCTTGATTATTATGAATAGCCTTGACTCGATCATTTAATGTAGTTCGTGGTACCTGACAGCGATCAGCGACTTAACGTGCACTCATTGCATTAGGTACTGGTTCCGTGGCTTGATCCCAGGTACCTTTCTTTTTCTTTGTGGTACCCTCACTTTGATCTTTTTCCATTTTTGTGTATCTGCAAGCAAGATAAATCCATTAAAAATCTAATTAAAGAGTGGCCGGTACTGTAGGACAATGTTGTGGCCGGTACTGTAGGAAACGAAATAAAAAATATGTCCGATTACTGGCAAATAAATAATGCATAACGGTTTATTTAAAATACAGTTTTGGTAACTACATAAATGTGTTAAACATACCTGGATTGAGTGGTTTTAAAATAGTTCTCCAAACTCCGCACATCAGCCACTGAATTTTAGTTTCGCAGCGTACGTCCATTACACGCAACACAATTCTTTGCAATGACGGTAAACCTGTCGCTAAAAATCGACGCCGTTTGGGTCTTTGCCTTCGATTAGCGTCCTGCCCAAATGGCGATAACAGTTTCAGTGCTATCTATTATAAAATCAGAGAACTTGCTACTGGCCAGTACTGGATGCCGGCCGGTACTGTAGGACTCTCCCTTACGTATTCAATGAGAATTTTCGTAGTTTTTTTATTTAATTTATAGTTATACGAATCTGGTGGAAAAAATGTCATAGGTATTTAAAATTTTAGTAACTTCTTTGTGGCATGTAGTGTATGTATTCGTTATTTTTACAAATCTACTTATGAATTTTCTTTAGGATTCCACACAAAGATCTAAATGGCGTACCTACTTACACATTTTTTTTAATAATACATGTTCGGTAAATATTTCGTTAGTCATTAAAAATTTGATGACATCGTTAGATCCAGTTTAAGAATCCCTATGCTTTCGCGGTGCCGTGTTTGAATCCTAAGTCTTTCCTTAAATAGTCTGATATCAACACAGACTCTACAATTATCCCCTAAAATGACCATAAGCTCGCCGTATAACGCGTGACTTTACCACACCAAAATACGCCATGCATACATATACATCTTCCCTACACTCACATTACAAGACTACTTAATAAAAATCACTGTACTAATCCTCCTAAATTAATCACAAAAAGGGCGAGTCACACAGCTCGTAAAACAAAACCAAAGCTGTAAACACTTTATAATCCAATTAGTGTTGCCCGCTACAATTACGTAGGCACTAGATCAGACGCGGTGCATCGCATAATAAACTCATAAACGCAACACCGGTAGCCGAGGGGTAGGGGAGGGGCGCGCGGGGGGCTCAGCATTAATCAAAGATTACCAACCCGAGCTTAGATGCACTATCTCTTGTCCAGGACTCCCAGTAGATGCCATAGAGTAAAGAATATATGGGGGTTTTTGGAACGTTGTTTTGAGATTTATTGATGCATTTTTAAGGGGTGTCCTCTGAGAGACGTGCGTGTGAGGTTTTGGTTACGCTTTTAAAAATAAAGAAAGTTTGTACATGGATCAATAAATTTGTTGTTATGTTTATTATCGATGATTTAATTACAGAATTTAATTTTATAATAATTATCAACAAATTCAAACACTTATTGTGTAACAGTAATAGGCTATTTTTATTGTTCACAAACTCCTAATATTATGGTTGTTGAGAAAAATCATTGGCATAATCTTAGGAGCTTTTTTTTTATTACGTCTTGGGGAATAAAGGGTTAATAATATCCTAATATGTATATTCTTATGCGTTTTAAAATTACATCACAATCAACCTTCTACTGTGTTTTGCTAACATCGATAAACCATCACATACTTCAACGGTGAAGGAAACCATCGTGATAAACTGCCTACCTAAACTAGGCCAGGATGGTGGCCTTAGACCTAAACTATTTCAGTTGCAAATGAGATCCGAGTCCAGCCGCTTGAAATATCTGAACTGATGAAGAATATTATTTATATTCATATTCCGTATTTTAGTACCAAACCATTTAATAACAAATACCAAACTACAACCAGACCACAAACATCAAAAGCCCATCCCATCTGCGACAAAACAAACCATAATTAAATAATCTATGGGTGTTATTACGCTAAATAATATATGAGACGATTCGTCTTAGCCGAATAAGTGCTGGGCAATATATTACCTCCTCCATTGTGAGTTGGAACATACGATTTCCGGTTACTGAGCTGGACTTTTGTCGTGTTACACTCGCATTATGCAGCCAACAGATGACATATTGCGGCTTGCCCGTGTTATGGTTTTATATGGAACCGCACTTATGTCGATTTGTTCGATAATTTCGAAAATATCTCCGTGCATTCTGTGTTCGCTGTCCGTTATTAATTTATGTGTTATTGCACGTTATAAATAATTTTTTGGCCTTTTTGTGACCCCTACAAATAGTGTTGATTAAGGCAACGATAAGGGTTACTTTCACAAGTTGACTTTTGTCGGTCTGTTGATAACTGATTTGGCAGTATCTAAATATACTTGCATCATCATCATCGGCCCATTTATATCCCAATGGCGCATGTAGGGACGAGCTCAGGGCTGCCAGATTGTATAATTGTATAATCGGATGGGGTATTGTATCCATGACCACTTTGTATAATACGATACAAAGGCATACGTTCACATTTTATCAATAATTTGTGCATTTATCATCCTAAAAAAAAAACAAGAACTATTTTGGCAAGCCCATTTTCCGACGATTTGAAATCATCCTAAAAAAAAAAAAACAACAGCTGCATAGGGTGCAATGGTTATGTATAATGCGATCTAATTTTGTATAATTGCAAATACTAAACCGTATAGCTGCGATTTATTTGCTGGCAGCCCTGGACGAACTTCCTCTACCATTAAGAGTATTTAGGCTTTAGTCCACCACGCTGGCCTTTACACCTAAGAAATCGCTAAAAGGCTATAATAATCTATATGCACACTTCAATCAGAATCTGAACACTGATAAATTTACCTCCCGCTACAGACACAAACGTAGTTTTAATTAAGTTTTCTTTCCCGTAGACTTACAATTCGAAGGAGATGTGATATAGATTCTTATAAAAATATTAAATATGGATAAAATTAGTTAATAATAAGTAATTCTATCCAATTCAATATTTTTCTCTCAAATGCCTTGAAAATTTCTTTAGCAATATTTTAAATTGTTTTATTGCTATAGCACTTTTTAAAGGGACTATTGAGTTGTGATTTTTGACTAATACGTACTCCATTCAGAAGACTTCAAATCTTAAAAATATAAGAAAAAATATATTTAAAGAAGTAATTTTTTAATTATCTAATAATGTATTGTATTATTACACGTAATAGAAATCATTTCGTAATACGCTTCAAAAAAAATTGGCAATAAAGAATACCTTGTTGTTCCCAAGGCAAAAATGTATTATGGATTCGTTACCCAGTTACAGTTTAGTAATTAGGTTTTCCATCAGGCAATGGTCTGTAGACTGACGGACTTAGAATTGTGAAATTCTCCCTTACGTGGGACTTAAAAATTCTAAAAAATATGGATGCAGAAGCGAACTTTCGCTTCCCATTTTAGAGGTATAGGTGCTATTTAAGTGGGCTAAATCCTAAATCCTAATCCTAGTGGGCTGTGTATTCACATTGAATTATCACTTGCTTTAACGGTGAAGGAAAACATCGTGATGAAACCTGCACACCTAAGAGTTCTTAGGAATTTCTTAGGTGTGTAGTCCGCCAACCCGCACTAGGCCAGCGTGGCGGACTATGGCCTTAACTCTCTCAATGGTAGAGGAGACCCGTGCTCAGCAGTAGGCGTATATGGGTTGATGAAGAAGAAGAAGAAGAAATCCTAACAGTTCGGATTGAAATTATTCGTCTTTATAAAGAAACAAAACTCCAACAGTAAATCTCCATCGTTGTATAATGAAGGTCGTGGAAGAGCGTTGTGGTAATGAAGATGCAAGGCTTAGTTACTGTTTTTAATTAGTAGAAGTCGTGTTTAAACTCACCTACGTGCATTAATTAAGCATGCAGACCATTCACACGGCACACAAACATATTTCATAAGCGAGCTTTAGTGATGTGCGCACGCGCTTCGTATATTTTGAATCAAAAATCTAGTCGGAGTCGAAGTTCATACTTTATTTATAACTTCATTATAAATCGAGATTGTAGGTACTTATTTCCGTGAGTAACAAACAATTTTTTTTTTTAATGTATTTCTATCCAATTTTTCCTTTCATTTTTTTTTCAGACATTAAAAAAACTCTAATGTATATTTTTAAAACCTTATAAGAATCATACAAAAGGTGTTAAAGCGGGACCTTACATATAATTTCCGCTGTTTCACTTTATAGCAAAATAACGAAATTTACCGGCATTAATCAACCAATCTTATAAAGAATCGAATAATAGTTACACGACTATTATCGACCTACTTCATAGTCGATCTTTCTTTTTTATTATTTACGCAATTGTTACTTTTTAGACACAGTTATCAAACCATATAATATACTCGTAGAGAGAAAAGCCACCAGTTGACAAACCATTTTCCCTACACATCAACGATCAGATCCCTTCGTAGTATTGCCTGTCAATACGAAAATACCGAACCAGCCCAGCACTAAGCCCTCTCGGGCGGTACAAATGGAATAAATCATAAGGCTCTCGCGTAGGTGGCCCCGTGGCCTGCAATTACCAATTATCTGTGGCTCATAACACTTCAAGCAGCATCGAGTGCACACCAACCAAACACAGCTAAAATGGTAGCGTGAAATTCGTAAAACTAAATGCCGAAAAATGTTTATTAAATTTTAATATGTGGAAATTGATTTCGTTTGAAGCGAGTGAAAAAAGGGCCTGCGATTTTTGTTGGTTTGATTTTACTTTTACATTGGTTGGAGTATGAGATTGTATATATATATTAGGGTGTCCCAAAAAAATCAAAGTCTTTTTTTTTCAACGCATACCCCCTAATTATTTTCGAATGGTATTAAAACACTTATAAATAAAATTTCATGAACTTAGGACCACTGCAACCCGTGCCGACTTGCATTCATGTGTTTCAGTCCTTACATACTTTGTATGAACTTCGGCGCGTCGCAATATTCCCATGGAAGTTTCGTGGTTGCTTATTTATTGTATTGGTAAACGCCTCTTTTTGTTTAATCAATATGTCAGATTAAGATTTCAGATTGCAAATTTTAATAGAGGGTGCAAAACATTAAAATAACGGCTTAAAACTTCTCTGTAAAGAACAAATACTGGCAGTTCTGTTTTATAAAATTTGTGAAGTAAAATTGAATTTTGTACAAGCGCAAATCTAACTATTCGAGATTAATTATTTTTTGTTAAAGGGCTTATATGCCTATTTAAACTTTAATAAACTAATTTTAAGAAACAGGTTGCCTTATACCGAGTCTGAAGAGATCAATAAATAATGCGGAAAAATCGCAAGATATGTTCGTACAGTGTCGTCACTCGTCACGAGTTTGTTACAAGCTTGGACTGCTTTTTGTATATTGCACACGCCGGTGCCCTTTAATTGATAAAAATAAATTTAAATAATAGATATAGTTATAGAAATAGATATGCATAGTTTTACCGGACAGAATTATGAAGGAAATTTAAGGGTTGGCTATCAAGAATTAACAGTTATAGCTATAATCATATTCTTTGGTGGTGATACAGAAAGAAAATTGACTATTCGATCTCCAAGTTCTATGTACCAGACACCATGATGGCCAAAGCAATTAATTGATTAAAAATGTCATAACTTATTTTTTAATTGTAAATTACTAATAAAAAGTCGCGCTATTAGACATTTAGATTTGCATCGCTATATACCATGTTAAGGCTTGGATGCATTGTATTTTATCAGTGACGGTACCTTACCACGACTTTTGTTTGCTTAATACTTTCAAACCCTGGAAAACTGTCAATAAAATTAACTCAGAAATGACTATACAGAATATTTATCAGCATTTTTGGTCTTTGGTTCATGAAGTAGCTGTCTTGTCTCTATATCACTATGATGGAGACCAGGAACCAGAAATAATAATATTATAAAGCTTAACTAAAAAGAATCCATCAATTCATATCCCTTGGAAAGTATATCTGCGTGATTTAGTTTTTTAAAAAGACATGAAGACTTTATTTCAATCAAAAACAAGTCTTGCTTTTCTTTAATCGTTTTAAATTTTTTGACAGTTTCCTCAATGAGTTGCTTACATTACAGCCTAGATATACTTCTTTTCAAGCAGTTGAGAAATAGATAATGATACTAAAAGTCGCTAGTGATACTCCAAATCGCAGTTATATTGATACAAAATTTTCGTGAAAAAGTCACCTTTAAAGGGAAACTAAGGCAAATTTTTCCTATGATTTATCCTAACAGTAAAAAGAAAACTTTAAAACTAAAATATCACAAATATTCTTGTTTTGATAATAAATATATATTACCGGTGAAATAGGGTATAATTTTGAAAATAAAAATTAAGTTTTTATATGTGCTCTACAATTTCCATACAATTTTTTTTTTAAACCTTTGCTATCAAGTCGGCACGGGTTACCGCTATCCAATTTTGATAATATTTTGTATTTGAGTTATTAGGGTCAATTAGAAAAAATATAGAGGGTATGCGTATCTAAATTCGACAAAAAAAAAATCGCCCTACTAGGCTGGGACACCCTAATATATATATATGAGAATGTATGAGATTTTTGTGGAATATAGGTACCTACATGAAGACTAAAAAAATGTAGGTATAGAGTTTTTGGGGCTTTCATGTAATTTCTCTAGCCAAGCGCAGGATAAACATTAACCGTCTTGGTTGGCTAGAATCTGGGGCAATCTAAGCAGTGTCATCATCAACCCCTGTACGTCCCACTGCTAGGCACGGGCCTCCTCTACTATTGAGAGGGTTTAGGCCATAGTCCAAAGCAGTACGAGTAGAGATTACCTGTGGCTTGTAATAAGAAAAAGCATTTAAGCATGCCGACATATTAAAGATATCGGTATACAAGAAATAAGATTCTCTCGACACTTGATATTCTATTTTGACACCACCATGCTACGAACACGATATTTGCCTTTTCGCCGTACTAGGGTAAAAACTAGTTAGCTAGTAAACTGGCCGGTTCTTCTCTATTAATTAAAATTATACAATACCCCTATAAAATTTTAGGAAATTACATAGTCATCATTCTCTTGCCCTGATCCCAATTCTTGTTTGGGGTCGGCGCAGCACGTTTTGTCCTTCCTTCCTGTGTGGAAGGACAAAACATGCTGCATAAAAGTTTTGGCAGATGTTTTACGGCCGGCCGCCTGCCTGACGCCAACCCTCCTTGGGAATTTCTGTTTTAAAGGGAATGGTGTGGGGATAGCGTGTGTTTGGGTACAGGATATTGCGGGAATGGATATTTGGCCTGGTGGTAAGGATGCTACAGTCCCGGATAAGGAAGTATTAGGAGACTGTAACAGCTCGGGGGGCCGAGCTCGCGTACTCGTAGTCCTGTTCCATGACTGGCTAGATCAATGGTAAAGGCATCCCCTGACCATAAAGGATAATTTTTAAGGATACTGGTATTCAACATAGTATAAATTAGAAAATGATTACCACAATTCGGTTTAATATTCTTTAATCGCATTTTATATTCTCAAAATAGTTTTACAATCTTGATGTCAATATTTGCTTTTATATACTAATTACACAGGAGTCAAAATATAGACGTAGGCCGGGTCTTTCTACAAACTTTAATATGTAAATTTATATCAGAAAATCCATAAATATTATTAAACTACTGAAAATTTTCAATATTTATGCATGTAGTAATACAATATTTGAACAACACATTTTATACTAAACTATTATTTTTTATAAATAGTATCGATATTTTATTTAATATATTATCCTTTCATCTAACTACAAATAGTTTATATTGTAATTAAAATGTATAATTTCCAACAAAATTATACACAATTTTGATTCTAATGTCATTTTTTAAATTTTAGCACCACGATACCAAAGAGTATTTAAGCATACACATAAACTATTTTAAAACACATCAATAAATGCACAAATCAACTAGCACTCATTAAACTTTTGTATAAACTTTAAAATATCTCCCTTATACTTGCTCTTAATATTATTGGGTCAAAGGTATTTTTTTTTTTATTTGCCTAGCAGGCAGACGAGCTGACGGCCCGCCTGATGGTAAGCGGTCACCGTCGCTCATGGACTTGACAATGCCAGGGGCACAGCCACGCCGCTGCCTACCGTGAGGAAAATGCTCTTTTTAAGCCTCGTTTGAAGAAGGCCATGTCATAGCGCTCGGGGAACACCGAGGCAGGGAGTTCATTCCAGAGCTTGCACGTGCGAGGTAAAAATGACCTCTGGAAACGCACCGTACGCGTAGTAAAACTTGTTTCATTATTTAATTAAATTAATCAGTATATTAAAAACTTTAAACAAGATTATTAACTAAGTCAAATTTTAAAACAAATCTTTGTAATATCGTCACTACTCTATAAGTTTCTAAGTTTCTTATCTATATGTTTTTTGGTTTTAACATGTATGTAGATCATTGACTTGGCTACCTATAGAAAATTATAGTGGGCTTTGCACCACTATTTAAAAAAAATCGTTTGCACTATCCGGGAGTGAAACCTAAAACTTCGAGATCGCACGTACTTAAGCCGAGAGACTCAAAGATAGTCTGCAAAATATATCAATTAAGTTTTGATGTTAAGATTAGACCCTATGAGACATCCTTAAAAACGGTGCAATTGCACTACCAAGCAGCAAGACATATTTTAAAGATTATAACAACCTCATTAACAATATTTGAATTAAAAAAATATTTACAAAAATGAATTTACCTACATTAATTATTTCGTTCATAAATATTAAATGTTTTACATTGAACATATAGCATATGTATATTACGTCTACGACATAGCTAATTTTAGTATATTTGATATGATATTTATTTATTTTTGGCGATAGATACATGCAACAAAATGAAATACAACAATCTTTCTCTCCATAATTAGATAACAAAGTTTTTAAACTGAATCATATTATAAGTTTTTCTAAAACTTCTACTGAATACCGTCACATGCGAGTACTTCATAAAACACTAATATTTACACAATTAGGCCTATTAATAAAATTAAAATACCTTAAAGGATCTATTGTACAATTGTCATATAAAAATAAATTACACTAAAATATCAAACTTAATAAAATATATTTGGTAGAAATACTAAATTTAATGGCAATCAAAATCAAGAACTATGACAGTATTATGCTACTTAAAAAATAACTTAATGAATAAACAGACAGAATATTTTCAAAGACATACTCCATTTTGTAATCTTCCATAATTTAATTATTTATCTACGAATTATTATTATTAATTACAGTTCAGTGGGTAAATGTAAGCTTCACCATAAAATTTAAAATTAATTATTCAGGAATAATTTCGAAAATATTTATAAGATGAATAGGCTTTCAATTTAAATCTGGCAAACATATTTTATTACATAACATAATCATACTACTATTAATACAATTAGTATGACCGGAAATAGTTTAGTTATAGCTTTATTCTAATCTGATTGTAAATGTACGAATTATAACGTTTACATTTATAGTTTACTTTAGAGATCTTGTTGATTGTCGATAATAAATATATAATTAGTAATTATCTTTATTCTTACTATGTTTAAAGTTATGTGAGTGGTGTAAAGAGGATATCTCGCTATTTCCTTACTTATGACTTCGCTATTCATATTCTTCAGACATCGTTATTATTACAAAGAGAAAAATAAATCCTGTCCTATATTGACGTTTATAATGTTTTGTTTTTCTGTAAATACTTTTCTTGTATCACCTAATGATAGAAACTATATTTTTTCACTTTACTATTAATAAGATTCCTGGAAATACCTTAATCTAGTAGATAATTTATAGTCCTCCGGTACTGTTAGGCGTTTTGACGAAGTATGTGACTAGGGTCCCCTTTCCTTTGACGAATGTTGGACCTCTACACTCGCATGTGTATCCTGCGTTCATAAGAACTCTGAAATAATAAAACAAAAGTATTTCAAGTAGATAATGTACAAGGATTTAAAAAAGTTATCTGCTTGCATGTAAGTTGAAAATTGGGCAAAAATAAATGAAAACATGCATTGGATAAGCTCGGTCGTCTAAGACTGATAGAATAAGATTTTTTTATAGCCAAGGAACTCTAGAACTCGATTTAAAATATTTCAAAAATATTAGGACAAAACTTACGAAGCTTCTTTTGCTCAGATAAAAAAAAACGAGATGCAAAATGTTAGGAGATTCAGGTTTTATGATATGAGTAGAAGTGGGGAAGTATCTGACCTTCATTTATATAGTAAGAAACAAAATTAAGAATGCAGTTGATGAGCTTAAGCGGACGAGAATGATGGAAAATGAAAAAGAATGTGGAGTGTGAGGATATGCGGAATGGATATCAAAAGGAGTAACACTGATAAAGATAATGGTGATGATAATGTTAATAATGATGTACATGATTGTATTTTAAAATGTATGTATGCATGTATGTATTTCAAATGATTGTGATAGCGTTGCTATACATGATTACGATAATAATTATGATATAAATGATTATGATGGCGGATGATTTTAATAAGGTGTTTGCATTACTTGGCGGTATCGTGCGTGACTTGTATGCGCCCCATGACGCCGGTGGAGTCCATGCGCGAGGCGACGTTGACGGTGTTCCCCCAGATGTCGTACTGCGGCTTCTGCGCGCCCACCACGCCCGCGATCACCGGCCCGTGGCTCAGACCTGGGGCATACATACACTTACATCAAATCACTCGGTATACCCAGCGAAGGAAACCCAAACCAAACCTCCATACCGGAAGGTACAACATACATAATAGACCATACATCATGCAGAGATCACTCAATACAGCAAGGGAAGCCAAATGCGTAACTAGCCAAACATTCGCCAGTAGACAGAATATTTTTCACTAGTTGTGCCAGTCGATCTAACTAAAATGTAATTTACATGCCAATATAATTTTATTTTACTTTTCTCAATAAATAGGCTGTACAGTGAAATAACTAAATACCTGTTCCTATTTTTCACACATTCTCATTATGACCCGATAAATACACGACCCCTTTGTACGGCATGATAACCTAAATATTCTACCTTAACTAACCTACAACTTTTAACAGTTAGAAAAAAATATATACATCATATTAATCTCAACTGAAATTTTAAATGAAACAATGGAAATTAATTACCTATCCTAAGTTTGAACCTCTGGAATGACTCCCTGTTGATTTGGTCCAATATCGTCATGAGGGCTATCGCGAACTCCACCAATATGGCGACTGTGTGCTCTTCTTTCGTGTTTGCATCCTATAAAGGTAAGGTTAGATAAATTAAATTTCGAAATTTTCTCTCACAAGATTTCAATTTTTGCCTTAAAAACTGACCTAGATTTAAAAATACATACTAACAAAGAATGGCGTACTGTTTTTTAAACGGTATATTTAACACTTACAGTCTGGTCTTCTTTCCCTGGCCTTAGTCCTGATGCAATCATGTACGTACTGCCGATCGTCTTTATCTTCTCAATACAACTGAATTTCGGTTTTAATAGTAACTGTAAACAATGACACACATATTAATAATATTAGCTGAATACGTCTTCTAAGAAAATCGTCTCTGGCTAGAAAACGTTCACTCCCATCAGGCATCCAGTAATTTCTTTAAATACAAATAAAGTTAGTGATGTCCTAAGGCCTAAATATCCTTTCGATTGTAGAGAAGGACACCAGAGGGACATATCGACTGATGATGATAATACAAATAAAAAATTTATAGAAAATTTATTTTTCCTCTCACTCCATATTGACTTGATGCATAAACTATACAACACATTACCAGGTAAGATGCCTACTAAGAAACTGATAAGACCGTAATTGTCCAGATATTTTCATGCAGACCGACTGCATGGAAAAATCATAGGTTATACAAATCAAGAACAGCGCCTTGTATCGCTTGCAACGCTTTTGGGCCTCTGAACAAGTACTGTCTCTGGTCCAAGACTACTGCAAATAGCAAAGTGAGTGGTATTAAAGCTGTGTTACCTTGTCAAAGTCGCAGATGATCTCGTTGAGGAGCCGGAGGCACTCGAGTCCCTGCTTGTTCACGTCCGTCTCGTCGTAGAACTCCTTGTAGTTGGGGATGGACGCGAACATCACGGCGATGCTGCTGTACCGCTCGTGGTACAACTCCTCCTGGGAAATACCAACAGGGTGTATTCAGACCGTGATCGAAAACTTAGTCATCAACGGCTCTCAATTCGTCCAATGCTGGACATAGGCCTCTTTTATGAAACGCCATGCAAAAACTAAGTGAGTAGTGGTCATCATTTTTTTTATGAGAAAGGAGGAAAATGGGCAAGTGAAGCCACCTGATGTTAAGTGGTCACACCGCCCTTGGACACTAACAATGCCAGAGGAATCACCGGAGCATTGCCGGCTTTTAAGGACTTACAAAAAAGTACAGCAAATAATTTGAACGTTGATGGTAACGTGTCAGAAGATACGTCAGACCTTTACATAGTTCTACAGGGATGGGAGAGAAGAATTAAGTAGCGTGCTTAAAAAAAATGAAAAACTAATATGTGGTGCATAACATATTGTTGAAAATTATGAAATAAACAAGAAGAAATTAAAAAATGATGGTTTTCAATTACCTCGGATGCAACAGAGGTCAAGAAATGCTCGGCCACGTGCGCTGGTAATATGTTTTCAAGAAGAATCTGAAACGTAAATAAGTAATCATAAGATACTTAGCATCAAACCTATTTTTCAAGAATACCTTAAAGTAAAACAAAAATACTAAACAAAAAATAACAGTTTCTAATAACACTCAGTATTGTGACGCGAAAAAAAAACACTTTTTTATTATTTTATATTGCAATTTTTTTTTGTTTTGGAAAACGATTTCAAAAAAAATCATAGTAAGTATTTTTTTAGGAAAATGGTAATAAAAAAGTTATGTCAGAAGTGGGATTCGAACCCACGCCCTCAGAGAGGACCAGAACAACTCGACTCACCGCGTGAGTAAGGAAACCTTGAGTCTGGCGCCTTAGACCGCTCGGCCATCCTGACGAGTGACGGTGCAAGCGAAATTAACTATTGCAAACTTGGATACTAATATCAATGTGTTATTTTTAATTATTTATTTAACAATATGTTTTATTAAACGGATTGAGGTTAATTATAGCTCTAAGCACAAATTGTTTTGGATTTTCATTAAAAATTAATTCATTATCACTTAAAATATCCCTATAAAACATTTTTCAAGTATATTTTTGGAGACTCAAAATATTTCTAAATATGAATGTAGATTTTTTTTAATACAAAATAAAAAAAACAATGCAATTGCACGATTTTTTAGTTTGATGCGCTATATTTCTAAGTTAAAAACAAACAATTTATAAATTTCTGAAAAAAATACAATTTAGATCCTTTTTTCACGAAACCTATTAGTTTTTATAATATTTTTGGTTATTCATGTGCCGAATAATTCCTAAAAATAACTCGTTAAATGATAACTCAATAAATATCACGATTGTCGGGTGAAGGCCGACATGATAACGATATACAGATATTTATTTACGGTATAAACGAAAAGCTACTATAATGAAAACACCAAAAAATCACTGCTTTTATAGATAAAAAATTCGACTGAAGTAATTATTATATCTAAATGATTCCTGATACATGAAGCTGCGTCAGCCGAAATGGTTTCTTTATAGCCTACCTTGTTAATTCCTCTCATAGTTTCCACTTCCTCCTGTTCGAACTTGAGCTTGTCCTTCCACAGGAAGTCTGTTCTGGATGTGAACTCAATCTGCCGGTCCAGGATATGAAGGAGAGCGGCAAGGAACACCAACACTAATCCAGCTTTAGCAGCATACGGGAACATGGAGAACCTGAAATAACATATGGAGATTTTGAGTCTACCGAAGATTTCTGCACCATAAATCTCTTTCGTAATTCTGCTGATACTGATCCTTTTAATGTAACCAAACTATATAAAATTCCCCTCTCAATTTCGGCCTCTACGTCAATTTTAAATTAATATATTTCTCTTCCTACAATATTCCTCACTTTCTCACACTGTCTTTGTTGTCACTTTGTTGTTTGTTGTTGTTGTTTGTCACTAATGTCAGTTGAGAAAGCCAAAGAAGTTTGGATAGTACCATTTGGCGCTCTATAGTCTATGCCTACCTCAACAAGAGTTTATGTCTGTTCGATTTTGTTTTTTATTTTGGAATAACATATTTTTTGAAGACGTTAAAGGATTTTAAGGCAGATGGTAAAAACAATAAGGGATAAGCGATTCTTAATGAAATTAGGAAGGCTTATACTGTATGGGTCCAATAAATGTTTCCTAAAAATATTTTAATTGTACAGTAAATTTTATTGGACTTAGAGATTTCACTGAGTTAAGTAATCGTCAAAACAAATATTCACTTGTTTCAGTTCTGAGTGATTGGGAGGCCAGAACAAGAAAATAATATTATGTCAATTTGAATTGAGAGCTATTAGTTTATTTTAGGCGATTGGATGCTTATTTATTGCAGTGACTTTGGATGATAACTCACTCATTATCAAGGTCTCTTTTGTGGTACTCGTTGAATATCTCGGTGGATGCGAAGAGCCCGATGTGTGTGAGTAGCGTGAGCACCGTGAGCAGCAGCTTGAGCACGTAGCCCGCGCGCAGGAACACGGAGATCGAAGCTAGCGTCAGCACTGAGCTGTACAGGTACGTCTGCAACGGACGGACGTACAACTAGTATGGATACGGTGGAAACTGGCAATAATCTAAAAGTGAATCTTAACGAAAAGTATTTTTAAAAAAAACATGTTTTCCTAACCATCATTAGTATTAATTATCGCAGTTTTTTAAATTTTTGAACTCTTTATGTAAACCCAAGGAAGAAAATTGTGTTAATATATTTTAAAACAAACTTAAGAAGACCATGAAAAGTAAGAAGAATAGTACTCATTTTTTTTTAAATCAATCCAAGAAGCTTTAAGCGTTTAGGTAGTAAATGTCTATAATAACGCAATAAGTTAAATTTTGAGACCTTAATAATGTAAATATAATGAAATCTGATATTTTAACATAATTCATACCGGTGCAGAATCGACGTCTGTGAACAGTTGTGATGCCACGATCAAGTCTGGTTGTGTCTCATTCAGGTTTGTATTATTCGTCTGGCTCGCATTGTACAGGTCGATCATTGGGTAGTCTTCTATCATGTATGTCTGGAACTGAAATATTAATAAGTATGTATATATTTATCAGTTACAATATTAAGGATGACACTAACAGTTTATGGTAAATGAGATCTTTTAAGTTTTTTTATTGTTAGAAACCACAATATGTGGTGATTGTGCTTTAAAACAAAGGGACAATTGTCTAATATGAATTCATCATCACTATTGAATCATTTTGTACCATTGATTTTACTCACCAAGTTGATTACGGCACAAGCGCCTATCAGCAATACGGACACCAAAAACATTGTCAGTCGGATGAAACGGTTGCTCGTTACAACCTGTAAGGCAACATTCATATTCATATAACACTTTTACTTCTTAATTTTGGGTATCAGAAGGTACAGTTTCGAGTCAATTACTCAAAAATACTTGAGTTATCACTGTCTCTTGCTGTTCCTAAGTAATTATCTCAAACTTTGTTCAAGTTGCATTCACTGCAATAAAAATCTCACAATCACTGGTACCCTACGAAATATTTGTTTTTTATTAGGATAGTTTTAAGCCTCCCCCAATGACTTCCACCAGGAAGGGAGGTTTCATTGGGGAAGGCCTATGTCCAGCAGTGGACCAAAATTGGCTGATGATGATGATGAGGATAATTTTTGTTTAGGTTCAATAAACGCCCATACAATTTGCCTTACCTGTCCAGGTTTAGTGCAGTTATCAGCGTACAAGTCATCAGAAGGAATAGGAACATCGGAGAGCTGCAGTAGACCCCTCTTGAACATGTGTCCATCGTACCACGATAGATATACGAAAACCAAGAGAGTAATTAGCGTTGGACCGAACGATGCGTAAAGGACTATCCCTCTGAAAATCACAAAATTAAAAGTTTACTTCAATATATATTTTTTTATAAATACAACCCAAAAGTCACACACATAGTTCTGAACCTACACTAAGATACGAGTCTTGTGTCGTGGGTATTAGAAACTACGAGAGACTTTTCAGTCTCACAAACACCCAGACCCGAAACAAATATTTGTGGATCACACAAACATTTGTCTCGGTGCGGGGATCGAAACCGCGGTCGCTCGTTTCGCAAGCTGGTGTTTAGCCAACTGCGCCACGGGGCGGTCAATATTTAGATCGTTCAATAAAAGAATGTATTTAAAGTTATTATAAGTGTAACTTGGATCTTCGGATATCATTTGGATCCTCTACCAGCCGAGTGAGTATGGGGAAACTGACAATCTCAACACAATGATTTTCTCAATGAAATAAGATTGGGAAAAGTACAATAAAAATCAGTATCGTCTATATCATAATTAGCGAAAACAAAATTGCCTCTTAATATATCCATGATCAAATTAGATTTGAAATTATCCATCAGAAATTAGAAATAATCACCTATGTCACTATTTTAGTCTACTCCTGTCTGTATTGTTTTTAAGTCTTCCTTTGTCTAGCCCATCAACAACCACCTACTAATATACTAAAATATATAACTTACTTGGGCACAGTCAGTAATTGCATAAAAGCCAGAAGTAGAAACAGCAGTGCAGCACATCCCACGTTGTATTTGAACAGAGGGTCCACCTGACCTCGGTACTGGCGCTCTTGAGACTGGTTGGTGAACCACAGGGTCAGCGGCGTCATACCTTCTGTGTTGTTGCTGAAACAATAATGATAAATAATTAAATAAATCCAATAATAATAAAATATAGTCACGGTAAACTTGGAGACAACTGTATGCATCAAAATTCTGAACGAGAAATTTAGTATGTCGAAAGGATACCAGCGTAAAATAAATAAATTGGGGTCGTAACCCAACATTTCAGAATTAAACCGCGGAACAATATAACAATTTTAATTACTGATATAAGATAAAGAGACAAGATTAGTTTTGCATATTATAACAACTGATTTTTTAAATCTTTGATTTAAAAATACCTGACGAAGAGTATTTTATAACATTTACAGCAACATAGAAACGGGCGCTAGAAATTTATGAATACCTACCATATATTATGAAAACTAGCTACGGTAGCAACTTTAAACGATTCAATTATTCGCGTTATTGGCACACCTTTGTACACCAAAGAAGTAGGAAGTTATAAGGTCAAATGTAATCAAACAATCTACGGATTGAAGAGGTGAATAGTATAATATCCAGGCCTGAATTATTGAATAGACTGTTTGCGAATGTTGCGGTGGATGTGTGGAGTAACACTGACTGGCAGAGTGAATAATGAATGCGTTAGAGGAAGTTTGAAAGTAGCTCCTGTGATTGATAAGCTGAAAGGACAGCATCTGTCGTGGTATGGGCATATTATGAGGAGGGACGAAACATATGTTGGTAAAAAAGTAATGAGCATGAAAGTTGAAGGATGGACAAGCCGAGGAAGGCCAAAGAAAACATGGATGGAGTGCTTGAGAGAAGATATGAGAGAGAAAGGGGTGACTGAAGACATGACGGCTGATAGGGATGTGTGGAAGGACAAAACATGCTGCGTCGACCCCAAATAAAAATTGGGAGCAGGGCAGGAGAATGACAATGAGGTATTGAATAGCCGTTCAATATTTTTTATTACACACGAAATTTTGTATCGGTAGCATTAAAACGTGACAGTTTATAAGTTCTGTAATTATTTACAAGCATCATCAATCATCGATCTCCTATATTTTCAGATAAAAAATAATACTTACCTACAATCGCAGCAAGTAGTCCTCTGTGGTAATAGATTTTGTTCTATCATCGCTAAGCTCTGAAAAATAAAACAATCAGATACATTATAATATTCTTGCTAGGTCTTTTTAATATACCTAATACCATACATACCATACCATACCATAATATGTTAAGTATGTTTATTTAGATTTTCTATACAACTAGACCTACTTTTAAAGTTGAATGTGTTATGAAAATTGAGTTTTCTTCTTGTTGAATTTTACGAAAAGTCTTAACTAACAAAAATTTTGGCCCCGCTATTTGTTGCATGATTAACACTTTATGTGTATTTTTAAATATATTTATTGAAATTGACTAAATATCTATAATGATTGGTCAAAAGTTTAAATTCTACTTACAGATATACCGATGTTCTTAGCGAGTGTAGAATCCGTGATGTTGGCAAACGGTTTGTCAGCTCCCCAACACTCTACGTATTTCGTCATTTTGCTCGAAGGTCGGGATCTGGTCGGCACTCCTGGAGTGGCTGCGAAATGTTTGATTTAAATGTAGTATTTTAAATACCGTGTCTTATTCTAGTTAGTATCCTTAAAGGAATTATCCATTTTTTTATGCTATTAAGTCCCAAGTATTTCTTTTCTTTTCCTAGATAATCTTAATAGCAAATGCCTGAACCTTAACAAAGGCTAATTATTATTCTTGAAGGTATATTTACTAACTAATCGTCAAAAAGGAGAAATAAACAGAACAACGCTTACGCGATTGAACTGGATACTGAAATAAATACCAAAAGTTTAACAATAATAAATAATAAGTTATAAATATATGTATAAATGTTCCGAAAAAATACTGTATTATTCCTCTTTACACTGTATTTTAAAAACCCTTTTCATGACCACCCTCCTACGTGCGAATAAAACAAGAATTACCAACAACTGTTGAACCCATTCCTGTTTTAATACTGCTAAAAATGATTCGTAATGAATTCCTAAAATCGGATTAAATTGTACTAACAATGAAGATCCGTGTTTTATTTAACAGCATTCCATGAAATCAAGAAGAGTGTACTGAAACATTTAACAAAACTCATGACAAAAACACGACGAACACAATTTCATAAAACAATCGTTTACCAGGACATAATGGCTATTCGGAGCACAAATTCAAATGATATTGTGAACATGCGTGAATTCCACATAATTATCACGTGACGATGGGAATTAACACAATACACAAGAATATAATGTGGAAGAACTAACATATCGATTCGATGGACATTGTACTTATCATCCTAAGAAAGAGCGGCGGTTGTGATGCCTCAGATGGACTTCCTGGTACAGATTCTATGAAGCGAAAATAATATTTTTACTTATATGCCAATAGTTCGTTATGCGTCTATCCTAGCAGAATTCTGCCTGTCCTATAAATCACTTTTCATTTAACTTCTTTGTTTTACGCGGTATTCCCAAACAAATACGATTTAGGGACCTTCGAGAAGAGAGCCTATCTTCCTCAAAGGCCGGCACGGCAACACACCGATGATTCCTCCGGTATTGCGGGTGTTCATGGGCGGTGTTGACAACTTAACATCAGGTGGCTCATTTGCTCGTTTGCCTCTTTTTTCCATAAAAAAGGTAGGTACTTAAAATTGTTAACCGATACTGTCATTCGTGTAATAAATTTACCTCTTTAAAAACTTCTAATTATTATTATTATTTTTTAATTGAAATTCATCATTCATTATCCAATTGAAATTGTGTTGAAGCTTACCTGTTCCCATAATAGGACTGATAGCTCCAGCAATGGAACCACTTCTGCTCTTCGGTTTAGTAGTAACGACAGCACCGTTAGTCAGTCCTTCCCCAGGACTGGTTGCTAGGTTACCACCTTCAAATGCCACTGACTTAGGTCCATCGACTTTCACTGAGGCTCGTCGGCTGAGATCTGGAAAACATAAATTTCTCTCGTCCTTATCTTCGTCAAATTCTTTCTGATTCCTACCTCGGCATCCTTGAATAAACCAATAAAATATTTCGAAAGGGATACCTTAAGCGCAACAACAGATCAGAACCAACTCTAAAGTTTAGAGAACGTACATGAGTCGGTAACAGAGATTGTTCGTCCAGCTCCCACTGTTACAACATAGCAGACAATATAGGATTAAGAGTTACTATCTTCATCAAAATCATAACTTTTATAACACCAAAATCGGTAAGCAAAAGACTTCTCCTCACCTCCAGGCGTGGTCCTCATAGACTCCGTCCTCAAGACCTTGGTTCCCTCTTCAACAAAGCTGTGCTGGGATGGCGCCGGGCTGATGTTGTCCCTAGGCTTGGTCGGAGACACATCCTGGTATATTGAGGAGACGATACTCGCCTTCCGATCTACCGTGCAAACTGAGAGACGGCCGTTCTCTGAAGGTTTCTATAAAAAGATGATTAGTTGAAATGAGGATATATTTCAGAAATTGACAGGTTATAATAGTCATTAAACTAAATTCGAAAAAGTATATAAATGTCAGTTGACATGAAATGAACGCTTATTTATCGCATCTAACAATAATATAGCACTTATGAAGATTTTTATGTTCTATTTTTATTAAAACTAGGTATTTTACTTCTTCCAGTTATTAAAATACATGATGCAACTTCCTCGCGACAGAATTAAAACTAATTTTATTACCTACATCATTGATTTGTTTCCTTCCTAATGGGTAGTCAACTTATTTACGGGGTTTTATCCCAAAATGTGACTGTTTATTTGGATGCCGAAAACAATTCTTTTAGCTTCTGCATATCTAGTCTTTATCAGAGCATATTTGTATTCACAAAAGCACTTTATAAAGAGGTTTGCATAAACGAAATGAGTCAAATGACAATAACGTTTTAAATAAAACAAAACGAAATTGCCACGTGAATATGCAAAATAAAAAACATCGTATGCAAAATTTTCTTTCTTTTATTTTTTGTTATATCTTGAAAAAAAATATTTAAAGAACTTAGAATAATGTGATAGCCATTGTTTAAATTGTGCATACGACAATAGATAAGTGTACTTATTTAACCTGTGAGAGTAAATAACTCCTAAAATATTAGAAAGGAAATCATTGAAAATTAAAAATAACAGAAAGAATAAGTAAATTATAGGGAGGAAAGAGACAGAAAGAGACATATTTAAAAACATTATCGTGAAGATATGACGAGGTTTTCATCTACCCTCAAAGATAGATAATATAATAACTAGTGTTGCCCAAATGCAAGAACAAGACGAGACTCAGCCAGTCTTGGTCTTGGTCTTGCGTCAATACACCTGGTCTTGGTCTTGGTCTTGGTCTTGCGTCAATACACCTGGTCTTGGTCTTGGTCTTGGTCTTGCGCTCCCAGTCTTGGTCTTGGTCTTGGTCTTGCAGCAAGAGTCTTGCAAGTCTTGCAATTACCTATTAGTCTATTACTATTTATTAAAGTTTACTTTAAATCTTAGAAAATCGTATTAGAATTGGAACATTGTGAGCTTGAATTAACATAGCCATAGTAAAGATCAAGCAGATTAATAAATAACTGAAGATTTGATAAGAAATTCGAAAAATCAACTGACCTATATGTCGTTTACCATGGAAGTAACTGTTTCTTAATAAACATTTATGATTTATAAGCTTACATTTGCTAAAACATGTAAAAAAACAAATTAATTACAATAACTTGACTGTATTTTAAAGAACCTAAGAATATTTTAACCTACGCCCTGTGGCGGCAATCAAATAGTGTCAAATGTTGTGATTTCGGCGCGGCGGCAACGATTGTTGTATATGATTTCAAAAGAAGCCGCCGGCGCGTGTATCATAACCATGTACTTCCGAAAAGCGGCAAATTACTTTGAGAAGTAAGTACAAAACCTTTGATGCCGCATTATCAAAGTGCCGATGGTTAAAACATAATTATGCATGCACTCAGTTTGATTTTAATGGATATTTTTTTATTCGCTATGTAGGTATGTTTATGGTATTAGTCGTAATGCGCATAGGTCCAGTTTTTCATATTCTTTGATACAGTTTTTTGCGTCTCATAGAATTCCTAAGCGTACCTATACACCGAACTGTTACACCTAACTACTCCGTAAAATAGCGCTAAGTCCTAGCTGCAAGACGCAAGAGTCTTGCAGGCTATGTCTTGTTCTTGCTCAAGTCTTGCACGGTCAGTCTTGTTCTTGGTCTTGCTAAAAATACGCGGTCTTGTTCTTGGTCTTGGTCTTGCAAAAACGCAAGAACAAGACCAAGACTGCAAGACCAAGACTGAATTTGGGCAACACTAATAATAACCTATCGCCGTAACATGTTTTTATAAGATCTAAATCGAATTAGTGAATATTTTCCTAGATAATCTTCGTCCATTCCCTTTTTAATCCGATTATCGCAAGCACGAGTTATTAAACCTCAAACGAAGTCAACAACTTAATTCCTCTCTATCTCGAAGCATCCAAGATATTAAAAGTAGATAGTTTTTTGTTCGCTGCTCTTGAAAGCTGGGATTGCCTTTGAATGAAGTATTATCGTTCGATCAATTTTCTAGAGCTTCTTGTGACGTTTCAAAGACTTACAAAATGTAATAACTGTTGGGAAAGATGTAATTTTACTAGGATCCTATGAGGAATAGTTTTTATTAGTAATAGTTTAATATATTTGGTAATTGACTTCAGTGCAAATTAAATAAGAATTGCTATTTTTAATCTGCCTAATTTTGCAACCTTTTTCGCACGCTAGCGCCTGACTCATATTAGCCAGGATCAATTCATGCAGATTCATATCGAAAGGTTACAATAATTTAGATAGTTGTTTGAAAATAATCTTTTTTCACCGATATAAAACATTACCGTAAAGTATTTTGTTGTCTCCAGATAATTATGTATAGTTGCCATTTTTGCCAGATTTCTCAATTTACCTAATTTTAGATGTTTTTAGTAACGTTAGGTAGAAGCAATGTTGATTAGCCGTTCTATTTACTAATAGTAATCTGCGGCAGTGCAATATTGCTCGTAATTTTAAGTAGGCGCTAGAGCTAGGACATGCATCTCAGATATTTTTAACGTTTTCATGGAAACTCACTAATGTGTAACCAATGTTCTAAGACGATTCTTAAACCAATAAAACATTTGTCTCCTTTGGAGACAATAACTACAATTCACCGACCGGCAGTAGAATAGAGAACGAAATTAGTGAAATAAATTTACTCTGTCGACAAACCATGCTACGTATCGGGTCGTTTTGTTAAAGATTGTAGTTAACTATTATAGTATTACTATATAATAATATTAATAATCAAACAAATGTCTGTCTTTTCATAGAAAAATAAATAAACTAATACACCCAACAGTCACCTACATAGTTAGTTTATTTTTAATACTACCGACCCGCCCCGGCTTCGCACGGATGCAATGCTGATATTTAATTGATGTTATCATACATATAAACTTTCCTCTTCAATCACTCTATCTATTAAAAAAACCGCATCAAAATCCGTTGCGTAGTTTCAAAGATTTAAGCATACAAAGGGACATAGGGACAGAGAAAGCGACTTTGTTTTATACTATGTAGTGATAAAAAAACAGATATTTTAATAAAAAAATAGCTTACAATAAATAACACAGGCAGACCCGAAAATCGAACTCAGGTCTCTCAAACGCTCGCTCATGTCACGATCTAAGAAGGCAGTCATACCTAAGATATGCCAAATGTTTATCCTAAATTACTAAAACAAATTAAAAGACTCCAAAACGCAATTAATTGTACGACACCACTAACAAACGGTACGGGTGTCCAATTCTAATTAAATTATTCCAACAGCGCATCTGACATCCGGACGTGGCTTAGTAATGCCCAAAATTTGAGAGTTGGCATCAGCCTGGCTGTGCCAATTCGACTTTAACATTTTATGGGTCACTGGGACTCGGATATTAATTTTTTACAAAACAAACTTTATTTGGCTTTTATAAACTCCACTGTATTGCAATTATCAGGGCTTATAAACAATAATATGAATAAAATAAAAATCTATGTTTTCATCATCATCATCAACAGCCGATATTCGTCCACTGCTGGACATAGGCCTCCCCCAATGACTTCCACCGGGAACGGTCGGAAGCCTCCTGCAGCCAGCGACGTCCCGCGACCTTAACAAGGTTGTTACCATGACCTATGTTTTCACTTGAAATTAATGTATATGAATGATACCAGAATTATAGAAAAGAAATGAGATAGTTTTTGCCCAAATATATGCGTATTTTTGTTTCTTTGTCTCTTTTTAGATTACTTCGACAACTTCTCAAGTATACTGTAGACTAGTATGCCAAAGGATTTATTCTTCACTACATATGTAGTATAAAACAAAGTCGCTTTCTCTGTCCCTATGTCCCTTTGTATGCTTAAATCTTTGAAACTACGCAACGGATTTTGATGCGGTTTTTTTAATAGATAGAGTGGTTGAAGAGGAAGGTTTATATGTATGATAACACCCATTAAATATCAGCATTGCACCCGTGATATAGATATAATTCTAGATAAATTCATTTAACATTATCTCTCAATGCACGTTATTCGCGTTATTTGCGAACGTAATTTTATATTTCAATAAGTGCTTTCAACATCGAAGAAGATTAAATGAAAATGTTAATTATGAATGCAACAATTATTCAATTTGTGTTAGTGCAATCGTATAAACTGAATGTAAATCATGAACTTTAATGAATTTTATTGTAAGCCTTCAATCTTTATTTATAACACTGAAGTATTAAATTTAAAAATATCATAATCTACATTGGTAGATGGTTAGGAAGAGACTAGTGGTTATCACAATAGTCACAGGCAATTATACTATAACTATTTCAGGTTATACAGGGTGTATTTAGACCGTGATCGAAAACTGAGGCAGGTAATAGCGATAGTGATTACAAACCCCCTGGCATTAAAGAAAATCCCGACAAAAAATAAAATCTTTGAGGTTTTCCATACAAACCACATACTTTTAACACCGATGGTTGTATGGAAAACGTCAAAATTTTCATTTTTTGTCGGGATTTTTAATATCGCCACTGGCTTTGTGATCACCCTCACTATTACCTGCCTCAGTTTTCGATCACGGTCTAAATACACCCTGTATAAACTTTGACGGCATACAGCCGTTCACAACCCCGTAGTCTAGTTGGCTAGACTCTAGCTTGCGAAACGAGAGGTTGCAGATTCGATCATCGCACGGAGACAAATGTTTGTGTTCCGAGTTTGTGAGACCGATGAGGTCTTCTTAGTTTCCGATACCCACGACACAAGACATGATTTCAGTGTGGGATCAGAACCTTGTATTTGGGTTATTTATATTTATAAAATTATACTAACTTTTAAATTTCGAAAATTTACCATAATCTGTGTGAGTAGATGCATTGTGCATTAACTTATTTTGAGACACATTTTGACGGCTTTTTGACTATAGATTCACCTTAATAAACTTTTCAAGTCTCAACCTGCAGCCACTTTCCTTTTATTTATTTTATCTTTCTAGGCTCTTCATTAGGACAAAAAGCAAAATATTCTCACAGCGATTATGTATTTCTTTGTTAGTTGCGGCTACCGGAATCGTACTGCGCGATTCCGCTCTACGGCTTCCTTCCGCGCGATGGCTTGTTCATAAAGTACGGCTAGTATAGCTTACACATCCTACTCTAGATCAAAGGATAACTAGTTTCGACCAGTTTTATCTGAAAATTTCGACCATTTACTAGAAAAAAAAATATGTGAAAATTTTATATAAATTTACGATACGTAGCAAGCTAAGTACACTTTTATCTATAAATCATTTGGGCAAACAAAACATTGAAGCAGTGATGGCCTCGAGGTTTAGGCACGCGGTCGAGAATTTCGGCGGTCGCGGGTTCGAACACGAGGCACACACCTCTGACTTTTCGAAGTTATGTGTGTAATTATGTGTTTAACGGTGAAGGAAAACATCGTGATAAAACCTGCACACCTATAAGTTCTTAGGAATTTTTTAGGTGTGTAGTCCGCCAACCCGCACTAGGCCAGCGTGGTGGACTATGGGCTAAACCCTCTCAATGGTAGAGGAGACCCGTGCTCAGCAGTGGGCGCATTTGGGTTGATGATGATGATGATGATGAAACAAAATAAGTACGAGTTTTTTTTTATATATTATATTTTTATGATACCACAGAAACTTAAACCAAATAGAAGATGATTACCAAACCAACTCCAACTAATATTTTCATCAAACCAAAAATGCAATAAACTTAAAAATTGGACAAATTCAACATGAAACATCAACATACAATTGGATACTGATACTGCGGTCCCCGGGGCCCTCACCGAAGTGGCGCAGGTAACAATCAAACGGAAACTACCCGCGGAAATTGCCAATATACGTTGACACATCGCATCCGATGATTGAACAAGCCATCTGATATCCACGTGAATAGTTCATTTGCCTGTAAATCATTTTTAGGGTTCCGCAAGGTGCTGAAATATTGGACCAAGAGAACAGAAAGACATGTCTTACTTGAAACATACGACGCTTGTAATTGTTAGAGTAGAAGAATACTAAGACAAGTGTTCTTGTTCGGTACGTGTTGGGATAATTCAACCATCTAATAATTCCTTGTAAAAAATTCTAAGATGTAAAAATTCCTTTCAATAGATTTTTATTCATTTAGTGCCAGTGTAATAGGGGGATGATGTGGTTCGCGTCCGTAGGAATATTACCTAACCAATGCCCTACACGTGTCCCCCGGGTGGTGCGAAACGAACCCCAACGCCGAGCCTCGGGCGGCGGTCAACTAACCCGACACTACTGGCCTAAAAAGCGGGTTTTCTGTGGGTATTAGGAAATGAATATCCACGCCCGCAACCGCTTTGTTGCGATCGGGTGTCTTGGCTTCATCGCCTGGACAGAGAGGAAGACAACCTCTATAAAATAATTACCCCAATTCCACGGTGAGATACGTGCCAAAGGAATGCATGGCTGATGGGAGATCAGTTGCTAGCGTCACCCTCGACGGACCTGGCAAACGTCGTTGTAATGAGCCTTCTTGGGGGAATGGGCGTCACCCCTCAAGCGACCTTTTATATCGACCCTACTCGTGGGAACAGAAATGAATGTTAATAACGAAAAAGAAAATAAAAATCCAAAGATGATTCAACAAAAGCTCCATACAAGTTTATTTAAACACACTAGGAGTTACTCTCTGGGTGCGATACCAGACGATTTAGCAATACAAAATAACAGCAATGGAAAGTCAAGTACAGATACAACAGCAACTAGCAGCAACCGGAATACCGAACAAGATAACTCGTCATGGCAAAATGATCAGGTACCTGCGAAAAGAAAAGCTGAAGAGAGTCCTGAAATTACAAACAAAAACAAAAAAGTACTTAAAACAACATACGCAATCTCAACCCAAAATAGTTTTCAAGCCTTAGAAATTACAGATAGTACTGAACCTTCAAAAGAACATAAAGAGCCTAAACCACCTAAACCAGAACCCATATTTGTCACTGGAGTCTTAGACATAAAGAAATTAAAGGACCTCCTAGCAACTATTGGAGATTTTGATAAATACACTTTGACAACTCTGAGATCAGGTCATATAGTAAAAATAATGCCTGTAGATGTTGATTCTTATAAAAACATAAGAGCTAGTTTTATCGAAAGAGATGTTAGTCACTATACCTACAGACTGAAAAGTGAAAGAGCCTATCGTGTAGTTCTACGTGGCCTACACTCATCGGAAGACACGGAAGCTATAAAAAAAGAACTTCAAGAACTCGGACACGAAGTCAGACATATAATGAATATAAGACACAGAAACACAAAACAACCAATGCCCGTATTTTATGTGGACCTTGAACCAAAACACAACAATAAAGACATCTTCAAAATTAATAAATTGAATCATGTCAAAATCTCATTTGAAGCGCCATATAAAAAATTAGATGTCCTGCAATGCAAGGGATGCCAGAGATTTGGACATTCAAAAAACCAATGCAACCGACCTTTCAGATGTGTTAAATGCGGCGAAGATCACCCTACATCAAGTTGTCTAAAGAGGCCTGATACTGAAGCGACTTGCGCGAATTGCCAAGAAAAACACCCAGCAAGCTACAAAGGCTGCACGAAATACAAACAATATCGAGATTTGATCATGAAAAACTCCTCTAATAAAAACCAACGCACTGAACAACAATCTAAACAAACGCTACATCTTAAAACTAATACCACTGCACAAGAAAATAACCAAAACAAGAAGTACTCGCACACAAAATACACTACATATGCACAAGCAACAAAATCCAACTTTCCAACAGAAGCAAAAACGGACATCAAGAATCCAAATAATTTCGTCGAGGTACTAGATGTGATGTTTGAAAAACTCCAAAACATGATGAATGTCATGTTAGACAATATGATGGATCGAATGATTCAATTAATCACAAGTCTTATAAAACACCCCTAAACTTAAGAGTAGTCACCTGGAATGCCAATGGACTGACTGAACGCAGATTAGAACTTGAACTTTTCCTAAAAACTGAAAAAATAGATGTGGCTCTAATTTCAGAAACGCGTTTTACCTTGAAATCTTATTTCACCCTGCAAAACTACAAAGTATACACAACAAATCACCCTTCTGGTAACTCGCACGGTGGAACTGCAATTATTATAAAAGATAACTTGAAACACTATCTGACTGAAACTGACTATCAAACTGAAAGGATACAGGCTACCTCAGTCAGAATACAAGATGACAAAACGGAAATAACACTATCTGCAATATATTGCCCACCTAGACATCCTATTACCTCAAGTGATTTTATAAATTATTTCAAAACATTGGGTAGTAGATGCATCTGCGGGGGTGATTGGAACGCAAAGCACGTTTACTGGGGGTCTAGACTAACCACACCACGTGGTCGTCAACTATACACGGCTATGAATGATCTCAATCTAAACTGCGTTTCACACGGAAAGCCTACGTATTGGCCTGCAGACCCAAACAAGGTGCCAGACTTGCTAGATTTCTATATGATCAAAAATATTTCGTTAAGTCAAATAAGTGTAGAGCAATGTATTGACCTTTCATCGGACCATACACCTGTTATAATCAATGTCATGTGCAAGGCTGTCCAGATTGAGTGCCCTCAAAGACTCTATAATAATAAAACTAACTGGGACATCTACAAAAGCAAAATATCAGAAAATATAAATGTAATATCGACACTGAATAGTGCGGATATTGTCGAAGCTAGTATTGAGTCATTTGTCAAGCTTATCCACCAAGCTGCCACAGACGCAACACCACCAGCAAGACCGGATATAAGTTATAATTTTTCATATTCTAAAATAATTAAACTTAAAGTACAAGAAAGACGGCAGCTAAGGAAAAAATGGCACTCCACACAATATCCACAGGACAAAAAAGCCTTCAACAAGGCATCGGAAGAGCTCAGAAACATGATTTCCCAAATAAACAATGATCGCTTGCAAGATAAACTGTCAAATCTAACTCCTTACATAGACACTAACTACTCTTTGTGGAAGGTAACGAAAAAATTCAAAAGACCTACAGCGCATATTCCACCGATAAAAACCACTGAGGGTAAATGGGCAAGAACGGATCTAGAAAAGGCGCAAGTGTTTGCTGAACATCTCAAATCTGTTTTTCAACCACTTTCCAGTAGCAACTCCGAGCATGACAGAGAAGTGAGCCGATATTTACTTTCACCATTGCAAATGTGCCTGCCAATAATAAGTGCTAGTCCCAGAGAAGTACAAAGGGAAATATTAAATCTACAGGATGGTAAAGCACCTGGATACGATTTAATTGATGCGAAATTGCTAAAGCAACTTCCTAAAAAGGGCTTTATGTACATCACAGCAATTTTTAACGCCTGTTTAAGACTTAACATCTTTCCTGCTCAGTGGAAAATAGCGCAAATTATAATGATAGCTAAACCAGGCAAACCACTTCACGAAGCCAGCTCATACAGACCGATAAGTCTTCTCCCTGTGATGGGGAAACTTATAGAAAAGATACTGTTGAACAGGATGCGCACCTACTTACCCGCAGTGATGCCGCTTCACCAATTTGGCTTCCGAGAAAAACACGGAACTATTGAACAAATCCACCGAATAACGGATACTATAAGTCGTACATTGGAACATAAACAATTCTGTTCTGCGGTGTTCCTAGACATTAGTCAGGCTTTTGACAGAGTGTGGCACGACGGACTTCTGTTCAAAATCAAACAATTACTCCCCATTCACTCTTCCCAATACTAAGATCATACCTACACAAAAGATGCTTTGAGGTAAAATTCAAAAATGAGACTTCTGCTCTAAAAGAAATTCTTTCAGGAGTGCCACAGGGAAATATTTTGGGACCAATACTTTACCTCCTTTATACTGCAGACTTGCCTACGCAAGACGATACTATAACTGCCACATATGCAGATGACACAGCCGTTCTCTCTGTTGATGACAATCCAGCAATAGCATCAGAAAAACTACAAGCTCACATCGCCAAGATTGAAGAATGGCTGGATAAATGGCGCATTAAAGCCAACCAAAGCAAATCTGCCCATGTCACTTTTACCCTCAGAAAACCGACTTGCCCTCCTATAAAACTCTATAATGAGTATATTCCCCAAGCCGAGGATGCCAAATACCTTGGAATGCATCTTGATCGAAGGTTAACATGGAGAAAACACATCTGGTCTAAGCGAAAACAACTGGACACTAAAGTAAGATCAATGTATTGGCTGATAGGTCGGAAGTCTCATTTGTCATCTGAAAGCAAGATTGCTATATATAATATGGACAATATGGACATATGGTATTCAGCTGTGGGGGACTGCTAGTAACAGCAATATCGAGATTCTAGAAAGATTTCAGAGCAAGACATTGAGAGCCATGTTAAACATACCATACTACGTGAGCAACAAATACATATATGAGGATCTAAACATCAATACAGTCAAACAGGAGATTGCTAAACATAGTGAAAAGTATCAAGCTCGAATATCCACCCACGTCAACGAACTGGCCTTCAAATTACAGGGTTCAGGAAGTGTCTCACACAAGCGATAAAAGCGACATGATGTCCCTACGCTAGTTGCTAGATTTGATTAAGGAACGCTGAGGAGTTCTTTGTGCTTATATTGACATAATCGCAATTTAATACCAACTGATTGGCTTATTGTGTCTACACAGATTGCCAAGTTGCAGAGATACAGGAAAAAAAAAAAAAAAAAAAAAAGTGCCAGTGTAGTAATGACCAAAGGTAAGCTAATAAACATCGTAAATTTTGAACCCACAATCACAAAGACATGTGCTAACCCATACACTCTAAAAAGATTTGCAAGGAACTAAAATCAAATTGTTTTCAACAAAAAAAAATATCGTGCATATAGTTTGATATCCGCTTGGTTTTCTAAATTATACTTTTTTCCGTATTTCATATCCGGCAGCACCGGATATCGAATTCAAACACAAGCTGTTGGACTTTCAAGCTCTTTGCAACTTAATAATTCTCTTCTAACTTCGCAATCGTGAAAATCAAAATGCTTCGTAATTGAATGTAAGGAAAAAGTGTAAACGTAAACAAATAAACGCAATTTCTTGCCGCAGTTGGAAAGAAATAAAATCTTCTTGAGATTTTTAAACATATTTCAACTGTATAAAGTAGCGATAAGTCAGGCAATGTCTTACACTAAAAATCTTTCACCGTTTTGTAATTACATGACAGTCTCACGATAAAAAAGGACATAAAAGATTCCTTAAGGATTCTCAAGAATATTATAAATCTGTTCGAGCAAGATAGAGCTGTCTAAGGTCGCGAAGAATTATAAAGTAAATACTAGTCTAGCAGTACTATTCTGGCTAATATAATATTGAAACTGACTACGGAACTCCAGACATCCGCGTCCATTCGCGCGTCACACCCTCATGAATGAGAAAGCAATTTTTCCAATATTGAGTTACGTTTCGCCGAAAAATCGTTTAAAATGACTCCCATTCAATTCATATCACCCGAAGGCTGAATTTTAAGTTGATTTTTTTTAATGTGATGCGCACGCTATCCATCATTTGACTATCTGGACTACTGTCGAACTTCGAATTCCTCAGAAATTCTTAGGCGTGCAAGTCCATTGCAATGTTTTAAGGTTGAAATGCATGATAAGTGAGAATTCACATATTTCTTCTATAAGAAGTGTAATTCCGTCAGAAGTGTAAGCTTAAGATTTGAACCCGAGACCGCTGTGTTGTTGAAAAGATTGCGAGCAAAATGCTCAACGCCCTTACACTGGGAGATAATATGCTACCAAAAAAGGAACAAGTGTCATGAGCAGATTATTGCAATCGACAACAAATAAATAAACCCTCTAAACGGTAGAGGAAACCCCTGCCCAGCAGTGAGACGTATGTGGGCTGATGATGATGAAGATGATTAACATTGTGATGATGATGGTAATGGTGATGGTGATGATGATGATGATATGATGACAAAAAGAACTACTTAAAAAACTACAAATACCTTAAAACCTACTTCAAGTACTTCTAACAATATGCTTGAACTAATTCGTATTTCACACGTCTGAGCCATTAATGGCCGGTCTCATATCATTTATCACTTGACACTCGCAGAAATCTATTGTGCTCCTCAGAATGTATAGTACAATGCGGTTTTAAGGAAAGCAATATTTCTGCACTGTCGGGAAGTATGGAGGTACGTTTATTTGAGTGGAAAAAATGCTTCGTGTTCAATGTACTTCTATTTTCTGTTCACTTTATTTCTGTATGTATTTATTTTAGTAAGAATTTTCTAGCAATATTTTACAATATTTATAACGCACGACCACTAAATCAATTTGGATGGTTTTATAGACTTTAAGTAGGCAATGGGTTTAAATAAAATTACGATGTGATCAATGGTGGGCCCCACCTATTGTCATCATATTATAAACTATGCCGATTTGGCCTTTATCTATAAACATAACTTTTAATTTTTTCGAAGCGCTTTAACTAAAAATTCTGCCGTAGTAAAAGAAAACTTATGAATTACACTAAATTTTTTAGTCTTCAAATGACTCATCATAATCTTAAGACATAAAAATTTCTTACCTTAGGTGGAACTATCAGGTATGTCTCCACTTTATGATCAGCCAGGTAACCTTCTCTGGAAGCGCCATCTCCAGGTTCCACCTCAAATCTGCCGCCCAGCTGGAGCATCGTCGCCTTCGTGATATGTACCCGTCTGCAAAGAAGTAGAAAAATCAGTATTTATTTCTTAACCTTCCTCATCAAAATCCACAACTTCTATTTATGATTCTGATATTCTGAGTATCTATCACACCGATGCGAGATATAAGCCCCGAATTTATTACAGAGGCAGGTGACCCTTGATGGCACATAAACGTAAACATATTTTATAAATTGCTTAATCAGGAAACAAAAATCTTCATAAGGAGCAAAATCATATAAGCATATTTGTTTGCGAACTAAGAAACACGACTTTTGTCCTGACTGGAAATTCCACAGCTTGAGGCGTTTTTGTCTCGTTAAAAATAAAAATAGCATAATATTATTTGCTGCTTCCTTACATCTTCTTAAATTATTTTATCATAGGGTATTTTTTTAATGTTAAACACTCTTTCGAGATTACAGACAAGTATTATGAATTCAAAAGCATTAAAGGAATTTCCGCATCAATTATCATATTACACTTTTAAGACGCTGAAAATAAACAATGTAAAAAGATGAAAGTGAATTAGATTTCTGGAACGAAACGCGTTCACTTTTATTCAAGAGGCTTTGTTCTTAACATAACTTTATTTCATTATACCATTTTGGTAATGCTTGGTATTGCTTGGCATTTTGGTAATGTAGTAGACTTGCGTCCATTCGTAACTTTGTCTGCTTATATTTAGTTGTTATTCTTCAGCTAAATGGTTGGATGACATAGCTCAAGAAGCCGGAAAGCTATGGATACGACTTCAATACCGAGAAACACGGCGAGCATTGGCGGAGACCTTCGCCCAGATGTCAGTACGTGTGAGATCAGAATAATTTATAATCAGGAAGCGTTTAAAAACAAAACGATCAAAAGACTATCCTGCAGGTACTTCGTTTTTATCAGCTTTCAGTCATTTTATCGTTGAGAAAAAATATAAAAAAGAAGTTAAAATACATTTATATTTTAGTTGGATAAAAATAAAAATGCGCATCCACAAAACCGTTTAGTGAGACAACACAATTACGCAGCAATTAGTAACAAGTGCATAGGCACTTTGTTTGGAGTCCCCGCAAATTGTTCACTCAACAGTTTTGCCGCTGAGTGGGTAGCTTTAGAAAAAAAATAACTCCATCAAAGTGCTTTCGCAGAGCTAGTTAGTAAAATAATATTTTGATTAAAAAAAACTACTTCCTGACACAACAAAGGCTTTTCAGTCCATTTGTTTATTACTCGTGGTTTTTATAATGCACACAGGATGCCGAGCTGGTATACATCCGAATTAAAGAAAAAACAATTTAGAAGTAGCAGAAGTGAGTATTACTCAAACTACTAGACTGATTTTGTGATAAATAAATGAACACAGAAAATGTTTGATGCTATACAAAACAATTAGTAGTATCATCGCTAAAATTACTATTTTAAAACAGGACTATTAATCCCAAATCCTCATGAAAATCTCTCACTTATACACCTTCACAACGTTTTCCTTATTCATCATCATCATCAGCCGATTACGGTCAACTGCTGGACATAGGCCAATCACCTTATTTTCCTTATTAAGGAAAACCAACTCTTTACAAAGATGTGGTTGAGATATGTTTCTCTTTAAATTTAATGTTTCGAAGGATAACTATGAAGGTGTTTATGAGATGAACGAAATGTTTTTTTGAATATTCCATCTTTCGAAGGATCTTTAAAATATTTATGAGTTTCATATCTTACCCAGCAATCCCACCGGACTCCATGTGGTTAGCAAGTGTGACGTCATCACTCCACACGTCAAACTGCCACTTCCGAAGGCCGAGGACACCGCACAGTACGTTTCCAGTGTGTATGCCGATCCTCATGTCCACGTTGAAACCAGTCGCCTCACGAACGAACCTTAAGTAAAAGGAGATACGTAATTAAAGCAAAAAGATCAGAATAAGCAATATACGATTGTCTTCGTGAGGTAGAGTTCCGAAAGCCCAATTTGCTAGCAAGATATTTGATCCCGTAAAGGTTTAAACCAAGGTTGAAAATTGATTAATATGTTGAACATTAAAAAACTTTATCCACGTTTTGCTACTGAAAACTTCACAATGAAAAACCTAATCATTCTTCATCCAACTCCAAAATAGAACTCATGGGTTTTTATCGTGAGCTGCTCTTGCAAAGTGACCAAGAAGGACCAACGTGACCAACAAATAATTTTTACTTTTCAACTACATTCCTTGCATCAAATAGTATTCTAACGTGAACTCATTAATAAACTAATTTTATCTACGTAGAATAACCAAATGTTATAAAAATTTTACGATACTCTGTTTTAGGTGGGTGGGGACGAACAAGACTTTAGGATAATAAATGAGGCTCATAAAACGTAGAGAATCAAGAAAAATGACGTCACTAGCTTCTTAGTACCTATTCAGCAAAATAAAAACTAATGACCACTTCTGAGCCTAAAAAAGTTTCATAATTAAGTCGAGTCAGCCATTCAGTCAGTAATTAATGTCTCTTAAAAGGTCATGACTTTTCACGACTGTTTTCTTTTAGTAGCACGTAGAGTTCGGATCAACATACAAATTCAATCACTAGTAAATTATTTATTTAAATTAAAAAATCATATTATGAAACTTAAACACTACATCCGTACAAGCAAACGGTAGAACCAAAATACACCGTAAAAGTAACCAATCTTTAAAAACTCAAATACCTATTAAAAAATCAGCACTTATCACACAGTATGGTCAGATTAAATTGTTACAATTACGTACGACTACTATTATTAGCCTAGACGATTCATGTAGATTCCACTACAATAACTCATTAGCTGATGTAATTAATTTAGTAACCAGTAAATATCTAAAGCAAATAACCTGAAGACACCAATTTACTGAATCATTGATTATAGAAAATGGAACAACAATATCGTATTACAAAAACGGTCACCCTTTTAGAATTGATTGATGATGTCGCAACAAATTTTCTTTAAAGACAAGCCTTAATGGTGCACGCTACCAATAGAATGTTTGAGAGAATTTAAAAAGTAAAAAAGTCAAAGTCAAAATCATTTCTATTCAAATAGACTTTTTTTAAGTTATTATGTATTGTTCCTCTTAAACTATTTTTTGTAAACTATTGCCACACCTGGTTTATAGAGAAGCTTAATGAACTCATTTATAGTTTGAGAAAAGTCGTGTGTCGTGGTTATTAGACTTTTTGGACCCTGAAACATTTATAGCCAAAACGTAATTACTTTATCTCAATGCGAGGATTTCAATCATTTCACAGTGTCTTATTTAATGTCCTTCAGAGAAGATCTAAAACTAAGTTACACAATAGTCAAGATGAAATTGGGGATCCACATATTAAAGTTCTTAAAATTATAGAGTGAAACATACCGAATAGCATCAATCATTTGTAGACCCATGTTGACGCAGTTGTAAGCGTGGTTAGGTCGCGACACTGGCAGTCCCGACACGCAGTAGTAACAATCTCCCAGAATCTTAATTCTCATGCACTGGTTTTCCTGTGGACAATACCAATATAATATTAATCTTAAATACATAAAAATATGATTGAATCAGGCATCTTCTTCTTTCTTCTTCTTCATCAACCCATATACGCCCACTGCTGAGCACGGGTCTCCTCTACCATTGAGAGGGTTTAGGCCATAGTCCACCACGCTGGCCTAGTGCGGGTTGGCGGACTACACACCTAAGAAATTCCTAAGAACTCTTAGATGTGCAGGTTTTATCACGATGTTTTCCTTCACCGTTAAAGCAAGTGATAATTCAATGTGAATACACACATAACTTCGAAAAATACGCATATTATAATCAGGCATATTAACCCTATAAATAAAGAAAAATCCAAGTACGACAAGAAGGCACTAAAAATTTAAAACAAGATTTTAACAAGACTATCCAAGATGCCTTAGATAATTTTATTATTGATAAGTCTTTTTTTACTAGCAATATATGCGGATAATTTTGGGGCAACTTAATAACATCGATAAGTTACCCCACACACCATATCAATAGATTTTTGACAGTTACATAATTTAAATAAAGTCCTGAAGCTTAGAATGCTGGAAGCTAAAACGTTAATCTTACAAAGGCAGCGTTGAAACTATTAGAAGCGTGATTTAAAGTCAAACTATAAGAGACCCCGACTGTCTAAGCCTCGAACAACAAGGGGACGGTCAATCAATCACCAAGGAATGAGTTTAAATTATCTATTATTCAAGTCATCAATCAGGCGAGGTGACTTGTGGTGTGCCTCCGACACTGTTTACATACATACACTTTAAATAATTGGAGCGTGGAGAGCGGCGAGAGGCCTAATATTAATGGCAGTTTCTCGAGAATATAGAAGATGGAAGGTTAAGTAGCTAGGCTGGAGATTAGTATGAGGGTCTTGGCTTGTGTATAGATAGTGAGGGAGAGTTTTGCTGTCTCTTTTCATCGGAGATAATAAGTATTATACAAAAATTGTTTTTATGAAGTAACAAAACTTAGTTACGTATATTTTGCCTTAACTTCGATTATAATTTTGTTTTATTTTTGTTACATCAAGTTCAATTATGAATTATTTACGTAATTTGTGCATGATACAAACTGTCTCCCACGCGACACGCAGAAACAATTTTCCAACCTAATGACTTCACTTAAAGTAAGTTCTATTTAAGTCACTTACAAAATAATATGCATTAGCTTCTTCATCGTTGTAGCTTAAGCCTTTTTAAGAGCGTTAGAACTAAGAAGGTTGAAGGCGTAATAGAGAAAGTGGATTATATTTAAATTAGAAACTAGTTCTGCATAGAATTGCCTCGTTGGTCCTCGGGGATTAATATCCATCCAAAGGTTAAGGTCCATCAAAAAGGTTTTGTTGGTTGACTCGTTTGTGTCTTAAAAGGACTAGATAATTACAATGATTTTTAATTTTCATTAAAATTTGAGGACATTACATTCGGGCTCATTTGTCAACTTAGCGATACTATTGCGAATTTCCCAAACAAAAACCCAAAATTTCAGTGCCTCATTTGGGTATTTAACCCAGGTCCTCCTCATCACGGTATAAACTTACATCAAAAAATCGTACAACATATGCAAAAAACAAGTTGCAAATTGGCTTGCTCCGTTACAGACTGCAATCAGTCGAACCGCAAGCAGTTGATAATAAATTTAGTTATTAAACTGTTGGGCGGCGAGCTTGCTGAAACACAATTACTCCTGCGGTCCAATACGTTCTGACGTATCAATTTTAATCAAACCATTAGTTATTAGCTGCGGTTTGCTAACTTTGTTCTCGATTGTTCGGGAGAATACTCTATGCAATGTGTACTTGATAATATTTTTCTCATAGCACTTAGGTTTGAATGCACTGAATATTTTATTACATGCTTTACGTGTGCAGTCTTTTCTGTACAGTGTGATAGCGAACAAAACACGTTGGAAATATTATAGTATTTTAATATTTACATTTCCTTGGAAGAGGTTTCTTTTTTTCTAATTAAGCTAGTTATTGTCGATGTACATAATTTTAGTTAGTTAGTTGCGTACCAAGTTTGAACAGACTCCGAAGTACTACTATCACAATAGAAAGATAAACTCTAAGGGAAACAGGAATTCTTAAAAAATCTTCATCAGCCTATCTACGTTCCACTGCTGAGCACGGGCCTCCTCTATAACTGCATACTTAAGGCCCTAGTCCACCACGCTGGCCTAGATGTGCATAATAAAGAGAATGCATAATGTAGTGTAGTCAGACATTTTCATTAATTATCAGTTCTATCGTGGTAATTTATATTGTCACAGCTCTCACCGCTCACAAAAATACATAAAACATCACATAATGCGTTTAATAACCCGTCTGTTATGTTCTATTCTAAGTCCCAAAGGCGTCAGACAATTATACACAACGCCAACGAAGTTCGTGTTCCCCACACGCCATTGGAACATCGACAACAATCCATTTAATTACGTTAATAAATAACTCATGCGTTTTAATCAATTTAGATCAACAGATAGCGGTATCAATAGGTAATTTCCCTAGCGGTAAATTGAAGTAGGACCTCTACTTCGCTTTATTAAACATAGTTCGCACTTCACTGGTTACTAAAGTCGGCAAACCTTGATGAAAACTTATATTGTTTCGATTCGATTGTAGCAAATTGAGTTGGCGGTAAGAATTCAATTATACAGGCCAGGTTTGAAAACTTTAATTAAATTGTTAATTGAATTTCATGAGACAATGTTACTAGCGTTATCGTAAAAGTCGATCAGTGTTACTTCACAGAGGATTGGCCTATCGTAAATTAGTTAGATACTATAATATTTGCATGTACGTTTATATTTTTCTACAAGCGTGACTTTGGATCCGCATTATGTCGACCTATTTTATTATTTACGTTCCTACAACTGAAAGCCTTAGGCCAAAACACCTGCCTCATGTTGTCCGACGGATCACACACTGAAGAAATTCAATCCAAAAACTTTAACCTGCAGGTTTCCCCACAAAATTTTATGACATCAAAAACTTAAGAAATGCGCGTGTGATTAATGATTATACACACTCTAAGAATTCGATCTATTTTTATCCTATAAAGCATACAAAAATATATGTTTCCTGGTTCGTAATGCAATACACGACAAAGTCAAGATGTATCTCCTAAATATACCATACGAAGAGTTACCAAATGGAAATCCAAATCCAATGTTGGTTTTGCTCTCCGCTTACCGCAAACTTCGTGTAAACTGTCTCAATAAACTATTTACTTTGCATACGCTGCAAAATTTAATCTCGAATGTTATGCACTGTCCTTAACAGAGTTTCGGATATTAAGATTGTAATTTCATGCACATTTGCAATAATAACATTGACAGCGTCTATTGCGGAGTTAGCTAAACATCAGCTTGTGGAACAAGAGTTCGCAGGTTTGATTCCAGCACTGGGTTAGACTAAAAAGTCTCTCGTAGATTCTGATACCATCAAAACAAGACTAGTATCTTAGCGTAGGGTCAGAATTAAACACGACCTTTTGGTTGTATTTATTCATAATTATTAATTCCTTTATTTATTGTTAAATATGAATCAGAGTAAAATAAATGTGCAAATAAAACCGAACACATTGTAATTCAAATACCGCTAAATAAATTTACATAAAAGAGGTGAAAATGAAACAAATGTTCCTAAGATTTTGAGCAAAAAATATACGTCATTGTCTTCAAAGTAAGAAGCGCGTTAAAAAATAAAACGAGTTAATCTCGCAAATCCTCTGAGAAATTAAAAACCTCAACACAAAAACGGCAATTAACTATCTTTTAAAAAGGCTTAACTCTCTTTTACGAGTAATTCTGTTAATTAAAAATTGTTTTTCCTTTATACAAAGACGATAAACGCTTTGGATTCCGTGGGCTGTTCTAAGAGTGAAGGACTCATCTTACAAGGCTTTATTAATACAAAAAATAAACATAGAGATTTTTCATACTTGTATTAACAGTAATTTGTTGGTCTCGCAGTAAGCCTATTACTCCTCTTCTTACCTCTTTGGAATATAGGCGTGAGTGCAAGTATGTATTATCTATTAAGTCAGTTTTTACTTTTTATAATCAGTTAATAATTTTACTCCCATTCACCAGAGGATGATTATAAATCATTATTAAAATAGTTGGGTAATAACATTATTAAAATCGATTCCTAAGGTCGATTTTCGCTCGGTATAAACGTAAAGACATTCAATTTACTACAATAGCTAATGAAAAAATACTAAGTAGACGAAATTATTTTTAAACAAGAAGAGACATGGTTTCGTCAAAATGTGCAAGTGAATTTGCAATATTTCTTATCTGTATCTAAGCCGTATAAAAAAATCAGCATTTAAAGGAGTTACAGCACCTATTATATCATAATAATTCCACTCTGCTGTAACTTAATTAAGCGTAGAAGTGTTTGCCCTCACCAAAAAATCCCTTTGTATAATTAAATGAAAATATTTTCTTACATTTAATTAAACTTGATTGCTCAGTAATGGATGTAGATAAAGAAATTCTTTGCTCACTGACATATAAAATAAATACATTATACGTATACTCACTTTTTTATTATTAGATAATATGGTCGCCTATAATTTGTATTGCGATAAATGCAGTGCAATGAAGTATAGCAAAGTTGGGAGGTTTGGAATAGTGAGCCCGAGAAGAATACTAACAGAAATATTTGATTATTTTCGGAGTATATTACTTGTTTAAGTAGTAAAGTGTTGTAGAATTTTAGTTACACACGGATACTTAATCATAATAATGGATATGCCTTTCCCAAGTCACATAAATACTGAAAACATAATAGACAAGATAACACACTAGGCATATGGATATAAATCTATTCAGTGATACCTAAATATCCCAAAAAACATACAAAATCTCATTGTAGAAACATTTACTTATAGACCATCGATTCCTAACCTGTGGTCCGCGGACCCCTGGGGGTTCGCGAGCATATTATGTATGGGGGTCCGCGGTGTCATCTCTGGATCATACATAAATGCTAATGTCTCGTAATCGCTACGCTAACTTAACAATTTTTTTTATTAAACGGGTCCGTGAAAACTGTTCCTAATTTCATAGGGGTCCGTGGCTGAAAAAGGTTAGGAAACGCTGTTATTGACGTTTCTTATCTATAAATCAGATCTATAAATATTAAACCAAAAGTCAGCCATTTGTAACCGACCAACAAACAAAACCAGAAATACATTTCCTACTGCGCCACAATAAGCGGCACTCGTCTAGGCTTTTATTAAATCTTCCCTCGCAACTGATTGGTGGAGTGGAGCCCAGTAGATCGGCACTGAACGGAGCTAAAATAAAACACTAACCTTGTTCACTGGACTTAAGTGTCACTAAAGGTTTTATTGGAATCTCAACGTTTGAGTATTTGCTCTTGTATTACAATAATCTTCAGATTGCGAAAGTAGATATCATCAGCCCATATACGCATACTGCTTAGCACGGGACTCCTCTATATATAAGAGAGAATACGCTTTCCAAGTCTACCAAGCTGGCCTTCTTCGGGATGACGGACTACACACCTAAGACATTTCTAAGAACTTTTAGGTGTGCAGGTTTCCTCACGGTGTTTTCCTTTACAGTCAAAGTACGTGAAAAGTCAAATATGTGTTCTTATAGCTTAAACCCACAACCGGCTTAGTTCTCGACCCCGTGCCTAAGTTGAGGCCGTTACTCCTTTTTGCAATTTATACGTTTGTCACTAATCGTATCAAATTCAAAATTGCTTTAACAAATCCAATGTATTCGATATTTAACATCTTTGCTCAAAACAAATAACAGAAGTCACATTTAACAAACTTTGACAAATAATGCATATTATGCTAAAGGTATACAGATAGTATACCCCTAATCTAAAACTTTGTGGCCCACACAAACTCATACTAACTGAAATGCAAATTTTCGCTAACAACGACGAATATCACCAAGTTTGAGTTTTGGTTTCAATAGTTACAGAACTCAATAACAATTTTGAAAGTTTCGGTGGATTTGCACATTATTTGTTCCATAAAGTCATACATTTTCCCTGCATTTAGTAATTAAATCTGGTGCTTCATGGTGTTATATCCAATCAATTTTTGAAAGTAAAATACCTACTTTTCATTACCTCATTCCTACTTATGTTCTAAAAGAAATAATTCTATTTATTATGGTAACTTTACTAGATAAACCTACACTTCATAATTGCATTTTTTATTCCTATTTTTGAGCCTATCATCAGCCTAGCAAGCCTTTGATTTGATCACTGAGTGACACATTTATTTTCATAGTTCATTTTGAAAGCGTCGTACATACCGCGTATTACTTGCCGAACATTTGTAAAAGCAATAGAAACAAAATGCCTTAATAGTTTAACTTCTCATCGCAATTTAATGAAATTTGCAGTATAAAAGTAAGAAACTACTTGATTTATGACGTTGGTGCAGATTAGTTTTCTTGTTCTGCCGAAGATTGCTAGCTTAGCGGAGTGTGGTCATTGCTTTTCTTGTGCGGGATTGTCTGGAACTACACTTGGCATGTTCTAATGAGTTTTTCTAAATTCGTTCGCAACATACTTGGTGAATTGTATTGGCACTGCCAGTTTTATTTTATTAGTTTTTAATAAATGACAGACTTTTATTGGTTTTATTTTTGTGGATATGGTGATGTTATGTATTTTTTATATTCCTGACGATGTTTTTGCTCTTTTTTAGTGTACCTACATCATCATCATCAATATCAACAGCTTTTCTCGCTTCAACTTGTGACCATAGGCCCCTCTTGCCACTGGGCTCAATCTTCGGCTCTTCTCATCCAACCGCTGCCACGATATCATCATCTTGCCTAGCTAGAGGGCGTCCTACATTACGTTTGTCGAGTCGTTGTCTCCACTCCAGAGCATGTATATTCCCTAACGGTTGTCAGTTGTGCGACAGATATGACCTGCCCATTGCCACGTCAGCTATGTATATTTAAAGTGATTTTACAAAGAACATTACACCTTAATCACGCATTTAATTACTCAAAATACATCTAACCTGAGCAATCTGGTCAAATCTGCCGAAGAGTTCGTTCAAGGTCTTGACGAGGTCGGAAGCGCTGAGCCTCTCGGACAGAGGCGTGAAGTTCACGATGTCTGCGTAGAGGATGCTCACGTTGTTGTGGCGCTGGACGTGCATCTCGTGGAAGCGGGTCTGTTTGGAGCTGTCAGCGCACGCGTCCGCCATCTTCAGCATTATGGAGCGTTTCACCTGTAGGCAGGGAGTTGTGACATTAGATTGATTAAGGTTAGAGCCTCGTTGGTTATTGTAAAAAAGGCCAAAAGGGCCTCCCTACGCTTAGACAATTGTTTCGCGCGCCAAGTTGGAAGGCCAGATACGCCGACAAACCTCTGACGGGCCTCCCCCAAGGTCTCTAAAGGGCTTCCAAAAACGCTTTCTTCTCGTTAAAAAAAATGTTGTGTGTGTATGTGACAAAAAAAGAGCGTTTAATTATGAATATAAAAAAAAGCTTGTGCCCTGCAGTGGGACGAAATGATGGAAATTGAATTTGATATTATTCAGTAAATTCTCATTATTAGTAGCTCGCAGCTTTTCAAACATACTTATTATTTCCCACTTTATTATTTTTTTCCTCAATTTTATTAACTTGTAAATAAAATTTGTTGTATTGAAGTCATATATCTACTTAGTAATGTTATAAATCTACTTAGTAAATTAACTGAAACGTATTCTTTATAAGTACTTTCACTTTAAACTAAAATCCGACTTAGAAGAATGCAAATTTTAGTGTAAATACTTCTATTATTACAACACTAATCAAGTTAAATCATGAAGACAGTATTTGTGGAAACATTTTAATCTGATATTGTGAGACAATAGGCAGTGTTTATGGCGCAATCAGCGGAGTCTGGCGCAAACATCCGACGCGACGGCACGTCTAGCTCAGTGTCACTACGGCGTCCACGCAAAATGAATAGTAATTAATATTTTCCTGTTATTCTTTTATTACCAGACGTAGGCTTGTAATCTAATTCTTTTCTATAACTAAATACACAGCAATGTTGACCCATGTGTTATTGATTGGTATATTATCATGAAAATCTAAAAACACATTGACTGAAGAATAATGGTTGAAGTATATATACTTCTCTTTTGCGTATAAGTGTATTTATGGTTACTTTTATTCCATTGTATGTGTAATTTAATTTGTCCATCTCCTCATTTATTTTTAAGAGCAAACATTTTAGATCTAAACATTGCTATAAAAATTCATTCAGGCGTTAAGCTGCTTATGTAAAAATTGTACTTAATCATAACATGACCCGTTTTAGGAAGTGAAGCAAATGTGTTTTACAAAAATGCCGTCAGTGAAATATTGTGGAGATGAGTCAGGACGTGTGTAGATATAAGAATTCCCAGAAGGGCCTTAGGTAAATTGAGTCTGTTTAATACAAGCCATGTTCAGTAGAAACATTATGAGCATCTTTAATGAAATATTATGTAACTGTGTACGAATGTATTAACAATAAATCCAAGTCCATTAACATAAAGATTTTGTCACAAATTAAGTCCTCTAACACACACTAACAATATACACCCAAAAATAAATACACCCAACAGTCACATACATAGCTCTGACCCCAAACTAGCTTACAAGACCTGTATCGTGGGTATTAGAGACTACGAGAGACTTTTTCTCACAAATACCGACCCGAATTCATAGACCCGAAACAAATATTTGTGGATCACACAAACATTTTTCTCGGTGCGGGGATCGAACCCGCGGCCTCACGATTCGCAAGCTGGTGTCTAGCCAACTGCGCTACGGGGCTAAAAAAGTTAATCCCCTCATCAATCACCACATAATAAAAAGACCTTGTTTTTTTTTTTAAATAAGCATAATAATTGTATCGAAAAGTGAAAAATAACCGTACTAGATAAAGTCACATTCTTCTTACGTACACAATCTCACATTTTACATAGTTGTCGGCAATAGTGGGAACTATTCTCATTCACTATAATTAAAACATTATACATATTCGTCAACAAACCGATTTAACCAATAAACGGGCAGTTATAACACTTTCACGTTAATATATTAATTTGGTTAAATGAAATTAACAGGCATTTGTTATCAGTTAATTGGAATTGGATAAAACCATTATGAACGCTGCGCAGAATATACAGCGTTTTGTAAAGTTCCCGAGAAAAACGTAATTTCCAAATGAAACGATAAAATTCATCACGTAAGCGGATTCCGCAAATACATTAAAACTTTACTACAAAATTTAATAGTGATTGATAAGAGATGATAAACGAATTTATGAACCATCATAACACGAATTTTAATTAGGTAAGTTTTTATTATGGTTAAATTGATTGATAGCCTTTTGTTTCATATTAATAGTAATCCCATCTATCAACCAATTGAAGTCCATTGCTGGTTATAGGCGTCCCCCAAAGACCTCCATAGTGAGCTGTTGGAGGCAGCCTGCATCAGGTCGTCGGACCATTTTGTTTGTGGACGTTCCACGCTACGCTTCCCGTTACGTGGCCTTGATTTGACAACTTTTTGGCTCCATCAGCCATCAGTTCTCCGCACTATGTTCCCGGCCCATTGCCACTTCAACTTCCGCTGGTCTATGTCGGTTACTTAAGTTCTACGGATCTCCTCATTTCTGGGGCGATATCTTAGGGAAACTTCGAGCATAGCCCTCTCGTTGAGTGACTATGAGCTTCCTAATGAGATTTTCTTAGTAATATTTGCCTTTTTAGTTTTGATAGAGTTTGAGAAGCTGCGCTTAGCATTGCCTCTAGTTGTCTTGCCAGAAGATTTTCTTTGAGGAAGCTTCTCGTGAGTGTTAATGAGTTGTTTTTGTTGTTTATTAATGACAGTGCATGAATTTTTTTTCGGCAGTTTTTGGATAGTGGTGGTATTTCTTTTAACATTGCCAGAGCCTATTTGACTGTCAGAGCTATTTTGAAGATCATTCTTGTTTGCAATTGTTTCTGTTTCATTAAACTAGCAGGAAGTGGATGTCGTGGTCATTGACTTTCCAGATATACTGTATACGTATCTGCAATGAAAGGATGAGTAAAATCCAGCACAATGACGAACAAGCGTTTCATATGACTGTATTATCTATTTTTGTACTTCACACAATGTTTTATCACATCGAATGAGTTCAATAACACTGACCAATGTCACCTGGTTATCATAACCGTAATACCACAAACTGGGAAATGAAAGCTGAAATGTGATAATTGAGTGCTGCGTTTGTGACATTCCTTGTAAGGCTCAGTATTTCGGTTCTAGAAGCATTAGAAAGTGTGTGTTAAAATTGTTATTTGTCGGGCAGGGGAAAGTTATGGCTGTTTTACTTTTCTAATGCCTTTTCAGTGACATACGTCCGACCGCTTAGATCACTAGAGAATTTGATGCTAGAAATTCCTAAACATAGTTCCTGTTTCCTTGGCAATTCGTTCTCAGTCCATGCTGCTCGTTTGTGGAACGAACTCCCTTTGTCCATCAGGCGAGCAAAAACGTTGTCTGCCTTTAAAAGTAGTCTCAAAGCACATTACTCCAAACCACTTTAATTGTTATTATAAAATATATTTGTGTATTCAGCTTTTCTTAGTTTTGCTTTATTTTTGTTTGTTTTAATTTTTTTTTTCGTTTCTTTTTATTATGTCGTTGTTGTTGCTGTCTTTCTGTTTTTTTTTTTTGTATATTTATAACCACGGTGACCACCCCTTTCTATTCACTTGTAAGTTCTGGGTTGCCTGGAAGAGATTGCTAATAGCGATAAGGCCGCCCTTTGTGACACATTAGCTTATAAGTTAGTATTATTTTATATGTTATTCCTGTATCTGTGGTGTACAATAAAGTAAATAAATAAATAAATACGTGGCACATGGTTTTCGCATCGGGAAATTATTAGAGTTAAGTGTTAAGAGCCCATTAAGGAGCCTGTATTAGGCTAGCCGAGGGGACTAAGGGCTAAATCCTCGCTGTGGTAAAGGAGGCTCGCGCCCAGCAATGGGATGTAGGTATATGCGCTGATGTTGAATGCCTAAAAAACGAGTAATGCAATTGATTAACCAAATAAAGTATGGTGGAGAGCGTGAATCACACTTCTAGATAAATAAATAATTCGGAGAAAATCATATTTGGTATTGTTAACGTCTTTGCAAATTGGGCTTCTGATCCATATATGGGATTTATTTAAAATCAGTTTACATTGCCAATTGATACAATAAAAACCGGATGTATATGACTCATCCAGAACCCAAAAAACTTTAGTCATCAATTTTCATAGAACTGCCAGACAGGTTTTTAGTACTTATTTTACCTTTTTTTTTCTTTCTTCTCGCCTTGTTCCCAGTTTATTTGGGGTCGGCGCAGTATGTTTCATTCTACCATACATCTATATCACCCGTCATGTCTACATTCACCCCTTTCTCTTTCATATCTTTAGTCACGCACTCCATCCACTTATTCCACGAAATAATTCCGAAACAAAATAGAAACGTAAACGATAAAATTGAAATGTTCATCCTTATATGAAAGATGTAAACAACAGACCTTGGATAAACATTTATACGTCTTATTGTTCGATGTGCTAACTTTAATTCATAATGTTACTACATTATTCAATTATTAACTCGTACGTTTAACCCGTTTTTGACACAGCTCGTCTACCGGTACTGATTTGCTTTCAATGCCTCCTATTTATCATAAAGTGGACAAGGCGTCTGTCACGTAGCCAAGATCGCAAAATCAATAATAAATTTTTAACTGCGATGTAAAAATATTCTTAGTCTTCATAGTTGATTTAACATTGAGTATAGTGATATAGTTATAATATTTGAGCTATGCGATTGTAAACCAAAACGGGCATAAAATATGTTTAAAACTTAGTGACTATAACCAGTCTTAACACTAACAGCTATCTCTTCCAGATCTTAAAATCAGCAATGATAAAAAAAGAAAACAAAAAAAAGTAAAAATACAAAAATAATAAAATTTTCACACTACAATAAATATTCTTTCTAATTATTTTGATATTGATGAATCGTGGTGCAGATTGATAGGGCATTGGAGACGGTTAATGCCAAGTTTTGATCCCGGAAAGATTTAAAGCTCCTCAGGGATCCTCTTTATCATATCGGATGATAGTTTATATATTACTGCAGTGATAGCCTCAAGGTTTACGCGCGCGTTCGAGAATGTCGACGTTTATGTGTGTATTAACGATAAATTATCACTTAATTTAAAGATAAATTATAACATAATGAGTAAACCTATAGTTCTAAGGTATTTCTAAAGTTCCAAGGTAAACGCCCAATTTGCCACGGGACCTACAACGCTATGTATGTATATTCAACCGCAACTTTTATTTATTTAGTAATCCACGCGCAAAATTATATTTTGCAAACGTCGTTGAATAAAACCTTACGTCTATTTATTTAAATGTTCGTTACATATGCTATCACACGCTTACATCTATATTTGACTTGATATTAGAAGAATTTAGATATTGAATACTGGGGATTACTATTTAGTTTCTATGTCTTTATTATTTATATTGTTTATTTTATTTTTAAGAGAATCAGATAGTGTTGGGTCTTTATCACTTTTAAATTATTTTAGTAAGTATTTTGGGGTGTACGTGACTGCTTAAATAGCTACTATATTTCATAAGTAGTGCCAGCTTTCATAATCATATGTGTCGATTATATTGACAAAGGTCACTAACAATTTCCCGCCAGTAAAGACTGATGAAGTATAGTCCACTTTTCTTCTGGTGAAACTTTCGCTACAGGACTTTTACACCACAAATTTTTCAAACTCATAAGTTGAACCTTGAAATTTAGCGTTCGTTTATGTCACTCATTGAAATTAACGTAATTTATTAGTTTACGACGATTTTCTGGGAGGAAGTGATGTCACTTTTGGTAATTCAAAAAATTTAATGGCATCTTAATCTGACTATGGACTACTCTATCACTTGTAATATTACTGTAAATCGCACCAATACATATATCTCTATAAAAAATTAAAAAGCTGATCAACAAGGATCTACTCAGTTTGACGTCTGAATACTTGCGCCAAGGAATTTTTCAATAACTAAGTAGGTCAGTTGATGGCAGACTTCTTTCTTTTAATGAGTAGGCTGAGTATAAGAATTTTATTCACCTCGTTCACGTCAATCGGTCGGCGGTTGACCGTATTCGTCAAGCGGGGCATTCCTAACCTAATCGTCAATGGATGACGCACTGCAGGCGTGACAATGACGTCTGCGGAATTATGCAAACAGATGGAAACTACAGCAAACAAACACAATACAAATTAAAGGATAGCGGGTGCGATAGTTACATTATTTCATCATTAGTTGCCGAAAGACGTCGAATGCTGGATGTAGGCGCCCCCAAAGACTTCCAAAGCGCTCTGTTGGAAACGGCCTGCATCAACCGGCTTCTCGTGATTTTTGCTAATCGTCAGTCTTTTAGTCCATAGTAATATAATATAATTTCAAGTTTACTATGATTATTAAATGGTCTCGGGATACGAGTTAGTATTAAACTTAGTTGAGAGCTATATTGGGAAGTGACCGAGGTGTACCAAAAAATATTACGTTTTTGTGTGCCACATGCATGTGTTTCTAATATGAGTACTAGCGAGACCGAAAAGTCTCACATAGTCTCTGTCATTCACAACGAAAGATTTATTGTAAATGTCGAAGGATCAACTATAAATAATTCTTACGTATGAAATCTTAAAAATACCAGATCCATACACGAACCATGAGTTCCAACGTAGTAGAAGATATCTCAAGGATGATGACATATCAACAAGTCTTTTGCCATCGATGTGTTAATACACAAATGACGCATGAGTTATTGAACTTTTGGCGCAGGTCTACGTGCTTCGAGACATGGCACGGTGAACTGGATATACGCAAAATATATTAAAAAATGTTAGACATTTTTATACTCAAATACCTAAGTTTTTTACTGTTGATAGATTTTTTGATACGAGCCTCGTATCTTTCAGGTGTATAAATATTTATTTATGGATGACAGCCTGTAGTTAAAATATTCAAGGCCGTAGTAAATTCAATTGTAAATAAAATACGTGATGCAACAATTATGTAACATAGTTACAAAATAAACATAACGTATATTAATTTATATGATTCTTTAGTTCTTTACCTAGGTGAAGTATTGCTTATTATACAAGTAGAATATTTTAGGAAAACCGCAAGGTACACACACACATTTTTGGCACAATAGGCTAGACACCAGCTTGCGAAACGAGCGGCCGCGAATTCGACCCCCGCACCGAGACAAATGTTTGTGAGATCCACAAATATTTGTTTCGGGTCTGGGTGTTTGTGAGACCGAAAAGTCTCTCGTAGTTTCTGATACCCACGACACAAGACTCTTATCTTAGTGTGGGGTCAGGACTATGTCTGTGACTGTTGGGTGTATTCAGTGGCGTGCCTAGGGTGTCAAACTAAGGCAAGCCCAAATGTTTATTTAGTAGCAGCATATTTTTTTTGGTACGTAGGACTAATAAATACCTACCGGTTAGTACTCACATTCACGTTTATAGCGTTATTTTATAAATAAACAATCGTTAAGTTCGTTATTCGGAACTATGTAAGGCAAGTCGGGCTTTCGGGCTTCTATGGAAGTACCGCCACTGGGTGTATTTATTTATTTATTCATTTGCGCCTGTCCCATAAGCAGAGTTGTCTTTGACCGTAATTGTAAGACTGTGGTTTTTAAATCCTAAGTAATAGGATCTAATTTCCAAATAATTGCTTATTATTAAATGTATTTTCCTATACAAAAGTCTTCTACACTTTACCTAAGCTAAGAATAAATCAGGATTTCTGGATCGCACCCTTATTTTGATACACTGGACCACCGAGGGTCTTCATTTATACTTTCCTTTATTTAACTTTGCCAGATAGTTATATGTGAAATGGTATGATTTATTTCGCGAGATCAAAATGCGTCATATTTTTTTATGGTGAAACACGTTTCCCCACTGATACCGTTATCGGGCGGGTAAAGCCCTCGGCAAAACGTAACAGTAGCATACTTTGTTCTAAAACAAATAAAATTTCTGTATCATTTTATAGTAACGGGCCTTGTTTCCTTTGTACGTGCAGTTTCATATTTTAAACAAACAAAAAATTATTTTGTTTGTCATAATTATTTAATTGTCTTGAGGCTTAGGTACGCGGTTGGGAACCTTGGCGGTCGCGAGTTCAATTCTAAGGCACACCTCTCACTTTTCTAAGTTATGTGTGTATTCACAAGGAATTCATCATCATCATCATCAACAGCCTTTCACGTCCACTGTTGGACATAGGCCTCTCCTATGACACGCCACTGGGCTCGATCTTTGGCCCACCTCATCCAACCGCTGCCAGCTTGCTCCTTTTACCTTTGTGATATTCCCATGGAATTATGGCGAGGAAATCTACACATCTAGAGTTTTTAAGAATTTCTTTGGTGTGTAGTCCACCAACCCTTACTATGCTAGGGTGGTGGATTAAGGCCTTAACCTTTTGAGTTGCAGAGTAGGGTCGTGCCCAGCAGTAAGATGTATACGGGCTGATAATGATTTTGTTTCTTAATGTAGTGGGCTTTTTCATCTCTGACTTTGGAGATATTTCGCTTGATAGACTTCATCAGCTTCATCACACATCTGACACCACCCATTGATACTTGCCATGAAATAACAACAACGTATAGTCCAAAATATTTGTAGTCATTATCCTCAATAGCTACATGTATCAAATCCAAATTTATTAAATTTTTATTTTTTTCTATTGAGAAAGATTCCGAACGATTGTTAAAATACGGTATGAATATTGTATAATGTCAAACAGATCAATAGGTGTGCAGGTATATAAAAAATGTTATCAAAATAACCTCAAGAGGTTTCGTTTTTAACATATATATTCTATATTTGACTTATTCCAACCTCCAACGTTTTCTTATAGAATAGACAATCAAATACAACAGCACCTTGGCAGCAAAAGATCCTTAAACTGCCAAGACCATCACTTCAAGAGCAAGCCTGTACCACGCCACTACCAAGGTCAGAGCTTACGGAACAATCATTATGACATTGTATGAGGTCGCAGTCACCTCGAATATTTCATTGTATAATGTTTTGCGTGCTCCAACACTATTGTCTGGCGTGGAAAATAGCCCATTTATCCTTAAGGAAAGGAATTTAATTAACTAATTAACATTTCATTTAGTGACGCCGTTTAATTTCCCACTCGGTTTTTGTTCAGTTTCGTGAAAAGAGCCCGTAATACTAGTATAGGTGTTTATTTAAATAAAATATTTCTTCAGGGGCATTTGTTTATATTGTGATGAATCGAAGTGAAGACGATTTTCTTCTGACATAAAAACATGCAAAGATATACCAACACTAAATTTTCTCATCGTAAATGGTGATAACCAGACTATAAATGATAGTCATTTGTTCGATTTCATTCCACGAACCAATACAAAGTTGAGGCAAAAATCCAAACTCGAAATGATTAATATAAATGCTTTACATAAACATATTTCCTGGTGACTCGTTTGACAAAATATCCTTTACCGTTGAAGCAATACATTCAATAATTCTATGTTATAATTAAACGTGTCACAAGAACTCCATTCATAACATTTAATATCGGGTTGCTAACTTGTCGAGACTTGAATTCAACTATTCAACATTTCGTAACCTCATTGTTTACCAATACGTTGACTCTGATTCCGGTTTATACTGTGCCTAATATTAAAATATTAAGTTACTATATTGTATAAGCCTACAGACATTCATTGTGTTGGAATGTATAAATATGTTGTAATAATATTTCTCTTTAATGCCTTTCTTTGTCCCGTAAATTGAGTGATTTTCTCTGTTATTCTACGAGGAGGCAGAGTATCTATATAATTTAGACATGCGTTTTTGGGACATGTTAAGAATTGGTAAGAACATCTACCAAACTTACCTATTTATCAGCTACTCAAATAATTCTATAAACCAGAACAATTTTGAGGTTCCTCATGTTCTTATTTTGTTTTATAATTGACGATTGTTTAATTTATTTCCAGACAATAGTTAGACGAATCAAATGTTTTGAATATTCATCATAATTTTAACAACCTTTTTAAGAATTAATATTTAATTACTCGAATATTACGAACGCAATGCAATAAAAATTATGTAAATAATAATGAATGCAAACAAAGCTATGCAAAGGCTATTTTTATACAAACATATCGCCATTACAGTTTTACACCTGATAACGGTATTATCGTAATAAAACATTATGGAGTAAATCCGACCTCAAGAGATTGTCGAGAGGACATCAGCCGTGTCCAAGGACCGATAACCAGGGTAAACAATCCTCAGCCACGACCAAGGTAGTTCAACGGGACGTCCCGAGAAAAGGCGATAACCTGAGAAAGGCCGTTGCTCAGATAAGGAATGTATTGAGGTGAATTTCAACTTCTTGTGAGGTTTTTGTACTGACAAAGGCATATCATCATATTCAGCCAATATTTTCCTCAAAGGTAGGCAACACACCGATGATTTCTTTAGTATTGTGGGTGTTTATGGGCGATGTTGACATCTGGTGGCTAACCTCCTCGTTAGCCGGGAGGCTAACTAAATAAAAAAATTCTTTTTTTATTGTATAAAAGGGATTTTATACAATAAAAAAAGACGATAAAACAACAAGGTTCAGGCCTTAATCTATCACGTTTGTCTAGAGCGGATTGTCCGAGACGAAATGCACTATCTTCGCAGCGCGTCCAGTGACCCCAAAGACTCCATTAGTTGGCGCTTGCAAACTAGATCGTTATTGGATTCTTATGCCCCCTTGCTGCGGTACAAACATCAAACCCGCTACCTCTTGTTACGCAAGCGCCAAGCATGTATCTAGCCATATGCTAGCCAACTGCATCACGACGCTGCCAAATCTGACAAGTACCTATTATGGCTAGTATCAATTGTTTGTGACGCTTATCAAAATTTATACAATTAAACCCATTATGAGTCTCCCAATTTCGCTGTAACATTGCCGCAATTTCTTTTTATGTTATATCAGTGTGCGCCAAGATAACTTCATAGTTATAAATAGAATTGCATTCGAGTCACCCAATATTATCTAATCATGTAAACAAATAAATACGGTAAAGTGATTTTGTGTCAACAAATAGTCATACTAAGAAACTGTGCTATCTTGATCAACCAAAAATAAAATGGAACCGTTGAGATTTGTTGTTTTATAGACGTCCTACATTCGAAATTGTTTTATTTTCGTTTTTAATGTGAAGATTAAACCCACAGAAAAATAATGTTTCTAGGATCTAAGTAGGTACGTTGATTACAAACACAGCGATGCTACCAAAAACACAAAATGAAAAATAATACGTTTTTTCTTACCGACAAATGTATTTTATCTCTGTTTTCGATCACGATGTTTGTATATAGCCTAAGGAATAAATTTGTGCTAACATTGCATGCTATTATGCAAGGAGAAAATAAAATGGGATGAAAAAATAAGACAGGTAATACGTAGTTATGGAAATAAGGAACAATAACATGTTTTTTATATTTTTTTTAATCATCGCAAATAGTGACTGTTTTAGTTTTATATCCTGTATAAGAAGTCTTAATAATCATAATGGAAGTCTTAGTATCAATGAATTCATAAATACATAACAATTCTTGGGGAGGCCTACGTTCAGCAGTGGACGCGCGGCGATAGGCTGACTATATAACAATTCATGACGGAGGGTTATTAATTACTTTTTTCTGGGGACTACACGCGTAGATCCAAGACAAATATTTCTCGATTATGAAAATATTCTCTGCGTTTTAAGTTAAAGAACCCACTTACAATTTGCCAGAAAAACATAAAGTTAAAGTACATAAGTGATAATTCAATGTGTATTTACAAAAGTGTTTGCCGGGGGCTTGAACCCGCGATCGCCGAGATTCTCAACCGCGCGCCTAATCCTCGAGGCCATCACTACCTTTTATTTTAATCATTTTGTATTAATTATGTTAATTTTAATACATAACCACGCATGGAAATTATTTAAGCAGTTCTATTTCATCCTTACTATTTTATGATCGTGTGACTTTTGCAAGACGTAGAATCGTCTTGTGATATAACTCAGATGTATATTTAATATGTTTGAGAATAGTAATTATAAATACCTAGTGTATAAATGTCTTATTAAATAATTTCGTAATTTTAAAATATTTAAAAGTATAAAATAATTTATATGACATATTGTGGCAGACATTTAGGAAGAAATATTAAGACGAAAGTATAAAAAAAAAACAAATCAGCCGAATCATTCGACGAACTTAACAACAAATTTCAATTTAATTTTTCTATTGGTTAATCTTGATTACATACTTTTAACACAGCACGTCCTGCAGCACAACTTGACAAATGTGTCGGGAAAGGGATGGATGAGGGCTGCTCAAGACCGGTAATAAAGCAGTAATGGCCTCGAGGTTTGGGCGCGCGGTCGAGAATCTCGGCGGTCGCGGGTTCGAACCCCAGGCACACACCTCTGACTTTTCGAAGTCATGTGTTTATTCACATTGAATTATCACTTGCTTTAAAGGTGAAGGAAAACATCGTGATGAAACCTGCACACCTAAGAGTTCTTAGGAATTTCTTAGGTGTGTAGTCCGCCAACCCGCACTAGGCCAGCGTGGCGGACTATGGCCTAAACCCTCTCAGTGGTAGAGGAGACCCGTGCTCAGCAGTGGGCGAATATGGGTTGATGAAGAAGAACAAATTACTCGGAAGCGGTTCAAGTATATATTCATCTTATTGTAAATATAGTATGTAATATTATTCCTTAGTTTTAAATAAAGTTAAAATTAATTTACATGAGATAATTCAAGCTAATTGTTATGAAGCAAATGCTATGCAAACAAATGAAGTTTTATCATCTAAAATAATGCCTAATTTGCATGACATTGCAAATTAATAATTAGCCTTAGCAGAGTAGCGCGAAGACTGAAAGACATGTAAATTAAAATAAAAAAATTGTTGAGAAGTGTTCGAAGTCAAAGCGTTCTCATATTTTATAGTGGTATGAAAGGTTCTATCAGAATGTTACTAGTAACATTCACTAGTGTCTTAACGAACACTGGCATAAGGCAGCCCTGTTACGTTTAGCATAGGGAGTCATATTGCCAGAGGCCTAATTTTCCCGATTTAGGATATAATTTCCTACAGTATAGTGGACACTGTACGTGACCATAAAACAGTCAAGTTTATCATTGATAGCCCCGTGGCGCAGTTGGCTAGACACCAGCTTGCGAAACGAGCGGCCGCGGGTTCGATCCCCGCACCGAGACAAATGTTTGTGTGATCCACAAATATTTGATTCGGGTCTGGGTGTTTGTGAGACCGAAAAGTCTCTCGTAGTTTCTGATACCCACGACACAAGACTCGTATCTTAGTGTGGGGTCAGGACTATGTATCTGACTGTTGGGTGTATTTATTTATTTATTGTAACTCCCATTGGCAACCTCATAACAGATAACCATATGTTCATTTGCGAAATAATGTATCCAATCAGTGAAATGTTACACTTAGTAGTACAATGGTACTAAGAATTAGTTATTTTTTACTATCAAATCGGAAAAAGAGGTTTCACTGTAGCATGGCCCCTTTTTAACACACTAATTATATTATATACAAAAATGTTGTAATCAACTCATATACGTGATAGACACGGGCCTGCTTTACAACTAAGAGGGTTCAGGCTCTGATCCATCACTCTTGCCTAGTGCGGTGACCAGACAACACAAAATAATTATTATACTGTACTACAGGTGGTCTACCCGCAGAGAAGTGGGTCAATTAGCGCTCCAAATACACGTGTCAGATGTTCAAACAGTACTGATAAGATATCTGATAGATAAGGCGGAACTCGATGACCGGGTTACAGTTGAGATGATTGTTTTCCATCAGCTTTCCTTATCTCCTTTACAGATTGCAAGTGCAGGCGAAATCAGTGCTAATAAGATAAATTTACATCCTTTTACAAAAAAGTTGATATGGGTGCTATTTTAGCAACGAACTGGAGTCTTGTTTTCTTTGAGGTTTGATATTTTCTTAGTGTCTTAGTGATGATAAATAATTTCATGAGTGGATCAATCAATCAGCCTAACGCCGTCCACTGCTGAACGTAGGCCTCCCCAAGAAAACGCCAACTATCCCGGTCTTGAGCAGCCCTCATCCATCCGTTTCCCATCACCTTTCTTTCACCATCCACCATGAGTGGATAAAAGCCGGTAAAAATCTGGCATGCACCGTCTATCTCATTCAGCGCTAATCTAAGAACATTTCTAATAAAGGGCTTCTAAACACCTGTGTATTTTTGGTGTGTTTCCAAATGATGAATGGCCTTGCTGAAAACCAGATTTGATTTGAAAATGGGATAGTGGCTGTCTTATATGTAAAAGATTCGAAATGCACCTTATAGATATGTATATAATGGTCGAATGGGACTTTCCTGGATCACACTTTTCCATCGAAAATAAGACCCAATTTACAATAACAATTAAGAACTTTTTAATATTTCCTTAATTGTTTCGTAAAAAATAGTTTGATGAGATCATTAAAAACTCCATAATTACTTAAAGGTTGATTTAATTTCATTGTAATTAAAAATTAGTCATTGGCATAATTTATTACGCCTTGCTGATACACGTTGATAGCTTGGAATAATTAGGTACAATTATTTAGAAATACATGTCTAAAATAAACTTAGTTCTTTTTCTAGTATATTATTTAAATTAAATGTTATTAAATTAATATCTCTTTTTGTGAATTAAACAGATCGTTTTATTGTTTTTAGTTCGACTAACAGACCAAATTATCTCGAAGTTTCTAATACGTCCTACACAAGTAAACATTCTTTACCGGAATGATTTGTTTTCCTATCTCAGCAAGTAAAACTATTTGAATCGTTATTTTTGTATTTAGTTTTAAGCAATAAAGAGATTTTTATTTATTATTAATTTATTTGAATTGTCTAATACTGTTTGACTGTTTGATTGTATACGGGAAACTTTGGAGGTTTATTAGCATCAATAATGCAGGTGAAATCAAAATAAATATCAAAAATAAATAATAATATAGGTGAAATCTAAATATACTTGTTTCGGGTGTGGGTGTTTTTGAAATAAATTCCTCGCTGATTCTAATGCATACGTCACAAAGGACAACATACGTTAAGTTTTCGGTATTCAGTAATCTGCAAAAATACTATATCTAAACAAGCTATTGTCTGATACGAAATAGGCAGTGAAATTTCATTGTCTGCACACATTCTGACTCTGTTATTCAGGTTAGTCAATTTAAGATAAAATTCCTAACCATTGTTTGTTTTGTGACTAGACTTGCGACTCATACCGGTTGTTATTGCACAAGTTGTTAAAATGCCACTTTAAAATCCTATTTTCTTTTCAATATTTACTTAGAACACAGCATGAGTGGCTGATAGCCTCTGAAAGAATAAATAGATCTCGAAAAATGGCGCCCAAACCACGCCTGTATGAACAAATAACGTTTTTGACAGCCCCGTGGCGCAGTTGGCTAGACACCAGCTAGCGAAACGAGCGGCCGCGGGTTCGATCCCCGCACCGAGACAAATGTTTGTGTGATCCACAAATATTTGTTTCGGGTCTGGGTGTTTGTGAGACCGAAAAGTCTCTCGTAGTTTCTGATACCCACGACACAAGACTCGCATCTTAGTGTGGGGTCAGGACTATGTATGTGACTGTTGGGTGTATTTATTTTTAATTTTTAATTTGTAGAAAAACCCAGTTTAGCGTTAAAATTTCTTGATTCGTATGCTGTCCTCATACTTTCGTGGCTTTGTAAGTTAAATCTTTGATCAGATGGGCTAAACAATTGTTTCATAATTTCTTTTAACTAATCTTGATCCAACCCTTATAAACATATTAGGTATACCCAACATTCCGGTCTTCATAACATCAGTTTGCGACAAGTTAGCTCCTGAGGAAACTCTATAATAATCCGCCATCAAATTACAATATGTTGATCAAGGGGAAATCCAATTCGATAGTAATCAGCATATGCAACAAGCATGCAAATTCCATGCATTGCATATTCTCTCACGAACGATATTGTGGCATGGTTCTTGAAATCACGTCTAGACTAGAAATCCGCATCTCAAGTTGTTTTGTTCTCGAGTTGTTAATTGCCCTTCCAGGATTTGTCTTCGTAATTAAATATTTATTTTAATTCGTAATTCTAGTTTTTACGTGCACCTTTAACTGAGTTGTAAAAAAATAATCAAAAAAATATATTCATGATATTCATAAGCAGTGATGGCCTCGAGGTTTAATTCGATTGGCGCGCGGTCGAGAATCTCGGCGGTCGCGGATTCACAACTTTTCGAAGTTATGTGAAGGAAAATATCGTATTAAAACCCACACACCTAAGAAGTTCTTAATAATTTCTTAGATATGTTGTCCACCAACCCGCACTAGGCCAGCGTGGTGGACTAAGGCCTATACCCTCTCAGTGGTAGAGAAGGCCCGTGTCCAGCAGTGGGACGTATATGGGCTGATGATGATGATGATACCTTTCCATGAAACGCAATAATAAATCAATGTTGCGAAAAAAACTAGCGTCGATGAAGACGAACAAAGAACGAACATGTAGAGTAAACACCGTGAGGCAATATTTCAGAGTATGTTGATGCAACCGCGTGCAGTGTTGTAACGATAGTCCTATGCAGAGAGCGTTGAACTTCGATATCAAATGTTTTCATTGCTTAACTTGTATAAAAACCACGCAACATACGCGGCGAAAGGTCAATGAAATTAATAGGCGCGTCATAAAATTTCAATGATAAACGTGATTGATGAACTTGTCCAATAAATGTTACATAATTTTATCATTAACATAATTTTACGACTTTGAGAATATATAGGCGAAAGGAATTAACATTACACGATTTAGGAATTGAGATTTCAAATTGACATGGGTAAATGACAATAACGTAGATGCAATTAAAGTACGGCACTAGTATATAGTGTTATTTGTGTAACCGTACCAATTGAATAAATAATTAAATAAATAGGCTGAGTGATCTAGAGGTCCTGAGATCAATTTAGGTAATTCTCAGTAGCAGCACAGAGTCTGGAAATGTGCCCGGAAGGCGGCAATAACCTCGCCCCTTATTACGTGGGACTATAAATGGGTGCAGAAGTGCACCTCTGTCTATTCCTTAGGAAATACAGGTACGCAGTTATGTGTGTATGCAATTAAAATGCACAATAATTCCAGTGAATACAAAAGAGTATAATGTTTTCGAAAAGTCGAAGGCACGCTAGTCCTTTAACTTTTCGGTCATAATGTCACCGATATCAAACTTAAATGTCAGCGCAAATAGTGCTTCTGTGTTCATAGGTAATTAACACGTGACCGATTTTGTTATTCATGTGTTAAAAATATATTACCAAATAGTTTGTGTGCTTCAAATGTTGCTCATTTGCCTAAATAAATTAGGTTTTTAACTTTTATTTTCCTTAACATAATATAATGGTTACATAATTTTCATTACATGGTATTTCCTACTACAATAAGTGTAAACTTTGTATGGTCCAAACTATTTTTAGGAAATATTCACTTGTGATTGCAAAAGCATATTTAAATAGAAAAAAGCAAAATTTCATAGAAGTAATAAAATGAATTGCAAAAATCACGTTTAAACTTTGAACAATATCGATTTATTTTATATATTAGTTAATTAACGTTCTTCAGAAAATGTAACAGTAAAAATATGAAACGAAACTCCCTATACATGAATATTATCTTTACCTGCAACGTCCATGTTTTATTATTTCAGTTGTAAAGCAAAGAGTTGGTTCGTTGTAAATATTTTTCTAGTCACGTGAATCAACCAGCTGTGTTACAAAACAAGTCGCGATAGAAAAGGTCCACGACAACCATAACAGGTCGAAGGTAAAAATGGAGAAATAAAAATATTAATGATTGGATTTTCAAAACATTGTTAGGTTTCAGTTATGTCATCGCCAGCAATAGGACATTGGTATTTAATGTAACATTTAAATTAACATTATGAATGCAAATGGCTCCTTATTTAGGTTTTTATTAGCGAAACAACAACATAAATACCGTAGGCCAGATTTTAATGACATATTCCGCACAGAAAGTATTGGCTATTGTTTGTTAAATAGGTATAACATGAAAACATTATGAGGATTATTGGAATTATTCAAAAATGAACTACAGGGTAATTTTTACGCATTCAAAAATAATACATCTATATTTTAGGAGATATTTTTTTATATAAAAAATATATTTTATAAAACCCAATACTTTGATATTTAACTCACAATGGTCAACCTAACAGTTACCTACAATTTTCTAACAGCAGGGGCATGCATGGCTCTTGGAAGAAAAAAGAATTTGAAAACTAATAACTTAAAAAAAACTCAAAAACATTTTTACTATTTATGTTTTTAAAACCGCACTAATAATTTTACAATTCCATCGATTTATTTGTTTCTGTTAATCCTTCAAAACTTGGAATAAATATAATGACGATTATTATTATTTAAAGCACCAGAGATTTACTCATAAAAGTGATCATTTAAAAACACTAAACCGTAAAAACGAAAAGCATTCACAATAAAACTAATCCATAATCCCCTTTCTACGTGATCGACTCCACTAAAAAAATAGTTCCGCACAAAACAATAATTGAACTCCATAATCGGCAAGTAATTATCTCGCAAATGACCTACATAAACAAAAACTCAGGCCCAGCAGGTAAACATAAGCCCCCCTCTGAATCATCGCGCACGCAGCTCTACCGCTCTACCGCACGGCTCTACATTCAGAGAGACAGAACCGTTCGACGCATCGACTCGCGCGCACCCGTGCTCCATGTGTGCTTAGTGATAGTGTGGTTATTGTGGTTTTGTGTTGTGAAGTGTACACAATGTTTCCCAGAATACAAGGACTGGTGAGTGATTATTTTCAAATATTCTATCGTATAATAATAGCTTGGAATGTGTATTTATTCAAGTTATTGAAAAGTAAGGTTGTAGGAAGTCGTTTACTGCAAGGTGATTGCAACAGGTATTCAAATTATTTTTTAGGACTTCATCTTTAGTTAGAGACCTTTCGTTGAAGATAGAGATTTTTATCAACGTTTATTATCAACTGCATTAAAATTTAACACGTGTATTTCTCACTTTTTTAAAAGAATTCTTATGTTTTTAATATGAAATAATGACGCGTTTTCTAACCCACATGTGACAATATAATTAAGCCTCCGGATACGGTTGACCTAAATGCTTAATCGAAAGCAAATCCAAGCATTCCAATCACGTATGTACAAGATTTCACCACGTCGGCACGCTCGGAAAAGTGAGACTCTATGGTAGAGCTGTTAGTTCCTGAGGGAGCCTGTGAGATTAACACCCTCGGGGAGCTATTGTCTTGATTAATGATATAGGACGTGATGTGGGTTAAGCGAGAAAGAATTTTATAGTTGTTTGAATAGAGTTTCATAGTTGAGCTTGGAGTAGGAAGAGCAGTGATAAAAAGTGCGTTTGTTTCTTTTCTGAAGTTAAATACATCAAAATGAAATTTTGATTTTTGACTTACATATTTTATTTTTAAATATAATTGGTAAATATTAACTGAAATTCGCCTTAAAATTTCTTTACCTACATAAATTTCCAAAATTCTTAAATTCTGGTAGTTCTAAAAACAATTCTTTGAAATAAAATCATTGTCAATTTTTAATTCAATTTATTTAAATAGATTCATTTCCTAGTCGCCATGAGTTTAGCTTTATTACAAAATCACCACGCAGTAACAAATAAAAAAATCAAAAATTACCACGTGGTCCTTATAACTTCGTCACTACAGTGCACAAATACCATTTACCAGGAAAATAAAGAAAAATTATGACCACAGTTTTGAAAGGAACAATGTGTGGCGTTTCTATAGAAATGATAATTTAGCCATGTGAGTGTGCGAGGAAATATCGCCATAAATGCAAATATTGCCTGTTTACTCGCTTTATTACGTATGAATACCGTAATCTGACTTTCCCCGTGTGACATCACGATTTACTTTATATTGTATTGACAAATGGTAGTGACAAACTCAATATATAATATGTGAAACGTGTTCGAAACTTATAAAGACAATTCGACTCGTGTGTTAAGGTGGTATATAGGAAAGATTAATTTTAGTGTACATGTTGAATTAACCGATATATAATATCAAAACTATATATTAATATTATATAAGTGGAAGTATATCTACCACATATAAAAATCAACTTTTACAATTTAGTGCTTTCAAAAAAAATACTTTTTGTAATAATAGGATTATAATAAATGAAATAATAAACTTAAAATATCAGTTCTACTTTGCAAAATCAAAGTTGTAAAAACAATGTCTTTAATTTAAAAACTACAGTTCATTGTCTTATTAGGATAAAGGTCTACTCCTTTGAATAATTTGAATACCCAAACAAAGGGTGTTGTAAATTTTCGCTAATCCTCCATTACGGCACTAATTATAGGGGCTCAGCTTTCTTGGAATCCTTAGTTCCCTGAATAGGACCTAAAATATCTCATTAGTTAGTCATTGAGCACAATTGAGTCATTTTCGAGTGACTCAAAATATGTGAAAGCTTAGTTCAATGGTAATGTTAAAGGATCTTTTTACAAGTAACATATTATTGAGGTCATGTGTCTTTTTCAGTCTTATGTAAGTAGCAAAAGGGGAAAAGAGATAGGTATAGTGCGATTTCTGTAGAATATGAAATCATATTTATTGTTCGATTCTGCCGTAAATAAATAGGACTAGCTATATTAATTCATTTCTTAGTAACTATTACATTATTTGTGATTAAATATATGTTTTTATTCAAAGGCAATTCCTGGGCATATTCTCTTAAAAAACAAGTCATGAAACAGATTCTTTGGCTCCTATCCAATCATAGTTGCATTTAATTACCATAGAATATGTAACACTGGCAATTCTTACAACACACATTTTTATCGACTCATTGAACAGAATCAAAACAAACATTTAAACAACGTTATCGCAACTAAAATAGAATAACATTCTAAAATGTTACAAGAAAAAATGTCAACGAAGAAACAGGTGATTTAATTCTAAATAAAGATTTCATTCTTAATCGATTAATTTAAGATATATTTACCGAAAATATTCGACACAGCGCTAATTTTGCAATCAAAATTCAGATAACTTATCCATTCCGATAGAAAATAATGATGTATTGATCACATTCGCAAGATAAGTCATGAATGATCGTTTATCAAAGCTAATTTCATTATATCGTATAGATATGAGGCGCATGTCACATAAATATTATTCATTCAAAACTGATTTTAAATAATTTTCATCGATACTAACAAATCTTCACCTAGTGTAGAGATGGGGCTTAAGCAGTCGATAATATTTCATACAATTAGATAGAAGACTTCATATCAAATCTGGCATATTATTAATTGATAGAAAAAGAAATTTTCGTGGCTCTGCCCTATCTAATTTAATATGAAAATAGTGCTGATTATATTTCAACGTTTACAATCGTAATATCGGCACAGTACCCCGGTCACAGCATAGCTTGAAATTGAAACGTCCTTAAATTTAATACAATCATCTATTGATGTTAATTTCGTCTAGTCTCATTTAGTTAAATGTAATTAAATTAAGCGCGAATTATACGGCGGCAACAATGAAACGTCTTGATTGGTTTTCATTAGAGATGCGCCGAGTTACACTTTTGCCGAGTAACGAGTACCGAGTTTTACTCGGTTCAATTTTTTTTCAACCGAGTACTCGGCCGAGTAACTCGGTTCAATTAAATTTCCAATCCGCGCGTGGTACATTAGAATTTAAATAGCCTGTTTTAGGAGGCCGGTAACGTCTACGTAGAATAGAGGAATAGGCTATTACCAGAACGTGCAGCGAGGCTTGTGTTCCTGCATCATAACTTCATCATCAACCCATATACGCCCACTGCTGAGCACGGGTCTCTTCTCCCATTGAGAGGGTTTAGGCCATAGTCCACCACGCTGGCCTAGTGCGAGTTGACGGACTACACACCTAAGAAATTCCTAAGAACTCTAAGGTGTGCAGGTTTCATCACGATGTTTTCCTTCACCGTTAAAGCAAGTGATAATTCAATGTGAATACACACATAACTTCGAAAAGTCAGAGGTGTGCCTGGGGTTCGAACCCGCGACCGTCGAGATTTTCGACCGCGCGCCCAAACCTCGAGGCCATCACTGCATCATAACTTAGCTTTATCCAATTTTAAATATTAATTATTTTTATTATATACTATAATTTTGATTTTATTAATTGAGATTTTCAAAGATTTCCTAAATTACTAAATAATTTTTGATTAACACAGTTGTTTACGAAATGAAATAAAATAATATTTATTGAATCTATAAAATGTTTAATACATCGCTTAAATTCAGTCATTTCAAATTTTACCACCCTGTTCACGACCTTGTCAAGGTCGCGGGACGTCGCTGGCTACAGGAGGCTTCCGACCAAACCCGGTGGAAGTCATTGGGGGAGGCCTATGTCCAGCAGTCGACTTCCAGTCCAGCAGTCGATGATGATGATGACTGTTATTTAAATTATATCTACCGAAATTTATTGCATTTCTTAAACAGAGTATACTCGGCATTCAAACCGAGTTATTCGGCCGAGTACGAGTATCAAAAAACCCGCCGAGTACGCCGAGTACCGAGTATCAACCGAGTACTCGGCCCATCTCTAGTTTTCATTTAAATCAACTTGTTTAATTTATCCGATATATATTGGATGTATTTGATCAGTAACATGTCATGAAAATTGCTAAACTATAATATCACTAAGGCGAAAAATTATGCTTTAATTTGGTTTCCTATTTACTTGAAAAAATATAATATCAAAATCGGATTGAACGAACGAAAACAAAAATCCCAAATTATTTAACTCCGATCATAGACAACAATAATTTCATTTAATTAAATAGGTAAAATTAAGTAACTACATACTTATATGCTGGCTATAAACCATATCATAATAATCCCAATATTCAGAAAAACCTAAAATTGACTTCACAAAACCTCACAATCCTTTTTGCCATTCTCATCATAATTAATACATATCTTCATGACAATCTAGTAAAACACGATACTTAAGTACTTAAATGGACAACAACGTACTTGTTGTTCAAGCAATAAAAACACGTTTATCTGGATAATTATTAAACACACGCATTCGATTGTCCGTTCTTTGTTCTAGCGTAAACATTTTTTTTATTATTTTATTGTTGTAAGTCGTTTTGTCTGTGGTGTGCTTTTGAATCGTGATGTGTTGTGCGATGTTGGTTCGGATTCGAGTGAGTTTTTATTCTTTTATTATTGTCTTAATGCTTAAGCGAAGTTTTCTATAAAAGAAATCAGTTATTTGTAACGCTAAGAAATCTGTATTACAGAGTGTATTCAGACTGTGAACAGAAAGGAAGGCAGGTGATAGGTAAGGTGATTACAAACCCCCTGGTATTTAAGGAAATCCGAGAAAAAATAAAAAAAAATACTTTTCCATGCAAATCACGTACATTAAATACGTTGTATGGAAATGGTTGTATGGAAGACGTCAAAACTTTTCTCTTTTTTTCGGAATTTTCTTTAACGCCAGGGGGTTTGTTCCCACCGCAGCTATTACCTTAGTTTTCGATCGCGGTTTGAATAGATCCTATATATTGTTTCTTTATGTATGTTAAATGCTGTGCTCCTTATTTTTTAACTGCGTCTTACACCGCCAAATGACGACAGAAAGACGTCATGAAATACAAAAAATTAAACCAGCTTCGCTTAATTATATGTATGTGAAGACGTGTCTTGTATTTAATAAAAAAACAACCGTGTTACAGTCAGCTTGTGGGACAGTAAACAGTTTTTAATAATATCCGGTAACGGATTAGTTAAAAGCATTTTGCGCGTCAGACGGCTAAGATTTATTCAAGTTAATAGTTTTGGGGTGTGGTTATTTGATAAGGTACATTTATATTATTTTTCATACTATATACAACAACATACCATTGGCGGTTATGGTCATCTTAATAATTTCGGCGAATAAGATCTTAGTATAGTATATGTCACTCTTGTGCTACTAGATTGGTTGATTTCACTTACTAAAGAATTTTTTTGCATTAAATTCATAGTAAGTAGGCTTTCTCATAATTTACATCAACTATAATAGTAGTTATGGTCTCGAGGTTCAGGCATGTGGTCGAGAACCTCGGGGGTCGTAAGTTTAAGCCCAAATGAGTTCAGTCTCAGTTGTAGAGGATACAATAGGGCTACGATTTAAATCAGCGACAAACGGCAATAATTCTTAAAAATGGTATAATGAACCTATTTTCTACGTCTTCTTTAAAATTTTAATAAATCATCCGATGATAAAATAGTCTCCAACATACCAAAGAGAATAATTAAAACGTGTCTTAGCAAAATAGAGACGCGTTTACTAATTCAAATAAACAGAACGAGGCAAATGGATTGTTCCGAGTAATTAACACACATTTACTTAATAATCGCGAATTAAGTTATTATATCGTTAAATTCAGATTATCTTATTCCATATTAATCAAAATTAGTTAAAATGTTTCATACAACCTTGGCATACAAATGAATATTTTTCCAGAAATATTTTATTTCTGTATAATTTTGTATTAAATATAGTATAATGAGCAAAATAATCATTGAAGCTAATTTTAACGGATACAAAAAGTCGAAGTAAACCTATTAATATAACATTATAAATTTGAATATGAATAAAAACACATTTTATCGAGTAAGAGGAATAATTTACAGAAACCGTGAGGTCTTTAAACTAAATAAATATAAAACCTTTTGGAAATTTAGGTGACATCTCGGTGACCGTTCTCAACTGCTATAACTAACAAAACTTGACCTTAGCAGCGTCTTCGCGTTTGCAAATATATTATTTGTTATTATAAAAACAACACACAATAAAATCGATAAAAATTCCTAGAATTTGCAATAAGTCAATTCAATTTGTATTAGACTCAAAGCAAAATTAAAGTAGCTTTACGTTGCCTTTATAAACTGACCTAGACAACATAAAAATTGATAATTCAAAAGCTATAATATAACACATAAACTCATCTGAGTAGAACAGTCGTATATCACTACATAGTATAAAACAAAGTCGCTTTCTCTGTCCCTATGTCCCTTTGTATGCTAAAATCTTTGAAACTACGCAACGAATTTTGATGCTTTTTTTTTTAATAGATAGAGTGATTCAAGAGGAGGGTTTATATGTATAATAACATCCATTAAATATCAGCATTGCACCCGTGCGAAGCCGGGGCGGGTCGCTAGTATGTTATTAAACTAAACAAAACTAAACAATCGCTCAGGAATAATCGAATAATCGATTTTCATTCATATCTCGATAAAATAAGCTCTCGGTGATGGGAGCATTAACCGCACAGTGTTTGACAAACTTCGTAGGAAATAATCGGTAATCGATAGCACAGGATGTGGCCACGGTGCTTCCGTTAGCATATCATATTTTTTATCAATTTCGTTTTAGTTACATGTCGGATAGGGGAGATTGTAAGGGATGAAAACATAAAAATTGTCATTTAAATCGTGCAGAATTTGTTTATGTTCGACCATCAAATAAAGGCAAATTTGTAATTTGTAAATTTCAATAAGAATTTGTACTTGTATTACTTAAGTAAAGACTACAACATCCTATTCTTGTTTGTGCGCTGTATAGAAATGACCATGGGGTCGAAAAAATCATGCAAAATTTAGCATTTATATTTTTACGCAAACTCTACAATCTCCAGTCTAGGATGATAAATTAATTACAAAAGCATACAAAAAGCATCCATTCGACTCGAAAAAAATTCATAGCAATAGTTTTATTGTGTAATAAAAAGTCATAATTTGGAAATTTAAACTATATTGACGTCATGAACATAAGCTAATATGAAATAAGGAATATAATGCTTCTTTGGTCATTAAAAATCTCCCAAACTGCTATCAACTTTACAACATAATTAAGTCTATCATTAAAATGATGAAATCATTGACACTAGCCAACAAACCGAAGTATAAAACTAAAGATATCTACTTTATTTTTTTTATATTATTAAGACTAGTTTCGACGAGGAAAACAAAGATGACTCAACATTAGAGTATTAAATAACATCAAATGTAAAATATGTAAATAACAGTTATTTTTTAAATTTGAAATACAATTAACAGTCATTCATAATACTGATCTCACATAAAGATACATAATTTTGCCTTGTTAATCTAGAAACGTCTTCATTGCAATCTGTCTAAGTGCGGAGAAGCAATTAGCAGTAAGGTATTCGCAATTTGTTTATACAAACTATTCTAACCATTTAACAATTATTATTTTTCTAAGGCTTTTATTATTTAAAGTCTTCTGAAAAACGTAGTACAGAGGCTCGAAATCATCGCTTATATGGCTTAATAAAAATCATAATTTTATTTTCCTAAAAATCTATCATGACATTGCTAGATTTTAATTCCAATTCTCTTATTTTGACAATATTAACTTGATACATACATAAGTGCGGATTTGCATCGCGAAATGCGAGACAAAATATGACAATGTGATCTACTTGCCCTCATCATGGGTGCAACGAATCATAGTGACAACTGACAAGTAACTCGAGCGCAACTCGACAAACCGGTTCCAATGTGAACCCATACAAACCATATGGACAGGGCTGCCAGCAAATAAATCGCAGCTATACCCTTTAGTATCTGCAATTATTGAAAATTTGATCATTCATAACCAATCTATGTTGCTCTTGTTTTTTTAGATGGATCTTGGGTAGATAAGTGATCGATTAGTGGACACTCCAGAGTAGGTCTTATTTAGGTACACAAGTGGTTGATAAAAGTCGAGCTAATGTTCCATTTCTCGTATGCCTTTGTAACGTGTTATACGAAATAGTCATAGATACCATACACCATCTGATTAAACAAGATTTGTATACAATTATACAATCTGTCAGCCCTGCATAAGGGTTTTTTCATGTGCGCGTTGAGAAAAACTGGTCGTATGGGCTAAACGCGACTGGCTTTAATTAACAATATCCTGTGGGAATACGGGGCAGGTGGTTAGTACGATGCCTTATGGAGGATGGCTGAGGTTGCCTTTAGTATTTTTTGAACTGACCGTAGCTATCGGATGGTTTGGTAAACTTTTATTTGGCTTCATCCACGTGGGAAAATTAGGAATTTTAAATCTGTGAGAGCTGTCAGCTAAGGTTAAGTGGATAGAGTTCAATTTTCTGTAGCAAAATATATAGTGATATGCATTAGTACGGCACACTGGTACGCTAGAATGGTTAAAGTTTTGTTGTAACAAATATTCCTCCAAAAAAAAACAAATCTTTTACTAATAAAATTTTATTTAATCCTCGGGCCTTCTAATCGCCCTTTACTCCATTAGAATACAGATTAAGTCAATTCTTCATGATAATCGGTTGGAATAACATTGAGAATTATCACATTGGTTGCTTCACAGTCACCTTCACAGATGCAGCATGATATGTAAATATTCTCGTTTCGAAAGTCATATTGATACAAGTCAAGGTTTGAACCCTCCGTTTACAAAGGCGATTACACCAAACTCGTCTCTTTGTGTTTTAAACAATCCTACGTTTAAATATAAGCAAAAGTTGGACATGTTTGACATTTATGACGCTTATGAATCCTTTTGAATCTTCAATATTTGTAAAGTTGAAACTTTGGATTAACTTTTGCTAATCTATAGTCTAGATAATGCTTTAATATCAAATGAAGATATTCAGACTCAGACAGCTATTCAGACCAACTAATAGTAAAGATTTGACATATTTTATACAATTTTACCGTTTATAAAAAAAATATCTTAGAGATTTTTTTGTTTACTTTCTCGTTCAATTTACATATATGATTTAATGAATTACTGTAGTTTGTAGTGGATCATCGAGATGTTGGTTTGTTGAGATGTCACGACTTTAAAATCAACGATATTGAGCGTTAAAACTTTGATAGTGTATCGTGCCTTGACCTTATCATTATAAAATATTAAAAATTTAATATAACGTCTCTATTTTAAAACTTATATACATTAATTCTATATATGGCAAATATAATTAAATTCATTTGAATAAAATCAATTGCAAACAAATTTATATAAACATAACATTAAAAAATTACATTAAATAATAAATTAAAATGATGCAGTTATTTCCTTTATTCAACAAAACAAAGACATGAACAAAGGAAAAATACAGTTTGAATTAAAAAACTCAATGCTTTTTTTCTTTATTCATATAATATTACAATACATGAGTTCGTTTGTTATGTTCGTATGCACGTATACCAACTTTGTTTCCACCAAAACATTAAAAATCTTATCGGTAATTAAAATATTATTCCGTATCCGTTTCATTACTTTTATGTTTGATAAAATACAAAGCGATTCATAGAAACAATTTTATGCTTTTTTTAGTACCACGAAATTTTCAATGAAATAATCGATTTTCCATGTGTCTACATATTTTAAAATCCGGATTTTAGCATTTTAAACCTAAAATCTAAGATACTCTAATAAGTGAATATGTGTAAAAAAAAACACAGTAGATAAATGTTTTTTCTATACACTGAATGTGACCTCGACCTTAATTGCCTCACCCCGCCTTAATCAGATTAAGTGATGCGAAAAAATAATCGATTAGTATCTTTGTTATAAGATTTAGGACAATTACCGACTGATAGTACGAGGTTTTTTGTGCGTTACAAAAAAGATTTTTTATTCATCCTTAAATTAAATATTGATATCATTTTCCTTGTCCAAGATTTTGTTAAAAAAAACTTTTTAAATCGTCAATAAAGAACCTGCAACATCTTGCATCATTGAGCTATGTATAAGAATAGTATAGGAGTCATCTATACGTAATCCCATGACATATTCGCCTACTTCCTAGTCCCCCGGCCTTCGTTAATGTATTGTACAATAATCGAGACATAACTGCGCTGCATGAACAAACAGGGCCTTGGACGTGCGTGGTGCCTTTGAACCTGCATGCGCACGAGGAAGTGTAGAAACCTCACCGGGTGAAGGTCAACCAACTGTGCGAAAGTTGATGACTTTGATTTTGAAAATGTCAATGGCTAGGCAGTTAATTGCATTTTTTTTTGAGTCTCATTAAATAAATAAAAGACTTTTCCGTTTAGAGTGACTTAAATGAACACGCATATTATATTTTTTTTACGTTATAAATTTGATTGGTTTGTTGTCTTTAGTTCCGAAAGTAGGGTCACAGATTGCAACTCAAATTTAGATCAAAACAAAAGTCTATGAATATTATATTTGACGTCCGCTGATCGTATGCATGTACTTAAGACAAATCTCTTTATAAAAAAAAAAAATATTGATATTAGTGGTATTATAATTTTTCATCCGAATTTACACGACTTATCAATATTTTTACGCTCAATTGATATACAATAGATTTTGGGTCATCTACACTAACAAACAGACAAACTTTCACATACATTAGCAGGAGTAGGATAACCTTGCAATATTTGTTTGTACGAAGAAAGTTAGGTTAGTGTGTTTGTCGCTGTTTGCTTAGATAGCGTGTGCAAACTTGTTCGGCACATATTCCGCAGGTGTTGTCATAGTTTTGTGTATTATTGTTTGTATGGCATAGTAATTAGGTGATGTAGGCAACACTTGGCGACATCTGGTTTATTAAGTTGTGTGAAATAAATAATTATTTTTAACTAAGGATGTAGAAGTAATTGTAGTAAAAGGGAATGTTAAATGTTTTTGTTAAAAACGATCGAATAATTTCTAATTCTTCTTCAATGTAAAACAAAAATTAATTATTGAGGTTAAAAATATCGTTATGAAATTTACGTGTTTACCTGAGACTATATTTAGAATTTTAATGTATGAAAAGTTCAGTAACCCGCAGTTTTCAAACATTATGAAAGGAAACATAATTAATATTCCAAATCTAAAGCCATTATATGTAGTTATTATGGGAAACTTATATGCTATCCAATTTAAGTAGCTATTAATCTATGATCAACAAAAAGAAACAAAACGATAAATGTAGGTACTAAATCAAAAACTGCATCAAAATCAATAAATCTGATACTTTCAATACGTTTCTTATTGCGCCGTTCACTAAAGTCTCATTTTAAAATATCAATACTGTTGGCATTTACCTACATACATTCGAAATTTCCGGAGGACATGTAAACAACAAATGAATTTGGATATTCCGCGGCGCCAATTAAATTATTTTCCTTAATGTGTTTCATTTGTATGGGAACGGACATGCAGTGTCGTGTGAATTTCGAACAACATAAATTTGTATTCAGACAATTCTTGCAGAGAACTCTTATTTTATTTGCCTCTTCTTCTTCTTCTTCAACAACCCATATACGCCCACTGCTGAGCACGGGTCTCCTCTACCATTGAGAGGGTTTAGGCCATAGTCCGCCACGCTGGCCTAGTGCAGGTTGGCAGACTACACACCTAAGAAATTCCTAAGAACTTTTAGGTGTGCAGGTTTTATCACGATGTTTTCCTTCACCGTTAAAGCAAGTGATAATTCAATTTGAATACACATATAACTTTCGAAAAGTCAGAGGTGTGTGCCTGGGGTTTGAACCCGCGACCGCTTCACTATTCACTTATTTGCCTCACTGTATAATAAATGATAATTTTTAATGCATCATACAATATTATTTCTAACTATTTTTTTAATACAGTAAAACCGACTTCCAACAAAGACAGTAACCAACATTGGCTACAATTTGAACCAATATTTGTTGACGTCAAAGTCGCACACAAACAACACTAGTTCCATAGAACATTTGTCATAAAAACTAATAAATTCCTAAAGCATACGCAATTAATGTTGTCTGACGAATTGCCGAGGATACGTTGCTATTGCAACAACAAACATATGACAAAGAAGAAGCGTTGAATTCCCAGTTGTGAATCATAACCGTTCCCCTTTTATTGAACCCTCGCAAGTTTTATGTGCATATTTGTCGCATGATGCTGTTTGGGATATCAAAACAGTCTTCGTCTTTACAAGCCGTTTTTACATACATAAACTAATAACAAAGTCACATGTTGCTTTGGATTGCACAGTTATCATACACATACTTAAGTTGAAGTAATATCTTGAAAACTTATGTGAAATAGCTATCTTCTTCTTCTTCATCAACCCATATACGCCCACTGCTGAGCACAGGTCTCCTCTATCATTGAGAGGGTTTAGACCATAGTCCACCACGCTGGCCTAGTGCGGGTTGGCGGACTACACACCTAAGAAATTCCTAAGAACTTTTTACTTTTTTGGTGTGCAGGTTTTATCACGATGTTTTCCTTCACCGTTAAAGCAAGTGATTATTCAATTTGAATACACACATAACTTCGAAAAGCCAGAGGTGTGCGCCTGGGGTTCGAACCCGCGACCGCCGAGATTCTAAACCGCGCTCCTAAACCTCGAGGCCATCACTGCTGTAAATAGCTATAGTCGTTTTTTTTTTTTAATATAAAGCATGATAATTATAAAATTCATAAAACAAATCTTTTTAATTTATTAAGTGGTGATAAATAAAGCGCAAAAATATTAGACAAGTCATAAATTATACAACTAATAATATGAAAAAGAAAACGAAATACAAGTAGGTACTTCTAGTGACAGATATTAGAGTTTTGGAATAGTTTATTAATAATATGACAAGAGATAATGTTGAAAATATCACATCAACCACACGTATCCATTGAAAAATGTTTAAAAGATTAAAAGAACAATACCCCTTAATACCTTCACTAGATTTTATCTTTTAAGTTCACATTAATAAAGTTCAATATCCTTTGGATCGTCCTCAATACCTTGACAAACATTGTATCTGGACATTAAACAGATAATTAAGTAAAGCCGGATGAACGAACTATAAAACGAAGGGAATACAGTACGCGGGATGAATTTAATAAAGGACAACGTACTTGACATTAAAAATGCTTTGATAAAAAAAAGTTGAAGGCAAGATTCATGGTCGGGTCATATACAAACAAGAGAATTTTAAGAAATTATTGAAAAGCTAAGAGACAATAGACCATGAGGCTCGGAATGCAACAGCCAGCTGTTAAACTGGAACCGATGGGAGTAATGTGAAAGATATAAAAAAAGAAAAATCCTTTCTTTTTTCGGCTATTGTTTTGTTGTAGACATGGTATTACAACAAAAAAAAAATAGACAGTTTCTAGAAGTTTAGAAAGGTTAATGTAGATTAGGTTTTAATTTTAAAGATACAATTGACTTTCTAAATGTTGCCAACCTGAACTATCGTTAATACAACCAGTGAAACTATAGAAATCAATTCGTCACTGGCTCACAGATTGACGTATGCATAATCTAGCTTCTTTAACCTTTATTTGTACGAGAAAAACCACAACAGACAAGAAATAATGGCTATGACTATAGTATTTTTGATCTCCAACAGACAATGTGTGTTTTTATGAAACGTATTCAACGGTTGTTTTTCTTATCGTTTGTGTTAATACAGATATTAATGACAATGATCATGAGGTTATTGCACTCCGTAACTGGGACAGTGTTTTTATTAATTTACTGTTGCTTACTTCCGAGGTGCTTATTATAATGAAAGATTTATATTTTATTCAAATCTAAGTAGTGCTTTTACCTTAGAATAAAGAATTCGCTTAGGATTTTGACTCCTTACAAAGTGACTGCATTAGACACGATTTAATACTAAAGAATGAATATAAACACTACACAATCACGGGTTTTTCTTTATTCCTTTTGAATATTAATACACTACGTCATAGTTATGACTACGTGGTTCAGAAGATTTAAAAATTGTAATCACAGTATTATCATTTAATTGTGAATGAATTACGTACTCTTTTGTCTATTATAAAGGTACACCTTAATATGAAACCAAACCACCACCCTCTACAATTCAAGAAAAACTTTTAACATAATTTTATTTTCTCCAACGCAACACAACAGACAGGGTCGAAACTCGTCGAGAATTTCATACATTCCACAAACTTCATAGCATTTAGTTCTATAAAGGGCGCACTATGACGAAAGCGTTTAACACGCCGCGTAAACAGCGACTCCCGCTATGACACAGCCATCCGGGATGACTCAGGCGCACGTTGCTCCAGAAATAAACGCGTCTGTCTGTGCGTCTGCGAGAGAGGAATCTGTGGCTGAAAAATGCACATCTTGCATGGAATTCATTGCGTTTTAATTGTAAAAAAATACTTATTTCGGCTTGCTCTCTCGAACTGTTAGAGCTAGTTAGGGAAATTGGTATTCATAACTAAAAGTAATATACTTCTAACATACTCTTATATTGATGTTATTATATACATATATGATATTTGATGAAGATGATGATGATGATGATAATGATGATGATGACGACGACGACGATGATGATGATAACAATTAACCAAATTATTAAGAAGCCATACGTCAATCTCCATAAATTAACTCAATAAAATATTGTATTAAAACAGATGTATAATTATTTTTTCCAATCAAAAAACACGCACGCACTAAGATAATTAATCAGCGTAAAAAAGCTACGCTAATAATTTATATCGACACTGACGTAAATGTTACGTCAATGGACGATAAGAGTTGGAATGTTAAAGGAAGTTCAAACCATGGTAACGAATTAGACCATGCCTAATTCTTTAAACATAATGTCTATAATTAAGGAAATTTGAGACAGCAACGATTTAAATTTATTCTTTCCATCCAATAAACCATTGTGAGACATATTAAAAAAAACCACACGAGAGTCACATACATAGTATCAACGTATGTTTTACTCGTATCAGGTCTAATCTTGTTTTCCAACAAAAAACCAAATTCGAAGTAAGGAAGTTCTGCCCGGCAGATTTTTGGCATATTGATAGAAGATATCTCTTATTTACGTACATATATCTAAACTATATTAAAACAGTGACCGTTTATTCGCCGAATTAATACTTTTCAAAAAAAAAACATACCTTACGCCTATATTCCGCGAAGGGGTAGACAGAGATGCATTTCTGCACCCACATTTCGCCAGATATGTATCAGTCCCACGTAATAGGGGGCGAGCCTATTGCCGTTTTTCGGGCTCATTTTCAGACTCCGTGCTGTTACTGAGAATTTCGTAATGGACAAAACCCAATAACACTTTGCCCGACCCGGGAATCGAACCCAGGACCTCTAGATCGCGCGGCACATACTTGTACCGCGAGACTACGAGGCAGTTAATACTTTTCATATAAATATTTTGCAACACACAAATGCTATAAGTAACCTAAAAATAAAAATTAAAAAAGAGTACGTCTTTTAAAGTCGTCATGAAAGAATGGTACACAATTCCCACGATTAAGATCTGCAAGCCTATTAAATATTTGCAGTCCTTATCAACGATCCACAGCGTGTTCTACATTGTGTGATGTGTTGATACCTTATCTTTATAGTTTAACCTACATACAGACAAATTGTTTAGGAAGTGATAAAGTTTATTGCGATGGGATTATTCTATCAACTAAATGTAAAGTAATATGGCGTTGGGTATTTATAAATGCATGCGCATGCATCTTTGTTACTATCCTTATAATAACGATGTCAAATGCGGAAATGATCTGATCTCGTTTCCATATCAAGATCTTTATTGCTATGGCTAGGTGATTTAAATTCTTTGCACTATTGCCTTATACTGAAGCAAATGATCATTCATGTCATATTATTATTAATCCTTTACTCCAATTTCCAATAGCAGTTAAAACGAACAGATATTAAAACACAGTTCAGAAGGATTCACGATACCAAAATAATTGGAGAATTTTTTCTCATCAACGTCATCTCGACGTGAATTACCGATTTCAACGTTATGATAAAGAAATACATAGGTCCATTATATGAATCTAAAGTAGTAATTCGATATTATTAACAACCGGAATGACGGCTAGTATATTCATTCATAACCGCAGAACAGGCACGTCACCAACTTTGGAACGTGTAGAGAGTCTTTAAATTTCTTTGACTGTATCTTTAGCAATTAAAACTTTTTAAAATTAAAACAAATGTTTAATATTCTTTATCAACAAATTTATCACGAACCAACATTAGCATATTATTATTCAACAGATCCAGGGCTTTATCTTTATTGAAACCATATGGTTATTGAAATTGTGTAGCGAACCAAATTAGTTGTTATTGACTTGTGTCGGTTCTGTGGTTATCGTTTTCAGTACTTTTTTCTAAGATAGGTAACAGAATATTCTATCTATGAAACATATTTGTCCACCTTAAAGCGTATTGCCTTTATTGTTTCTCACGATCATGAAATGGATTAATATCTTTTTAATAGTAACTATTAGTAGTCAAGGCTTAATATAATGCTATGCTATGCTATGTTCCTAGAACCCATTCGATGATGTCAATGACATAACGATCAAAAACCAGAGCAAATATTGCTACTGCAACTGTAAATTTTGGTTGTCTACTTTTATTCTTTTTTGGGATTTCAACGACTTGTCTTTTATCTGTTATGACATCAAACTTAAACCAGCAATTGACTTCATAAACTTTTTTTATCATTATCATTGGAATACTGTTTCTTACCCAAGCATTACGCATTTTTATTTTTCATGTTTTTATTACGTTAGTATTATCGGCTGCGTAATAAAGTCGATGTTAATTTAATGATTGAACAAGTATTGAAGCTAATCGAAAAATTCCAGTCGAGGAATAGCAGATTCTATTTAAAATGCTTTTAAAACAATATAAATTCAAAGATATCTTAATGATAACAAGATGTTCACAAACAAGAAAGATTACTCTGTAAAAATTATTAGCACGTGTCAACACAATCTATTTTGTCACTTTTTTTTAATCTAATAGGAGCAGCATAGCAGTACCGTCTACAACGTCTGTAATATTAGAACAATCAACTTCTATTTTTTTTTTCATACCTCCCGTTTAATACTTTCGCGCTGTTTCGCAAAAACCTTCAACCGCGGAAGTGCTTGGCTGCGTTCACAGCGTGCGTATTCCAAGATTAAATAAGCGTGTTTTGTATTGAAGTAAAAACAAAAAATTGACGGTCATTGTCTGGTGTACAATGGGTCCCACTTCGCAATGGTTAGGTGGGAAAGCAATAGATTGGCCAGTAGACAACAATCGGGCCTTTCGAGTGGTTGTACGAAACGTTTGTGAATTGAACTGTGAAGTAAGTTTTTGTACAAACTAACGCCAGTAGCATTTTTCTACCATTCATCAACACAATCTGTCATATAACAGCTTTATTTTTGTTCATCCATATGTAGGTCGAGTATTAGATTGGTTCATGATTTTGTAACATACATCAAAACTAGTTTTATTTGCTTATTGAATTTATTACTATTTATATATATTCTTAATTTAGAATGCATAATAACCGATTTCACAACATTATGACTATGAGTCTTGTTGCTACCTAAATATTTGTTGCCTTTTTGCTATTATTTAATACATCTGCATAAACTATACATTACGAACTTGTTTCTTTGTTTTTTGCTATTAGGATATCGAATTACGACAATAAATAAATTATATGAATGCTTTAAAAGACTTTGTTTAGAGTGGAAACATCTGATCAACATAAAATTATGGAAGTCATTGCAAAGTTCAATTTTGGTCAAGTTGAATTAATTTGAATGGAGCGTTATTTTGTAAAAACAACTACTTGTAAATATAAAATTCTTAAGTGAAAAGTGAGGTTTCATGTGCTGAAAATGCGTCGGCATGTGGTTTATTATGACTGTTCCGATGACGAAGACGAATGTGTGTATTCCATACGGAACTTTCAAAGTGTGAGGCGAGAGTCCAAAATGATAATATTGGCAAGATCGGTAAGCTAAGCAATATGTTCATTGTTCACCCTCTGTCATCAGTCACAATATTCTGACCTACAATAATTATTATAACTATAATCATTTGATACCTCATGATATTATGTTAGGTGTATCTGGCAAAACCCAACTTTCTAATCATAGACGAAATCTTAAAAGAAAATCAATGGAACATAATTTGGGGACTCGTGATTTAAACAATTATTTGGTTTCTCTTCTTAATATGTTTTTACTTTCTATATAAACAAATTTGGAGAATTGACAATAATTAAGGCTTTTATTAACTAGTTTTTAGTAAACAAGACATTTATTCTGCCCATAAATAATGTATGTGTAAACAACTTTTATGTATTCAAATTAGTCATAAGTCGTAATCGTTTTTTACTCTGCTATCTTCATTTGGCAAAAATAAAGAGATAATTTCATATAGAGATAGTAAGTAATTTATAAGAAGAAGAAAACCTTGCCGTGGACGAGTTAAACAGCGGTTTGGTAGAAGCTGTCCATGCGGTGGGATCTAAGCATTTTAGACCTCGCCGTAGAGATAGACCACAAAAACTCTCGGTCCACACTCTTGACCTTATGGCCGAACGTCGATCTATGGCGCTGCAGTCTTCCGAGGATGCCGAAGCATATCGTCAGCTCAATAGACGGATCTGGAAGTCCTTGCGACACGATGTCCGTGCTCACAATACTGTGAGCATTAAAGAGACAATAGAGCGGAACGGAGGCTCCAAAGTGTTTGCAAGAGACTTGTCTATTGGGCAAAGACAGTTGTCTAGGCTGAAGACGGAGGGCGGCCGCGTAGTGTCGACGAGGGCAGAGGTTTTAAGGGAGATCGAGAGGTTCTACGGACAGCTTTACACCTCGGTTGCCAAGCCCGCTGTTCGCTCGGCCGAAGACCCGAGAGCCGAGTTGATCCGCCACTTCAGCGATGATATCCCGGACATCAGCCTGTGTGAGATTGAGATGGCCCTGAAACAACTTAAGAACAACAAGGCGCCGGGTGAGGACGGAATCACTTCAGAGCTTCTGAAAGCGGGCGGAACGCCAGTACTTAAAGTCCTTCAGAGGCTCTTCAATTCCGTTCTCCTCGAGGGCTCAACGCCAGAGGCATGGAGCAGGAGCGTGGTGGTACTGTTCTTCAAAAAAGGTGACAACACCTTGCTGAAGAATTACAGGCCCATCTCGCTCCTGAGCCATGTCTATAAGTTGTTTTCGAGGGTCATCACAAATCGTCTCGAACGCAGGTTTGATGACTTCCAGCCGCCCGAACAAGCTGGTTTCCGAAAAGGCTTTAGCACCATAGACCACATCCATACGCTTCGGCAAGTTATCCAGAAAACCGAGGAATACAACTTGCCGCTTTGTTTAGCGTTTGTGGACTATGAGAAAGCCTTTGATTCGATCGAGACGTGGGCGGTGCTAGAGTCTCTCCAGCGGTGCCACATTGACTGTCGGTACATCGAGGTGTTGAAAAGCATATACAGCAACGCCACCATGTCGGTCCGAGTACAAGATCAGAGCACGAAGGCTATTCCACTACAGAGAGGCGTGAGACAGGGAGATGTTATATCTCCGAAACTGTTCACTGCCGCGCTGGAAAACGCCTTCAAGCTCTTGGAGTGGAAAGGATTCGGCATCAACATCAACGGCGAGTATATCACACACCTTCGGTTTGCCGACGATATTGTAGTCATGGCAGAATCGCTGGAGGACCTTAGCACTATGCTCGAAGACCTCAATCGAGTCTCCCAACAGGTGGGTCTTAAAATGAACATGGACAAGACGAAAATCATGTCGAATGTCCATGTTGTGCCCACCCCAATCGCAGTTGGGGGCTCGACTCTCGAAGTTGTAGACGAATATGTCTATTTGGGACAAGTGGTCCGGTTAGGCAGGTCCAACTTCGAGAGAGAGGTCAATCGTCGAATCCAACTCGGTTGGGCAGCGTTCGGAAAGTTAGGAGACGTCTTCTCGTCCAAAATACCTCAGTGCCTGAAGACAAAAGTCTTCAATAGTTGTGTGTTACCAGTGATGACTTACGGCACTGAGACGTGGCCTCTCACTAAAGGCGTCATGGGACGACTCAGGGTCACTCAACGAGCTATGGAGAGGGCTATGCTCGGGGTTTCCCTACGTGATCGAATCAGAAATGAGGAGATCCGTAGGAGAACTAAAGTAACCGACATAGCCCAACGGATTAGCTCGTTGAAGTGGCAATGGGCCGGCCACATGGCGCGGAGAACTGATGGCCGATGGGGCCAGAAAGTTCTCCAGTGGAGGCCACGTACTGGCAAGCGCAGCGTGGGACGTCCCCCGACAAGGTGGTCCGACGACCTTGTCAAGGTCGCGGGACGTCGCTGGCTGCAGGCGGCTTCCGACCGTTCCCGGTGGAAGTCATTGGGGGAGGCCTATGTCCAGCAGTGGACCACTAATGGCTGATATGATGATGATGATGATGATGAAGTAATTTATCAGCATGAGGAACAACTTCAAGCGAAATAGTCGTTTAATAATCCTAGATATTTCATAAGCGACAGATGAATAGAAAACAGAATTAAAAATGCAACTACTGCTGATAATTTCAAAGAAATCTCATAGTTTTGCAACAACTTCAAAAGATTTCAGCGCGTCACCAATTGCAATAGATGATGGCTATTCCAAGCATCAATCAGCATAAGCAACAGTTGACCTCCACTAAGTGATTTGGCTTCAAGGTCGGTCAGATATACATAATCTCATAGCAGCGGCCTCCAGGCAAAAATGTGAGCGTGAAACAAACAACCTTGCACCTTTCGATCCAGTCGAAATACTTATGCAATACAATGATTAAGGTGATGCTTGACTGAACTTTGATGGATAGTAATTAAATTAGGGTAAATGTCTTGGCAAGAATTTGGATTAGGATTTTGATTAGGTTTTCTGTGTTCTAACTTAGTCGTTTCCAGGTAACATACTTAAATTTGACCTTTTCAAATTGGCTACTTGAGTTAGCGATAGTTTAGTTGCAATTTTGTAAAATGGTCAAATCATTGCTGATAATTTAAATAGGTGCGACTTATCAAATAGACGATCAAGAAACATCGTGAGGAGATTGTCCTATCCAAGAATTTTCTCCAAACTTCAAAGGTTTACGAAGTTAATCAATCCGTCGTGTTGGATTATGATCTAACCCTTTTTCTATGTAGTTAAACTCGTTAGCTTTAGTCAGATAAAAGCAAGAGGATGTTCAAATTACAAGCAGAGACGGGATATACAAAATAATGATTGGCGTTGTCGCTCCATCAATCAGACATTAAAACGTTTACCTCAATTTGCTGCTAACGTGACTTCTCAGGGACATACTCAAAGCCATTTCAGTTGTGATAACAGTTACTATACATGCTAATAACCGCTAAAGTATAATGTAAACTAGACAAATTGTCGGCACGCCATCCTTACATGAGGCAAACACCTGTTTGAACTAGATTTATTGCGCCACGTGAATCAGCCGTGATAGGAACCTTCGAGGTATATTGTGAAGACACGATCTTGGTTACAATAGTAATAAGTGCTAAAGGGGGTACTGTTATATATCTATATCACCTACATCCTACCTATCCGATAGTTCGGTGGCCACCTTGCGTGTAGTTCGATGGATGCAAATGGTTCGATCCCCGCACCGAGACAATGTGATCCATCGATATTTTTTCGGTTTGGGTGTTTGTGAGATCGAAAAGATTCCGTAGCTTCTGATACCCACCAAACAAGTCTTGTATCTTAGTGTGAGGTCGGAACTATTTAAGTGACTGTTGGGTATATGTATTTATTTGTGATTAATTGTTTTCCTAAAGGACATTTTCCTATATAAACACTGTTATCTGGTGCTTGAAAGTTTCCTGCACCTCAGGAAGCGCTTCTGCGTAAGGTGCAAACAAGGCTTACTCAACCGCTTTCGTTTCTCCACGAGATGTTTCAAAACAATTTTAGCATTGACAATCCAGCGGAAGCTACGCTTTAAGATTACTATATGAGCAAAATAAATTCGACTGTTTTTTACGTTAAAAAGAGTGACAAAATAATAAAATATTGCGTAAAGAAACAAAGGTACACCACTGAAAAAGTAATGTTTAAAATAGTGTAAAGTTGCAATACTCAGCATGAAAATACCAAATTCTGCGACTATGAAACGGGACACCATGAATTCGATTTTCAGAAAGGGACAATGTTTTGTTTACTCATACTTTAGCATATATTATTTCATTTTTATGAGATCTAACAATATTTGTGTCAGATATGAAATCTATGCTTGATCGAAATAAAACCGAGACGATATATGGAACTCGGTGTGAATTCAGAACTATGTTCGTTCATGCTAAACATGCATTAGAGGTGTAACTTATGACTGAAAAATATCATTCCAATATTTTTAGCTTCGCTACCATCGGATCGCTATCTCGAAATAGCGTGCATCGGTTCAATGGCTCCCATCACCCATGAAATTAACAGTTTATGCATGCCATTACCGACTTAAGGCAAGTTACATTAGGCGCTAAATTCCCCTGCATACACTACGCGCTAATTGTATTAGTGTATGGACAGACCTCCTTTAATCGTTTCTCGTGAAATAGTAAAGGAAGTGCTCAAATTCTTATGTTGTAATGTTTGCTTATTTTCTTTAAACACTTTTTTTCGTGAAATAGTTATAACATAATCATGGACATCAAAATCAGTTAGTAGATAATTAACGGTAAAAAACACATTTTAAAATCAAGCTTTTATTATGCACGAAAAATTAAAAAAATAAACTAAGAAAACATTCTAAAAATTTGTATTTTTTTTAAACTTTACAAGTAACAATTTACAAAAGTGTTCGGTTTATCATTAGAAGTATGATACATAAACATATATTATCTATAACTAGTATATTAATATTCTTAAGTGATCTAAAAGCTCGTCGCGGCCGAGGTCTTTGCATTAACGAAATTGCGCGACAAGCTTTTAAATCACTTAAGAATATTAATATACTAGTTATAGATAATATATGTTTATGTATCATACTTCTAATGATAAACCGAACACTTTTGTAAATTGTTACTTGTAAAGTTTAAAAAAAATACAAATTTTTAGAATGTTTTCTTAGTTTATTTTTTTAATTTTTCGTGCATAATAAAAGCTTGATTTTAAAATGTGTTTTTTACCGTTAATTTATTTTTAACTTTTTAGTTGGAAATATTTCTAAGTCTATCCATTTCGTAGTCATACCGAAATTCAACTCAATCGGTCCATGAAAACTAGTGTTCCTATGGGCACCTTCCAACTTCTCATGACACCAGATCAACGATACCTTGTTATTATGTTGTCACTAAAAATACAAAGGCATACCAAATTTTAGCTTACTTGGTCCACAGGAATCGGAGTTCCTATGGGCTTCTTCCAACTCCTCATCAGATCAGCTTCATGATACCATATTTTTGTATTATTACCGAAGTTACGAAGACACACCAAATTTCAGTTCAATTGGACCACAAGAATCGGAGTTCCTATGGGCATCTTCCAACTCTTCGTCAGATCAGCTCTATGATACCTTGTTATTATATTGTCACCGAAATTACATAGGTATACCAAATTTCAGCTCAATCGGTCCAAAGGAATCGGAGTTCCTGTGGGCTTCTTCCAACTCCTCAATAGATCAGCTCCATAATATCATATTTTTGTATTGTTACCGAAGCTACGAAGACATACCAAATTTCAGCTCAATTGGACCACAGAAATCGAAGTTCCTATGGGCATCTTCCAACTCTTCGTCAGATCAGCACCATGATACCATATTTGTGTATTGTTGTCGAAGTTACAAAGACATACCAAATTTCAGCTCAATCGGTCCACAAGAACCGATGTTTCTATGGTCATCTTCCAACCTCATCATCAGACCAGCTCCATGGTACCATATTATTGTATTGTCATCCAAGTTACGTAGGTATACCAAGTTTCAGCACAATCGGTCTATTGGAAGTGGTTCAAATCTTCATTGCAAGATTTGTAAACATACAAACATACATACATACATACATACATACATACATACATACATACATACAAAAGTGAAGTTAAATAAAAGCTTGTAAAAAAGATCAAATCTGTAACAGGAATATTACGGCAAAAATTACGTGCTTATTTTATGTCACTGTGATTGACAAAAACAATTACTTATAATTCACTAATTTTCCTTAAAGACAATGTTTCACAAGCTCCAAAGGAACAATGTTTAAATAAAATAATTTATAAAAAAAAGATAATAAAGGTCTTAACCTTCACAATAATAAGTGACAATTTAACGTAGAAAAATATTCACTGTAAACGTAGTGTCTTCATTAAAAGATAAACAGTAAGTTGCACGCAATATCTGAATCTAGTTTCGATGTTTTTTCACATATTGAATGTATATTTTTATAGGATTAACGTAACCATAGGCTGATATTAATTGAATAACTCCTTCGCAATAGTCTGTTACGATTGTTGCATCATCACGCTGAACACAAGGAAATTCCCTTGCAATTATATTGTCAGTTTCCCGCGTAATGTGTGAGTGCTTTTTAATTTCCCAACAAAATGACTGCACGCGATCGGTATTACTTCATTCAATTATTCACTTTGTCGCCGAGTCAATGGAAAAATCGTCTGTTGCATTCACTGCAGCTCTTCACTAATTACAATGCATTCTACGAACACTCGTTATCGGGTTAACTTGTAAACTTTTTAAAGCATTTTTTATTATTGACGTAAGTGAACTAAGTTCAAGAGTATCCCTATTATTTAAAAAAATGTCTTAAAAAACGACCGTAGGACTTGTAATGCGGTTGCCTGATCATTCCAGTAAAAAAAAGACACTGACAAAAACGTATATTGACCTTACAAGGATTGCGAATTGACGTCAGAACAAAATAACAGGTTATCTCCATTGAATGAGGTTAAAAAAATCTAGCTCGCTTGCTATCTTGAGCATGATCCAGCGACATACTATAAATATTGGAAAATCAATCTATTCTTTCATTCAATTCTTGTCAATCATCATACCGACAAAGCTGGATCATATTGAATAAGTAATGGTAAAGATTTTTTCCACAATCGCAATAACATGATATTTCTATAATATGATAAAAAAAATATTTTCAGCACCTTTTTTGTATTATATAAAATACTTATGTTGACTACAAGAATTGTCTATTAGTCTATGCTGTGGCAACCTTAGCATTACACTTTAGATATCATTATTTCCTACTAGTAAGGACAATGAAACAACTTCTGTATATCCTAAATAGATAAATTGAAGGACTTTAACTATCGAACAGTGAAGCTAATGCTATACATATGAATGTGCGATTGATCTTCTTTATAGAAAAAACGCCGAAAAAGTCTATGTTACAGACGGAAACGTAGATGCTGTAAACTATATTTCGTCTCAAAAATATATTCTCATTTTTAATTTGCTAAAAAAATCTATGCAAAACTAAGCTCAAAGTAGAATGAATAATAATTTAAAACAAATTCGATGATATGATAGCTATACTTCAATTTGAATCAAGGTTCGTCAAATATAATTCGAAGCCGCCTCAAATATTTTATACGTTTTAGCACAATTCATTGCTACTGCTCATGAGGTGATATCAATGAATTTCTTCAATAATACCACTTGGACTGTTAGTTTTCATAATACGCGCCTTGCGTATATAACAAATACAATGTTATTCCATTCACTCTATCAACTATGGTATTGACATTACATGGTAATGAAGAAAAATATGCATTATGCATTCCCACATGTTGTTTGTCAGTCTGTGCAGATGTTACGATGGTTAAATAAACAAATACGTCCAACAGACAATATGTCCCGACGGCAAGATATTCAGTGGAACCTTTGTTTAATTTTACGCCGGAAATGCTTTAACATTTGATACGTGATGCCCGCTTTTTACAATCACGCTTATTTCTTAGGTCAGTGACACTTCGTCAGTCTTTTAAAAATGGATAAGGACAAGAAGATATGAATTTGGAATGTACTCGCATCAAAATTTTATCTAAATTTTCTGTATGATTATGGCGTTTCATAGTGAGCTTGTTTACTCATGCTACAGTCGAATATATAACATATAAATATAAAATATAAAGTTTTCGAAAACATGTTGATTTCTGCATCACTCAAAGAGGCCTCACAGCCTAATGTCACAAAAAAAACCTGCACCAGTTCAAAACAACGGTTATTAACCGGTTCAATTCCTAATATTTCAAGGTTGCGTACGCTTTATCGATTTTTAATGTAACATATTACATAATTTTACAACGTTCAACGCGTTTTCTATGTTTTTAAATCATTTTTAATAGCAAGTCTTACACTCTGATAACATGTAATGGTTGTTATTTAATACTTACATGAAAATAAAATCTGCAGAAACATTTCATTCCGCGTCTAATTTATTCATATACAGCCGTTTTAAGATTGTATGAGATGATTGTTAAAACTGAGCAAAAACTCATTATTGATATCTAATTATTACTAGTAAGCATACTTCGATGTTTTCTCTTTACATTCAATCCTACTTCATATGTTCTTTACAAAACCCTTCACTGCGGAACAAACAGCTTCTCGTGTCTGCAACTAATGACTTCCCAAGACTTAATCTCAGTCACCATTACGAACACTCAATGGGTTAACAAGTCAAGTATAGTCGATACAGCTTTGCAGAAACAACGCAATTGCATAAGTATTGCACTATCGGTTAAACATGAGCACCTGGGCAAGGCTACGGCTGCCATGCCTCTCGAATTGCGTTTTATAATCACTGACGTCATTCTTTGTTATCCTGCATTATGTGGATAAAACCTTCAGCGTGTTATCAAAATAAAGTTAGCGTTATCAAGTAGCGGTACTCCTATAGAAGCCTGTCCAGTTTGCCTTACGAAATTCCGAATACTAAATCTTTTAAGTTTTAAATATTTAATTAAGAATTTGTTATTTAATTGATGGTATCCTGACCACACAATAAAAAATTATAAACTAGATATTACACTCATAAATTGTCACGCTTTTGGGCCTATATGTAAGTACCGTAATTAAGTTAGTACTTAGAAAACAATCTAATGCTTTACGTTACGACGCCCTTCCTTTTCTTTCCTTTCATATTTCAAGGCAACGCTCCTACAATCCTTGGTAGTATGTAGACATTATTACCCAACGATTAATGTTTACCTATTTCTGGTACAATATTAAAAGTCCATCATTATTCCGTGCTATAAATAAAACCAATCATCATATTGTGATTGTCGGAATTGGCACTTAATTTTTTCATAGTTCGCAAGTCACATAAGGATTGTAACTAGTCTGTTCAAAATCTACAATAATGTGTTTCCTTTGTCCGCAGTTTCATTCCGTTACGGAGAAAAGATCTCAGAACAATGACTGTGGTGGCAACAGCGTCACAATAGTCACAGAGAAGAAAATAGAAGATGACTCCTCAGATTCTTCTAGTGGAGAGAATGTTGAAATTGAAGGTAAGTTACGAAATGAACATAAAATATAAATATACATTTTTTAATTCTTAAATCCTAGAAGATCTTAGTAGAACTTTACTGAAGATGAGCAAAATCTTCAATAATATTATATTAAGAAAAATATAAGTGTTTCAACACAGAACTTCAATTGAGGTCGTGCAAGTTCGCAGGATTACGGACAAACAACAGAGTACTGGCAATTTCTCCGAGAGAACGTGTTTCATATTTTATTATGTTTAAAACCCCACGTCCGATACAGAAGGTAATAAACATTGCTCGCGTTATTGGCCGGGCCGTTTACCCTACTTGATATATTTTTAATTTAAATTCAAACAAAAGCTATTGTTCCAGTGAAGCACGTAATCGGGACTTATTCGATATTTGCCTCTTTACCTTATCTCCGTATTATGATTTAATCGTATTGCCTGTGTTATGTGAGTATGAGGAAAATGTTAATCGAAGTGTTTTGTCGAGAGGCTCGTCATTTGTTTTTGAATTGTATCCTTGTACGACTGAATGGCAATAAAATTCTTGAAACGGAGTAAGTAGTCTCCTACAATTGGTATCTTCTGATTCGTTAATAGAAAAAAACAGGTTGTCGTTATCTATTGAATTAAGGGAATTACAATTTTACCAGTTTTTCCCCTTTGTTTAGAAAAAACAGCGCTGCAAAAAGTATTTATTACTATTTTCATTGCAAACTGCATTCAGCAAAAACAGGAAAGGCCCAACGAATGAATCACAAAGAACCATGGTCAATGAACACGTCAGAAGTGTGCTTTAAAATTTCCTATTAAGGGCAGTTCGCTTGATGACGTAGGCTAGGATTAGCAATTAATGTTTTCGCAATTTTATATAATTTAATTTTAATAACAACCTCTTAGGTAATCTATTTATAATGAAATAAACACATTAACTTTGTTTAGCTTCCGAGACGAATTTTATGGTTGGTTCAGTTTCTTGTTGATGTAGACCGCTTGTGATCGTTACTATTAGTTTATATTAAATAAATTAGGTTTTTTTCGCAATTTCTAATACCATTATGTAGAAAATTAAATAAATAATCGCAAATATACAGACGAATATGATGAATAATTTTATCATTCTCAATTCTATCGGGAAGACACTAATAAACAACGGAAATCACAAGTTAATGTCAGGTTTCAAGATTTTTATTAATAATACTACAAATAAGCGTCGACAAATATCGGTACTCATAAATGCAAGATAATACACATGCATAGATATATATAGTTTTAAATCGTTTAGATATTCAGATTCCGAGATAAGAAGTTTTACATCCTGGACATAAATTAAAACGTTGAAAGCATTAAGCATCAGTAATTACCCATATTTCAAGCTGTTTGCGATATGTCGCATTCTAATGCAATAATTTATTGTTTGTAGTTACGGGGTCCACCATTTCAAACTGACAGCTAAATTGTCTTTACATATCTTGATGACACTATGCATTCGCAAATATGCAATTTAGATAATGGACTTTAAAAATTCAATGTCTTGGTAAATGGCAGACGGTTGATAATATATTTTGACTAGATAACTGATTATAAAACCCTGAGAGGCCAGGAGTATTAATTATAAAAATACAGTAAAACTTGGTTAAGTGGGACCTGGATAAGTGAGAAACCTCCATAACTGGAACTCATGCTGAGGTCCCAACACTTTGGCACTGAATTACATCTGTTAGTGGGACGAGGTAAGCCTCTATATCTGGGATTTGTTCTTTCGATTTATCATCATAGTTACCTCTATAACTGAGACAGCGAGTAAATTTTATATGCATAAACCTCTGTTACTGAGATAACATTGTTTGTTTACTCATTCCTATTCTACCCACAAATTCCACACGTAATTCCAAGTACGTAAGTACAAATTTTGAGCTTCAATTACCTTCAGTTTTAGTTTCGCTTTACTATCATACAGATGTTTATTTGAAAAATGCCAAAACGAAAGCTACAATCGTTATCATTACCTGAAAAACTGAAGTTAATATCCGTTTATGAAAGTGGGAAGACACGCGAAGAAGTTTGTGTCGAATTTAATGTTCCAAAATCGACTCTTTGTAGAATAATTCAGAGTAAACATAAAATTGAATCACAATGTGCTGAAGGACAAGGGAAACTAAAACGTGCACGTTTATCAGAACCCTCTGTAAATGAGACAGATATTTATTTATAGTTATACCTGTATATCTGAGACACTGGGTAAGTGGAATACCTCTATAAGTGAAACGACATTGCAGGTCCCTTGATGTCTCACTTAACCAGGTTTCACTGTATATTAAAATTCCATTAAAAAAATATTAAACTTTTGAAGAGACTACAAAGTCTTCGAAAACATTGGCCTTCCGAATACTTTTATTTCATCAGTACCTTTAAAACCCCTGTTTATTGCATACAATATGATATTTTCATATATTTCGTAACTCAATGCCCCAATACCCTCACAGAATCAACAATGACAATAAAATGATGTTCGTTTTCCTTGTTCTTGTGATATAATTGCATGCCATCACGCTTTATTCAGATCTTTGTCGGTTTCTTACAAAATTAATCACCGTTTACCTTAGCATTAAGTTTTGAGTCGGAGTTCCCGTGACTATGAAGTCATCGTCTAACAAATTAATCATTCATGAATAATTATTTATATTTCGTCACTATTTTTTAGAGTTTGGTTACGAAATCTCTATATCATACTTTACAAATTTAAATATCAGTATATTTATTCATAATTCTATATGTTAATTGTTAGTAATAGTTTATTATTAGTACAGACTTAAAAAAAATATAGAGACGTTCCTACCTATTCAATATCAATAGTTTAGTTTTAAACCATAAAATATTTTATTAGTGTTCTCGCAATCAGTTTATGGGCATCAGATGTGGATCTTTAACGGTTTTCAAGCTCAGTAATTGAGAAAACTCTAGATTTAGCTACATCAATATCGATGTAACTAGTCTTATATAAGTAACGAAACAAACATATGTTATCAGTTAATGTCTATTTCTGTGATTTCAATGATTTTATATCTCGTACTAAGTGTAAAACGAGCTGGCATACATACTATTACCGTAACGCCAATCTCAGATTAAGCTTAAGTGTTTGATAAAAGAACCGAAGAAGATTATCGAGATATTAACATTATTATCAAAAAATGGTAACATTAAAAAAAAATTAATCAAGAACCTTTTTTATCCGTTATGTTTTTAATCTGTTGCATAAAATATATAGATAAAGTATTTCCTCATTATTTAAGAAAATAACTAACAAAGATTGAACTAGGGTCTCACACGTCATCGGGGGCTTGGCACATGACTCACAATTCTTACTATCAGTGTAAATCAGATTCTGTAGTGAGTAATCTAAAAAACGTCACGATACATGCAAATGAGTTTCGTCGAATTTGACTTCGTAGAAATTATCCGTTTGTTATCAATAAAATAGATTTATTATCAGGATATTCCTAGTAAGGCTTATTATCGAGGAATGTTTTGAGATTTTAAGTTTAGACATTTTGTTTATTTGGGAAATTATCAGAAATAGCTTAGAGAGTACCAGTTACCAAAAAAGGTCGATTATCCTGTATTTTGTATGATATTATGTATGATCTTTACACAGTAAATAATAAAGCCTTTCTTGTGATCAAAAGAGAGACGTCACTTTTCGACGTCGTCTGCACATCACCAAATGACGATACCCTCTCAGTTGTAGTCGAGACCTGTGCCCAGCAGTAAGATAATGCTGATGATGTTTTACGTCACAACTGAGTAGAAACAGTTAATGTCGAAGCAGTGCCGTAAATAGGGCGGTACCAGCAGTGCCCAGGCACAGGGCGCAGACCCTGGAGGTGCGCAGAAATGACCAGACTAGTATATAGTTTTATCTCATGCATGGTAGCCTGGTTAGAGCATTTTTTAGGGGCGCAGTTTTGACTAGTTACAGCACTATGTCAAAGATGACCACACAGATTCTCACATCCTTAATTCCAATAACGATGACATTGATTTCACAGAAGACCTGACATCATCTCGCCTTGGCACACATACTATGTGTCTTTTTCACATGTAACCGCATATTTTTAAACTCACGCGTCAGGTTTACGCGGTCGTATGGAATTACATACTCTATGCTCACACACTATCATTATATTTTTTTCAGAATGTCAAGTTTAATGGCTGGGGTACGTAAATCCTAGAGAACCGGCGTGAAGCAATAGATTCATGTGACGGGGATTGCTTAAGGCTCAATTTGCGTGTGGCAGGATATTCGTATCCGTAGAGATTGTGGATATTGCACATACTCGCCATAGTGATGCAAGGCTTCATAGATTTGATTTATTTTGCGATGGATTGATCTCTGTGTAAGAGTAACACTATGAGGAGTAATAGAGGAATCAGTCCGATAATTTTAGTGCAAATTGCCCTAGAAATAACAAAAGGCATGTATTTTCATGTGCCTTTTAAAAAACAGTTATTTTAATAACTTCTAACTAAATTCTTTATTTCGATTTTATTTGTATATTTTTAAATAAACTGCACGGTGATTACGTAACAAACATTTTCCAAATAGTCGGTCTATTTTTATAACTTTATGGAGCTATGTATAAAACAGGAATTCATTTAAATTATTTTAATGCAACTTAATTTAAATACGTATAAATAAAATACTTAGCATATTTACACCAATATATTATTTCCCTAACTGCCGTATTTAAACTATCTCTATGTGTCTATGTCTAACTTTACTCTACCTTTACTTCATAAAACCGTTTACTCAGAAATATTCGAAGTTTATACCGACAAGTCAGTTGGCTCCAACTTATACAGCTTTACGTCATCAAACGCACCGATGGCGTGTTACAAATCGCAGTTATAACTAGGAAGCAGTTTTTTATAACCCGCAGTTAATTTTGTATAGTCACGTTATTTTGCACAATGTCAAGTTCGTTTCAAACGTCAATTGGTAACGGTTTCTACTTTTGGTGTCAAAATAGAGTTTTATTGTTGAAGCTCATGTTTTTTTTCTGCTTTGACAAAAACCGACCAGTATTCTGGTTGGGCAAAAAGTTTTATTGGTAACCCGGCAAAAAAATATTAATTTTTTTGTAGTTACTTTCTATCTTACTATACGAATTAGGTTAGCGATTTTGGGAGTACGCAGGCTTTGAGTGACTTTAGAAGACAGTGCATTTATGAAAATATTTATATGTACCTAAAGCTCTTATCTTAAAATAAGAATAGAAGAATATAATTGTTGCATTGACTTTTGTTAAAGCGATATGTTAAGATGTTATAAATTAATATATTAGAACTGTATTGACGATTAGCAGTGATGGCCTCGAGGCCATCCTCAGGCCAAACCTCGAGGTTTGGGCGCGCGGTCGAGAATCTCGGCGGTCGCGGGTTCGAACCCCAGGCACACACCTCTGACTTTTCGAAGTTATGTGTGTATTCAAATTGAATTATCACTTGCTTTAACGGTGAAGGAAAACATCGTGATGAAACTTGCACACCTAAGAGTTCTTAGGAATTTCTTAGGTGTGTAGTCCGCCAACCCGCACTAGGCCAGCGTGGTGGACTATGGCCTAAACCCTCTCAATGGTAGAAGAGATCCGTGCTCAGCAGTGGGCGTATATGGGTTGATGAAGAAGAAGAAGAAGTATAGACGATTGAATCAACTTAACAGTAAATATAGTCAACAAATCCGAACACCCATAAGCCACGTTTTGAAACCCAGTTACGAAAGTACTGGCCAGCACCCTACATACAATGTAGTAATATTATGAATGAATGCGTCCTATGTAATATTTGACATTTATATATTCGCATGTCCTAGTTAGGTAGCTACGATTATCAAACCATGGTAACAGCACACAAATTTTTAATCAGCATTTTCAAAAAAACATTTTTGGATATTTAATTTCCTAAATATAAGATATTTTTGAAAGAAAACACAATATAAAACAATAATGTTTTTAACTATTTATAGATAGAAAAAAAAACCTAATATTATTTTTCCGTTGTATAATTAAAAAAACAGCCTCCAAGACTAAACACATCAATAACACCTGCCGTCAACAATCACTATTATTAGCAGGTGATCAAAGTTTTGTTCTCAGCGTCAATTATAAATAATCATTAAAATTCAACAAGACACACGGCCGATACGTGACAGAAGTCAAGGATATCCTCAAAATATTATTATTCAACACAAACTTTTGTCCACAATAGAAATAAACATAAGCTTTTTGTATGGACTCGGTAACAATGGAATTTTAAATTTAACACTCCTGCATTAGGTAGTTTGAAGGTAGGACTGCGATAAAAATGCTAGGCCGTTACATTTGCAGAAATAATAAAAAGTTACATGCATACACTCACGTCTGGTTACATGAAATACAGCTTAATTTTAACAATTTTAGGTATTGTATTTCATAATTATTTACTCAAATTTGCTCAAGTTCTATGCAAAAAGAAGATTAGCTAAGAGACTTACTTAATCAACCCATATACGCCCACTGCTGAGCACGGGTCTCCTCTACCATTGAGAGGGTTTAGGCCATAGTCTACCACGCTGGCCTAGTGCAGGTTGGCGGACTACACTCCTAAGAAATTCCTAAGAACTCTTAGGTGTGCAGGCTTCATCACGATGTTTTCCTTCACCGTTACCGTTCATTCCTTCCGTTCCTTTACCGTTTAAGAGACTTATTACTTTTAAATCAAAATGTAATTGTCAATTCATTTTAATTATTATGTTCACGGTAATAGCGTAGACTTATCTATGTGGAAAGCAATGATAGCTTACTTTACAGACATCCTAACAAGGCATTATGAGGAAATTTCATTGAATACAAGGATAAAAACAATCTCGAAATTTTAGCCCATCCTTACTTTTTACTGTCCATATTCTAATACCTACATTTCTTTTAGAGCGCATCACCAGTCGAAAAATAAAGTATTGAATTAGTGAGATTAATAATTAATTTAAAGTGGCGCCCATGTTGGGATATTAGCATTTTTTAGATAAAAAGTAATTCAATTCAGTCTTGATATTTACCACAGTTTTATAAAGAAAATTATACAAAATAAAAACAATAAAATAAATTTATAGTTTTTCTATGACGCCGTAAATAACATTACGATGAAGACATCCAGACGAGTTAAATCTTCACTCTATAATGCCATATGTATGAAAGAAAATCATGAGATATTTTTTGTAACATAGTAAGATTTTATCTGAACAATCATAGATGACTGATAGATAATGCTTAAGACATTAGATCCGCCTTTATACAATGTTTTGTACAAGAAGCATAAATAAATAAATATATTTGATTTTAAAACTTGATCCAAATCAACAGTAAAATTTTGATACACAATGATTTTTTCATGGAAAATTATTACCGTCATGCACTACAAACCTCGGTACTTATCAATTTACAATAACCAACTCGCCAAGAATCATTTAACCACACATCTCAAGGCCATCGACCTCACATAACCTTTGCCTTAGAAATACATTAAAAATGGAATATAAACTCAAGTGGGATGTTGTCTGGTTGTCATTCAAACCTGTTCGCTTTGCGGTTGTTAGCCTTTCTCTTTCGTCGCCTGACACAGTTCGATGTTGCGCAATCGAATTTAAAACAGTTGCACTTGTACATTTCACAATATAAATGAGGGATTACAATACACAAAAAAAATTGCAATGATATCTTTCATTGGGTCAATGTGACATGGGACAGGTCATTTTGTTTCAGCATCATATGACTAGCATTTGACATCATATGGCTGTTGGTTTAGAAGACGATGATGTTGTGAAGTTCTACAAATATTTGTCTCGAGACTAGGTGTTTGTGAGACCGAAAAGTCTCTCGTAGTTACTGATACTCAGGACTCAGGACTTGTATCCTAGGGTGGGGTCTAAGTGTGTGACTGTTGAGTGTATTTATTTTTTTATAATAGTTACGCAACCGAAATTGCGAAGTTAAAAAATAATCCCATAAAAATGATTATATTACGACAATAAATAATTAATATGAGCACATTTATTTCGAAAACGTCGTTACGAAAATTATTCGAATGGAAGCCGTGAATAAAAGCCTTGAACAAGCAACGGCAAAATCTGTAAAATAAATGAACATTAAAAATGAGAATTAATTCCGAAATTACCATTTCAAATAAGGCAATACCAGATTTGATTTTCGTATCTATAGGTGTAAAATGCGCAGACCTAGCTCAATTTACGAAATGTTGGTTGTAATAGAACACTCACGCAAATGGCATTGGAACTGGAATATGATAGTAAATAGTCAATAATCGAATTATATTACACCAACTTCAATATAATATTGAAACCACTACAATATTGATTCAGATACGTAATATAGTTTTAATTAAGCCACTACCAGTTACCAGATATGTAGACAATAACAAAGAATAAAAAAAATGGAAAATTATTCAAACTATTGAGTGATATCGATAAGAACTTCCGTAACTCTCATGGCAAAATTAATTGAACATCCAATGCCGCACAGACGAAAACACTTGTTTTGAGTGCTATTGAAAAAGACATACAACTTCGATAGCAAGAGATGCCAGGAATCAACATTTGTTAACAGAAGGACAGCCTATTTTAAAACTATGTATAAATTAATACCATAACTAGCATTTATTAAACTAAATTCTTACATCAAGTAACACTAACAAAATTTGCTTTGTTATCAATTTACCAACAAAATACTAACAAAACATTTAAAAACGCTCTTCTCCAAAAGCATGACAGCAAATCAAATATATAATCTGGACCTAACAAAAAACCCTGAATCAAAGACTTCGAAGAATAGGAACAAAATTCTAATAAACCTTCTTTTTATTTCCAGACAAATCCCTGCCAATAGTAGAACCGCCAGCCCTCGAGGCGTCAGAGGAAGGCCACGCAGCGCAATGCGCGTGCCCCAACTGTGACGAACTATTATCCAGATTCTCAGAATGCAGTATTTGTTTGGAACCTCTACAGGTAAGAAATTAAAATAAGTCTTATAGCTATTGTGGAAATCAGTGGCGGGACTTCTATAAAAGCCAAAAAATAAGTACCACAGCTATTGTTGAGATCAGTAGCGGTATTTGTATATAAGTTAAAAAAGGATTTAAGGTTGTGGGATTGTCGGTTGTATGTGGAATTGCTTTTGTTAAATAAAGATTTAAGGATTTAAGATTATTCGGAATTTTTAACACAACATGGGCTTAAAGAAGTACCGCTAGTGGTTGATGCAGATATTATTAGATTGATTATCAAAGATGTGAATGACATTGAAGCTAGGCTCATTCAGTTACAATAACCAATCCACATGGTCGGTTGCAAGTTCGTCGATTGTTTAAAGTGTTTTCTAATAATTGTATTGATAAAAGTTTTCTATCATGTAAAAAACGAAATGCGATTGACATTCTGTGTTAAGTTCTTAAATTTATAGAATTATTGGGGTATAAGAACATTATTATGATTTATAAGTAAACCGGAATCTTAGTAAAGCTAATGTAAAATTTTAGAAAATTTAAATAGCAAAAAACACTGATTATTAACTAGTTATATAGTTTGCTTTTATTAAATTTCCGTAGAATCTTCATTGCTTAAATTCATTAATCCAGAGAGATAGATGGTTGGTTGTAGTTTCTTTAATTTCTCTCTGGCATATAATATATTTTCATCCAATTTTACCAATTTTACCTACGTCAATTATTGTAATTAGTATTTGCATAATCCATAGTTTTTTGCCCACGTCATGTGATCATAAAATTATTTCGAGGCCGTATCAATCTAAATTTTGCGTCTAATAAACAGCCAGGTATAGGTCAGCGACTAAATTCTTAATTTTAAAATACACGATAACCTTTGGCTAATCTTATAAATTATTGCGATATCATTATACTTCAAAGGCTGTTAACTATTAAATTTATTGAGGAAGAAAAAGATAAACTGACTGCCTCGTGGTCTCGCGGTACAAGTATGTGCCGTGCGATCTAGAGGTCCTGGGTTCGATTCCCAGGTCGGGCAAAGTGTTATTGGGTTTTTCCATTCGGAAATTCTCAGTAGCAGCACGGAGTCTGGAAATGTGCCCGAAAAACGGCAATAGGCTCGCCCCCTATTACGTGGGACTGATACATACCTGGCGAAATGTGGGTGCAGAAATGCATCTCTGCCTACCCCTTCGGGGAATATAGGCGTGAGGTTATGTTATGTTTATGTTATGAAAAAGATAAAAGAATTGACAGTAGTCATGACATCAAGCTCCGACAAACAGAAAAAATAATTAATAAAAATGTTTACGTGATAATAATTAATTAATAATTTGTTGTCTTTTTCTCATGTTATCCGACAAAAAATTAAAATTGAAATATCGTTGATTATTTTGGTTATAGCTATTTGCAATCGTTCTATCACAAAACAAAATATTTTTCGTAGTTTAATGAAACTTAAATTTGCAAACTCTAACTATAACTAACTGCTTCTACACATTTTATCATAGTTGCATTTTCAAATGACACTTAATTTTTCACATTCTTCTAGCATGTAACAAAAACAAAAAGGCTTAGGCTTCAATAAATTTAAATTAGGTGTAAATGCAAAAGTTTCGCCTTAATGTCACGGCACAGGTGCCTGTTACTAAGACGGAGGAAATTTTAATCAATGTTAACGCCTAGGGTGCTACTAAAAGTTAAAAGCACCGCTCGTATACGACGAATCCTACGTTAGTATTTTAAATAAATAAAATAGAAATCATCATGTGATTTAGTATGAATCGAGCAATTCATTTGAGTAATAATAATAATTAATCAGTGATCAATTACAAAGTTGGGGTAGTTCTAAGCAGTGTTCTAGGTATAAGAATTTGAGACAGACTTCAGATTCAGGACTTAAGACATAAAAGCAATATTAAATAATATTTATTATTGTATCTTTCAAATGATAGAATGAATTAAATAAACCTCATGTTTTGAAAGCTGTAAACTAAGGGCATAAAGGATTTCAATTTGATAATTTATTAGAAGAATGGTTTTTATTTATTTATTGCCGGTATTCAAACTCTAACGCCATTAATGACAAATAAAACCAACACATTAGTTTAATATTACAAGAAAGACAAGTTCAAACAATTTATTGAATTGTCCCTACAGGCTCCAATCAGCTTTTAAAATATAAACCGGACGATATAAATCACGAGTGACAATACTTAAAACTTGTTTAAGTACAAACAACAGTTAAAATACATACTTTAATAGCACTTTATGTGTGAATAAACAAATTTAGTACATCATAAAAATAACTCCGTACAACTAACATTGAATAGAACCAATTATTTCGTTTGTTGATCGTTGTTGGTTTCATGAGTACGTGCATGACATTGAAATTATTTATCTGTTAAATCTTGGACCAGTTTGGTTGCTAATGCATACGAGTACTTATGTCGCACAGATCTGTCAGTTTTCTAACGTATAACGTTTTTCTTGGTACCGTATGCATGTATTTCTTTTTAAGATCATACTTTAAAAAATCTGCCTTTAAATAAACAAAAAATAATGACCATAAATATTAAAATCACCAGCACGTACATCGTAAAACACTTGAACAATATTGTGAGACAATAAAGCATTAATTTCAAGATAAGAAGCAATTTCAACTGTCACGACATAAGATTTATTTTTGTATACTCCTACAGCACATTTGAATTTTAATAAGTTTGTCGATTCGTTGTATATTTCTAAATAAGTTCCGCATATTCTCAGTTTTCTTGTATACCAGGTCATGTTGTTATGAACAGCTAATGCCCTGACTCTTTGAACTCTCTTTGTTACTACACGTCTGACACTTCATACAAAAGGAATAGTTGAGTCATTAATCTTCACGTTTTTTAAATCACCAATTTGGTTTCTCATCTCCAACCGCCATTTAATACCTCCTTATAAACCGCTTAGGCTGGTAAGCAACGTACTGCAAATAGCCTATGAACAGCGTCATACGACTGTTCCATCTCTCCAAACTAGCCTATCTATTAAAAATGATCTTTAAAGATTCCCTCCAAGTACTTTACTAAGTACCAACTAAATAAATGCTCAAATAACACATAAATTAGCAACGCATTCGGCAATCATAAACGGAACTTTCTGAAGCGGTGCAACTTTATGCAATCTCATTAAAACAGTAGCGTAAGGTGAAGTTAAGTGTTCTAATAGTTCCGTAATGCACGTGACTTAAATACTTCCTTGGAATACTTTGAGTTTCAACATTTCGTGTTCATGAAGATTAGCACGGTATTTCCCATGAGAACGTTGTAATTTGTGCAGATTGCTTGCGGGATGTTCCCTTACTAGGGATGTTGCGAAACTAGAGCATCCTTGCTATTCTACTATGCGATTACATTGTTAACTCAAACAAGCTTTTCGAACTATACAATATACATACACACCTGAATCCTGCAGGTGTAGGTGTATGGAGTATCACAAGCTACATCCCAACAGACTTCTGCTTCTTCAACAATACATCACCTAATAACTATGTATCTTCTTCTTCTTCATCAACCCATATACGCCCACTGCTGAGCACGGGTCTCCTCTACCATTGAGAGGGTTTAGGCCATAGTCCACCACGCTGGCCTAGTGCGGGTTGGCGGACTACACACCTAAGAAATTCCTAAGAACTCTTAGGTGTGCAGGTTTCATCATGATGTTTTTCCTTCAACGTTAAAGCAAGTGATAATTCAATGTGAATACACGCATAACTTCGAAAAGTCAATACAAATTTCCTATCTTAAATAATGATTTAGCATTATCCATTTTTATATTGAATGTTTAGCCGTTAAGCAAATTAAAATGGATGAGTTCATAACTTGCCTCAAAATTCCTTTGTTTTCGGAAGTTTCCAAAGTTTTGAAGATGTTTATACTAAAGTGTTGGAAAGGGTTAATGTCACAGGTTGAAAGGAATGGTTAACCATTCATAAGAATTTAAAGGAAAGTTTGGGTTGGAAACTATTCTGAAGTAGTCTTTGTAATTGGATTAAGAGAAAGACGTTATAGTTATTAATTAAAACTTACTATCGTATTGTTGTGATGTTTGCTTTAATGTTTTTAAGGAAGAATATGCTCAATTTTTTAATTACTTCTTCATAAAATTTGACCATTTTCCAGGAGTAGTTAAAACTAAACTTCTTGCTTTTAAGAGTGATATAATGTATGAAAATGGTTTTTTAAATCTAGTCCAAGATAAGAGGTACAACTTTAAACAAATATTTAATAAACTGGCTAGAACAAAAAGACCGGAAAAATTCCCTCTTTTAGTAATCCCATAGAATATTTAGGCCGGCAACGCACCAATGATTCTGGCATTGTGGGTGTCCATGGGCAGTGTTGACTTCTTAACACCAGGTTTATCACTTGTTCGTTTGTTTCCTTTCCAGAACTGTTCTAGAAAATGCCCTGGTCAAGAATTTCAGCTAATTTGTAACCCTTTGTCCGCAGTGCTAAAAAAATGTTCTAGAAAATGCCCTGGTCAAGAATTTCAGCTAATTTGTTATTCTTTGTCCCCAGTGCTGCGGTCCGTGTGTGTGCCCGTGGTGTGGAGGCGTGTGGTGCGCCCGTTGTTCCCGCAGGATGTCTCGGTGCGCGTGGTGCAGGGGCACCCTCAGAGCTCCCGCCACACCCTGCCTAGCTCTACAGAGGCTCGTCAATGATCTCATGCTGCCGTGCCGGAATTACAGGTAAGAGTACGAAAAAAGCAATATTTTTTAAAATTCATCATCATCATTGGGGGTTTTTAGCCTTAAAACACTACGCTGGCCAGTGCGCCTTTTAAAATTACTAGGAAATAAATGAATATTTAGGCAATATACCCCAGCAATTCATGACAAAGATAAAAAAAGAAAAAGAAAAGATTAAAACTATCCCTCAGAAGTTGACAATGCCAGGAGCAAAAGTAAATGAAACCGTTGGTCGTTGCAAAATGTATATTATTCTCAATTTGCATTCAGTAATTATCCTTGTCTTGTGAGACAAAGACGATGTACTTCATAGGTCTCAAATTAAAACGTTCTAGACGTAATAGTATGATTTAATTTAACAAAATAAATAATAGCGTTTAGTTCGTCAATAAACAGAGACATCAATTGTAAAAAAGAATTCGTAGATAAATCTAATGGAATTAACGAAAACATTGCAAAAAGTCTAACAATAAAACGGTTGGTCATAAACCAAAAGTGACTTTTACTTTCGTACAGACGACTATAAAAAATCGCCTTTCAGTGTTACGATCCAAATCAAATTTAAACACTCAATAAAAGTCACTAGGGCTTTTGTCTCAACCGCTGTTTTATTTATTTTACGGTAGCTAAACTTTATTTTACCAAGATTTAAGTATTATTTATTACTGCTCGCCGTACCAAAATATTATAGCTATCTTTAAATATACGAATATAAAATCGTATTAATAACAATCACATTAATATTTGCTATCGACACTTACAATTGCGAAATTATCTCAGTAGTGTAATTGCTTTTATCCTGTTATTCAAATTATATAAAAACAGGCTACCACCACACTTTTTTACATAATGCCTGAGGCATTAAGTCCGCCTGGATACATTGTATAAAAATCGTTAATAAATAAATGAATAATTTTAATATAAATTACAATCAATTTTCAATTCAAAACAGATATGTAAACATTTTTTTATTACGTAATTTGACATTCAAATGTTTGATGCGTTAATGGAATTACTATAATTAATTATTTACTGTTTACCATACGCTATATATGGTTTTAGCGCCGTGTATGCAAATTAAGAATAAGCTTCTTGGTTGCTAGTCATATTTATATATAGGTACTTAAAACAACGGCTATCAAGTTGGGACATTTTCTAAATATCACCAAGTAATAACATAATAATAAAATGACTCGATCAATTTAAAACGCTCTTGTGTCTCTGGAATTATAATACAAAGTGTTTTTTGCTAATAAAATATTAGATATTTTAAAGGACAATAATGACAAGTATATAAATGTAATAATATAACCGCAAAGATACTAGAAATATTCTAACATGAACTAAAAATAAAATTTCATTCTCAAATAAATACATCAAAATATCTCAATCAAACTACAATTTGTTTGTGTAGCGAAGATAACACTATCTTTGTAGCCTATTCAATTCTTCAAGAAGCTGGAAAGAATATGGATTAGGTCCATCCTTAATTTAGGAACTAGAGCGACGATCCATCATCAATGTCATGCATTATCCACTTCTCATATTTCTGACACTCTGATAACATCGCGTCGGATTTTATCAACGCATATATTTATAGACCAATATTTATTTTTCGCTTCATATCGGTCACTGGCTACCTTCTAGACATTTCTATAAATAAACATAATAATATTTTCATAGAAAACACTTACGGAAAACTAATCTGTTCTTTAGTAATCTTGGATCACACGCCATATCTTATTGTAGATTAAGTGGCAAACATAATTTTAGGTACTATCATTTTTCGAAGAACCAAATCAAACTGTGTTTTGAACGTATTCTCCAAGTCTATTTCCTTTTCCAGTAATTTAAATTTTGTTTTTGTGAATAAGCGTAAATGTGTCGAATTACTACCAATTGAAGTCTTTTTCTTCATTCGGTACTGTATTTGGACTTTTGGCCATTACCGTGCTTACAATCAAACAAAATTAGTGACTTATGGGTCTCATTCTTAAAGCAAATACATAAAAGATATAGCAATTTATCCTGTTTCCTAGTCAACAACTAGATCTTACACATTCCATTTACATTCTAAACAAATTAAAATTAAATGCAACAGACATTAACAGAGAACTTGAAAGTAAAATTAGTGATGGAATACCAGATGTGATATAATGCAATAATTAAAACTAATATATGCATGTCATAATAACTCACAGCCATTACCACATAAGTGGCATTTGAATGTAAATGTATGTTGAACTGTAACATACTAACACAAGTCTTAGTAGTTCATACACGTGATAATAAATAATTACTATTGCTTGGGATTAAAGTTAAGATAATTAATGAATACAAAAAATGACACGCGCTTCAGATTTTTTATATAGATATCAATCCCTGTTAATATTCAAAGTGCATAAATCAGATTAAAATAAAACCTAGTCAAGTGTAATTTAAAATATTCACTAGTTTCCATCGAATGACAAGTAAATTACTCAACTCTAAAATGTTTCGAACTGAGTGTGAATTTTTCATTCATTTTAATATATTATTTTATCATGATACTTCGATGTTTAAGACCTCTTTGTTGTTTGATGTTTCGCAATCATTTAACATACAAATTTGAATTAATATCAATAACACATGAATAAAATAAATTCATTCGATGTTGTAACGATTAACATGTCAACGATCCAACCAATTAGCGCCTACAAACCGGTTTCAACTTGAAATGGCGAAACATACGCTTATATATAAATCAAAGAATACATGCCATTATTTTTTCAACATTATTGTTGACATTTTTGACTTATGTCAGAAATAAATTAATTACTTGACAAACCTCCAATGATAACAATGCGAAACCTTGATAATTTTTCCACTTCCACGTGATAAAATATTATTATTTCATTCATCATAATTATTATTGATATATGACATATATATTTCTTTGGAAAAATATAGTAAAATACAATTTTGTTAACGTTTGTAAAAAAAATACAGAAGTTGTGGTAAATATTGAAATACATCGACACAAATGCCAAAAATATGTTAAACGCAATACAAATAAAAGAAAACTTAAGAATAATTTTATGGTTAATCACGACAAAATACAGTTACCAACTTGCTGGATATTCATTATACAAATACAAATTGGTTTCAGATTAACTGTATATTAGGGTGTCCCAAAAAAATCAAAGTCTTTTTTTGTCAACGCATACCCGCTAATTATTTTCGAATGGTGTTAAAACACTTATAAATAAAATTTCATGAACTTAGGGCCACTGCAACCCGTGCCGACTTGCATTCATGTGTTTCAGTACTTACATACTTTGTATGAACTTCGGCGCGTCGCAATATTCGCATGGAAGTTTCGTGGTTGCTTGTTTATTGTATTGGTAAACGCCTCTTTTTGTTTAATCAATATGTCAGATTAAGATTTCAAAGGAAAATTTTAATAGGGGGGTGCAAAACATTAAAATAACGGCTTAAAACTTCTCTGTAAAGAACAAATATTGGCAGTTCTGTTTAATAAAATTCGTGTCATAAAATTGAATTTTGTAAATCGCAAATCTATCTATTCGAGATTAATTATTTTTTGTTAAAGGGCTTATATGCCTATTTAAGCTTTAATAAACTAATTTTAAGAAATAAGTTGCCTTATACCGACACTGAAGAGATCAACAAATAATGCGGAAAAATCGCAAGATGTGTTCGTACAGTGTCGTCAAGAGTTTGTTACAAGTTTGGACTACTTTTTTTATATTGCACACGCCGGTGCCCTTTAATTGATAAAAATAAATCTAGATAATAGATATAGTTATATAAATACATATACATTGTTTTACCGGACAGAATTATGAAGGAAATTGAAGGGTTGGCTATCAAGAATTAACAGTTATAGCTATAATCATATTCTTTGGTGGTGATACAGAAAGAAAATTGACTATTCGATCTCCAAGTTCTATGTACCAGACACCATGATAGCCGAAGCAATTAATTGATTAAAAATGTCGTAACTTATTTTTAATTGTAAATTACTAATAAAAATTCGCACTATTAGACATCTAGATTTGCATCGCTATATACCATGTTTAGGCTTGGATGCAATGTATATCATCAGTGACGGCACCTTACTACGATTTATGTTTGCTTAATACTTTGAAACCCTGGGAAACTTTCAATAAAATTAACTCAGAAATGACTATACAGAACATTTTTCAGCATTTTTGGTCTTTGGTTCATGAAGTAGCTGTCTTGTCTCTATATCACTATGATGGAGACCAGGAACCAAAAATGATAATATTTTAAAGCTTAACTAAAGAGGACCGATCAATTCATATCCCCTGGAAAGACATCTACGTGATTTACGTTTTTAGAAAGATATAAACGACTTTATTTCGATCAAAAACTAGTCTTGCTTTTCTTCAATCGTTTTAAAAAATTTGACACTTTTCTCAATGAGTTGCTTACTTCACAGACTAGTTATACTTCTTTCCAAGCAGTTGAGAAATAAATAATGACACTAAAAGTCGCTAGTGATACTGCAAATTGCAGTTATACTGATACAACATTTGCGTGAAAAAGTCACCTTTAAAGGGAAACTAAAGCAATTTTTCCTGTGATTTATCCTAACAGTAAAATGAAAACTTTAAAATTAAAATATCACAAATATTCCTGTTTTAATAATAAATATATAATACCGGTGAAGTAGGATATAATTTTGAAAATAAAAATTGGGTTTTTATATGTGCTCTACAATTACCATACAATTTTTTTCTTAAAACTTTGCCATCAAGTCGGCACGGGTTACCGCTATCCAATTTCGATAATTTTTCGTATTTGAGTTATTAGGGTCAATTAGAAAAAATATAGAGGGTATGCGTATCTAATTTCGAGAAAAAAAAATCGCCCTACTAAGCTGGGACACCCTACTGTATATATCTACTAAATCTGTTTAAAATGTTGATAATGTTTTGTTTTTTACCATAAAATTCAAGATATTAATGAGAATATTTCTTTGCCCACAGACGCGGATGCACAGAACTCCTGACAGCAGTCACAAGAGTGAAACACGAGGAAGACTGCAAATTCGACACAATGATATGCCCCATCAGCGCAAACTGCTGCTCCGTACCCTTTGAAGAACTATCATCACATCTACAAGCCAACCACAACATAATCGCCGTATACTCACAGAAAATTAAGATATTAATAGAAAATTTCCAAACCAAACTGAAGAAGACTGCCTGCTGCAGAACTAAATACAAGATCATATTGCTCCATCTGAAGAGCGCGTTCATAATCAAAGTCTGCATATACAACTACCACGTAAGAGTGGAGGTGATGAGACGCAAACTAGGGTACATAGCTGACGTAAAATCAGAAAGCAAGAAGAGCGAATATTGCGCACTGATAGAATTCCAAAGCAAGGCGCTGTGCACAAAATCGGCGATACTCATTGAAAACGAGGCATACGGAAAGAAAGCCGAGATACAATGGAACGACGTTATTATGAAAGCAGACAACGACGAAGCAATAACAATCCATGTGAATATAGGCAAATCAGAGACCGATATGTTGAGGAAAGATTACACGGAGTCATAACCGCATCGAGTTATTATTATATCATTCCTTATAGCCATGCATTTAGAATATAAATGTTAAAGAACTGTCATACAACGAAATGTGAGGCGAATGTTAATCGATCCATAAATAACACAATGTGGCTTGAATTGTGATATTTATTGAACGTAGTGTAGTGTTAAAGTAAGGACTATTTTATAGGTCTTCTGTGATCTTACGTATCGCGTTATTGCGATACATGTTGAAAATTTCACTGAAGCCGTGAAGTGTGAATGGAGTTCGACTGATGTAGCACGTAATCGTACTTATTATATTTAAGATGTTAAAGACAATAAACTAGTAGTATTTTCTTATATATTTGCATTTTTATTTGTGGAGAACGGAAATAAAAATCTGCGATTTTCCTCTAAATGTTTCTAACATTCAAATGAACCTACGTAAAGGGTTAATCTGTCAAAACGGGGAAGCCTGAATTTTGACTCTACCATTCATTTTTTCTAGAAAACATATTCACAACAATGAAGAAAAATGTTTGTGCTTTACGAGTGGGAAAACATGATAACCTTGTGGAAATTACTGGTGACGAAGTGTGTGGCGTTTTTCCTAACGGTTCTGAGTTTGAGCGTGGAATTGAACATATTTATTATTCTATATTTCTTGAAGAAGAAGAAGATTATTCTATATTTACAAACCTATGTAAGACAAAATAGAATGATTTTAGAGTTTTAAAATATGAGTTATTTAATGTCAACATTGCCTTTTAATATACTGTAGATCTTTTTAAAATTCATCATCAACAGCCCATAATGTCCCACTCCTGGGCTGAGACCTTCTCTACCATTAAGAGGGTTTAGTCCTTAGTACACCACGCTGGCCTAGTGCGGACTGGCGGATTACACAAGAATTTTAGGTGTGCAAGGTTTTCCTAAGATATTTTTCTTCAACGTTAAAATACTTGATAATTGATTTTGAATACACACAGCTTTGAAAAGGAATAGAGGATTAGATAGAAGAAATATAGGAATCAGGCACATGCCGATGCTTGAACCTTTGCCGCCAAGGTTCTCGAACCTTTAGCTCGGGGCCATCAAGACTTTGTATCCATATATAAATAAAACTTATTGAGATTTCTCTGCTTATCTTATGAGAAATAAAACTAATTAATCTCAAATATTTGGGATAAAATAGCTTTTAAAATCCTAAAAATTTCATTAACGTTTTCATCTTTACTTCAGACAAATTTTCAGACGTACGAAAATTCTTAAAAAGCTAATACGGAGAATACTGTTCAAACCTACTTAAGATTTTTTCGCTGAAATTTTGGCAATCAATCTTAATAAAAAAAAAACACTTATTTGAATTGACATAAACCATGTTAGAGTATTTGGACCCATGTTATATTATTAAATGACGCCTACGAATGAGAAGCCTTGGATTCAATCCCAGATCAGTAATATCCATTATGAAATTCCCAGTTGAAGTACTAATTTCAGAAGTGTACTCAGAACAATAGTAAATTATCAAGCCTTTCTTTCTACTAGATGGGACTTGGAAACATAGTTGGCGTTATATCGGCATAAAATCTTTACCTATCTCTTCAAGAAGACATGACACATGTGTATAGATTACAGACAATGCATATAATGATCTCGAGGTGATGGCCTCGAGGTTTAGGGGCGCGATCGAGAATCTCGGCGGTCGCGGGTTCGAACCCCAGGCACACACCTCTGACTTTTCGAAAGTTATGTGTGTATTCGAATTGAATTATCACTTGCTTGAACGGTGAAGGAAAACATCGTGATAAAACCTGCACACCTAAAAGTTCCTAGGAATTTCTTAGGTGTGTAGTCCGCCAACCCGCACTAGGCCAGCGTGGTGGACTATGGCCTAAACCCTCTTAATGGTAGAGGAGACCCGTGCTCAGCAGTGGGCGTATATGGGTTGATGAAGAAGAAGAAGAAATAATGATCTACATAATAGTATGTCATATATAATAAGTGTTACTATGTGCCTTTAAAACAATCACGCCGGTTCAAATCGCTTTCATAGACGGAAGATACTGTTGTAAGTCTAATATCATTGTCCAAATATTGGTAAATGATATACGAGTTTCTACTACGCGTGTTGACTTCAACAATCTTTATTACGTAGCGTACGCATTATTTACCGGCATTTAAAATTAATCGTGCCAAATTGCGCACCAACATTTTGTTGACAATTAGAAAATTGTCTATGTTTACATATGTCCGTACATTCAACTGTGTTAGAATTAGAAAGTAGATTTTGTGTATATTTAGATTGTTTTTATCAGTATGCGTGAATGCGATATAGTAAGACTTTTTTTATTAGTTCTAGAACGACGAAGACGTTTTTAGGCGTTCCTGAACCAGCTTTCTTGTTTATCTGGAAACTGGTCCTTTCAGATCCATAGTCCTTACCCAACATTAAAATAATACGAATATTTGCTGTCACGTTTGTAAATACAAATATTTCGGGATCAAAAAGACCATCTCGATGTTGAAATTAAACCAACGGTGTCACGCTTCAGAGAGGTTCTACTGTAGCACGTTTACCGCTTACAAAGACAACAAAAAGTAATTTGTAATCTAATTTAACTCAGCTTGACTTTATTTTAAAAATAACATCATAACTTAAAGCAATAAAGTTCCCAAGAGGAACTGGAGTAACTCTTTGAATTTGAAACAATCTCGGGGAGCGCAGATTTCGTGAACATAATATTTTAATTAGTTAATTATTCTTATTTCTTTGTTTTGTTTACGTCCCGATCATAAAAGCGAGTTTATCGCTTAATATAATTAACCAATTCGTTTTGTAAATTTTGTATTTAAAATCATTGTTAAAACCTAAAAACCTCTCACTAGAAGTTTCATTTATATAAATTATTTCACACTCTTATTTTCAATAACAATACCAGGCACTGCAACATCAGGTCTCATATCAAGTCCTTTGCATTCTTGAGCCTTTATAACTAAAATACTTTCACTAATAGCGCAAGTGTAGTTCAAAGGGAGTAAAGTTTTATAAAATAAAAAGTAAGTCGTTATTTATATTACTAGACAAAGGCTAGAGCGCTAGAGAAGAGTATACTATATGTCACTCAAACGTGACCACACACTCAGTGCAGCAAGTAAGAAACATAAATAAAGTAGGGCAGGATGTTAAAATCGTAACAGTTCTGTTTAACTAGGACAAAATAACGGTCCCCTTGTTAGGATTCACTTCACGAAAACTCGAAGCGTTTACATTGTCATACGGCACGGGAAGTTAATAAGCACATTTATTTTTGTATACGGAAAAGTTACCGCACTAAAGATAGGTGCAGTTTGGTCTAAAGAATCTTGAATGAGGATTATCTCCCAAAATATTAATTACATAGAAAAGTACTTTAATAATTAAATACTGCAATATGACAGACAAATTTTATTCTTTAACTGAGATAGCAATAATAAGGTTTCGGACTGTAATATACGCGGATCACTACAGTGCAACTTATAACTTACAAATGATGTTCATTATATTGGCGAATTAGATAGGATTATTTGACCTTGTCAAGATCGCGGGACGTCGCTGGCTGCAGGCGGCTTCCGACCGATCCTGGTGGAAGTCATTGGGGGAGGCCTATGTCCAGCAGTGGACCACGATTGGCTGACATGATGATGATGATTAGATAGGATCCAGTAGCACTCCATAACTCTTTTTTTCTGCAAGACTATGGTACTTACCCGGTAGAAACGATCTAGTCTTACCACAATTCTACCTCACCACGATGTAATATTGATTGACTGATTGTAAAATGATAAATGTTTTTTTAAGCCTTGTATACTAAATAAAGCATTTTTTCCTTTTCTTGTCGCATTAATCAATGAACAAATCCACCGGATTACTTATTCATAACGTAAAATGGTCCCATTATATTTCTTCACGGTTAATTTACACGGCAATTAAGTTTTCCACGTCCGAAATATTAAAAGAAAGTGCCGCTAATAACACACCTTGCCGTATTTGAATAAAATAATAGGCTAAAATTACTTTCCAATAGTTTACAATCAATTGCTTCCACTTTCTTTCAGGTCAATTTATAATGGATCAAGGTTGTGACGTCAGTGAGGCCATCTTCAAAATAAAGTACTTTAAAGGTGTTTTTGCTGTATTAAAATAAAGTCCACTGACTATATTTTTCTATATACAACATATTATTTACAAAATTTAGGTAAGTCCACCTCTAACCATCCTAAATTTATCACTTCCTAGAAACCACATAACATATACATCAGCTTCGGCAGAAATAAGTATAATTATTTCGATTACTAAAATACGATTATAAGTTTTTCCCTACATTTTCCTAACATATACTTAACAATTATCATTATTTACAATCACTTATCTAGCCTTTACACTTGACATAAAAAACCTTCTGCCTGCGAACGAACTGCCTGCCTCAGGATTTCCGATATTATTTATCGTTCAAACTATTACTAACGTAAAGACAATAGGCTCGCCTCCCACTACGTGGAACTGATACATACCTACCGAAATGTGGGTGCAAAAATGCACCTTCGGGGACCATAGGTGTAAAGCTATATATGAACTATTTATTTTATAATTAAATAGCAACCCGGAAAGGAACATTCCAGGAAATAAGAATAAATCAATATCAAAATTTATTCATGCTGACGTAACTAGAGAAAAAGATAGAAATAGACAATGACAAGTTAACAAAACATTTGATAGAAACAATAAAAAAGAGAACGACGCAAAACATACAGAAAGAGTTACCGTAAAAGTAACTGTATAATTAGAGGTTTTCTATTCAGACGGTGACACACTATCGTTTCCTAGTATTGATCGTGATATCCCTATTATCATGAGATATATGTACCCACTCTTGTTTGAAAGTAATATGACGCATTTGAAACAGTCAAGTCTTCGATTTGTATTATAAATTCATCATTCGAGGATTGGGGCTAATTAGATTCGTGACGTCAGTAAGAGAGGATCCTCCTTCATGCGAGTATTACTTTAGTCAGGTTTATGTAAAATTTAATTTTTAAGGAACCAATTACAAAGTATCCATGGGTGAAAAAAAAAATAGATTATTTTATGTCAAAGTTCAAGGATCAAAGTCAAGGGTTAATCTTTATATATGACGCCTGGCTACGCTTGGATGAGACAGGCCAAAGATCAGTGGCATATCATAAAAGAGAATAAAGATGTGTAAAATTATGATAATGAATTTAGGGTCACTGTCACGGATCTAGTATCCGATGAAGACGGGTTCGAGAATCATAAATTACCTATAGACTGTCTTAGAGGTTCATTGAAGAGTGATGCCTTAAGTTACGTCTCCTTAGCTACTAGAATAATAGTTCTTGAAAGGGTAATAACGCATTTTTTATAGCCACATAAAAAGAGTTGTGGGAAGTGCAATTATCAAGGAAATGTACTGAGAATCGAGAAGTAAACCCTATTTGTTAGAACTTGTGAGTATATTAGCAGAGGTCAGAAGCTCTTTAGCCTTTGGTATTAAAGGTTAAACAAGTACTTTTAGTCGAAGGAATATCCTTACCAATGTTTTAGACTATATACAGATGTTATAATCGTTATAGACATTTGCAAGTTCATATCAACAATTACAATTCGACCGTCCCCGGTGGAGGTCATTGGGGGAGGCCTGTGTCCAGCAGTGGACTGAGATTGGCTGATGATGATGATCAACAATTAACCGTGGAAAGGGGCCGTAAAGGGCTTCATGTTAGTTTCCCCTTTCCTAAAAAGTATGCAGAATCCGTTTGATGTCGTGTATAGTTGGATACCAACCATTTTTTGTCTTTATAATGTAAAAATTCTAGATGGATATAAAATGCATAATGGAAGAAAATGTCATTCATCACAATTTTAATACACATTTCAATATGACATTCCTGTGTCTGTCATCATGATAAATTTATTAGCTTCCAGCTTTGTCTGGAATAGCGAATGTATGAGTTTTTAACTTTAAATTATATTTTCGTCAAAAAAATCTGATTAAAAAATGCGGATATTTTAAACAAAAAAATACCCAGAATGAATCCATAGCTATATTGTTTCTGTGGAAACTAGTTTTGGTAAGTTATTTATTCAAAAAAAAATTTTTTTTCTTAACTTTTCGTATAAATTGATGATGATGATGATGAAACTCAGCGAATCTATCAAAACATTACCCGTCTTTAACCAGTAAAAAATTCTTAATGACATTTTACACGTGTCTGCCAGTTCCACATAAAAAAGCCTGTCCCGTAGGATGAAAATAAAAGGGTATTGTTTGGAACGAGAGACACGTGCTGGAACTTTCCTGTTAATCCAGATCACGGCGTAGTTACTAATACTAGTACAAACACCGCGCAATATTGTAAAATGTATTTCCCTTTTACGGGTAGATACTTCGTTATTTATAGTCTACGATAGATTCCATTGCTGAATAAAAGCCTGCATCTTATTCTTTCATTCACCTCCCTCATTTTCTTGGCTCTTCTTGCTGTTTCTGTCGACTTTGATCAAATGCAGTTTCGTAGTACCTTCGTAAATGTGTTTCGGTCTACTGTAGTACAATTTCCAGTTTATAAAACAGCATAAGATTACCTTGACAAATATTACAATGCCCGTTCGTCATTCCAAATAAAGTTGTTAACCACTGTCCCACGAGTTGTATGCCTGTTCAATTCCACTTAATCCTTTATATTTTATCACGAAAATTCAGGCCTGCGGACACCACGTAGGCTCAATTTTTTTTTATCTACAATACATTTTATTTTATACTATGATGTTTTAATCCCCAGACGAAAACACTTTTCAAACAGTTATCATAACAACATTATCAACCGTCTGGTGTCCTAATTTTATGTGAACTAATTTGCTTAAATTTTAGAATTGTAAATTTTACTTGTTTTACTTTATCGGACAAAGAATATCTCGTCATAGGCTCTTTATTAGATAGACCAGTTATAAAATACATTCTGTTTGCAAAAAAATTACTCATCATGAAAACAGCAGGAAACAAATATTTGTCCAATGTCTTCCATATACGTGCGGTGTACTAAATATTGTGCAATTGAAATAGATCATTATTGACTGGTGGTCTTTGTATATCGTATTTGGTTCACTCATGTATTTCAATAAGTAAATTGACGAAATGCGCTTCAATTCCTTACTTCTTACCGCATCCATACAAAGAAATGTCAAAAAATCTAATACAGCTTTAAGTATCATATCTTTTAATACCCACCAAGATCATCTCATCCAAGTTAACAGCCCATTGTGACGATCAATGGAAAATCAATAGATTTACCTTTCCGAGCCATTGAGCACGAATGTAATTTAAGTTGTGGCCTTTTTCCGATCAGATACCTGCCCCAAGATACCTTCGGGAGAATTTCATCATTCTCAAATGCTCATTTCGCTGGCAAATGGTGGACGAAAATATCTAAAAGGACGGTGTCAAAGTGTCGTTTGCGTGATTTGGTAAAAATGGATATAGAAAAATGGAAGATGTTTAATAGGTATTTGGTTATAAATGTGACTTAGAGTAAAATCGTTTATATACTTTCTGCCTAAGTAATCGTTTGATAATAAGTGTTAATTTACGAGTCCATATTTAACAAATCTTGAAAAGCCTATAACGCCTATAAGACGGTTCCTACCATCTTACTTTGCTGTTGCGTTTTATGAGATTCCCAGAAACCCAACAGTTTCACACCGATTCTCTAACATTTCCATACCATCCCAACTCCCAAGCTACGAAATAATTTTTAGCATCATACATACATAATATATCAAGTTCTTCTTCTCTAAAATTATCTTTACGAACCAAACTACCACTCACCTCTGCTGCAATATACGCTGGTATGACGGACAGCAGCAGTCTCTCCTGCTGTTCTCTCTCACACTCTAACTTCACTCTCTGCTCGAGACAGGTCCTGGTGCCAGCAAAGGTGTTCCGATGAGCTCGCTCAGTTAATGCACGGTAGTATAGGCCGATGCCGCTCGCTGATAGTAGAAGAATCAGCTCGCAGATCAACTGAGAACAATGAATAATATTTATATAAATAGACAGTTCTTTAAACAAGAAAATGTCCTTTAAATTTTCTAAACATCTACACCAATGTTCTGATTAATTCTTGAAACTTTTCTCCACTGTCCCCTTTTACTTTGGATGTTACTTATTGTGGATAATATTGTCGCTCATGGTAAGACCCAAAGTAGCTTCAGCTTCGAAGCTGAAGCGGCCGTTTAAACCAATCTTGGGATCTAAATTAAATGTGAGCAAAACATAATGATCATGGACCTTGCAGCCTTGTTCGGATCACTCGCAAACCCATTGATGGAACTGCACTATTAACTCTACTTCTCCATCGTAAGGCAGTAGCCGTGGTGAAATATTTACGCCCCAAGATTTTGCCGCCACTAACAGTATTAATATCTACTGCAAGCTAAATACTGTTTCCCCTTCAAACAATCGAAGTAGGATCTACCTGAACGTATTTTTCGCGTGTTACTAGCAAAGCGTAACAGTAAAGATCTCGTGTGAACAGCGTTTATTTTCGTGCGCATTAGCAAAGGTATTTCTGCGTTTTTATTGCGGCTAAGCACGATTCTTTAGGCTTGTGTCTTTTTTAACTAACGACGTAGTTTCTTTTATTTATTAGCGCACTTATACCGTGCGTTCGCTCAAGTTTTTATACAAATGGCTCTGAAAGCGAAGTCAGAATGGCTGCGATCTTAAATCAACAATGGGCGTTGTTTTGCAAGGATAGAATACTTTTATATTTTTGCATAAAAAGTTATAGAGCGTTCTATTTTGTTTCTATTTTTTTTTTATTACAAACACAAGTAAATATTTAGGAAAATGGTCTTTAATAAACTTGTTCACAGTTTTGAAATACTTCTTGTGATATCTTTTTAAGAAAGATATCAACTGATTTACATATTGTGTTTATTAAATTCAACGATTTGTTGGAAACTAAATTTGATCAATTTGCGTTAAAAGAATGTAACTGTTTTGGTAAAGAATTGTATATCTGGTAACAAATACACTTTCAAAATATTTAATGTCTACATCAGTGCCACGACTGTGTTGCACAAATTAATTTAAAATTCCACCGAAAAAATAAAGTTTGCTTAATATTAGATTGGACCGAAAACTTGGTAAACTAATCTTCTAACTTTTTCAGATGTAATCTTATAAGTTCTAGTGCCGTATCGAGAAAAAGTTCATATCAAAGTGAATTCTCACGGTAGATATTTGAAAGAAAAACAAACTATGAAGCTTAGAAGATTTATCAATGTTACATTGAATGTAGCCTTTATGTAATGTGTATTTTCATATAAATATTATTTAATGGATACGATCTAGGGACCTTAAAAAAAAGAGCCTTTATCTTCCTCAAAGGCCGGCAACGCACCGATGATTCCTCCGGTATTGTGGGTGTTCATGGGCGGTGTTGATCACTTAACATCAGGTGGCTCACTGGCTCGTTTGCCTCCTTTCCCATAAAAAAAAAACTGAAATAAATAAAATACAACACCAGTATGTATTGTATGGGGAGAGCCGAAGATCGAGCCCAGTGGCGTGCCGTAAGAGAGGCCTATGTCCAACAGTGGACGAATTAAGGGCTTTTGATGATGATGTATTTTCACGATAAATTTCAACATAGGTACTTACATTGAATTTAATGGCAACGCAACAGGAAAATTTTAATCAGCTTAAACGATGAACGGACACAATTCAACCCCAACAACGAAACAATAAATAGTAAATATATTCATACAATTTTATTAATTTGATATAACTGCAGAAAGTAATGCATGCATGTTTTAGTGACTGAAAAATTCAAGCCTAAGCAGGCAAGATTACTCAGAATCGTGGTGGTGCAATAATTTCCTATAGAATTCACAGTTGCGTGCACACAATAAGCATTCAGTTTAAATAAATGAAGTGGAAATCCACTCGAAGTTTGCCTTAAGCCCTTCAGTATAGCCCCTGCCTATAGCATAGAGATGTAATAAACATGCCTTAATGTTTGCGTAATCGTACTGAACAATATTTGCCTAAATTTGTATAAATTTATTACTCTCAAATGATCCTTCATTTTCAATAGTACAATAGTGTATTCTCCAAGATAATCCCGAGGTTGAAGATCTCACAAACATAAATCATGCCTCCAGAATAACACACAAGACAAAGCGTAAGTCTCATTGTTTTGTAAATTCCTATCCATTCATCGGTAGCATTCAGCGCAGGCGGTGCGGCACTCAAAGCGAATACCTTTTTAATGAAAGCGCCTGACAGACGACGATAAGCAATTGTCTAATTGTGGATCGTTGCTCTTTCACGCGAACAGGCGTTCTCATGCATATTACTTTTGTCAGTTGCAGTTGGGGCATTCCACGCGAAACGGACAAGCAAAAAAAGTCGATGTTTCCGATTTCAGTAATATTCGAGTATGTTATAGATATACATGTCCTTTATACGTGTGTTAAATATTTTTGTAATATAATGACTGGTTACAGAGTTACGGGACTTTGAACTTGTGGCCGGCGTGTGGGCATGCAGTGCTTCAAAGCCCATTACCGAGTCATAAGATTATGGTTTAAAATAATTAAACTAGTGGATTTAATACTTCATTTAATGAGTGTTTAAACTGCATTTTTGTATGTCAAAAAAAAATTATTTTTCATTTAAAAAATTGCAAGTTACCTTTTTAAAGCTGATTTTCACAAAGATTATCGTCTTCAATTTTTTTTATTTTTTTCCTGAAAAAAGCTTATACTGTGCAGAATATCCTTACTAAGTTGTATTACGGGCTCGAACTTAGTTTAGGAGCTAGACCAAAAATAGTGCCGCTGCGATGGCGTCCAGCGCCGCGTCTAACGCACTCCCCTTGTTAGAATTTAATAAAACTTTTAATCAAAGGAATAAAATAACTTCTGATAGAACATTTTGCATATGATCAATAATACTAATACGTTAATATCTATCTATTAAATACTGTTTACTTTAAATCTATACAAATAATACGCTTTTTAAAATAAAACGAACTATTTTTAATAGTTAAATGTATTTACAATTTTAAATAATTTACTGTCAGTGGTACGATTTATCACAGTTTATTCAGTAGTAGGAATTAAGGCATGACATTGTTTGAGCCTGGTATGGGGCACGCTGATTCAAACTTAAACTTATTCTATAAAAACAAGTTATGTTTTTGAATGATTTTTTTTTCGTGAATAGAAAATATGCGTTAGAAACATTCATTTTCTCGCCCATTCTTACACACGCTCGAATGTGGTAATTGCTTGGTTTTATTTCGACTGTAGACTAGTTTAGGTAGCCAGCCGCTTTGAGTTTCCCCCATCACATAACCCTTTTCCATAAAAAGTGGCATAAAAATCTAATTCTGCTTCTGTACCAAAATCTTGTTTAAAATACAACAGGTTTATGAAATTAAATCTATTTTTAAAGAACTAGGGTGCACCATCAATTATTATTTAAATATATCTTTCTTATGTAGTTCGAATGGCCTATTTTAAAGATGTTGATTAAAAATTCTGTGGATGGTATTATGGTAAACCTTGCTGTGTCATGTTTTAGGTCATCCGATATCATAATCCTTCTATGTTATAAATTTTACCTTTTTTGTGACAATATACAAGTGTCAGGAGGTGGTCGTTTTTCCAGTGGAAATGGACTATGAGGCGATAACTAGTCTAAGGAATATTTTCTATTCACGAAAAGAAGACATTCAACAAAATGAGTTGTTTTTATAGAATAAGTTTGAATCAGCGTGCCCCATACCAGGCTAAAACAATATCATGCCTTCATTCCTACTACTGAATAAATTACGATAAATCGTACCACTGACAGTAAATTATTTAAAATTGTAAATACATGTAACTATTAAAATAGTTCGTTTTATTTTAAAAAGCGTAATATTGGTGTAGATTTAAAGTAAACAGTATTTAATAGATAGATATTAACGTATTAGTATTATTGATCATATGCAGAATGTTCCATCAGAAGTTATTTTATTCCTTTGATTAAAAGTTTTATTAAATTCTAACAAGGGGAGGGCGTTAGACGCGGCGCTGGACGCCATCGCAGCGGCACTATTTTTGGTCTAGCTCCTAAACTAAGTTCGAGCCCGTAATACAACTTAGTAAGGATATTCTGCACAGTATAAGCTTTTTTCAGGAAAAAAATAAAAAAAATTGAAGACGATAATCTTAGTGAAAATCAGCTTTAAAAAGTTAACATGCAATTTTTTAAATGAAAAATATTTTTTTTTTGACATACAAAAATGCAGTTTAAACACTCATTAAATGAAGTATTAAATCCACTAGTTTAATTATTTTAAACCATAATCTTATGACTCAGTAATGGGCTTTGAAGCACTGCATGCCCACACGCCGGCCACAAGTTCAAAGTCCCGTAACTCTGTAACCAGTCATTATATTACAAAAATATTTAACACACGTATAAAGGACATGTATATCTATAACATACTCGAATATTACTGAAATCGGAAACATCGACTTTTTTTGCTTGTCCGCTTCGCGTGGAATGCCCCAGTTTATTTTAGTCCAATGTGTTGAATATGTTTCTTAAAGCTGGTTGTGGAAAATATCTAAAAGAATTAATGTCTTTGTGGCTTAACATCATAGAGGAATAAGTTAGTGATAGGAAAACTGAACATGACCTCAAAAAACCGTGGACACTGAAATGAAAAAAAGTAGACGCTAAATATGGTTGACATTATTGAACTTTAGCGACGATATACCAACATTATTTTCTTGAGATATGACTTAACTGTTTCGTAGATGTATTTTTAGTTACAAAGTATTTTTGAATAAAAACCATCCGAGTGATAGACACTAGATTTTAGGTTGAAATTTATACCTACATAATATTGTAAACATTCATTAAATAAATAAAATTTTATTGTCAGTTAGTCAGCATTCTCACAATGGGATACTCCACCAAAATAAGATTCACACAGTTATAATATCCATTTATCATAATAGTGACCTATTTTTTACTCTATTAAAATCAAAACATAGCCGCAGAATACCAACTATAAAGTCAAATAGGTACGTCAAACATCTCCCATTTATTTGTGTATGTAGGTTTCAGGTTCCAAGCAGTTGTTTTTAGCCAGCGATATATCATACAGGAGGGGAATACAAACGCAAAGTTTACGCGAAGTTGGTAAGCAAACAGAGGCGACATTTCATTAACCGCACGAGTAATAACAAAGTTTCGCGCATATTGGTGTGTACATTATATTTTTGTTGTGACGTATAAACTACTAAGCAATATTAACTCCAGTAAAATTTGAGTGCAGAAATACACTTTAATTCAATATTTTTAGTCAATCTAGCTTTAGACATACTCTATTAAATTTTTTGTCGCACTGTTAACACGAAGATAAAAATTAAAACCTCACCATCCTTCATCCACTTTTTGAGACTTTTTCGGTAAAAACCAATTAATTCGTAGTATAATACTAGTAAAAAAGTAAACAGATAAAAGTACCTTTTATTAAAAGCCCTAGTCAACGACAAAGTTGTATTATTTCAAAACTCGAGTTGTTATGAAACTGGAGCAGATGTTGCGGTGTGCTTGTAGGGTTTATTTCTAGTCTGTTTACAGGTTTACGAATATTGTTAAACCTTCATTTTTTTTGGGCAAAAACGGTAGGTTACTGGTAATCATCACCATCATCATCAGCCAAGACGTCCACTGCTTGACATAGGCCTCCCCCAAAGACCTCCAAAGTGTTTTATCGGAAACGGCCTGCATCCAGCGGCTTCCCGAGATTTCCACCAAATCTACTGGTAATAAAATATGTATATGACACGTAATTTGATCCACTGAATAAAATATTTCTCGGTTTTACGTTTTAAGCAGCTATTCTCTCGACTAAAACGGGTATATGGTACAATAGAAAAAAATATTTTAAACCATTTTTTTAGTAAGAACCCAACATTAGTAAAAACTTTTTAGGCAAATTATTGTAAAAACTATACTTAAAAGCAAACTTTGTCCGTAGTCAACGCGGCGTAGGACGTCGGTATATGTTCAAAAAATTTGTACAAACTTTCACTTGTTTAATTGAGGCACCGGTATTTCTAATTAGGTCGGATGTTATTACATTCTTTACGCAAGTTCAAAGTTGCTGCCAACTGTGTTTTTGTGGACTTTGCTCGTAATGCATTAAAATGTCTCGTGAATAGAATGATACTTCCTGGTCTTGTGCCGTGCGATATAGAGGTCTCGGTTCAATTCCCGGATCGAGCAGTGTTAATGGAGTCTTAGCAGTCTTAGTCTAGAATTGTGCGTTTAAACTCCTATAGGTTCGCCTTACATAAACGAAAACTCACACAACATAACGTAATTTTTGAAATGCCTGCCGGGATACACACATGAGTGTTTTATCGCAAAAATAATTTGTTAATTATATCCATAGATCTCAAAATTACAACAAGGTACATTTTCACCTACCAAATAAATAATTCCGCATTAAATTTGTCCAGTAAATTGTTATGTTAAATCAACGTCGGGAGTATGTCGAGTGTGTAATTACATTAATGATCTCCATTTCATGTCTTAATTAGCCTTCTGTTCAGGCCAAATTTATATGAACGCACAATATAAAAAGATTTATTTATATAACACTTGTTAATTTAACTCTCAATGTATCTACTTCTAAGGTCTGTCATAAGATCAATCGTAAGATAAATAACCTGCAAAGTAGTCGTGGGATTGAGTCTGTAATGGAAACTGGGTATTTAGGGTTCAATAGTATACGTCTCGACTCTCGAAACTCTTCTATAGTTTCGATGACAAAACACGGATATAAATCCGTAAGTGAGTGAAAGATCAAACTTTGCATAAATGTGTTTATTGAGGTCTAAAATGGTACCTCTAGACGTAAAATAGCTCGATCAAAAAAGCATTTGTCTACACATATAAAAATGTTATCGTCAAAATCTGCCGAGATTTCCAATATCTCCTAGCATAAAAAGTGCGTAATTTCTGAAGCGTGACTTAAACTGATCGCGATCATAGCAACGCGAGGAATCTTTAATTTCACAGAGTGGTGTGCCGAGCGTGTGGGCATTAAAATATCACGCCATCGATCAAAAGTGGAAAAGTACAGAAATTTAAATGCCATTTCATAACGACTAGCGTGATACCTCTGTTATAGATCCACTTATAGAAACAAAAGACTGTCTAGTTCCACAGAGCATGTAAGAGGTTTGCGATCGAGGGCTCATGAATTTTAGTCTTTTTTCGTCGGAAGTGTTGATAGATTTTTGAATCAAGTCTATAAACTTCCTGAACGATGACAACGTCTATGGAATTTGGCACCGGGCTATTTTAATACGAATTGGTACTTAATAACTTTTCGAACTTCTCATAAATATTCTTTTGTAAGTTAAGAGATAACACATAATGAAGAGTACAGCTAACCTGTTGATAAAACTGTGTCTCCTCTCCATCAGGACGTAGGCCTATTGCCAGAGCGATGTAGGCTCCTGTCAACACCGCTGCGACACCCAGCGCTATTGATCGGGCTATCGGCATCATTGTGTGTACCATCTGCAACAAAAAGAGAAACATTTAGTAAAGAACAAACTGATTTCAGGTATCTTCACCGTTGATCTATAGAATAAGCTTCAATTCTTCAATATGAGTTCAGTATTTTCTACATATTAGATTAATCTGGATGTGCTTTAGTTTGTAATGAAAATCATGTAACTGAAAACGATGATAATAAAACTGTTTTCATCTTTGAATCCAACAAAATAATAACTCTTTTCCGGTATGACTATTTAGTTAGCTGTAAATTATATTAACAGAAGATTTTAATAATTCTCAATTTGATCGACACCGTAACTTAGCACTCTAAATCAGTCTGTTACAATTATATCAAATTTGCGATGAAATCCTCAAAAGTAACTTAATTCAAAGTAACATTTGCGTTGACATGAGAAACCTATATAACCTAAACCTAATTACACTGTAATATTGTCAGCAAAGTTTAATCATACACACTCATAAATGAATGATCCTATTTATCTATGAAACGTGTAGTAGCGTAGATCACTAAAATGAGCTTTGAACTTGAAGGAGCTATTATTATATAAGCTGCTATTGGATTACGCTCAGCCACTTGAGCTCCTGTGCTCTTGTCTTGTGACAATTCAGAGTTCCATTATTGTCTATAAACAGAATTTGCTGTAATCAATATACCTATAAGAGGAATGTTTTCAACTAAATCTTGAGGTTATGGGTGTGTTTGTTATCGAAAGCGCTGTCCAAATCAAGTATGAAATTGCACTGACATCTCTCGCCAAAAAAATGGTAACCTCATTTTATTTTAAATAATACCATCCAACGTGACTGATCAATTGGCGCAATCGATTAAAGACAGCTTCACTGGCAACAAGATCTATAGCCCGATAAGCAAAAAAAAGCAATATTCGTTTCTAGTCCGAATATCCTAATACGACAGCAATGCTTTGATACTCCGGACTTAAGGAAGGTGAAAGATAGTGTCCACAGAACTACGAATAAAACGTGGGCGACTATTATTATTTACTTTACTCAAATACCCATTTTGGATTGCACTGTAATATCTGTAAATTCATCGTGCAAATCCCTACCAGATCACTCAAAACTGATACCGCAAATCTGTAATGTCAACTAGCAAAACATGTGCGTGGACGTTCATAAATCGCCTGCGAGGCGCTTTAGTGTTTCATCGCGCAATTTATTGTGATTTATGCACGCCCACCGTAAGCACATCAAGGTTTGGGGAGAAAATGAATCCCGCTTCCCACCGCCTAGCCTACGGGAAACGCATAGGCTTGCGTGCACGGTTTTGAATCGTGTCAAGGACTTGTGGCACAAGCTTAACTCGATGTATCGATGATTAATTTTTTTTACAGGTTTTAATCATGGGTAAGGTATGATGTATTCATATATTATTTTTAAGGCTCGACCGAGATCTCGGTCTCGGTCTCGGTCTCGGCATTCTCGGCTACAAATCCTACCGAGAAATTTGTCTCGGTTCTCGGCTGTTTCTAGCCGAGATTCTCGGTCATAACCGAGACTGTAACTTTTTTCGAATCTGCATTAAAATTTTACCGCGCGTGGCCACGCGTAAATATAGTACGAGCTCGGTAATCAAAGAAATGCTAATATTTTTGAGTATTGGGTTTTGTCACCTTATAAGTTGCTTAGTGTTTAAGTCTGCAACAAATAATTTTTTAACTGCGCCGCCTACTAGTTAAGCAAGTGAACAACTGTTTAGGAGAGGTGGTCAATTTTATGTCGAGGGACATGTAGTAGTAGTAGCGTATTAAAAAAATTTACAGTATTAAAAAAAATCACGCTTTGTCTATTCTCGGTTTCGGTTCTCGGTCTCGGCCGAGACTTTATTTTATCCTCGGTCTCGGTCTCGGCCGAGAACAAAAAATCCATCTCGGTCGAGCCTTAATTATTTTGCAGTATCAACCATTACTGCGGTGTGTAGCTGAATGGGAAATACCTTTGCTGCTGCACTATCTTCATCCAACATCTGGCCTTATACGTCCCACTGTTGGGGACGGGCCTCTTTTACAACTGAGAGGGTTTAGACCTTAGTCCACTTTCTGGCCTAGTGCGGGCTGGTGGACTACACACCGTTAAAGTAAGTGATGCTTCATTGTGGATACACCCATAACTTCGAAAAGTTAGAATTGTATCTAGGGTTTGAACCTACTACCGCCGACATTCCTGTGCACCTAAACCTCGACTACAATTTATTTGCTTTTAATAAATTGCTATTTGTAATTTTGCTAGCAGAAAATACTTCTTTCCTTCCTTCTATATTTACCAGAGCGGACGATTACATGGGGCTACCTGCAGTCCGACGATTGCTTTGACTACAAAAGAGTTTGATGTCAACTTACACCGCTCGTGGTACATAATCGCAGCCTGTTTGTAGGTAAAGCGATGGAAGCCGGCCGAGCCCGCGGCAAATTCAATTTCGAAGCGATTGTTTTTTACTCACTACGTTGTTCGGTAAATTGCAACGTTTGATAGGCTGTAGTACTTATAGAGCTATTGTGATGCATTCAGGTAGTCAAATTGATCATTCTGATCGGATTAAAAATCATCCTATCTCTGAAAATAAACTAGCCTGTATTTTGTAATTGTTTCGTAGATTTTAAGAAACGGTTACTAACATACATTTTGCCAATCTTCATCATCATCGTCATCATCATCAGCAGCTAATATTGGTCTACTGCTGGACATAGGCCTCCCCCAATGACTTCCACCGGGAGCGGTCGGAAGCCACCTGCAGCCAGCGAAGTCCCGCGAATAAAAATACGTCTTATTTTACCAATAAGACAGTTAGACCAGTTATTAGTAAAACTATGTAACTTATCTAACTAACTTATTCTTTATAAGTTAAAATTATAATCAAAAGTAATATCTATCAGTAAATAGCTACTATTTACAGTGAATTTCATTAAACGTACTATCTTATCAATGTAGTAACTTGTACGGATGTTGTCGGAATCCTAGAGCGATGCAGTGGCTTTGAGTTGGACGGTAATTGCTTTGTTCCTATCGAAATATCCATTGGTCGACGTCGACGAGATCTCACATGTTCTATTAACAGAATTGTTTAAAGAAGTGCTAGTATTGTGAATCGCATTTATTCTACTCAATTGAAATTGCATTTCATAGTCACCTTTCTACGCAGATCGAACAAGTTATGTTTTACTAATAATGGATTTGGCAGATTCATTATAAAATCAAAACAATCGTAAAAAATAACTGACTATACCTTTTTCTTCCCTTTTGGGGTAACAGACGTAAGGGTGAGTAACAGTGTTAGTAAATGCTAAAGGTAAGTCATACCGAATCCAATCCTATAGAATTAATGACACTGTTTTCTTCTGAAAATGAGTTCTTAACTGCTAAACGCCGTGTTGCCGTGTGTTATTCTTTTATAAATTGTGGTTTAAATTTTACATATTCTAAACAGTCATTAGACATTTTCGGTTTGTAAATAAAATTAAAAAGGAAAATCATTATTTATTTCTGCACTGACATAATCACATCATGGACATGTAACCACCATAACCGATCTTAAACTATAACTATAACCTTACTCAACGCTAACGCAAACGTGTACGTTAATTAAGTCAGCTCTAAGTCAAGACCGAGGGCTCAAATTAGCTGCCAATCAACACGAGCTCTCCAAGTCGCCAACACCACTGCACGGTAGCGGACGTGTGGCCAATTATATTGCACAAGATATGGGGAGATTGCTTGGGCCTATTATGGTGTGTAAAGGGTAGTATAACTACGATTGTAAAACAACTGATTACGTTCCGAGGGTATTGGTTAATTGTTCCTGAGCGGTTTTACTTGTGTTTATTTATTTTTAATTACTTATGCTTTAATGTTACCATTTTAAATTTAAAAAATACATATATATTGAATATATTGAATATCAATAAGGCAGTATCACAAATGGCGGCCTTATCTCTACCGGTGATTTCTTCCAGGCAACCGTTAGATGGATTAGATGTTGTCAGTACTTAAAGTATTTGTCTAAAGTCTGAACCTAAGTTGTTGTAAAGATTGTTCAATGAACATGTGTTCAACAAGGAAGTTATGACGAATAAACAGTTTTTTTTTAAAGATTTTTTCAAGGCTATGAAAACTGTTTTCAACGGTACCTAATCTGGAACAGTAAATCTGTAATACCATCAGGCTTATCAAATATTATATTCGAGCAAATACCAAAGATAAACATATTACCATCTACGTTATACACATTTTTTCATATTAGCTCAATAATATATTTTTTTATTAATTGACGCTTAATTATTAACACCCAAATCACAAACCAATTTTCGGCTGAAGTTGACTTTCAAACGTCAATTTTTTACCAAAGAATAATAAAGATTGAATGGAAATATTAATATGCTGCGAAAACACAATGAAATCAATTTCGTCGTCTCTATGTAAATTTTCAAATATCCGAATCGAGATAACAAATTTTTCTTCCAATATTTCAAGCGGTAGAGAGTTGGAATTGACCGGTGACATTTTAATTAAGACTCTCGCTATACAAAGAAACACCTTTTGGCTACAAAAACGTTACGACAAAATATGCAAATCAAAAGTAATTATGCGAGATCAGACGCTCTTCCCGGACTTCTCGAGTACGATTTTTTGCTTTGTTTTAAATCTCCAAAGATATTTTACTGAAGGCAAACGATTTAAGCATTCGGATTATTATCTTGAATTTGAAATACCAGGAAAATTGGGGAATTAGCTTTTCGCGATAAGAAATGTTATTGTTAAATTGACGATTGGATTTATCTCTGGGCTAAAAAGTTTTCTGGATCGATTCGATGGAAATAACATACGTACGGGTCTCAGATTTTGTGAATGTGTGTGTGATATTTTTGTTTGTATATCACCAACGTTGCAGGAAACTTGTGTTACAAACAAACACCTAAATTAGTATAAAATTAATAGTTAACAGCAAAGGCACTTAGAAATTTCTGTACGGCCATACTTTTCTAAGTCGTAGCAGAGTGTATTCTATCTATGTCAGCAACAGCCTTGTCTTGGTAGAAAATGAGCCTAAGCAAAAAAAACGCCTAGTTAGTAACTAGTAGCTGATGTTCTTTACATACCTGAGCACTCATTTAAGTTGAATCATCAAGCTAAGGAATCTTCCAATATTTTTCTTTATCTTACAAACTTTTTATCTAACTAAATTATATCGTAGTATTTAGGTTCGCAACTACACTATTTTGATTTCAAAAAGCCGTGGTTTCCTAAACGTGAGTTTGTGGTTTTGCTTCCTATTTCACGCGGAAATTTGTATTTTGAACGGCGAAACTAAATATTCGTTAAATAATTTGTTTTAACTATGTAAGAAGCATAAATGCATACGGTAGATTTATCGACTCATGACTTACATAGATAAATAATAAATAAATAAATACACCCAACAGTCACATACATAGTCCTGACCCCACACTAAGATACGAGTCTTGTGTCGTGGGTATCAGAAACTACGAGAGACTTTTCAGTCTCACAAACACCCAGACCCGAAACAAATATTTGTGGATCACACAAACATTTGTCTCGGTGTGGGGATCGAACCCGCGGCCGCTCGTTTCGCAAGCTGGTGTCTAGCCAACTGCGCCACGGGGCTGTCACATAGTGAGGAAACCTGCACACCTCTTATGTGTGTAGTCGGCCAACCCGTACAGGTCAGCGTGGTGGACCGAGGCTTAAACCCTCTCAGACGTAATATACATGTCTATACACGAAAATGTACGTATTTTTTAAACAGATTAATTTTTAGACAGTAATCTCAGTAGAATAAATAAATCTTCTATACTCAAACTCTCATCATTAAGAGCAGTAAAAGTATCCATAATCTTTTACATATGCGACAGACCTAAATAAATATACAAACGTTTTTCCCAAACAAAATATGAAAGGTTTGCAAATGAAAAGTTTATTTCCAATTAATTATGCTACGTCACGCAGGGCAGCTTGTGTTACTAACCACGCTGGATTATTAACTGACGCAGCATCTGAAAGATATTGCGGACCATTGTTTGAAATGAGCAGCTTAATTTTAATTATGTACTAAGCAGGGCTGACGCTTGAGTCGATTTACAGTTTTTTTAGAAATTCTAGTATCTTCGGAATGCAGTTGATTAGAATCTAATATTTGATTGATTTTGGTATCTATTTTGGCACTTCAGCAGTAAGTCTAGTCTGTTTTACTGGTTTTGAGATATCGGTCTAACATAAATAGGTAATAAAACTCGCAAAGTTGACAAATAAGGTTTATATAAGACGACCGTGAAACTTTAAATTTAATTTAAATGAGGTCAACCAAAACTCTGACATTATTTTTAGCCAAAGGTTAAGAGTAGAGCCGCATGTCTGCCATATGTACATGATAATAATGAGACAATGAGGCATAACTCATTGCAGGCGCTTTGATAGGAGCCCTAAAACCCAGTTGGCAAAATACCCAATAGTAATCTGGCCTTGAGGTTTGGGCGCGCGGTCAAGAATATCGGCGGTCGCGGGTTCGAACCCCAGGCACACACCTCTGACTTTTCGAAGTTATGTGTGTATTCACATTGAATTATCACTTGTTTTAAAGGTGAAGGAAAACATCGTGATGAAACCTGCACACCTAAGAGTTCTTAGGAATTTCTTAGGTGTGTAGTCCGCCAACCCGCACTAGGCCAGCGTGGTGGACTATGGCCTAAACCCTCTCAAATGTAGAGGAGACCCGTGCTCAGCAGTGGGCGTACATGGGTTGATGAAGAAGAAGAAGAATCTATAAGCTTGAAATCATTATTTAATAACTGCAACATATATTAAATGAGGTTATACTGACCCCGATAGACAATTAAACTAGGTATACCTGTCTCATTTCGCTGCTTATATGAAACTATTGTTACTTTTTTTGCTATTGTAAGCAATGAAAATACACCCCATTATCGATAAGACCGCAGTGTACGCCCTACGCTAATTATTCTCTCGGTTTCCCCTCCGTTCTAAATGCATTTATGAAACAGGAAACTACTACTGAAACGATTTGTATGGAAATAAGAAATTGTACTCCACAGTCCATAAATACTGTATTTATAATCCTGAATGCGATTAAAAGGGCTTGTTAGTCGGCATATCAGTGTTAACAGTTAAAATTTCTGTTTTTGCTTCTTATTTTTTTTAAACCACAGGGCTTTTGGGTAATTTTTAGGTCGAATACACATAGGATCTTTGGAAAGGGCAGGCTTTTTTATCGTTTTTGTTTTAATAGCGCCCGGGTCGCAAATAAAGAAATAACATTACAAAAAGCTTGGCATATTGGACGTTTCAAATGCTGAAGTCAGGGCATGCGTCACCATCACCTACTTACAATAAGAAACGTCAATATGATCGCGTTCAAATGGCCTGACCTGATTGTCTCCGCTGCTCAGATGATCGTCTCTTAATAATGGAAATTATACATATAATTTTATTCAAATTAGATCGCAATGGCCTTTTGTACAATGCCCTCAATTCCACAAAGAAAAATGATATTGAAGTATAATAAGCTATTTTCCCTTAGTAGGCTAAATCACGGACGTTTACACAACATTCAATAATCCTTGATCATCGATAAAAGGTAAAGTGGATGGCTAAACCTCTACGAACACGTGTCCACAAGTATTTCCACAGTAAGTTCCTGAAATAGACGCACAAATGTTATTTTTCCTAGTGGGAAGTGTTCTTTAGATTATTTCCTGGGAATATCAGTTTACCTATGATAGACATTTGTATAATAATATTTTTTTTTATATATGAATCCTAATTCATTTCCGAGGAATAAAAATGATAATATATATTTTTAATTACATTCTTCTCCAAGCCATATTCCATCTGTTCGCCATGATTACAGATCAACTTAACAAAAGTATTTTTTTTTAAATTAAATTGGTTGTTCGTTTTTTGTACTTCTTAAGCATGCCGTTCATAGGAATAGGTTGGTACTAGATTTGAAATTCAATGAAAATTATAGTAAATACACTAGTATTTTCTTACAAATTCTCAAAATCCTTGCAAAAGAGTATTTTGAACACATTCTAACAAAGGCAATACCCAAGGGATCTACACTTCCACTTTGCTGGATTTGTGAAAGCCATGCGAAATTCACTCGTATGGTACAAATTCCTTTTATAATCCTCCTATTGATGTAAGGTTTAGTAGACTTAGTGGTTTTACGTAGTGTTTTGTAATGAAATGGAATAAAATTTATTAAATGTATAAAAAGTTAAATACATCACTTAGATCCAGTCATTTCAAAAAGTTACCGACCTGTTAAGAAGGCAGTCATCACTAGAGAAGAACGGGCAAGAAAGCGTAGTCTAATATTTAACTAAGACAGCTAAGGTGATTACAAAGCCCCTGGCGTTAAAGAATCCAGACAAAAATAAAAAAAAATACCTTTTCCTTGCATACACTTAATACCGACGATAGTATAGAAAACGTATTTTTTTATTTTGTCGGGATTTTCTTTAATACTAGAGGGTTTATAATGAACTTCATCTATAACTTGCCTTAGGTTCTGATCACGGTCTGAATACACCTGTATATCTGCAGTATTTCAAATATTAACTCCTTTTAACAAGTGAAAAAATATTTGAGCTGACATTTGACCCAGCAAAGCTAGTTGTAAGTAAGCCTTCCAAACGAAGTCGCGGCAACAGCTAGCGGTTCGTTATTCTCAATGTAAATCGCCTTATGGATTAGGGACACAGGAATGTCGGATCAAATGGCTATCAGGCTTTGTAAGTTTTTAACTAAGCTACTTTTGACAGTCTTACTGATTGAACTTTGTAGTACATTTCACCTTAAATATCTTTTATTGCTGAGAAACACACGTAATGTTAGTTAATTTTATTGATAAGCTACACTAACGTAAGACTTGCGAACTGCGATGATGTAGAGTTTGATCGAGATGTAGATCTGGTGTCGATGTTTAAGCGCGCGCTCAAGAATCACGGCGGTTGCAGTTTCAAACTTCAGACGCACACCTCTGACTTTTTAAGGTTATTAGTGTATTTACAATTAATCATCACCTTTTTAACGACGAAAAAAAACACCGTGAGGAAACAGCGAGGCGGACTAAGATGTAAAGCTTTTGAGTTGTAGACAAGATAAAGAAAATAAGCAGTACAATAACTTTTTTTATGAAAATGAAAAACATCTTAACATTTAAAAAACTCACAATAAAAAAATATATAATTATACCTTCTACATTTTTTTTGTTATAAAAATGAGATGATATTCGTATACTAAGACATTTCATACGTATTCATTATTGTACATTACACAACTTCCCTTATGAAATACTAGCTTTTGCGCGCAACTCCGTCTGCGTGGACTACAGGGTTGGGTTCAGAAAGAAAATAAGTTGTAGTATTTTACGCCGCAGAGCCAATCATACAATCGGTCAAATTGTTTTAACGTGAAACCGTAACGCGCCGGTCGACGCTTTGAGTATCATTATTGCGCGCTTGATCATTATTTTGAAACTGCGATATCATCTAAGATACTCATTGAAATCAAATGATGTAAAGGACAAATTTATTTTGTATTAAATACTTGTAATGAATAACGTATTTATTTGGATAAGGATTAATATCATGTTTGTAAAAACACCTTCACAAATAATGCTTTATTTAAAATAAATTTGGTTAGAATAAAAAACGTTATAGTGAGCCAACCTTAAAAGATAGACATATGCTGTCGCGGACTTTCTTTTAGAATTTTTAAAGGGGAACAATTCTGTCATACATTATTTTAGCGAAACTTTAACCGTTTCTGCAGCGTACGCAGCGGAAGCTCACAAAAAGGAAAAAAGTCCCCGATTTTGAAACATTCTTTATTGCTGCTCCGCTCCTATTGGTCGTAGCGTGATGATATATAGCCTATAACCTTCCTCAATAAATGTGCTATCTAACAGTGAAAGAATTTTTCAAATCGGACCAGTAGTTCCTGAGATCCTAGCGTTCAAACAAACAAACAAACAAACAAACAAACAAACAAACTCTTCAGCTTTATAATATTAGTATAGATGAACCCAGATTCAAGTACCACTTAGTTTGTTCTTAAACAATTTACCGTTTTCTCGTTGTGCCTTTTATGTATATTATTTTCTTTTCATAATATGTAATGCACGCTTAATACATTAGTAATTAAATTTGGCAAAGCTTGTGTAATACCGACTTCATCCTCTTATTTCTTGATGATAAGTGTTTGTCGATTCAAGTAAAACCTCGAATAGCGAAATTATTTATAAGACTTCAGAGAAATTATTTAGAAGCATTAAATAGAATTTTAAGGCAATTCATAACTGTCCTACAAGTATAACGTCGATCTAAATTTAATAACAAAACAAATACCTTAATAAAATTTACGCCGCTTTCAAATCGCAATATCTAACAATTTCACCCTCGACCTACCCGTGTTGAACCTCACCTGAGAATAAAAATTCCGATCAGGCCCATACTGTCTTGTTTACGATCCAATGCTTTCAAGTTTTCAGCTTTCAAATACGGTTACACCGGTTTACGGCCGGCCTACGAGCAAAGTAAACGACCCTTACCGATATTGGCTCAGGATATGACTGAAATTAGTTATGGTATTTTCATATCTTCACATCTTCTTCGGAAGAAAGTATGCATACTATATGCACCTTACTATGCATGCACGTAGTTACATATTTAATTCTGACCCACCACTATTAAAGATTATTTTTTCTCATTAACCATCTAGACCCGCACCAAAATTTAAATCGGTCCGGTGGTCAACCCCACGTCACGGGGCTGTCATGTATGCATATATTTTAAAAAAAGCTACTTCGAACAAAACAAACATACCTCACGCCTATGTTCCCCGAGGGGGTAGGCAGAGATGCATTTCTGCACCCAGATTTCGCCAGGTAAGTTTCAGTCCCACGTAATAGGGGGCGAGCCTATTGCCGTTTTTCGGGCACATTTCCAACCTCCGTGCTGCTACTGAGAATTTCCTAATGGAAAAACCCAATAACACTTTTCCCGACCCGGGAATCGAACCCAGGCACTCTAGATCGCACGGCACATACTTGTACCGCAAGACCACGAGACATTCGACTTCTTCATATTAATTTCATTGACTAAAATCTATTACTCGACTTTATTCCAAGATATATCTTCTTCCCTTCATCAACCCATATTACGCCCACTGCTGAGCACGGGTCTCCTCTAACATTGAGAGGGTGTTAGGCCATAGTCCACCACGCTGGCCTAGTGCGGGTTGGCGGACTACACACCTAAGAAATTCCTAAGAACTTTTTAGGTGTGCAGGTTTCATCACGATGTTTTCCTTCACCGTTAAAGCAAATGGTAATTCAATTTGAATACACACATAACTTCGAAAAGTCAGAGGTGTGCGTCTGGGGTTCGAACCCGCGACCGCCGAGATTCTCGACCGCGCGCCTAAACCTCGAGGCCATCACTGCTTTTTTAAGATACACACATATATGTATATGTCTGTTACCTTTCTATCCTCATTAAAACGCCCTACATTTTATAGATCTTATTAAGTTAACAGAAAGAGACAAAATTTACCAACGTTACCTACCGTCATAAAATGTCCCTTAAATAACAAAAGGTAAACCGCATTAAGTCGTATATCACAATCTTTTACCAAGTGTGACGAAACATAAAATCTGAAATGGGATTACTGAAACTCCTGTCCTACACAACCCTTTTTAAACCGCTTTGTGTTCCAAAATAGCATTACGAGATACGTGTACATATAGCTCTGACACAAAATTGTTTTGATATAATAATATTTATGTATTTGAGTATTATTTTTGAGCGCTAATGTTATAATAAGCTCCTGGTCAGCTTCACTGCGTAACTTTTCTGCTACTGCTAAAAAAAAAAATGATTTTTCATTAGATTTTTTTGGTTGCACAAAACACACCGTTACACCGAAATACAACGTCTACTGCATTACATAGGACTTAAACAAATGTGACCGTAATGGGATTCGGAATAATTTCCTATTACCCGTTTTGGAAAGGATGATCACAACGCATTGTCTAACTATTTTGATCTATTTTGATATAACTTTCTAAAGTATGATTAACGATTTCTTCTACTTCTGCGGCGTGACAAAGTATAAAAAACAAATTAACATAAAATTAAAATCTGAATCCGGAACTAATCTCTTTCACAGCAGTCTGAGTCTTAAGTCGGAATGGATTACCGCAGCATGCTCTTAAAGGGTTAACTCATTGGCAAGTGGGCGTTGAAACGGAATTATATCTCTCTAATTTTAATCAACGATCTGAAGTCACTAAGGAAAAAATAAGGAAATAAATGATATACATGTTTTAATTTGGTGAAACAAGGATAGCATCTGGACTACAAAAGAGGTGCAGTTAACTTTTAACGTTAACAATTTAAGGTTACCTGCACAATTAATAGTTCTTCTTAAGAACGTGAAATTCAACATCACTAATAAGGTCATCGAGATTCACAAGGTGATTGACAGCGGTTGGATGAGGAGGGCCGAAGATTGAGCCCAAAGGCTTTCCTAGGAGAGTCCTATGTCTAGCAGTGGTCGTAAGAGATGCTGATGATGATGATGATGAAGGATAACCTAACCTCAACAAATGTTAGAGTTTTTGGTTTGAGATGAATGTATAATTAAATATCAACCAACGGAGTATTACGGATGGCATAAATAAAAAACTTTCGCTTCAACTATGGAACCTGAAAATGACATTTTTCATCAAGAAACATGTCCCAGCTAAAGCTAGTAAAGATTTGTGCAAGTTGCTTTAGAATTTGTTGCAATTCGTAAAACTTTTAAGGAATGTCATGAAAATAATATTTATTTACTCAACTACGAATTTCAGCTTAGAAAGGCAAAAGAACGAAAAACTTTATGTTGGAGGGTGTTGCTACAGAGAGTTATAACTTCTTATAAGATATCCTTTTCTGAAAATCTCAAAGGAATGTTGACCAAATTTTTAATTTTCACGCATTTGTTCCTGCATTCTAATAAGACAATTTTATCAAATTGGTTTCCGTAGGGAATCAGACCAGTTTAAGCTCCATAGTAGTCACACATGGATTAAATAACTATCATATTTAAGTCTAACTTCAGTATTCGTGCATCCTCAAATTAAAATACTTATCAGCTTCTTTCCCTATCCCCAATTTCATTTGGGGTTGGTGAAATATGTTTTATCTTACCGCATAAGCCCTATCAGCCGTATTGTCTTCATTCACCCCTTTTTCTATTATATAGTCACGCAACTCCATCCATCTTTTCTTTAGCCTTCCTCTGCTCGCCCATCCTTCAACTTTCATGTCTATCACCTTTTAATCTACGTATGACTCTTTTCTTAAAACCCACTTACCAATATAAGCCCGAACAAAGGTAGGGGCGCATGGTGAGTGGCCATCAGGGTACCAGCGCCAAGGCTGACGGTCACCAGCATGGAGCCGGCCAGAGCCAACGCCTCCCACTCCGCAGCAGCCGGGAACAGGGCGAGACACAGCACGATAGATACCACGAAGGTTATCACTGAGAGAGACGATATCGTCTTCACTTGGGTTGAGATTTCCTGAAACAAAAAAATAAAGATGTTAACTCATGTTTGTAGTTTTAAATGGAAGGGCATAGTTGTTATTCACATCGACGTTTTCATCTTGCTTATTTTTCAGACACAATCATTTACAAAGCCCGTACTGAGTATGACAACACGATGATACTGGTACGGGAATCGAACTCTTCGATTGTCAACCGCAAACCGCATCTTATGTCAAAAGACCAATGACGTAATAAGCGGCACCAACTAGAATCAGTTCAATCTCAACACTAAGATACGGTCTTACGAACTAACCATGAGCAAAGCAAGTTAAAAATAAAACTTTTGAAAATAATAGATATAAAACATAACAAACTTTCTAGCCACCCTAACGACATTTGCAAAGTGTTGTGTTTTAATTTATCTGTACCTTCCGTTCCAAGTGATTGGCAAATCTTTTCGGTCTAGTAACTGCTTTGATCCTTTCTAGGATTTCACACTGGATGCTCTCAATTTATTACACACTTTGAGATAAGAATTTCCAATTAACTGTATTAAAATGTGTATCGCAAATATTTCAACCTGTCATGGGTACAAGGCAATTCGATGTTAATTAATTTCATATTTCAATCAATTTATATTGGTAATAATAAGAAGTGAATTGTTTTTAATATGATTCATCTTATTTACAAGCTTTATACAAACCCAGCCGATTACTTCGGCATAAATTAAACTGTAGAAAGATCGATTCTTCTTTTAAATAAGAATTGTTTTATGGAAACAATTCGGAACCATTATTATGATTTGTACACAATACAGAAGTAAAGTTATGAATATATTATAATATTGTAATATTTAGTCCACTCAATTTCACTTATTGGTATCATAAATGCTGCTAGACACAATAATAAAACATTTAAAACTATCAAAATCACCGACCAGAGAAGGCGCCACAAACGTGGTATGGGAAATATGTAGTAACGTAAACTGACCTTGGCTTTATATTGCCGTGGGGACGTCGTAAAGTAATTAGGCGAGATTAATCAATAGACTATCCGTATAGTGTGGTATGAAACTACTGGCGTGTACCTACTACTAAATATCTTTTGATAGTCTCGTGGCGCAGTCGGTTAGCCACTAAGTTGCAAAATGAAAAGGTCGTATTTATCTTCGCAATAAGACAAATTTCTGATAGCCACGACACAAGATTTAGACTTTAGCGAGGGTTAAATTTGTGTCTGTTCGTTGTCTACATTTCATCATCACCAAGTCATATACGTCGCACTGCTGGGCTCTCCACTACCATTGAGAGAGGGTTTAGGCCGTAGTCCACCACGCTGGCCTAGTGCGAGTTGGCGGACTACACACCTAAGAAATTCCTAAGAACTTTTAGGTGTGCAAGTTTTATCACGATGGTTTCCTTTATCGTTAAAGCAAGTGATAACTCACTGTGTGTCTGGTGTTTGAACCCGCGACCGCCGAGAATCTCGACCGCGCGCCTAAACCTAAAGACCATCACTGCTTTGTCTAATTTTGGCAACTAAAAATATTTATCGCGCTTAGACAGGACAAGACTTTCAGTGGAGCAGACAAATTACACAACAACGACATAAAATCTTAGTCTGTTCATAGTTAAAAGAACATTTGTTTTAATTTTCGCCTCAACTCTAATGCTTAGATATTTCTATATGGCTAATACTGTTTTGATTCATAAAACTCCAATATTTACTTTAAAGTTCAATATCCATCACGTAATCTCCTCACACCAGCCGGTTGTTATGTGGATAATGGACTCGTAAAGAGGAAATGTGCTTGCGATTGATTCATTACGCGGATGGACGGACTTGGGTTGCGGTACCGCGGTTTTGACGACGTCACAAGTCTATCGGATGTGGCAATACCACAGTTTTACTAGCTAGTGGCTTATTGCTTTTCCTGAAGCTGCTGTTGTTTGTTTACACCTGACAATGAGTACTTCTCAGTTTAGTAGCAATCAAGTTGAAAGAATGAACCTTGAAGTAATTGTTGTTGCGCGGTTGATAAATTCAAATGTGAATTCAAAAAGGAACAACCTCTGACTTAACAAAGTTATGTGTGTATTCTCAAGAAATTTTTACTTGCTTTAACGGTAAAGGAAAACATAGTGCTCTTAATTAAAAGTTAGGTGTTTCTTAGGCGCATACGGTATAGTCCGCCATCCCGCACTAGGCCAGCTGTCAATGGTAGAGGAGGCCCGTGGCCAACAGTGATGAAAAAACTTAATTGGTCTCTTGTTTATCGGAGTGGTGTTTAAATTTTAGAGGCTATACAAAACTGTCTTTAATTATATTACCAGTAGAACAATTATAAAACATCTGAAAGTAACATACGTGTAATTAACATGTGATTTAATGTGGGGAATTTGTCAAACGCATTCCTTACATCTGACCGCGTATCTCGAATTGCTCCAAATTACCTACGGTCTAATAGGAGCTACAGTCAGACAGATTTACTACTATTAATACAAGGGGGTGAACGTGATGTCAAATGGTTGAAGCTCTATGTAATGACAAGGTTTTATTGTTAATGGCATTGTGGGTTGGAATTAAATTAAATGCAACAGAGAAATATAAATAAATTAGGGAGAGCCTTGAAAATTAAGTATCAGTTATTTGAAACACTGTTTTGGCCCTCAAGGGTTTAATTGTAGTCATACACTTATAAAAATTTCGTACTTATGTAAACGTAAGTTTCTTTACAACCTTATGCCTATATTCCCCGAAGGGGTAAAGAGAGATGCATTTCTGGTCCTCTTTATGCCGGGTATGTATCAATCCCACGTAATAAGAGGCGATTATTATTTAATTATGACCATTTTTCGAACCTCTTTATCATATGTTACTTATAAAAAAGGAAACAACAAGATATTTATATTCATTCATAGGCCAGGTAGACCCCTCTCAGTTGTTCGACTGATGATATGTCGTGGTTCTTACATTAATTTTACCACTGACTTAGCTAATTCTTAATTATAAACTTAAATGTTTTCAATAACTAACTCATACAATTAGAGAGGAGGGGAAGAAAAAGAGGGAGTCCATTGCCCTTTTGGGATCTAGTTTAGGCTATTAAAAAAATAATAAAACAAATTAAAGTTACTTCATGTTACTTTTAAAGTCTATACTACACTACAAACCTGACATTACGTATCGACAACCCCTAAAAACTGCAATACAAAGTCCCGATATTTACGTTTGATGTTTTCAATAAAGCCCACTACTGCATACAAACCCTCTGTACGTCTTTTTCACTGAGCTAGTCTTTATTCAGAGCCTGCAAGCGCTGTTTGAGCCTCGTGTAGGTGACAGTCGCATTCAGTTCGGCCGACGGGCCGTGCAACATGCACGTTGTTTTCAAAGCAAAAGGTGAGCGAGGAATATAGAGCTAAAATTCGGATATTGATATCTGACGTTTTTGTACTAACAAAGCTGTGGCTTGGAAGTTGATTGGCGGACCTATTCTTTTGGCCTGGAATAGTTGTCATGATTCAAAAATTTGTTTTGCAATTTGGTTTTCTTTATTTTTGATTTGAGATAAAGAGGTAAATTAGATGGAACAATAATTAATAACTGTCTGAAGATTCTAAATTGGCCAGGCAAGACTAAGAAAGGTTGATAGTCTGTAATAAAAGTTGAGAATTCACAATTGGGATAATTCGTCATTTCCAGTTGATTACGTTATAATTTGAGAGACAATTTAAATTGCGCTGCGAACATTTCAATTCACTTTGAAACGTGAAGACTAGAATTGCTATTTACTAACTAATGGGGCAATTAGGTGACTCGCCTACGCCTTTGCTTTGACGAATCTTTACGTCTTCTAAGTGCTAGTGTACGTTTAAATTTTATTTATTGAAAATTTGTTATTTTAACGAAAGAAAAGCTGTTAAGTTGTCTTTCAGAAATACTTCTGCAATTATTTAAATTATCTCGCGGGTAACTCTCCTAAAGTGGATGAAAAAAAAGGACGCTTATCTCAATGATCCAATTAACACTCTATCCATCCCGGAACCAAATTCGGGATCTTCTACATAACATTGCACTCATACCTCGAAATTAAAAAACAAGCTATCCTTAAACCCTTCATGAATCAAGATCTTTCTTCAACAAACGCAATGGAAAATGCCACGCTTCTTCGAAAAATACCTAATAATATTTTCCTAACAACCTGTCACATTACTAATATCACATGATAAGAAATAAATCGCATGTGTGTACTCGGAGCGTCCCTTGAGACTCCCTCAATATCTGTTTACGGCTTTCGCGATCCCAACATACCCCTAAATACGCTACCCAATCGTCTACCAATATATTTTTAATGAAACCTATTTTACGACTGAAACTTTTCTGTTTTGAACATCGTTTGTAATGGACTGAAGTCGATATAAATGGGTTTTGATTTATTGACGCAGTGTGTGTGAAATGATCGTCGGGTTTTTAAGTTGCTCTAGCCCGTTGCTTTATATTTTCGATTGCTTCTTTATTTCTGTGCCATGTGCACGTTTGATTGGGAGATACAAAATTTGTTCTTTTTGTCCAATTTGTTGGTCCCACAATTTTCAATTAGTCTTCAACGCATCGCGGCTTCATTGTAATGGGGACTCCAAAAAAGTGCCCAAAATTTTATAATACACTCACCAATAAATTTCCTTTTTTGTTTTACAAAAAAGAAAATATGAACCTATACTTTGAAGGATACTTGCATTTTACATGTGCGTAATACTCGCCTAAACACCCCAGATTCAGATTATCAAGAGACTAAACAAGTTTAACCACACCAAACAAAACACTTGTTACAACTCTTCACACTATCAAAATTGTTCAAAGAATCTCAGAATTAAAACAACATTCTATTTTGAACGTTCCCAACCTCCTTTGTAAACTTATTTTTTTGGGAAGTACTGGCCACTAAACATGTGGCATACTTGCCCGTTTGCCTCCTTTTTCCATAAAAAAAACTTAAATGCCTTACTACATAATAAACCCGAGCTCGTAAACCGTAAGACTTCCGGCTGTCGGCTGAGTAGCCCTGAGGTTTAATCTCTTGACCCCTAATCAAGTTAGCCTTGGCACGAGGACCGGCTAATGCAATTTCAGGCGCATACATTAACTGTGTAGGCTACTCAGTTAACCTTTGTATATACTCATGTATAGTACCTTAAGGCTAGATACAAGTCATGGTCTTGTGGGCTATGAAAGTGGGAGAAACAAAATCTTTACTATACACACCCTAAGATTCATGTACCTACAGCAGATATTATAATATATTACTAAGCTAAAAAAGTTTCAATTATTATGGATGTCATGTGATAGTGCTAATTAAATAAATTAATAATTCAAGTATTAATAGTTACTAGCGACCCGCCCCGGGTTCGCACGGGTGCAATGCTGATATTTAATGGATGTTATTATATATGTATATTATAAACCTTCCTCTTGAATCACTCTATCTATTAAAAAAAATCGCATCAAAATCCGTTGCGTAGTTTCAAAGATTTAAGCATACAAAGGGACATAGGGACAGAGAAAGCGACTTTGTTTTATACTATGTAGTGATCCTTGTCTGTTTGTCATTCAATATACATAAGTACAAGTGGATATATCCTAGTATTGGGCACGTGCCTTCTTCACCAATAAGCTTATCTAGTACCTACTCTTTTCAATACGGGGCGTTGGTTACCATTGTTAAAAATTTAATCATTATTTTGAACAGGACAGCTACGTGGCGAAATAGCCAGATATTAACTAGCAAATCTCGAGGCTGTGGGTTCTACCCCCGCACCGAGACAAATATTTGTGTGATCTAAATATGTTTTGAGCCTGTTTATGACATGGAAAAGTCTTTTACAGTCACCAGTCTTTTATAGTATATTACACAGGACTTGTAGCCTAGTGTGGGGTCAGAAGTTTTATGTTACTGTAAATTTATTTATTATTAAAAAACTAGTATTTTTTTCACTATTTCATTCCACAGCTGTAATTAAATAGTATTAGACTGTAAAACCATCGGTCAAGGCAGCCCATTCGCACTGTATTTCTGAGCACTGTGTTTAAGTGCTGTTTTCATTTTTATAGCTCTATTATACATAACAATATGCACGCAATATGTTTGTAAACAATAATTCCAAAGAGGAGGACAAGAAGTCATCTGCATATGAATATAGATCTAAAGTCCATTGAATGCATATTGCATAACGGGTGCTGTATGAATATGATGCATATTTTATGTGTGCAAATTACAATATGTACTTGATTCGTAACTGTACTATATATTTATATATATTGACAGCCCCGAGGCGTAATTGGCTAGACACCAGTTTGCGAAACGAATGGCCGCGGGTTCAATCCCCGCACCGAGACAAATGCTTGTGTGATCCACAAGTATTTGTGTCGGTTCGGGGTGTTTATTCGATGGTATTGTAATAATAAATTTAATCCCTTCTTTATCGGTTAGCACAACACTATTTTGTGCCCCCATCACTATGTATTATAGTCTATGGTTGTACTACTTTTATATTTCCTTCCTGTCGCTGAGCTCTTAATAAAATCACGTGTAATTGTACAGTTCTTATTTCTCTCTAAATAAATACAACAGGTTATGGGCCCAGTCCCACCTGTATCTTCCAAAGTTATTAGAGAGTGTAATTCAACAATAAAACATAAAGATAAAAGTATTCTGCAGTGTCGAGCAACACTTAACCTACAAGACAACGTGACCGTGACCGTGACCGGCGTATATCGAAAGCATCTTCATCAGTAATTATGTCCTCAAACAATACAATGGCATTAATAGAAAGACTGACCGGAAGAGACAATTATCCCACATGGAGATTCGCGATGCAAACATTCCTCGAGCTAGAAGATTTATGGCATTGTGTGACACGTGAACGGGGCGTAGGAATTGATCAGAAAGATGATACCAAAGCAAAAGCGAAGATAATTTTATCAGTCGACCCTATAAACTACGTTCACATTCAGGAATCCAAAACCACAAAGGAAGTATGGGATAATTTAGCCAAAGCTTTTGATGATAAAGGACTGACTCGTCGAGTTGGTCTGTTAAGAGAGCTCATAACGACAACGTTAGATACGTGCCAAAACATTGAAGACTATGTCAACAAAATTATGTCAACTGCACACAAACTGAGAAATATTGGTTTCATAGTTAACGATGAATGGTTGGGAACCTTATTACTGGCTGGGTTACCTGACATGTATCAACCAATGATAATGGCACTAGAAAGCTCAGGTTTGGTCATAACAGCTGATGCAATCAAAACTAAATTACTTCAAGATATTAAAACACAAGATTCAGCTGCGTTATATGTTAATAGAAATAAAAACAATCCTCAGTATACCAAACAAGCTTCAGATAAATCTAATAAACCTAACAAAGGTCCGAGATGCTTTGTTTGTAATAAATATGGACACATTAGCAAGTATTGTAGAAACAAGAATAAACAAAAGAAGGCAGATGATAACTCAGGCTATGTGGCTGTATTTTCTGCATCAAAGAGTAATGACAGTGGCTGGTATGTTGACTCAGGAGCATCAATGCATCTCACAATGCACGGTGACTGGCTTTATGATCACATACCGCCCCCGGTGAATACTATCAAAGTAGCTGATGATAAGAAACTACTTGTGAAAGCATGCGGAAAAGTGAATTTAAAGGTTATAAACAAGTATAATAGAATAGATACAATAGTAGTAAAAAATGTTTTGTATGTCCCTGAATTGGCTACAAATCTACTCTCAGTAAGCCAAATGATTAAGAATAATTGCCAAGTACAATTTAACAAAGATGGTTGCAAAATATTCAACAAAGACAATCAACAAGTGGCCGATGCAAAACTCATTAATAATATGTACCGGCTGAACACACACAGTGATTCTGCATACATATCAGAAACAGTGAATGATGGTTTTATATGGCATCAGAGGATGGCACACTTGAATTTTGATGATTTAAAGAAACTTTCAGCAAGTTCAGGAATAAAAATGGAAAATAATGACAAAATTGTATGCATTTCATGCCTGGAGGGAAAGCAGTCAAGAAATCCATTTCCTTCAGAAGGTTCCAGAGCAAAAGCCTTGCTAGAACTTGTACACTCCGATGTCTGTGGTCCTATGGATATCCAGTCTCTGGGAGGAGCACGCTATTTTGTCACATTCATAGATGATTTTTCCAGGAAAGTATTTATTTATATTATCAAGAATAAATCAGATGTTTTTGAGAAATTTAAAGAATTTAAAGTACTAGTTGAAAAACAACTTAATTCATCAATACTCACTCTTCGCTCAGACAATGGTAAAGAATATCTTAGCAATGAATTTAAATTGTTCCTAAAAAAAAATGGAATTAATCATCAAACATCAACACCTTACACGCCACAGCAGAATGGGCTAGCAGAGCGAATGAATCGCACAATATTGGAAAGAGCTCGCTGTATGCTAATAAATGCTAAATTACAGAAGCAGTATTGGGCTGAAGCAGTCTCAACAGCAGCATACATTACTAACAGGTGTCCAACAAGAGTGCTGAAATTTAAATCTCCTGAAGAGATCTGGACAGGACAAAAGCCCAGTATTAGTCACTTGAAAATCTTTGGATGCGAAGCAATGGTTCATGTACCTAAACAGAAGCATAAGAAATGGGATGCAAAGGCAACAAAGATGATTTTTGTAGGATATAGTGAACAGACCAAGGGCTACAGGTTCTTTGATCCAGCAACACGGCAGGTGTTAATGAGTAGAGATGCAATATTTTTAGAAAATTCTGTGGTTAAAAGGTACAGTAGACTACCTCACTCAGAATCCTTTTCAGATAGCCAAAATGAGTCCATCAATAGTGAATCTGTGTTAGAATCATCGGAACAAAATGATTCTACTGATGTTTCTTATCACTCTGATGAGGTATCCTTATATGAACCAGATGAATCAATGGACACATCAGAGATAATGAGGAGTAATATAACTACAAGATCCAAAAATAAATTTAAAAAAGGAAATGAAACTTACTTTTGCAAGGAAATTGTTTCAGATGAGCAGGATACCCCTCAAACATACAGTGAAGCAGTTTCTACAGATAATGTCAATGCAGAAAAATGGAAGCAGTCCATCAATGATGAGTTGCTGGCACACTCAAAGAATATGACTTGGAAATTAGTGAATAAATCACCAGGAATGCGGGTAATTGGCTGCAAATGGGTTTTTAAAATAAAAGACCTACCATCTGGCCTGCTATACAAATCAAGATTATGTGCCAAAGGCTATGCACAGACACAGGGTGTGGACTACTCAGAAACTTTTGCACCAACAGTAAGGTATGACTCTCTTAGGGTTTTGCTTTCAGAGGCTGCTCAACATAATTATGAAATGGTCCAATTTGACATCAAAACAGCATTCTTATATGGAGACATAAAGGAAGACATATTTATGACACCACCAGAAGGTTTGGAAGTACTGCCTAATCAGTAAACCCTCACACAACACTGGAGAAAAGTCTGGTGGGACCAGACAAGAGCATTCCATACAGAGAAGCAGTTGGCTCACTAATGCACCTGGCTATAGTAAGCAGACCCGATATTGCATATGGAATCAGTCTTGTGAGTAGATACCTTAACAGTTATGATCATACACATTGGAATGTAGTCAAGAAGATAATGAAGTACTTAAAAGAGACAAAAAGGTATGGATTGCATTATATGTCATCACAGAATAATGTACTAGAAGGTTACAGCGATGCAGACTATGCCAATGACAAAAGTACTCGGCGGTCTCTGACAGGATATACCTTCATAAAGAATGGAGCTGCAGTCACATGGGCAACACAACACCAACAGAGTGTAGCGTTATCCACCACAGAGGCTGAGTTTATGGCAGCTTGTGCAGCAACCAAAGAGGCAATGTGGTTAAAACAATTGTTAATAGACATTGGTGCATTTAATCAAGAATCAGTGACAGTACATATAGACAATCAAAGTGCGATTTGTTTAATTAAAAATGTAGACTATCATAAACGTTGTAAGCATATAGAAGTTAAATATAATTTTGTTAAAGAAAAATTTGCTAATAGAGAGATAGATTTAAAGTATGTATGTACAAATGAGCAATATGCCGATATATTTACTAAAGCAATGCCACGAGATAAATTTCAATATTTGAGAAATAAGTTGGGTATGTGTCAACCCAAATGTATGTAATGTAATGTTAATAAATATGTATTGTCTTGTTGTGAAACTTAGCTAAAAGGTAGTAATTACTTCATAATGTAAAAGAAGGGTTTCAATTTGGTGAGAGTATTGTAATAATAAATTTAATCCCTTCTTTATCGGTTAGCACAACACTATTTTGTGCCCCCATCACTATGTATTATAGTCTATGGTTGTACTACTTTTATATTTCCTTCCTGTCGCTGAGCTCTTAATAAAATCACGTGTAATTGTACAGTTCTTATTTCTCTCTAAATAAATACAACAGATGGAAAGTCTTTGGTATTTTCTGATACCCACTACTAGTAGTGTGAGGGCAAAACTATGTATGTAACTTTTGAGTGTATTTATTTATTTATAAATACGAATCTAATGATTTGATTTAATTACAGGAATAGTTTTCGAACACAAAAGTTTTCTAATTTTGCGTAATGCTTATCAATACCGCCTCGTGGTTTGCTAGTACTATTGGGTTTTACCATTAGGAAATTATCGGTATAACCACGGAGTCTAGAAATGAGCACGAAAAACGGCAAAAGGCTCGCCCCGTATTACGTGGCACTAGAACATACCAGTCAAAGTCAAAGTCAAATTTCCTTTATTCCAATAGACTTTCACAAGCACTTTTGAATCGTCAATTTTTATGCTATTTTTTAAAACTAGTGCCGCTTCGAAACGTGTTATCGCTGTGGAGAAGAAACGGCAAGAAACTCCCTCAGCAACACGAAATGTCATTTTTTTATTATTATTATTATTTTTAAATAAATTCAACTCATATTACAATATTAATTTTATAAAATATGTCAAAGGATATAAATTGTAGCAACACCTCCTCTGATCAGTTTATTTGCCCCCAGGGGTTAGGATCTTCAATATAATCTGAAATTTTATAATAAGCTTTTTTAAATAGCTTATCTTTAATTGATTTTTTGAATTTTTCCAAGGGAAGCTCTCTAATGCCCTTCGGGAGTTTGTTATAGAAGCGAATACATTGCCCCATAATGCCCCATAGTCAACATTTGTATGTAGAAATGCCCCTATCAGAGGAACACGGACGTGAAGGTATGTATGTCTACTAAGATACATAGAGAAAGGTGCCTAATAAAGACTAATACTACTAATGTAGTACGTCTATAGAATAACGTCTGTCCGCAGCCTTGAAGTCCAGTAGCGGATTAATTACTCCGCCTGTCGCTACCATTTACCACGGTAATGCAGTTATCCCGCGCTCAAAGGAACATCGCTCTCAGTCCATCGCTTCGTATTAACTTCATAAATCAATATATTGTATTAGTTCGATTAAGACTTCATGCTACATGGACGTATTGCTAATATAAGAAGACTAGAACGTCTCGGGTTGCGGAATAAACTTGTGTGTGGGATAGCATAGATAATAATTGTTTCAATATCATCAACATCAGCCTTCAGAATGATTGAGTATAATTTCCGAGATTTTTTTATCTTAACACGGAAAATACACATTTTAAGAACGGTTCCAACGCAACCATTCACAACTACCTCTCAACTCGACACAATAATGCCGCCTTAGGCAAATCTTCACAAATCACTTAAAGAATACAAAATAAACATAATGCATGCATTATCTGTGTAACGTGACAATAGAAATAATTTATCAAAATTTCAACTGTCTATCTATAACGGTTCTAGACATAAAACCTGATGACAGACGGAAAGCGAAGTCTTAGTAATAGGGTCCCGTTATGCCCTGTGTACACGCAATCCTAAAAACAACGTCTACAAAGCCAATTTTCTTTAATTAGAAAGACCGATCCGATACAAGTGCTTCTTTACGTTCATAATTCCAATATAATTGGCACATAATGTAGAAATGTTCGATACAAGTACGTGCTATTTTTATTTGCTACGGGTCGAAGAGTCTCGAAACAGAACAAGTGGCCTGTATTGCCAACGTAAAACCTAATATGTAGGAGAAACATTCATAAACAATGGGAATTATTTGTAAAAAATGCGCTGTGTTATATTTATGTTGGTTAGAATAAACCTTTTTTTCATGGGTGGTTGCATAAATCAAGTCTATAGTTTAAAAACAATTTCAGGGAAAAGAAGCGTTGTGATACATTACGACGTTAATTCGTTAATTCAGAGTAGATGATGGCCTCGAGGTTTAGGCGCGAGGTTGGAAATCTCGGCGGTCGCAGATTCAAACCCCAGGCACACATCTCTGACTACATACACAATAACCTCATATCTGTATTTCCCGAAGAGGAAGGCTGAGGTACATTTTTACACCCACATTTCGCCATATATGTACCAGTCATTTTTGAGCCCATTTGCAGACTCCGTGCTGTTACTGTGAATTTCCTTATGAATATCCCAATACCTCTTTTTTGTGAAAGTAAAATGGTATCGCGATGAATACTGCACAGCTAAAAGTTCTTAGGAATTTCTTAGGTGTGTAGTCCGCCAACTCGCGCTAGGCCAGCGTGGTGGAATATGGTCTTTTCCCTCTCAATGAAAGAAAAGGTCTGTGCAGTGTGACCTATATGGACTGATGATGATGCTAGCTTAATGACGGTTGAATTATACATACATAACGTCTATTATAAATGACTTACATGTGCATGCTGTATGCAGACGACACACAGCAGTATAACGCAGCAGAGCAGAGTGACACACAGCGCCGACACGAACAGCGCGTGTTTCAGCCGCACGCAGTACCGCCGGTACAACGCTTCTAACTCCAGCTCTGTACCCTCCTCCTCTGTGGACAAATTAAATAGTTCATGAGTAATAGTAATTTATTCAAATTACAACAATAACTTATATACTATGATAACCCCACTATGCGCAGCCTGTGTCGTGGGTATGAGTTATAAGTTGTGAATTAAGTTGTAACTATTTTGTTCAAAAAACATTTTTCTTTTTTGAAGTAACCAACATAAAAAAACAAAGGAAATTCGTTACGAATTATTTCACTAATATTGAACTTATTTCCTACTCCGTTCACTTTAATGATAAAAAGTATAACGTTGCGTCGTATTTATTTTGCAAACTAACCTATTCGAAAATATCATACAAAGAATATTATTGGTGTGTAAAATACTTTTTATCCTACAGGGTTTCACTAGCGTCAATTTTATTGCTTTATTTAAACTTCAGACCCTTACAAAAGCCCGTAACGAATACATTTTCAAAAATCTAGTCATATTCAGTTTTCGAAAATGTTAAATCTTTATTCAATAAATCAGACACCTTTGCTCCTAAATGCATCTATTTTCTAATCTAAACCATGTATAGGCAATCTGTTACGAACATGCTATAATAACCCTAAGGCACCTCTCATAGTCGAGCAGACGTTAAGTGCCAAAGTTTAATTAGCCTCTCAGATGGACCTCACTACCGAGAACCTCGAATTTGGCTAAGTTTTATACACACATATGAGTGACGCTTTATTATATTTAATACTTAAGGACATACTATTAAAAGTCCGATTTAATGATGTTAAAATACCATTTTTTTATTTAACATGCTTTACAGATACCATATTAATAAAAAACTATATAAATAACAATGAGAAAAAGAAATAGCTACAGGTGGTTTTATTGTTAGCTGCGATCGCTTTCAGACAAATCGCGCGACTGAAATGTTGTATTTGTAGCAGTTGTTTTCAAAAATCGTGGTATAAGCTTAAATAACATATAAAATAATAACCCAAAAAAATTAAAAAAGTGGTGAGTGCTATGAAAAAAATATATTAAATACTCTAATATACTGTCAATAATGAAGTTGAAAAGTCATTAAAGTGAGCGCGTTTTAAGCACACCTTATTTATATTTTTTTATTCAATTTAGCGTATAAACCACCATCCAAAGTTAGATATTTGCTCACTACGCTATATACCATATAAATAATAAAATCCTTCCATTTCAGGTCATGTTGATATAACATTACGATGTATATAAATCCCTAAGGTTATTACAAGAAATAATTCGACCTATTTCCTCGAAATTAAAATAATAAAAGACAGTAAAACGAAAGCAAACAATTACCCTCATCCAATAAAATAATCAAATATGATAAAGCTAAGAAAATATATTTTATTTGATTCGTCTACTTTGGCGTGCTAATAAAAGCGAAGTCGTAGCATTCCGTAGCGTTTTCGTAACCGCTACGAATTGCATTTACGTGTCACTGAGCGCTCAAGTGAAAGGAACCGTAGCAAGGTGGAAATGTAAGATATTTCATTATTCCGCCAATTCGTCTCTTGTACTGTTTTATATAAATTGTATAGAGGTTACATTCTGTGTATGCAGGCTTGGATATATTGCATTGGTTTGAATGAATTAAACATGTTAAATACACCCAACAGTCACATACATAGTTCTTTTTTTTTTTTTTTTTTTTTTAACGAGAGGAAAGCACCTTAAGCTCCCTGTTCGGTACCTCGGGGGGAGGCCGAAAAGGGTATGTCGGGGTCACCGGTCCATGCCGGCATACCGACTAAAACCTCTCGATGGCCCCCTCTTGCGCATATTGGACGGTACGGTAAATATAGGGCAAGCGCCCTTAATTGTTTCCCGTTGCCGCCCAGCGCTCTGTCCAAAAGAGGACTCCTCTCGGAATCGCACATCTTCTATTCTATTAGGGCGCACCTCCCCCGTGATACACCCAACAATCCCGATCCCCTATTAGTCGTCTCTTACGACAGGCAGGGGATACCGTGGCGGTATTCTTACGCCCCCGACCACAGGGCGAACATACATAGTTCTGACCCCACACTAGGATACACGTCCTGTGTCATGGGTATCAGAAACTACGAGAGACATTTCGGTCCCAAAAACACCCAGACCAGAAACAAATAAATGTGGATCACACCAACATTTGTCTCGATGCGGTGATCGAACGCGCGGCCCCTCGTTTCGCAAGCTGCTGTCTAGCCTGGGCAGTCAATATTCATTGATCCTTATTAATTTAGTTTTCCTATTTACTAGCTAGGTTATGTGCACTAACCTTCTTTCTACATTCTTTTAAACATGTGTCGTGTATTTTGCAACAGAAAAAGAAAAAAAAATCCTCACTAAATTATTTAACCTTTTTATCCCTTCTAATTCAATATGGGGGTTGTATAAAACGGTTTATTAGAAAAGTTCAATCATCCAACATTGTAAAGGGCCGATGTGTCCCCAATTCAAAAAAATCCCTAATTTACTTCGACCGATCTCTCTTTTTTTCGTATCAACTCTGAAATATTTCGGGACCGGAAAAAACGGAAGCCGATTATTTATTTAAACCGGGATGTATATTAACCCGGAGTTCGAAAACAAATAATAACTGTGACCTCGTATCCTAGTAGGATACGTTCCTGTAGGACTTTCCTGTGCATAGGTAATTATATTGTAAAATTTGTTGTAATGTTTTTGCACTATCATAAGCCCTCATTTATTTATTTTATTTTAAGAAGCTTAACCAGAAAATAATATACAAATTAAGGCAACCACTATTTAACATGATTGCTAATTAGAAACTTATAAAATATTCTTGAATGTGCAGTTTTTGGTATGGCTTGCTACACGGTTAAAGTAATCATAATAAAACATAAAAACAAAAATATTTTATTTTCCAGGGATTTGGATCCGCAATTTCAAGCTATTTGTTAATGCACTGGGCGTCTTGTTTACGATTTTCACTCCTATTCCATATTCATAATAAATAGTAACGCCAGATACCTAAAACTGGCGGATACCTAACTTGGAGATTACTACACGGGCCTGAGGGTTAAATGCGTAATGAGCAAGCCACGCCCAAATCCTACGGCCTCTTTCATCCGGCCAATTGATTGAACAATGGACTCTTGACGGTCATTAAAAAGAATTAGTCAGGGACAGAGCATTGTTTGAAATAAATCAAATAAGACTAAGCTGCATACACACATACTCACATGATCATCAGCCCAAATATGTCCCGCTGCTGGGCACGGGTCGCCTCTACTCTGGCCTAGTGCGAGTTAGCGGACACACATTTTTACGCATGTATGATATTAACAGCATTTCTAAACTCTAATTTAGCCACGTTAGTTAGCGTTATAAGGCTCGAGAATTTCTTCATTCCACTAGTGAGAATTAAAAAAAAAAACTGTATCATAACTAAGATAACTGTGTAGGATTAAATAAATTAATAAATACATCCAACAGTCATATACACAGTCCTGACTTCATGCTGAGATTGTCTTGTGTAGTACGTATCAGAAATTAGAAAAGATTTTTCGATACGGTGATCGAACCCGCGGCCTCTCGTTTCTGAAGCTCGTGTCAAACCCACTTTGCCACGGGGACGTCCATTAGGACAAATTAATAACGTTTATAGTTATTAAGCTACAAACATTATTATTTATTGCCATAAATTGAATATAAATTCTTCTCTAAGATCAATTTCATTTGAATGCAAAAGATCGTCTGGAAGTCAAAAGAGAAATCTTATATGTTGATTCTATGTATTTCAATTAAGAGAAAGTGGCTGCAATTTATAATTTAGCACGAAATTAAGATGATCACAAAGGTTTCATTTAACTCCAAAGAAATTCAACATTAAAATAATATCATGCAAACTAACCCTACAATCAAGATTTAATTAAAATTGTTTATTAGTAAATATTAAGGTTTTTCTCTCACTACATAATTGTTCAAAACATCTTAAATATATATTTCATTTTATTAAATTTATTTTTAATGTAATTATAAATCACATAGTCATCATATAAAGTATGGGTTGACAAAAATCAAATTTATATTTTCCAATAAAAAACTAATAAGTCATCATTACTACTACGAATTCGTTCTAAATACTTACTCAGGTAACATCTGTCCCCTTTAAAGAATGACTGCTGGTAACAGTTATCAAGAACCGTCATAACAGTGCTCTCCGTTTATTAAATTGCTCAGATTTAGATCAAGATACTTCAGCCACTGTTGCAACTGGCATTTAACTCGTTTAAGTCAAACAGCGTAAAATTACAGCTATTTTAGTAAAGGTTATACACATAATATATACATTTGCAACTGTTGTACGACGATGTTGTTCACGACGATGTAGGCAGAGAATGGAGAGTTATCACGTATTTTAACGGTGAAGGAAAACATCGTGAGGCAATCTCCACACCTAAAGGTTCGTAATGTCTTTGGTATATAGTCTGCCAACCTGAATTTGGCGAGCGGGATGGACTAAGGCTTAAACATTCTACCTTGTAGAAGCGGCCCGTTCCCAGCAGTGGGACGTATGTATATGGTAACTATGTTGGTGATGGTTATGACAGTTATCTATGCGGCTAGAGACAAAAACAAAATTCTGCCTTTATAAGTTTTACCGAATGACGGGCAAAGTAAGCATCATTTTTCTGTGACACAGAGATAGCATTACAACAAAAATGTCTATCTATGTAATTCTATTGCCATAAGCTATCATTTGTTTTTCTTTTTTTTATTTATTTCAGTATTCATAAAATTAATAGCAATACCTAAAACCCAGATATTGATACAGGTTTTACGGTAATCCTGCTCTGGACTGGTGTAAATATTTGCCGACATCGAAACTTTTTGCGTTACACACAGCGCGTCAAATACAAAAGCAGAGGCATGCCAATCAAAGTTCTAAAAAAATGGATTTTCAACACAAAAAAACCAAAAGAAATATCTGCACATTTTGACTAGTACTTTCTATGTTTTAATGACGTAGGCTTTTTTTCGTTTCATGTTAGTCCCGCAGAAATACACCTTAGAGGATGCAGACGAAAGTTTGTATACCAAGAAGCAGCTCATAAACAAAAAATGGCGAAAAACGGCAAGAGGCTCGCCCCCTATTATGTGCGACTGTTAAATAACTGGCGAAATGTGGGTGTAGAAATGCACCTCTGCCTACCACGTGAGTTTATGTATGTAATTCTATGTATGTGTATTAGGGTGTCCCAGCTTAGTAGGGCGATTTTTTTTTCTCGAAATTAGATACGCATACCCTCTATATTTTTTCTAATTGACCCTAATAACTCAAATACGAAATATTATCGAAATTGGATAGCGGTAACCCGTGCCGACTTGATGGCAAAGTTTTAAGAAAAAAATTGTATGGAAATTGTAGAGCACATATAAAAACTCAATTTTTATTTTCAAAATTATATCCTATTTCACCGGTATTATATATTTATTATTAAAACAGGAATATTTGTGATATTTTAATTTTAAAGTTTTTATTTTACTGTTAGGATAAATCACAGGAAAAATTGCTTTAGTTTCCCTTTAAAGGTGACTTTTTCACGCAAATGTTGTATCAGTATAACTGCAATTTGCAGTATCACTAGCGACTTTTAGTGTCATTATTTATTTCTTAACTGCTTGAAAAGAAGTATAACTAGTCTGTGAAGTAAGCAACTCATTGAGAAAAGTGTCAAAATTTTTAAAACGATTGAAGAAAAGCAAGACTAGTTTTTGATCGAAATAAAGTCGTTTATATCTTTCTAAAAAAGGAAATCACGCAGATATCTTTCCAGGGGATATGAATTGATGGATCCTCTTTAGTTAAGCTTTAAAATATTATCATTTTTGGTTCCTGGTCTCCATCATAGTGATATAGAGACAAGACAGCTACTTCATGAACCAAAGACCAAAAATGCTGAAAAATATTCTGTATAGTCATTTCTGAGTTAATTTTATTGACAGTTTCCCAGGGTTTCAAAGTATTAAGCAGACATAAGTCGTGGTAAGGTGCCGTCACTGATAATATACAATGCATCCAAGCCTTAACATGGTATATAGCGATGCAAATCTAGATGTCTAATAGTGCGACTTTTTATTAGTAATTTACAATTAAAAAATAAGTTACGACATTTTTAATCAATTAATTGCTTCGGCCATCATGGTGTCTGGTATATAGAACTTGGAGATCGAATTGTCAATTTTCTTTCTGTACCAAAGAATATGATTATAGCTATAACTGTTAATTCTTGATAGCCAACCCTTAAATTTCCTTCATAATTCTGTCCGGTAAAACAATGTTTATCTATTTATATAACTATATCTATTATCTAGATTTATTTTTATCAATTAAAGGGCATTGGCGTGTGCAATATACAAAAAGTAGTCCAAGCTTGTAACAAACTCTTGACGACACTGTACGAACACATCTTGCGATTTTTCCGCATTATTTGTTGATCTCTTCAGAGTCGGTATAAGGCAACTTATTTCTTAAAATTAGTTTATTAAAGCTTAAATAGGCATATAAGCCCTTTAACAAAAAATAATTAATCTCGAATAGTTAGATTTGCGATTTACAAAATTCAATTTTACTACACGAATTTTATTAAACAGAACTGCCAATATTTGTTCTTTACAGCGAAGTTTTAAGCCGTTATTTTAATGTTTTGCACCCCCCTATTAAAATTTGCCTTTGAAATCTTAATCTGACATATTGATTAAACAAAAAGAGGCGTTTACCAATACAATAAACAAGCAACCACGAAACTTCCATGGGAATATTGCGACGCGCCGAAGTTCATGCAAAGTATGTAAGTACTGAAATACGTGAATGCAAGTCGGCACGGGTTGCAGTGGTCCTAAGTTCATGAAATTTTATTTATAAGTGTTTTAACACCATTCGAAAATAATTAGAGGGTATGCGTTGACAAAAAAAGACTTTGATTTTTTTGGGACACAATAATGTGTATGTACAAAAAAACAGCCTATTTTTTATTAATTTTATTAAATTGAGTTCATATACAGTCATGTGTTACGATTTTATTATTCTGAAAGCCTATGAGGGATTTTAGTGGAACAAATGGCTTTTATAATAACTCGCATGTCAAGCGGCTTATTCGTGACTTCAACAGGGTGCGTTGGGCATTATCTGAATATTTACACCAAATTGTGTCTCGTGTAATGTTTTAATTTTGTAATTACCTTTTCAAATCTCCTGCCAACTTATTTTTGATGGATAGAGAATTGTTCGCGACAGAAAGCGTGACTGAATTTAAATTCTGAATATAAATAAATAAACACACCTAACTGTGAATGTCAGGTGTAGTACGTAGTTCTGACCGCACAAAAGGATACAGGAGTGCTGTGGGTATCAAACACTACGAAAGATTTTCCGGCATCATAAATGCCCAGACCCGGAATAAAGATAATTTGTGGATCAGACAAACTTTTGTTTCGGTGCGAAATATCAGGTGGCTCACTGGATCGTCTGCCACCTTTTCCTTAAAAAATGTCAAAACTGTGCCACGCGGCTTTCAAATGAGTATAGAAATATGTAGTTTAATACACCCCACTATCTCCATAACTCCTTATCGCATTCGTTCTGTATAAATCCCCTGGGTGTGAACAGACGAGGGAAACTCACAAAGAGATATTCACAACAAGACATCACGAATAAGATCCACCGATAAAGGCGATTGACTACATTAATTATTCCCTTTTGATATAATTTACATTTTTGATTTTTTTTTTCTCGCTAATTTTTTTCCCCCATTGCCTGTTCAAAAATTTTGACATTTAATGTTAAAATGTAACCAGTAACAGTATTCAAAATAAATAAAATATTTTGTCTATCAAAGAATCGTGAAACATAAAGAAGAAACTCGCACACTAGGAATTATATTTGCATATTTTTATGTTGATGTAATCAAATTAAGATATTTTTTGACCTGTCTGCCGTTTGTAACCTTTTTTCATCAACTGCTGTCCATTTGAGCTGCATTTGCACTTGACACCAAATGTCACAGGTTACATTGCGGTGGACGTCCAAAATATATTCAAAAAATATCGTATTAGAGGTCAAAAGATTATTTCGTATGCACAAAATAATGCATTTCATTTGGGGCCGAAACTTTCCAACTATTTTAGAATGTCACTAGACTAAACTTAATGGCCTCGAGGGTTAGGTGGACGGTCGAGAATCTCGACGGTCGCGGGTTCAAACCCCAGGCACACACTTCTGACTTTTCAAAGTTATATGTATATTCACAATGAATTATCACTTGCTTTAACGGTGAAGGAAAACATCGTGATGAAACCTGCACACCTAAAAGTTCTTAGAAATTTCTTAGGTGTGTAGTCCGCCAACTCGCACTAGGCCAGCGTGGTGGACAACAGTGGGACGTATATGGACTGATAACAACTAGACTTGTAGGTGTCTGACAATTAAGGCGTAGGTTAGATGAGTTAATCAAATATAGTCAGTATTATTACCATCCAAAAAGAAGGTAACACAAATCAGATTGTCGTCAAAAGTACAGTCAAATATGTTAATAGTTATCGCTATCGCAAAATCGATTCATAAACACGATTTATTTACTACATCCGTCCTTTTATCAGCAATATTGACGCCAGATAAAGTGCTACCGAATATAATGCTGAACGTGTGGATAAACTTGTTGACAACGGATTATATTTATCTTGTTTTAAACAATCAGTGTTGTGGTTTCAATGCTGAATGCAAACTGTTATAAAAATATTATACATTTTTTTTTAATGGAGCATTTTTAAAAGTATACTAAGTCATTTCATTCTATGTCTAAAGCCCTAATTACATATTATCTACATAGAAGAAAAAAGATTGTTTTAGCATTTTTAATATTAGATATGTAATCAGAGATACCACCTACGTACTCACTAAGTCTTTAACTAATTTATATATTTTGCTCGTCAAAAAAATAGCTATATATAAACGAAAGTATTCGCCATATTGTATAAAGATTATTGCGATATTAAACAACTATCTCCCTTGAGATACTGGAATATACAAAACAATTCATATGAGCAAAAGAAACGGTAAAAGCGCCATATTTCTCCCGTAGAGACAAGATTCATGGAAGGGTTTGTTTATAAGTAAATATTTCGTCTACAGATGTTGGGCCGAAATTACGAAAGAGAACGCAAGTGTTATTTACCTATATTTCGCCCTAATATGGGTTATATTGATGACATTTAATATCGCTGCCATATTTCTATGTGTCACCGTAAAATTATAAATACCGTTACATTATAATTTATCTCGCAAGATTGTTAAATCTAAATACTAACCTAATTCTATGGACACAGAGTAGACTGTAACGCCGAATAAACAGTAGCAGCCTTCGGACAGTTCGCCATTCTAATATTATGATTTCACAATCTCACGAGATAGATTATAATGTAATTATGTTATTATTTTACGGTGACATAAACACTGTTTGTCGAAGAATGAATGGAATGAACGTCATAACACATTTTCCGTTATCATCGGGTCTTGCCCTATGATTGCGTTATTATAATCAGCACGAGATTGTTGGAAAATGAATGAATGTCAAAGATTGATATTAAATAAGTGAAAGACATGGTAGGACAAATTATAGATAATCATACCGAGATATATTCTGATTGGACTTTTTGAGATGACGTAATAAGATAATGAATTTATATATTCATGATGTTATACTTTTAAAATAAATATTTTCAACTAAATTGATCGTTAAAATGCTGGGATACATATTAATTCATATCAATTAAAAAATCTAACTCAATTAGACGTTAACTCTGAATTTATCTTAAAAAAACTGTCATTCAAACAATAATACAGCAAATTAAAATGACTTTTTAAAATAAACCGGAAAAGGGCAATATGGCTGCCTCCTATTGAGGACAGATAAACATAGCTGGCGAAACGTGGATGCAGGAATAAACCTTTATATTTTTAGCCTTTAACCGTCTGATAAACAGGAAAGGCCAGAATAGATATATCGTGGTCATGACCTCAACGAAAACAATTACTGTCAAAATCGGCTGAATCTAGCCTCAGCCGAAATTACTAAACTAAAATGTCAGAAATCTTATTATATCCTTAATTGTTGTATAGGCAGTGTTTTATTAATATATCACGCCTGTATTCTTCGAGGGGGTAAGCATTTGTGCACCCACTTTTTTATTTTAATACACCCAACAATCATATACATAACTCTCACCCCACACTAGGTTACAAGTCATATGTCGTGAGTATCAGAGCCTACGAGAGACTTTTTCAGTCTCACATACACCCAGATCCGAAAAAAAATATTGTGGATCACACAAACATTTTGCTGACTCACTATTACAAGGCTCTATGTTACAGGTTCTATATAACTCATCAAAATAAGTGCTAAAATTGTAACATCGAACCTTTGTAACAGTGAGCCAGCGATTTGTCTCGGAGCGGGGATCGAACTCGCAGCCTCTCGTTTCGCAAACAGTGCCTAGCCAACAGCGCCACAAGGCTATGTATTGGTCCTATGTAAGATTGCCTCTTGCAGTTTTAAGGCACATTTTTAGATTCCATATATGAGTGTTTATTAAGTTGATCTACTGTAGCACTCTAAACTATGACAGGCTTGCCCATAGCACGGTATCCACGCACCTTAAATGGCCGAATGAGATCATATTGCGAAATTAATGGTTTTATTGTGTAGCCGACACACCCGTCTAGATCGCCTAGATTATATTGTTACGCGCAGTAACCATTGTTTAAACCCAATTACATATTCGGCAAAGGCTTTGTTTTGCGATCTTTTGATAAAAATCTTTCAAAATTTAATGTAGTTTGCTTTTAGATAGATATTTAAGACCAAATAAAGTAAGTTTTTGACATATTCTTCTTTCGAAAAAGGATAAAAACACATTTGGTAAAGTTTATTTAAGTCTCGTAGGCATGCGATACAAGTGTTAGCTTTAGATCTCGTGGGTTTGTTTCGGGTTCAGACTGAGTTCCCTCATTATGGAAACGGAACGTGGCCGAAACATAGGAGTTGAAATGTGGGTACAGAATTACAGTCTTTTTACCTATACGTTAGGAAATACAAGCGGTATCGTATATGTACATTTCTAGATTGCTAATATGATTTGTCCTGAATATGTATGTAGGTATGTTCAGATTTTTGACTAGTAGTTCATGAAATATACAAATAAATTTGGCGTGTGTATCTGGGTATGAATTTAATAAAATGCGTAATTGTATTAGTTCCATGAAAATAATGTATCACGCCAGTTTTATTTCAACCGAATTGCACTGGAATGACTCTTTAATTTTTTGATATCGGCTTTTTGGAAACTTATCATCCTTCGAATCAGCAAGGTATTAAAACCGAAAATTATAAAAATCAAAATTCGTTCTTATCCGACGCCTGTATTCCATAATAAGGTAAGCATCAGTATTAGTCCCACGTGCTAAGAAGCGATCCTATACCCATTATTCAGGCAAAAATCTGAACTCCGTGGCGCTGAGAATTTCCTGACGTCTAAACCAAATAACATTTTGCCCCACCCGAAAATCGAACTAGGAATGTCTCGATCGCACGGTACATACTTTTACCGTGAGACCGCAAAACACTCCCGTTACTTTTATTATAAATCTTGAGTAAATCACTTATCAATACACATATTAAATCCATACAGCGTTGCTTTACTGACTGTATCAAACTAGGTCTGAATGTTCATGTGTGGCGAAGATTCCGAGCGCTGATAACCGAAGCTTATACGATCCATTAAACGGTTTGTGATCGCGTTTATTACACACGTTTGTCAATTGTTTTATTAATGACAATTGTCCTCGTGGAATGGGTTCGTTCTGTATATAATCTGTATCGGTTTTATGAATCTAAAAATTTGTTTGTGATTCGTTATATTGAATAAGGTTTTTAATTATTCATCATTGGATGGTTCCATCATCATCATCATCAACAGCCAATACTCGTCCACTGCTGGACATAGGCCTCCCCTAATGACTTCCACCGGGAACGGTCGGAAGCCGCCTGCAGCCAGCGACGTCCCGCGACCTTGACAAGGTCGTCGGACCATTTTCTGGGGGGACGTCCCACGCCGCGCTTTCCCGTACGTGGCCTCCACTGGAGAACTTTCTGGCCCCATCGGCCATCAGTTCTCTGCGCCATGTGGCCGGCCCATTGCCACTTCAACGAGCTAATCCGTTGGGCTATGTCGGTTACTTTAGTTCTCCTACGGATCTCCTCATTTCTGATTCGATCACGTAGGGAAACCCCGAGCATAGCCCTCTCCATAGCTCGTTGAGTGACTCTGAGCCGTCCCATGACGCCTTGGATGGTTTAGGAAATACAAAATGGCAGAAGTGGTAATTGTGTCAGTAAATATTTACCTAGTTCACATTGGGGACACTGTCAATTCTGAATTCACTTGTCCAATTTATTTACCAATTACTTATTGAAAGATATTTCTTTTCTCGAATTATATTTGTAATAGATAATTTAATTATAACTTCTTTCCAATTTACGATAAACCACCTAAGTTGACTATAACCTTCTGTGACATATCTTCATCATAGCTAAAAAAAATCGTCAACATTTTCGTTTAAGATATAATAGAAGCAGAAAGAAACTTAAGCTTTAAAGTATCCCACGATTTCGGTGAAAAACAGCAAGGTTTGTTGTCTTTCAATATTTTGAAATATTATTTTAATGAATAACATATTTTTATTCTGATCGATATAGTGAGAACGTGCAACAACAATTTGCATTTGTAATATTAATTTGGATTGAACATATTGCTCCGTATATTTTTATATGTCAGCATACACTTTTGTTTGTGTTCTTTTAAACTAAGCCGATTAATTTTAGCTCAGCCATACCTACATACGTCAAAAAGTATTATAACAATAAACATAACGAACATTGCAACTGGCCTTACAATAAAATCCTTAACGCTAATTGGTACGAACAGCTCTGGAAGCCTTAGTTTAATTATCGACCTTAATTTCTTCATTAGTCCTACAAAAGTAAATTGGGCCATTGCCAAAGTCACGCCAAGGCCAATGACCGTCGACGCGAGTGTATTCTAACTTCGAGTTATAGTACAAAACCCAGTGAAGGAGAACGGAAGGAAACTTCAAATCGTAAAATAAGGGACTGAAAACTACTGAATGGCATCGATGTATGAGTATATTACAGGAATAAACCCGAATGTAGGAAACGTTAATAAACTGATTTGAACCTTGAACGAAGGCTTATGAATAACCATAAAGAATGTAATGTACCTAATGTATCACTGTGTATATCATGCCAATAAAAAAGATATAAATATTAATAACTTTACTTTTTCCAAAGCTCACTGAAATCTTTATAGTTTTCTATTATTAATGAAACACTTTAAGAGTAATTAATTAGTGGCGCTTAAAAAATTGCAATTAGGTCAAATAAATAATTAGTGAAGAGTACATATCAGAAGAACTCTTAACCGAGTGTTAACATATAATTGAAAAGAAATTTATGTTCCGTGGTCTCAAATATAATATAAGTAGAAGCGTGAGGGTAAATATTCATCAGGGATGTTATGGAGCCCAGTAACCGTAACCGAAACAATTGGATATCCGAAATAAAAATATATCCGTAACCGTTTCACAAGATTCGGATAAGGGCGAAGTCTAAATAAAATGACTTGTTTCGACAGCAGTATCCTGCGTTTTTTTTGTTTTTTAAGTAATAACATAACCTCTTTTATAACTAGTTAAAACCTATATAATATATAACGTAGTATTTGTGTTTATAATTTACTTCAATCTAATATCCGTAACCAAATCTATCCGAATCTAACGGATACTCCGAAATAGTAACCTATCCATAACCAAATCCGAGACCGATATAATTTTATTCCTATATCCATATCCGAAATATCATATCTGTAACGCCCCTAATATTCATCAACAAATTGCCTTGGAAGACAATCACCGTTCAAAGTTAAAAGCCGATCTAACATGACATGTGATAGATAGTTCCTATAATACTGTAAACATGAAGTGGGTGTTGTGTTGCTGCCAAAACAGAAATGCATCGGCCAATAGACGAATATCGTTCTGTTAGACACGTGCAGGTTTGTACAATAAAGCACGGTCAATTTACCGCGGTCAAAACTAATTGGTTTAGGTGGTGACTGCAAAAGAAAACTAAAAAATACGTCACTGCACAAGAAAACGTTTGCTTTTTGTTTTGGCTTTCGTTCTTTACGAATCTGTTCGGGAACCAGATTGTAAATTGAATTAAAGACTACACATTTTTTTTAATTACTGTAGATAATGTCTCGAAATATGAAATACAACATGTCGCCCTAAAGACAGCGGTTTGCTAAATAAATGTTCGTCAGATCTTTTAAATTGTAGTTAAAGTTTGAAAATTAATCTAAAAAAGTGCCTCTAAAATTGATAACATTTGCTCCTCCATACTTTGTGAAGCTATGCCCCCGCCAGGTAGAACCGAACTACGAATGTTCTCAAACAGATTGATAACACTACAGTGTGCAAATTGACATGAAGAAGCCCTCTTTGGTGCGGTGAGTGAAATTTCCGGACGCTCGATTTGCAAATAATAGGATATTTTATTCGTTCGGATAGCGAACACAGGGTAAAGGACTTATAATCCGTTGCAGTGATTCACGCAAGTGCGTTGTGTTTGGAAATAAGCCTGATATCTGGCTGACATTTATTGAGAAGAGGTTTAAACACGAATTTGGTACATGCAAAATCACAAATTTTATTAGTAATTAGACGCTTATAATATAATAAGTACATGGTTACCATCAGCAGTGATGGCCTCGAGGTTTAGGGGCGCGGTCGAGAATCTCGGCGGTCGCGGGTTCAAACCCCAGGCACACACCTCTGACTTTTCGAAAGTTATGTGTGTATTCGAATTGAATTATAACTTGCTTTAACGGTGAAGGAAAACATCGTGATAAAACCTGCACACCTAAAAGTTCCTAGGAATTTCTTAGGTGTGTAGTCCGCCAACCCGCACTAGGCCAGCGTGGCGGACTATGGCCTAAACCCTCTCAATGGTAGAGGAGACCCGTGCTCAGCAGTGGGCGTATATGGGTTGATGAAGAAGAAGAAGATGGCATAGAAATGGCATGACAGCCCCGTGGCACAGTTGGCTAGACACCAGCTTGCGAAACGAGCGGCCGCGGATTCGATCCCCGCACCGAGACACATGTTTGTGTGATGCACAAATATTTGTTACGGGCCTGGGTGATTGTGAGACCGTTGAGGTTACCATCACCCAATTTAGGTCATGGGCCTCTGTAACCGATAGCAGTTGGGCCTTATTCCACCTCGCTGGCCAAGTGTGAGTTGGCGGAATAAATACTGAGACACCGTATGTTCGTTTTAAGGTGTGCAAATTTGACAATGTCATTCACCGTTAAGCCCCAAGGATATTACGAATTACTTACGATAAATGTTCTGTTGAAATTTCATTGACTGCAGACTGCAGTCACAAATTTGTCTCCGTGATTTTTCTCAATTTAGAGGAGGCTACCATTACAAATACTTAACTTGACTTGTATTGATACTCTAGGTCACTTCAAGAAATATTCAGATAAATAATATTGCGTTTGACAACTTTTAATTCACTTACATCACTTGGGAAAGGCCCGCTTTGATGGGCTGATAGATATAGACAATTAGAAAATTAAATAATTATTTCACTTTCAAGTATTCATTACTCATACATTGTGTGGTTATTCCATAAATCTAAGAACAAGTGTAGGTACTTCGAGTAGTAATCCATAGAGATACAACGTGCATAAGGGCTTCTCAGCTTGATATGTAAGAAGGGGCGATAAGATAAGACGGTGATAAATTGCTTAGATTTTATTCATAAATTAAGTACTGGTATCTTGGAATATGTGTTTTTCAGCAGCGGTACTTCCTAGAAGCCTAAAATTCCACCCTGTCTTACAAAATTCCGAATAATAATCAAAAGTTTTTAATTACTTAACAATGAATCTATTTGATATATAAATGAGAAGATTCTGATTAAATTAATGTAACGCTTTTGGGCGTCTGTGGAAGTATTCGTATTTTGTAGCCCTCTTAGCACTATCTCGAAAAAATTACCCCATGGGTACATGTCTAAAACTATTGTATACAATGAAAAAATATCCTTTTTCTTATTATAATCCCTAACACACGCCACATTGATGTTTCTGAAAGACATACGCTATTGTCACGAAAATAAACCGATGAAAATCTTCTTAGATTTTTACGGGATTTATTTATATCTTTCAGGCGAATTTGTGTTTTAAAATATTTAATATGGTGTTTATGTTTTTTTATAAAAGTTATTAATTAACGAAAACACTACGTACAATATTATAAGTTTTAGTCAATAAACATGGCGATTGCAATGGAATTTCAATGTAAATATTTCCTATAACATATTACAGCTGATAGGTGATGATACGTTATCTCTACAATTACGGTTGAATGAATCATTATGACCAGAAGTTAAGCGTTTTACGAAGTAGTAATTGCCTCGAAATTTAGGCGAATCGAGTTAAAATCTCGTCGGTCGCAGATTTAAACACCAGATACACACCTCTACTTTTTTAAACTTGTGTAAATCAGATTATATCTCATTCGCCATGTATCTATAAGTTGCGAACCTGTTCCGTGCTTGTTTCTATTTTACAAATATAACTGTAAGTCTCTCTACATTATCCTGGGATTGACCACACTGGTATTAATTGATTAAAGTGCAATCCAAATTAAGTTAGATGATGAGAAACTATTGCATTTCTCTTTCACCAATCGACACAACTATAGTCTGTTAATAAATATTTTGTTTTAAATAAAGTTTACAACAACAAATTTTTTGGTCGAATTAAAATGTAATCAATAACATTTTGAAGATAAAAATGTACCTATTAACAAAGATTCAAAATATTCTCATAGATATCACAGAGTCTATTTCAATGAATGTTGGATTCAAATAATATCAAACACTTCTATTGCTATGTATATAAAAATCCTAACAACTTCTTCCTACAAAGTCAGTACACAGTGGGACAAGCTTCTGATGACTATCGCATTCGCCGTGTCGTCGTCGAAATGTCAATTATATATTTAAAACACGAGCTCTCCATGCATTGGATGGAGACACTGCATAGGCGAGCCAACAAATTTCCAATAAATCTTACAACGATATTAATCCAAACATACTTCACGTTTTTTGCAGATGTTCCAAGTCATATATCTGGGGTATGAATGAATGAATCAATGATAATGGTAGAGTAAACCAGTGGCCGATTAACACATTTGCCGCCAGTAGGCTATTCAAATAGGTCCACCCCTTCAGACTAAAAAAAAATTGTTTTTAAAATAATAGTAATATGATAAATAATAATAATATAAGAGGTAAATCTTCCCAATTCACACAACCTTCAAAACACAATAGCCAAAAAAATATCTAAATACATAGACCTTAAAGATGAAATAAGTCGCATTTGGCATCTCAATAAAGTAACCATAATACCAATAGTCCTCTCTACTACTGAAATCATACCGGTGCAGCTGCACGAATCTTTAAAAATTTTAGATCTACCGAAGTTTTTGTACAAACCTTTACAAAAAGCAGTTATAATAAATACATACATGCAGGATAGTTAGAAAATTCCTCCAGACCGATCAAAAATAAATAAGACAACTCTTGAATGATATATGCTTGGCTTTAGCCCGCATATATCATAACCTCCGGTTTTCCCAACCGAGAATATAGCAATAAAAAGAAAATATAAAAGGTAAATCTTATGAAAAGTAAGACACAAAAAATTGGGCAAATTTGCTGTCCCCTAAAGTCTGCCGCCCAAGGCTCCAACTCTTTGGTAAATCCACAACTGGATGAAACTGTTATGGCAAAATGATGAGATGATTAATAGAGGATTGCCTACAAGCAAAAAAATATCGCGCTGGCTGATAAATTGATGCCTGTTGCTTCATCATCATTTGCTTGTAATGTTCTGCTGCTGGACTTAGGCCTCGAAGATTGTCCATCATCATTCATCATCCATTCTGCGAAGGTCATAGCCATGCTTGTGTGCTATAGAACATTGGTAGTAAGCTGAAAAGGAAGTCACTATGTTAGGACACAGTGTATGGACATGGTTTAGGTACTATAGCGAGTTTTAAGCCCCACAGTAGTCACTATCTGGTTTTATAAGAATATCGGACCTTTACCAAATTGGATTCAAAGCAAATTTATTTTACATATCCTATGTTTTCTTTGAGTCTAAGAAAGTCATTGCGGTTGACGCTGTTATTTTAAGAAAAACATGGACTTCTGCTGGGCCTTAAATTCAGTAGCGGAAAATAATTTACTATATAATTCTTTCGGTTAATCTATAAATTTTAGGTTAATGAATTTCTTAGGCATGTAGTCCGCCTACCCGCATTAGACCTGCGTGGTGGCCTAAACCCTCTCAATGGTTGTGGAAACGCGTCCCAACAGTGGGACGTATATGGCCTGATGATACTAGTTAAATATACTATTAATGGAAGGAAAAGAATCTAAAATGTAACATTTAAAGACTATTTTGTTAGACAGAAGGGGCGATTAAACGTTCAAGGAACCGAGTGTTGGGGCTCTTTGTTCGAAGCACCGTTCGTACAGATATACAAGGAGTGCTATCAAGAAGCATTGTTCACTGCACGCCATTGTGGCACGTCACAGAACCCTGATAGTAAAGCGTCTATCTGGGCTTAAGTGCATCCAATTAAGGTCATCTTGTCATTAAATTAAACTCTGGCTTGTGATATCAGTTTTTCGGTTAACCATGTGGCTGTTTAATCCTTTCAGAAGCTGAATAAGATTAGTAGGAAAATATACGGTATTTTGTAACGATCTATATAATTCTTCGACAATAAATAATCATATTATTCGAAAAATGAAGGGCTGCTATTATTTGTCACACATTTATCGTCATCATCAGCCTATATACGTTCCACTGCTGGGCACGGGTCAAAGTCAAGTCAAAGTCAAATCTCCTTTATTCAAATAGACTTTTACAAGCACTTTTGAATCGTCAATTTTTTATGCTACTTTTTTTAACTATTGGCCTCCTCTATCATTGAGAGATTTTAATTAAAAGTCTTGTAAAACATTTTTAAAAGTCAGATATTACACCCTGCCCGAATTACTAAGAGACGGCATTGTCAAACATATCACATATGATGGTCTAATCGTATGTTCGGAACGCTCGGCATGCTGACATTTCCTTTCTAGTCTTATTCTACTGTTCTGTGAATCCAGATATCATACTAACTCTGGTAATAAATTTGACAATACAATAATGTTATTCAATTTAGTGATTATAACAATAATTATTAGCCATAATCCATTAATGCAACATAAACAGGGTACACATTTACGCAATTACAATATGGAAGCGTACATTCAAATCATGGAGGAAATGGCAAATAAACACTTTACAAAGTGCACACGCTAAATTACATATTCTGAAACTATTGATGTATAAATACTTTTGTTTTTACGTATAAATTTTGATGTTTGTGCCCCCTAAGACCAGGTTTTAAGCCTAACAGAACTAACGTTATGATTACTATGTTTTATCGTGAATAAAATAAAAATACTAAGTCTTTAAATGGACTTTCGTAGTATCTAACTTTTCACAGAATACCAGACCGAGCTGTACTAAACTAACCTAAACTCCTTTCACATCATTGCGTTATTGAATTCATCGTTATACAGATGTAAGGTTATGTTCATACATATATTATCATTATTATTTATGATTGATTTATGCCAATTATACTTATGTTATTGTTAACTGTATCTCATTTTATTTTCTTCTGTTTACGTGTACAATAAAGTTTTAAATAAATAATGATGATGACAAATCATTCAAATAATTTCGTTACTTAATTAACTAAGTTCGTAGATTTCTTGAAATGTTTAAAGCTATTTCAAATCCTCTGAAATCTCTCAAGCAAAGGGTTTCTTTGATTTAGTTGGGTGTCGGAAGAATTTATCACGCCTACTTTATTCGTGTGTTGTCTCGAAATGTCGGCTGGAAATCCGCGGTTTAAACCCTCGCACCAAGACAAATGTTTGTGTGATTAATGAACAAATGTTTCGAATAAATTATTGTGATCTCAAATTCGTTTGTAGAAACATGTACTATATAAAATCGTGCTGTAAATCGGGGATAATGTGTCAAATTATCTCAAATTCATTCTAGGAATTTAGCCTAGTTATTAATAATTGTATTGATTGTAACCATAATTATATTTAGATAATTAAGAACAGCAGACAGTCGATTAAAATAATACACAAATGAAATAAACTTTAAAAATATAAATAAACGTAGCTTTTACTTTCAATATTTCTAGAGAAAAGCCAACTTACAAACAAAGTTGTTGAACATCGGAGGCGGAATGTTCTTGTTAACTTACTTGAGTTTAAGCCTCATTTCTTGTGAATTGTTTGCGTTCTTATTGTTAATATTATTTTTCTTCTTAAATACTGGGGAGTGAAGTCATATAGATGACTGCATCAATATACGTCCCACAGGTGGATACAGGTCTCCTCCACGACTAAGGCGGTTTAGGCCTTAGTTCTGTCTGACTACAAATTTATGAAATTCCTAAGAATTTTTAGGTGCGCAGGTTTCCTCACAATATCTTCTTTCGCTGTTAAACTAATTATTGTTTATACAGAATACACAAATAACTTCGAAAAGACAAAGGTATTTAACTGGTCAAAGAGCACCAACCCGCAATAGGCCAACGTTCTGCATACCTATGTATTTATACCCCACTATCAAAACGTCTGAATAAGATTACAAGGGAATAGACGGTATTTTGTATGGGGACGAGTGTCGCCGCTTGTCTGTCAATTCATCCGACCATTACTTGATCAATGATAAAAATTATATGTATACAAAAATGAAGGGCTGCTATTGATTGTCACACATTTATAAATATTGATATTACACGCTACTGAAATGACTAAGAGGCAGCCCTGTCAAACATATGATAATATCTAATCGTAACTGTTGTTTTGGTATAATCAACATGCTGACATTTCCTTTTTAATGTTATTCAACTATTCTTATTTCTTAGTGTGATCACACTTCTAATAAAATGATGTAAATGAAAATATTATATCAAAAGTGAAAGTTATTTCACCTTATCACTTTAAATTGAGCGCACTTACATTGAAAATTTGTCGTAATTTTTTAAAATTAATTTTTAAATTAGTAGGACACGTCAATACCTAATTCTTATTTATATTCCATTTTGAAATATGACACTACTGAGCGAGATGTATCTACCATGTGCATCGACATTTTAAGTCTGTTAAAGAAAATAATTAATAGCGTAATTTATTTTATTTTATTTTTATCGGGACCAATGTTTTTGAATATTACTTGGTATAAATTCGAAGACAATTTATTTATATGAATAATTTAACCTGAAACAAGCTACAGATCGACCGAAACACAAAACATTTAAATCCCGCCTTCTCAAATGAACAGTATATTGGAAAAAACTTTTATCTATAATAACAAAAAAGCAATATAAAAGTAGTTTGCTAAAAAAATATTGATGCACGCTATTGTTTTCAAATTGTTGCTCATGCAATAAATTTTCATTTTATACCTTCAAGATTTTCTTCCTCCGTGTCCGCCATAATTACTTCAAAACTTTTTAACGAACATAAAACCAAATCAAAGCGAACAGAACTCACGTAACACAACACAAAACAAACTTAAACTCGATTATATCGAATGAAAACTTCGTCACGATATCGCGAACTTGTAAATCAAGGAGAGCGCGCGACCACCCCACTCGACTGTTGAGCTACAACTGAATGAACCTAAAGAAAACAAACAGCGCGCGGGAAAAATCATCGCTCGTAATTTTATATTTCGAACGTGCATTTTGTTTTTTTCTTTATAACTTTTTAATGCATCGTAAACGTCGAAGCGCAAAGGTATTTGACATATAGAGCATAAAAAGAAAACGTCTGGCGTTATCGGATGCATAATTTACGCGTACATCTGACACGCAATGTTTAATCCGGGATCGCCTTTACCAAAGGGGGATTTGCAGCACTTTATTCGTATCTTGTCTTACATAATTTATTCATTATACGGCCTCATTGTTGTCTTTAGAGGTATCGTTGAGCGTGAACTTTGAGCTCATGGATTCAATTCGGATTTTACCGTCTAGTTTATGGATACATGATTTAAAAAAAAAGCCTTTGTAATGCCATCATGCTGCACTAAGATATGGGTTATACTTATGTCCCATAAGGAACGTGAAATTCCCGTGATACTTTTTTTTTTATTTGCCTTAGCAGGCAGACGAGCTGACGGCCCGCCTGATGGTAAGCGGTCACCGTCGCCCATGGACTTGGCAATGCCAGGGGCACAGCCACGCCGCTGCCTACCGTGAGGAAAATGCTCTTTTTAAGCCTCGTTTGAAGAAGGCCATGTCATAGCGCTCGGGGAACACCGACGCAGGGAGTTCATTCCAGAGCTTGCACGTACGTGGTAAAAAAGACCTCTGGAAACGCACCGTACGGGTACGGTACGTCTCCAGGTGAAATGGATGAACTCTACTGCGGTGGCGGGTGGTGCGATGGTAGAACGGCGATGCCGGTACCAACCCGAACAGTTCCTCGGAGCATTCCCCATGGAAGCCGGTAGAACACACAAAGAGACACAAAATCTCTCCGCAGTCCTAACGGCTGTACTTACTATACTTATATATATGTACTTTTTATAACTTATGATCTATCTATGATGCAAGACATTGTGTCATACCTCCATTAATCTTCAGACATTTTTATGTCAACCGCAACAATTTCGTCGATTAAAATTCTTCAGACGGTACAATCAATTGCCAACTCTTGAATTACTGTGATACAAAACTATATATGTTTGTACTTAAATTATATATGCTCGAAAGTTAAATAAGGTCTAAAAGAAAATGAAATAAAAGCGAGAATAATTCAATAGCTAACACTATTCGCTATGTGCGAAGTGGGTGGTGGGGAACGGCAAATCGATCGTAGCGCACGATGTGGCAGAAATGTGAATTAATTCTGGGCTGTCATGTGTCAAATTGCTTTATTTTCATGAATTCCTTTGTATTTTTAAGTAAAAACGTAAAAAATTGCGATATGGGTCACAGTACATGATGTGTCGTAAATTGTAAAAACAATGGGAAAAACAGTTCGTGCAAGTTTTATTCGTTTCCAACATCAAAATGGACATTACAACAAAGATATAATGTTTCAAAGCAGCAACATGTTTGCACTTGCCACTTTGGTTATAAACACAGTCGCACTTAACATTTGTAACGACACGTTCATCATCTATCTGGAATTAAAATAAACAATAAAATAATTAATATAAGTAAGCTGACATGAAGCTAACTCAGATATACTATTTCTATAACTTGATATGTAGGTAGGTATGTACTCACATTTAATGATGTTTTGTAGGGAGTTTGTGTCACAGACGTTTGTCTTATGATCAGAGCTCTTATTAAGAAGCTTTCTCCGTTCGTTCTAAGCTCTTCCACTTCTCTCACATGCTGTGCTAATACCAATTTCTTCCCCTTCACAGTTTGAGGTTGGAAATTTAGTTCATGTTTAATCGATGCAAATCCCGTACGTATTATAATGTTCATATTTTTGACTAGGAAGGAAATCACTAGGTATAATATACACACTCACTTTTTACGATATTCTTTTAATTTTGTTGAAAAACTAGTCGAAAATCGTTATCAACTAGATGTAGTTGACATGATTTGACAGATCTCAGTCCTGAATAGTTGTGGCCACTAGGGGCGCTGTCATCGCGCACACAGCGAATACACTAACAGCTACAGTGTAGGTAAATATTTACTTCGTCAAATTTCCTTATACCTTAAAGCTTAATGCGAAACACATAACTACAATTAAACAATGTTTATTATAATTAAAATGTTATAATTAAATAATGTTTAACTATGCTATCTATTGCCTCTTTTGACGGCGGTTTCAATCTAGAGACCCTAGGTTTGATTCTCAGGTCAAGCAAAGTAATATCGACGTTAAAAAAATAAAGCCGACTATGACGGTTGAGTTTAATATGTTTTGGCTAAACAGGCATGAGTTCACGCTAACGTGTGTGTACCATATCAGATATCGATATTTTTACACCTATACGCCTTTGTAGAAAAAGAACGTTCGACGTTGTGCAGTCGAATTTAATTCTCGATGGAAGAGTTTTCTCGATTAAGGTTTTTTTGACATGGGGAGCATGGCTATGTCATAAAATACAATACTAAACGATCAAAATTCTTCTTCTTCTTCTTCATCATCAACCCATATTCGCCCACTGCTGAGCACGGGTCTCCTCTACCATTGAGAGGGTTTAGGCCATAGTCCGCCACGCTGGCCTAGTGCGGGTTGGCGGACTACACACCTAAGAAATTCCTAAGAACTCTTAGGTGTGCACAGGTTTCATCACGATGTTTTCCTTCACCGTTAAAGCAAGTGATAATTCAATGTGAATACACACATAACTTCGAAAAGTCAGAGGTGTGTGCCTGGGGTTCGAACCCGCGACCGTCGAGATTTTCGACCGCGCGCCTAAACCTACTATTATTTTGAAGTAACACATTATTGGTGAACATTGATTGAACATTACTTTTGCCTAAGCATTCAAGGATAATCTTTAGTGTACATACGTACATATGTGTAAAAATCAGAAATTCTATTACTGTATGCCGTTAGTTTTCCGAGAACTAACATATGATTATAAAAGTATGGCAATGATATATCTAATTTTAAGTGCGAGTATTGGCTGACAGCACAAAGAGTGTTTGTAATTAAAACGAATTATTGCTGGATTATGGCGGAAAAAAATCAACAATTACTATTTTAGCACGTTTGGGTTGTTAACGCCTAAGACATGGCACATTTGCCATTTGTCGTTTACGTACATATCTTACATCTTTAGCTAAAAAATTACAAAAATATACTGTTAAATAAAACAGTGATGGCTTCGAATTTTGGGCGCGCGATCGAGAATCTCGACAGCCGCGGGTTCGAACCTCAGGCACACACCTCTGACTTTTCGAAGTTATGTGTGTATTCACATTGAATTATCACTTGCTTTAACGGTGAAGGAAAACATCGTGGTGAAACCTGCACACCTAAGAGTTCTTAGGAATTTCTTAGGTGTGTGGTCCGCCAACCCGCACTAGGACAGCGTGGTGGACTACGGCCTTAACCCTCTCAGTGGTAGAGGAGACCCGTGCTCAGCAGTGGGCATATATGGGTTGATAAAGAAGAAGAAGAAGATGGCATAGAAATTTGTTCGTTAAACAGCAATAAACGCATCTCTCATTACGTGGAAATAGGAACTAAGTAAATACAACTAACAGAACTCACTTGTTCAATGATCTAAATATGACTTTAGATATTTTTTTGGGATTTTTAAGGTGGAGGGTACGGGAAGAATTCGCATTCATTGTGGGGCAAATGAGAGAAAATCTTTGTCCTGTAGTGAACCGATATTCATAACCAAAGGGCGTAACCAGACTCTTATTCACTAAATCCTAATTAAAAAACTGGGTTTATGACACACCATGAGTATTTAAAAAGCAGACGCACGCATCATGAACGTGATCATAAAAATCACAGAACCTATTAAATTTGCTCACACGTCACTTGCGTAATCCTTCGGCTGTTAGTCATATCTGATTAGTATCAGATTTGGTACGTCACGTTTCACTTAATACGAGGTGAACTGACATTGTGACGTATAAATACCAATATTACGTTGTTTTATAACAAAACTGGCCACAATGATCCCCCAGGGAAGGTACTTACAATCCATATCTTCTAGAATTCTGAATTTCTTAAGACTCCACGTCCGTCATTGCGTAATCATCTCTCAATTGTAAAGACAAGCAGTGTCTTGTAGTAAAATGGATATCTGCTGATGGCCATGCTGGCCTATTGCAGGTTGGCGGATTACACACTTAAAAAAATTCTAAGAGCTTTTAGATGCACAGATTTTATCACGATGTTTTTCTTCACTGTTAAAGCAAATGATTATTCATTGTCACACACATAACTGCGAAAAGTCAGAAGTGTGTGGCAGGGGCTCGAACTCGCGACCGCGGAGATTCTCGACCGCGCGCCTAAACTTCGAGGGCTTCGATTCGAGGTCATTAAAGTGTGCTTAATTAATATTTTTTTAAATATCTCTCTGGCCCTAATCTTGAAGTCTTCTATAAATCAGGCTCCACTAAACTGCGATAATGTCTCATTCAAATTTTTAGGTCAAGCCGTAATCGATGACGAAATATTATGCCGTGAATGATAAGACTTAAGCCATTATGAATACCATGATGTGGCGAGCTTACACACTTTTAATATTATTTATAATCTAGTTTATCCCATTATTTTTTAGCTTAATACAGGTGGCAAATATGTACTGTATATTTTTTCCAAGCTATTTGACATAATTATTATCATTCTTTAATACATTTATGACTATTTTAAACCTTGATAATAAAATTATTCTTAATTGAAAATTCATTACTACAAATCTCGGCTGGTATTTACGATTTAATGTTCTGTATCTGTTTCCAAAGATTTCCATTCTAAGACCCGTCATATGAATTGAATCTTTATACCCGTCTATTTTTATAAAATGCTAAAATTTGCCACGACTCGTCAGACGCACACCCCATACCCATTCCAAGCGAAATATTAATTTACATATAAAACCTTCACGCATGAATGAGATCATATGCTTCACAATTTCATACATTGCTTCTCGATCTCCATTGCCTGAAAATGTAATATTCTGCGTAATAAAATTTATTTGATGGTGCGGATCAAAATTATTTGTAAAGGGCTATATCTCGTTCAATATGGAGTGTATGGTTTCTGAAAAGTAATTATTTTTTACATTAAGATTACAAAGAAAAAATACATTAATAGAAATTATTGTTTATAAAAAGGCGATGCGGTGAAAAATCAAAGAGATTTATGTTATGTGATAAAAAAATTATTCCTGAACGCATATGCTAATTTTAAAACACGACTGAAAAAGGTACGAATTAAATGTTGTTTAGTTAACTTATATTTTGTAACCCCTTTTCAGTTTGTAGGAGAAGCCTGACCAGTAGTGGGACGTATCTAGCCAAATGATAACGATAAGGATTATTATATAAATAATGCAGCTGGAATAATTTCTAGATTCGTCTGGTACCTGTTTTTTGAAACTAAACTAAATATTAATTGCAAAAACTCGGGTCTAAAAGAACAATAACTCATATCATAACTAAAGCAATCCCTATCCTGCATTTCCGAGGTTTACTACAAACAGAAAGTAATATAAAAGCTGGCCCTCATATATTTCCACTGTGTCTGTATTCTTTGCGAACTAACTTTTGTTCCAAATGAGATTCAGAAGACCATAACAACGTTTCGATTATTAAAAGAAACAATATTCATGACGCATAAAAACTTCGACCCAAATCGTGTATCCAATTTGGTTTGCTTTGGGATTTGGATATGAAACGAGGAAAAAATATTAAATTACATATGTAATGTTAAAGGAAAAACGGTATAGGGTTCATGATGCAATACTATTTTAATTAAAACACACATGTGTATTGATCCAAATGTCGTTCAACTTTAGTTTTATTTTATTATTTTTTTATGGATTCTTCTCGTGCCAACCCGCACTAGGCCAGTGTGGCGGATAATGGCCTATACCCTCTCAGTTGCAAAAGAGACCCTTCCCCAGCAGTTGAACGTACTGTAAGGGCTGATATAAAATGATGATATAAAGGCCTTTTCATAAAAAAAAAACTCAACACACGAAGACAGGAACGTATTTATAGTAAAATTGTCATCCCTTGTTACACGTTAATTTTAAGAAACTTAGGTATTAGGCAAACATGGGTGTATCTGATATGTATGTGTATTTCACACATCTACCTATCTCTCAGCTCTTTTGTACATTTTAAAAGAACAAGTTCTTCTTTGTTTAAATTAATTAAATGTTTACATTAATAAAGAAATAAGGTAGGCACGATTCTCCACTTTTATATAATAACTTATGTCAAATTCGGGTTGCGCCATCTGTTCCCGCATGTAATCCTGAATATTTTTGGAGCACTATTTAAAGGCCGACTTCACTCAGTAGCCTCAAAGATTTGAGCCCTGCCATATCTTACCCAGAACGTTTAATTCAAATTTATATGTCCTCCTTTTAGAGTAAATCCCGCATCTTAAACTACGCTTGTACAAATGTACGAAGAAATTTTGCTTTATAAAATGAAAATAATGACATTAATGAAAAAACACATGGGTTACATCATATTATAAATATCCGAGAATTTTGAGTCCATATTTCGGCAGGTCACACCAAGACGAGACTGTTGCCATTTTTTCGGGCACATTACCAGACTCGGGAATGCTACTGAGAGTTTCCTAATGTATATAATGTACAAAGGGACATGTCAGACTTAAACCTGTTGAAAAACTAACGTAGAACGGTTACCTATCAAGATTTCCACGAAAATGCATATGTAATATTTTTTCAATACTATCAATAGAAGCGTTAATTTATTTATTATATAAATACCTACTTAATTTCAAAAGTCAAATTAGTGAAAAATAAGACAGTTTTTTGTTAAACTTTAATTAACCTTTAAATCACTCTCCTGAAAACCATCGATTTTGACATGTCGCTTTATACGTTGGGACCGTGGTAATTATTCCTGGAAATGATCTGTGGCAACATCATTGTGACCGCGTAACTCGTGTCTATTACTCATAGGGCAATAACAATGGCGGCATAAATAAAACCTTGACAGTGTACTGTATCATTACAATAATTGTAGCTAACCATGACTCGTGGGAACCTTGCATTTCATAACTTTGACTCAAAACGCCAATGCGTTTCAAACTGTAACGATTGACACATTGTAATACAATTGAATCTTTTGATTACATTGGATTAAATTTACTTTACTAATGCAAATGAATCTTAGGATGCAGATAAATGCAGTTTAGAAAACAATTTTTAAATATAACTTTACAAGGAAGGTGTACACCAGTCTTCCCATGAGAATTCCCATGAAGCAAAATACAATTAGATTTTTCCATTATTATATTCTCCGTAGCAGCACGGACATTAGAAACTCTATATGATTACCATTTAGTTCCTTTGAATCGAGTCTATGCACCTCTTTGATTGATGATTAAATCTAAACAGCGTCGCTTCGGTACCAAAAACATATAAGGCAAATTAAAAACTAATTTAGCAAGATTATGGGCATTGTCCAACAATAATAAACACGTAACATACATAATTGATGTCCAGTCGACACAAACGCATTCGTGATTTATACTTCGCTCGATCTGCGGCCAAATTCTTTATGTGATACACAATAAACTTAAACACGGATCGCCGTGGGAGGACATCTCGACTTTTATACGATTTCACGAACATGTGTAGGAGGAGTTCAGCGAACGCTATCATAAAGATTTTACATTTTAGACTTGCATGCATTGAAATATATATATGCTCTTGACAATTGGATAGTGCAGTGTCAAAGGGATTTATTTTTGATATTAATGAAATGCCTTTAAAAAAGATGAATCGAAATAACAATGGAATGGAGAGAAACAGTCGTTGTTATACAAATAATTTAGGTTTAGCAATACCATTACTCTTTATCCGGATTCCTCCCCTAAATGTAACTCCCTCTCTCTTAATCTAAATTTTTTTCTTCTATGTTTTTATTCTGAATTGGTTTTGCAATTTAAAGCAATCGTTACATTTATTTACAAATAGAATAAGTATCCACCCACTCTCTACCGTTTAGGTCTGAGTCTACCATGCTGGCCTAGCGCCGGTTGGCGGACTACACACATAACACTCTCAAGGGTAGAGGAGGCCTGTGCCCAGCATTACATATAATGTGCTGATTTTGATGACAATAGGTATCAAAAAATAAAACCAAGAGTCCCCAGAACAAAACCGTTCTTGGCGACAAGGCAGCCCGAACCCTGAAGCTCGTAACGAGTAGGATCCGGCCACCGTGAGGTAATCGGTGCAATCAGTCCTCATGATTCATTTAACCAACTTACGGCCTCTAATACGCGTGTTCCTTTTGCGAGAAATGTCTTGGAAAGTTACTCCCTGCAGAATGGAAGAAAGTACTGATAAATATTGCATATGTATAATATTTTCTGGGTATAATAAATTCGGGTACAGCACAAATATAACGCAATCTTGTAAACGATAAGACAAATATTTAAAAAGAACTCCTTTTAACAGAGAATGACTAATGATTTGATGGGATGACTTGCACAGATTGTAAGTTAAAGATAAATAGGCTGAAAACCTATAGATTTAGTTCCGCGTTGAAACGAATGATAACTTATTATCATTTTTTTTTCTTCCGCGTTTAGTTGTATGTGCACCCAAAAAATCTTTCCTAACGTACTTAATTTACTGTGACTTATATTTTACTGTGAAACAATATATCTTCTTCTTCATCAACCTATATTCGCCCACTACTGAGCACGGGTCTCCTCTACCATTGAGAGGGTTAAGCAGTGATGGCCTCGAGGTTTGGGCGCGCGGTCGAGAATCTCGACGGTCGCGGGTTCGAACCCCAGGCACACACCTCTGACTTTTCGAAGTTATGTGTGTATTCACATTGAATTATCACTTGCTTTAACGGTAAAGGAAAACATCGTGATGAAACCTGCACACCTAAAAGTTCTTAGGAATTTCTTAGGTGTGTAGTCCGCCAACCCGCACTAGGCCAGCGTGGTGGACTATGGCCTGAAACCCTCTCATTGGTAGAGGAGACCCGTGAAACAATATATGCATAACACAATTGTGGAACAATATATTATGGTTAAGTTCGGGTGGTCATAGCCAGGAGTGTGTTTGCGATTTGATTTTTTATCTGATTTGTATGTGGTTACCTAACTTTACGATAATGATAGTCCTAAAAGAAGATATAAAAAATACCGTACAAGATTTCGTATGAATATTGGATATGAAGTACACAATACCTGTCTACGAAACCGAATAATTCAATCGAAATAGACTGAATGGAAACGGACCACAAGTTTACAAATTGAAACAGTAGATGGACGCTGCGTTCGGTCAAGGTAACAGTATGAATAGGTTAGTAATACCCGTAGGCGTAACCAATATTATAGAAAGCCAACACAAGTGAAAGCAAGAGAGACTCCTCAAAAGCCGTTTTAGTCATATTAAATTTGCAATATACATTCTAGACTAGATTTATATTAATATTACATGGACAGTAGTGTCTATTTGCATCATAAGGAAATCAATGTTTATTTGAAATAATGCCAAGGTCTTTTTGAAATGATACAAAAGTAGTTTTCAAATGTACTCACTCGACATATCACTACCAAATGTAATAAAGGGTCGAATAAGCATACACATTCTTAATCTTATTTAGCTTTTAGCCTTCATTTCAGTAAGAATTATCATTGTCATTGCCATCTCAAAGTATATTCCGCTGCCCAATATTTAAAAAAGGATTCTTCTGAGATGGATTTTCTATGAAAAAGCGGTATCACCGAAGTTTTACTATGAGATATACCAATAATTAATCTTCTCGATCTATTCTCACTATACACATCATCATGTCACGCCATAACAGCGTCATGATTAGTCATAGGTCTCCCCCCAAAAACTTCGTGTCCAAAACATACATTTCAATAGACAAATTCCTATATAAACTACAGACATTATCTAATAATAGGCTGGCGATGCGAGATGCCTGACCCTAACCTTGCGTTCGTGAACTTGGTGAAACCGTATCGCGTGGACGAATGCTCTAGTAATAAATTGTGTAAAGCGTGAGGCATACTCAGAGCCAAACTATTATGATAGCAATATAGCATAGTTCTTGTTAATTGTATTATATTGTATGAGTTTTTCTTACCGCACGGCGAAATAGTGCAGTGCTATCAAAATAGAGCCAATTTGCGGAACCCTATATTAATTTAAGGTTTTCATAGTACTTGTATTATTAAATAAGTTTTTTCATATAGGTCATGTAAAAATATATCTATTGTATTTGCCAACAGGAAGCTTAATTTAATTATTTTGTTTACATCGAATTAAAACGCGCCTGTGGTCTCTAGGTTACTGCTTAAAAATTCTGACCTCTTTTTCCACTGAGAAGCAAAACAGAGTACGAAATACTCTTCCACAAACAAAACTAAAATAAATCAGCGCAATCCACAGGAAAGGGGCGTTAACGTACGTTTCCTCCACCAAATCCATAATAAACGTAGTAAAAATTGCCATGATCAATATTTACGCCGTCACGTCCGGATGAAACGCACTCCTTACGACTTATTTCACAGTTTACGACTGGATCTTTAAACCGTACACAAAAAACGCACGGATTTTTTGGAAATAGCTGCTGACTGCGGCGTTATCTCTGTAAAAACCAGAAATAATGAAAGGCTGAATTAGGTTTAAGACACACAATAGACAAAGTATGGATAGTTCTGACTTCACACTAGGAGAATATAAATAAATAATAGAACTTTTTCGGTCTAGCAAACACCCACATTTGATAGTAGTAATAGTGGACATTCATGTGTTTCATCAGAATACAACATGTCGAATATGTTTGTATTTATCACATTAAAAAATATTAGTTTCGTGTTATCTAAATCTACGCAGCCGTTTACCCTTGATCAATTACCAATTTCCGTACAAATGCAACATGTAACATTGATAGAATTATTTGATTGTTATCCAGAAAATAAACGACCCCTTACCACCTGTTTAGTATAAATCTTCTAGAGAGCAGTAACATCAATCAAAATGACAAAAGCGAACACGGCGTTTCGCAAACGAACTAATTCGCGCTGACATCGAAAAAAATGTCTCGCATTTGAAACTAACAACCTTGGAGAAAATTACTTTCATAATAACAGATCACGCAGCGTTTGAAATATTTTTCCACGTTTTATAATAGAAAGCAGAGTCTTTGACATTTGAAAACATGACCTTCGTCAAAGCAAGCGACATCAAAAAATAGACTTTGTAAAAAAGTCATGATTGGTATTTGATATCTTATACCAATCTTTAAAACAACTGGCAACTGAAGCAACTCATACCTTATAGAAGAAAAATAAATAAATAACCGTCACATATTTTTATATTTCTTGTCATATTTTGACAGCCCCGTGGCACGGTTGGCTAGACACCAAATTGCGGAACAAAAAGCCGCGGTTTCGATTCCCGCACCGAGACAAACGTTTGTGAGACCCACAAATATTTGTTTCGGGTCTGGGTGTTTGTGAGACAGGAAAAGTCTGTCGCAGCCTTTAATACCCACGACACAGGACTTGTAACCTAGTGTTGTATCGACTATCGGAGCTATTCATGTGACTGTTGGGGGTACAAAATACACATATACAAGCCCAATGATACAGGTCTAGTACAAACACTTTTCGTACTACAGACACGTTTTTTCATCTATTTGAGAACTGCCACATAACCATGAAGGACAAATGACCCATACACTACCCAATTACGTAACAACACCGTCGAATTATTAATGAAATATCCACTACATGACAAAGATACAAGCGCTGTAATTAATTGGTCCACATCAACTGACAACGTATCATTTGAGGCGAGCATGTCCGCTAATAGTGCACAATAATACAAAACATTTTCCGTGCGATGTAGTTCCAATTATACTCGCCAATCATGTTTTATAACTGTCACTATTATAATACGCAACGCCTTTAAAGTTTCACATATAGCAAAAGATTTGATGGTGATTCATGCTTGCTGGTGATATAATCGGTTTACATAGTATGAAAAATTGCAGACAAGTATACATTTTTTTTATATCCTTAGCATAAAAGTCAATAACCACCGTTCGTAAATTTATACGTTGAACTATAAGATTTGTTAAACCCAACAAGTGACCAATGTAAATAAAAATTTATTTGTTATGACAACCATTGGCTATGTGTGACAGTAACAAAAAAGTTCAATGAGTAGGTATGTCAGATATGATTTCGCGTACCTATCGATGACAAACATGCAAAAGATATATAAGGCCGCTGAACCCGAAGCTGCTAAGACAATGATTAGAATGGGATTTCTTGATCAATATTTCTGAGGATTCTACTTATTTAAAAGAAACAATGAGTAGTAAAATTCTCTAAGATTCTAAGTAATAGCGCCAGAATGAAAGAAAAGTGAGATGACCTTTTTTTTTTTGAGAAAGGAGGCAAACGAGCAAGTGAGCCACCTGATGTTAAGTGATCAACACTGCCCATGGACACCCACAATGCCAGAGGAATCATTGGTGCGTTGCCGACCTTTAAGGAATTTATAGGCTCTTTTCTTGAAGGTCCCCAAATCATTTCCATTAGGAAATACCGCCGATGAAAGTTGATTCCACAAAGTTGTTTGTACGAGGAAGAAAACAACGTTTGAACCGCACTGTGGAAGAACGCCATTCATCTAGATGGTAGGGATGGAACTTTAAACTTGGACCTTAAAATTTATTTAAAAAAATATATTGGAAATATTACAATTAGGTACTAGTCGTCATTTCCGTAAATGTCTTTAATAATGTCGATGTTAATCTATAAAACAATATATGAGCAAAATAAACATTACATTAAATATTGGTTCTAGAGCCTCATTTACAACCACGATTATTGTCTTCCACATCTTCGACGTGTTTTTTCAGTGGTCCATAAAATCTTGCAATTCCTGTCTTTAACTCATTAGACGAAAGTCATTAATACATTTTATGGATTCTTAGAAAAATTCATTTAACCCATCTGTATGCTTTCTGTTGATATTTATAACTTTATTCTAGTCTTTACAACTACACCAACTTGCAATTAATAAACTTTGTATGCGCTCTTGCTTGCGTGTAAAGAATGTATTGTGTTAATTCCAATTGGTGTCATAATTTATTGTAATTTGTTTATAAACCTAGAGAACTTGTTTTCATTACATTGTAAGTATATAAAACCACCTCTGCTGTTTTGATGATATAAATATACTTGCTTCAAAGATACTGTAAACAGTATAATTTGAAAAGAATATTATTAATATCAGAAGAATTATTGAATGTTGCCATTTTCGGTCCAACCCGTCTATCTAGTTGATTTAAAAACTCTTAGCTAGATAACAACGTGGCACAATACATATTAAATGCAACATTCCGAAATAAAGCTTGAGCTCTGTTAACGCTTTGCTTAGACAAAGGAGACTACTTCCTTTGCAACAATTGTTCGTTGTAGTCGACGCTCCAGGGCAAAATTAAATTCCTTTATGTTGACATTAAAACACACTTCCTTTTAGCAAACTAAACTAACAATAGCACCCAAAACAATAGAACAGGTTATAATTACAACAATGTTTTAAACATATTCATAAACTGGTCTCTGGGAGTAATAGTCGTAATTAAATCAATTAAGATGTCATGTACATGTCCACTTCGTTGAAGCAATTGATATGGTTCTATGAGCATGAAACAGGACAAGTAGCATCGTGAATAAATTGACGTGTAATAAATATTGCATACAGAAACATACTTTTTAATTTTCTAGCGCAATCCGCTGTAATAAATGTTGACTCTGAAAATAGGTTTTTTTTTTAACACCTCCTTAACCTCAAAAATGTAGAGGAAAAGATGATTAAACATCAACTGATGAATCTAGCGAGGGCAGGTTTACCTAATCCATGCACCGAAAATGTTAACCAAAAATATTTTTCATTTATAGATTTGGTTGAATTGACAACACTTTTTCTCCCAATACATTCAAAATCTCTTCTTATATTAGAATTCTAAAATTAGGAAAAAACTATTATCTTTATATAGTCCCTCTCTTAAACCGCCTGTGAGATGCTTCTACGACATATTATTAGCATTTCATGCCACCAAACCCAATGAAACAGTCAGGTAGCACACACAAATATAAAAGTAATAACAGAAAAGTTATTCAATAAAAATAATATCAACAGGAAACTGTGACGCAAAACGCAGTTGAAGTGGCCGTGACTTTGCGCCGTGTGTTTCTGCCGACATTATTCAAGCAATTGGCCACTGAGTGGACATTCGCATTCAACTATAGAATGCGATTCATAAAACAATTTTACAATGAGCTAACAAGGAAATGGGCACCGGCGTCGAATCGCAAATTGCCACGGATCGTTTCGGTTGCCCCTCGGCTGTAACAGATAGGATGATACCCCCATTACAGAGTATAGAATTTTACTATGTTTCTCAGTATACATTATGCTACTTTATTTTCGAGGGGAAAGCTGAAAATCACTCTACTTTCCGTCTCCTCTGCGGGAAGGGGGTGGCAAGCGTATGTCGGAATCACTGGCCTTTCACTGCAGCGCGTAGAGACGTCTGGTAAGCGCAGATGTTTATGACAGCCTGAATTCCCAAAAAAAATCCCGAGCAAAGCTCTAACCATCATCACGCCACGTGGGGCGACCACGGTAGGAGGACAAAAAGCGCCCATCTTTATTCCACTGCCAGTTGGTTCACCACTAAGACGAAAATGTATCGATCGTTTCGGAGTTGTAGGGAGCTCAGTTGCACCCATACTAGTTTCATCCGACCGCCTTGGTTGTGAATAAACGCCAGCGAAGGACTAAGGGCACAATGCCGCCACCATCTTCTATCTGATAGACAAACCTATTAAGTCTTTTTAAATCTTATAATTTGAACAATGCCTTCTTTGAGCCAACAAGAATCACTGCCACTAGTGCAACATGTCTTGACAATATTTTTACCAATGTAGCATTACTTGAAAGAACTGTTATAAATAATTTTAATTCAGATCATTGTGGCCAGTTGGTATCCTTACCTTGGCATACATGTAAAGTACAAAGCAATACTATTACATTTATTCCTATTACTGCTAGCCGCCTAAATTATTTTAAAACAAATATAGAAAAAAATCTACCTAAGTTGCCCTCTTATAAAGATCCGAACAAATTTTATAGTTCCTTGTTTAATTATGTTAATATGGAACATAGTAAAGTATTTAAATCAAAAACAATAAATTTTAAAAATCGTTTGACTTTCAGTGAATGGGCAACTACTGGTATATTCAAAAGCCGAAATAAATTGTATGATTTATATAATGAAAAAATGTATAATCAAAATCCGGCTTTTATTGCCTATGTGAAATTATACTCTAAGACTTTTAAACAAGTCTGTTCTGCTGCCAAAGCTCTGTATCTCAAAAATAAAATTAAATCAGCTTCAAATGTAATAAAAGCCACTTGGAATATTATCAATTCAGAATCGGGAAGACACATGGCACACCATAAAGAATTTAGTATTAAAGCTAATAATGAAATTGTTACAAAAGACACTGAAGTCGCCGCTGAGTTTGAAAATTTTTTTACCAATATTCCAATTATAACTACTAAAAATCTTCAGTCGTCTTTTAAGTCTGCTGTGTTACTTCTTGAAGATAATGTTCCTCAATGTGACGCATCATTTGAATTTACAGCAATTAGTCATTATGATGGTAACGGTGGGGCGGGGGGTGCTAAGAATCCCCGGGTTGGCCCCGGCTACCACCCCCGACGACGACTGGCCCTGGTAACACACAACATACGCACGTTGAGGACAGACGAGAAGATTGTCGAACTGGAAGAAGAATTGAGCGGGTTACACTGGGACATTCTGGGGTTGTCGGAAGTCCGCAGGATTGGGGAGGACACGATAACCCTGAAGTCCGGTAACCTGCTCTTCTACCGGGGGGACGACCAACAGTCCAGAGGAGGTGTCGGATTTCTCGTCCACAGGTCTCTCATTAACAACATCGTATCCATCGAAAGTGTGTCGAGCAGGGTAGTGTACCTGATACTCAGAATATCCAAAAGGTATTCGTTGAAGGTCATACAGGTATACGCGCCGACCTCGGCACACCCAGATGAAGAAGTAGAGGAGATGTATGAGGACATAAGTCGGGCCATACATACTTCCAAAACCTACTTCAATGTTGTTATGGGAGACTTTAACGCAAAGTTGGGCATGAGGAGCGATGCGGAGGTGAAAGTGGGGCAATTTGGACATGGGCAACGGAACCCCAGGGGTCAGAGGCTGGCCGACTTTCTGGAGAAAGAGGGACTCTTTGCGATGAACTCTTTCTTCCAGAAGCCGCCTCACAGGAAATGGACCTGGCTGAGCCCTGATGGTTCCACGAGAAATGAGATAGATTTCATCTTGACGACGAAACGACGGATATTCAGTGATGTCTCTGTGATCAATAGGGTGAAAACCGGTAGCGATCACCGAATGGTTAGAGGCTCATTGAATATCAACGTCCAATTAGAAAGGCGTCGCTTGATGAAATCTACGCTCCGACCTACTCGCGCCCATATCCAAAACCCCGAGAGCTTTCAACTCGAGCTGAAAAATCGCTTCGAGTGTCTAGAAGAAAACCTTGCCGTGGACGAGTTAAACAGCGGTTTGGTAGAAGCTGTCCACGCGGTGGGATCTAAGCATTTTAGACCTCGCCGTAGAGATAGACCACAAAAACTCTCGGTCCACACTCTTGACCTTATGGCCGAACGTCGATCTATGGCGCTGCAGTCTTCCGAGGACGCCGAAGCATATCGTCAGCTCAATAGACGGATCTGGAAGTCCTTGCGACACGATGTCCGTGCTCACAATACTGTGAGCATTAAAGAGACAATAGAGCGGAACGGAGGCTCCAAAGTGTTTGCAAGAGACTTGTCTATTGGGCAAAGACAGTTGTCTAGGCTGAAGACGGAGGGCGGCCGCGTAGTGTCGACGAGGGCAGAGGTTTTAAGGGAGATCGAGAGGTTCTACGGACAGCTTTACACCTCGGTTGCCAAGCCCGCTGTTCGCTCGGCCGAAGACCCGAGAGCCGAGTTGATCCGCCACTTCAGTGATGATATCCCGGACATCAGCCTGTGTGAGATTGAGATGGCCCTGAAACAACTTAAGAACAACAAGGCGCCGGGTGAGGATGGAATCACTTCAGAGCTTCTGAAAGCGGGCGGAACGCCGGTACTTAAAGTCCTTCAGAGGCTCTTCAATTCCGTTCTCCTCGAGGGCTCAACGCCAGAGGCATGGAGCAGGAGCGTGGTGGTACTGTTCTTCAAAAAAGGTGACAACACCTTGCTGAAGAATTACAGGCCCATCTCGCTCCTGAGCCATGTCTATAAGTTGTTTTCGAGGGTCATCACAAATCGTCTCGAACGCAGGTTTGATGACTTCCAGCCGCCCGAACAAGCTGGTTTCCGAAAAGGCTTTAGCACCATAGACCACATCCATACGCTTCGGCAAGTTATCCAGAAAACCGAGGAATACAACTTGCCGCTTTGTTTAGCGTTTGTGGACTATGAGAAAGCCTTTGATTCGATCGAGACGTGGGCGGTGCTAGAGTCTCTCCAGCGGTGCCACATTGACTGTCGGTACATCGAGGTGTTGAAAAGCATATACAGCAACGCCACCATGTCGGTCCGAGTACAAGATCAGAGCACGAAGGCTATTCCACTACAGAGAGGCGTGAGACAGGGAGATGTTATATCTCCGAAACTGTTCACTGCCGCGCTGGAAAACGCCTTCAAGCTCTTGGAGTGGAAAGGATTCGGCATCAACATCAACGGCGAGTATATCACACACCTTCGGTTTGCCGACGATATTGTAGTCATGGCAGAATCGCTGGAGGACCTTAGCACTATGCTCGAAGACCTCAATCGAGTCTCCCAACAGGTGGGTCTTAAAATGAACATGGACAAGACGAAAATCATGTCGAATGTCCATGTTGTGCCCACCCCAATCGCAGTTGGGGGCTCGACTCTCGAAGTTGTAGACGAATATGTCTATTTGGGACAAGTGGTCCGGTTAGGCAGGTCCAACTTCGAGAGAGAGGTCAATCGTCGAATCCAACTCGGTTGGGCAGCGTTCGGAAAGTTAGGAGACGTCTTCTCGTCCAAAATACCTCAGTGCCTGAAGACAAAAGTCTTCAATAGTTGTGTGTTACCAGTGATGACTTACGGCACTGAGACGTGGCCTCTCACTAAAGGCGTCATGGGACGGCTCAGGGTCACTCAACGAGCTATGGAGAGGGCTATGCTCGGGGTTTCCCTACGTGATCGAATCAGAAATGAGGAGATCCGTAGGAGAACTAAAGTAACCGACATAGCCCAACGGATTAGCTCGTTGAAGTGGCAATGGGCCGGCCACATGGCGCGGAGAACTGATGGCCGATGGGGCCAGAAAGTTCTCCAGTGGAGGCCACGTACTGGCAAGCGCAGCGTGGGACGTCCCCCGACAAGGTGGTCAGACGACCTTGTCAAGGTCGCGGGACGTCGCTGGCTGCAGGCGGCTTCCGACCGTTCCCGGTGGAAGTCATTGGGGGAGGCCTATGTCCAGCAGTGGACCAACACAGGGCTGACATGATGATGATGATGATGAGTCATTATGATATTCTTAAGGTTTTTAAAGAAATCAATAAAAAAAAGACTAAAGATCTGTGGGGTATGTCAGTAGTTTCTATATCCTCTATTATAAATATTATAGCACCCCACATGGCAGCTGTGTTCAATCGTTGCGTCGCATCTGGAGTGTTTCCTGACTTGATGAAGCTTAGTAAGGTAATACCACTTTTTAAATCTAGTGATACCTCAGACCCCTCGAATTTTCGACCTGTTTCTGTTTTGCCAACTCTTAGTAAGTTATTTGAAAAAATTATACTCAATCAATTATTGAAATTTTTCAATACAAATAACTTACTTCATCGGAAACAGTTTGGATTTACTAAGGGTAGATCAACTATCGATGCAGGGGTTGAACTTTTAAAAACTGTGTTCAGGGCTTGGGAGGAGTCGCGTGATGCTATTGGCGTTTTCTGCGACTTGTCCAAAGCCTTTGACTGTGTTAGACATGACATTCTTGTCAGGAAACTTCACCATTATGGCATTAAAGATGTAGCCCTCAATCTTCTGACATCCTATTTGAATAATAGAGTTCAGAGGGTTGATGTAAATGGGAAACTTTCTCCAGGATCGTCGGTTACCATGGGAGTGCCACAGGGTTCAATTCTTGGACCTTTTTTGTTTCTAGTATACATAAATGACTTGCCTTACTATGTAGGGAATAAAAGCGATATTGTATTGTTTGCGGATGATACATCTTTAATATTTAATGTTAAAAGACGTCTTGACAATTTTGACGAAGTAAACAATGCACTACGTAAAGTTGTTCAGTGGTTTAGTAATAATAATCTTCTTTTAAATGCAAAAAAAAACTAAATGTATAAAATTCACAATGCCCAATGTTAAACAATTAAAAACCACTGTGCAAATTAATGGTGAAGAACTGGATCCTGTTGCGTCAACCACATTTCTGGGCATTACGGTGGACGCAAAACTCCAGTGGGGACCGCACATTCAACAATTGGCAGGTAAACTAAGTTCCGCGGCTTATGCAGTGAAAAAGATCAGACGTCTGACAGACGAGGAAACGGCAAGAATGGTTTATTTTAGCTATTTCCATAGCCTTATGTCTTATGGTATTATGTTGTGGGGAGCTGCTGCGGACATTAACACCGTTTTTGTTTTGCAAAAAAGAGCCATTAGGGCTATTTATAATTTACGTCCCAGGGCTTCACTTAGGGAAAAATTTAAGGAAATAAATATTCTTACCGTCACCTGTCAATTTATATATGAAAATCTTCTATACGTCCAAAAAAATCCTGATACATTTAAGAAAATATGTGATGTACATAATAAAAACACTAGGAACAAATGTAATCTTGTACAACATGTAACTCGTCTCCGAAAAATTAATAACTCTTTTATGGGGCAATGTATTCGCTTCTATAACAAACTCCCGAAGGGCATTAGGGAGCTTCCCTTGGAAAAATTCAAAAAATCAATTAAAGATAAGCTATTTAAAAAAGCTTATTATAAAATTTCAGATTATATTGAGGATCCTAACCCCTGGGAGCAAATAAACTGATCAGAGGAGGTGTTGCTACAATTTATATCCTTTGACATATTTTATAATATGAGTTAATATTGTAATATGAGTTAAATTTATTTAAAAAAAAATAATAATAATAAAAAAAAAATGACATTTCGTGTTGCTGAGGGAGTTTCTTGCCGTTTCTTCTCCACAGCGATAACACGTTTCGAAGCGGCACTAGTTTTAAAAAATAGCATAAAATATTGACGATTCAAAAGTGCTTGTGAAAGTCTATTTGAATAAAGGAAATTTGACTTTGACTTTAGAAAAATACGTTTTTGCAATAGCTTCGTTCGCCAAAATGTTCTTGCAAAAATAATTCAGAATATCATTTCAATTTGCTTTATGCATAATGGAAAATGTGTCGTATAACATTTTGATACAGGGTGTACTCAGACCGTGATCGGAAAAAACATAGGTAATATTTACTATATTCAGTTCGACCTTTACAAACCGACCATTGGACAAAGCTACTGTCTCGGTTCGCCTTAGATGAAGATTGAGACAAGTGTCCCTAACTGCGATTACACCGAGTGTCCCCACACTTACAGCTGCAATCGACTCCAATCCAGTTAAAATAGGGTTGGCTATTCAATTCTCTTAAACTAAAAAAATATCTCATATTATTATTACTGTATGATATCAAAACAAGAAGCAGTAATGGCCTTAAGGTTTAAGAACAAAATCTCGGCGGTCACGGGATCAAACCCCGCATATTTTAATTTTCGAAGTTTTGGGTGTTTTAATTATGAATCATCACTTGCTTTAAGGGTGAAGGCAAACATCGTGATGAAACCTGCACACCTAAAAGTTCTTAGTAACTTCTTAGATGTGTGGTCCACTAACCCGCAATAGGCCAGCGTTGTGGACTGTGGCCTTAATGGTGGTCCTCTCAATGGTAGAAAAGGTTGGAAGAGGAAGAAGAGTTGATAAAAAACCACCAATACCAGAGATGATATTTTAGGCGTCTTCAGTTATTTTCAATCAGCAAATCAAGTCAGCAGGCAGTAACTTCCTGTGACCTTTATGATGCCGCCCGCCCACTATCCGGGAAAATATAACGGTGTTAAAATGTTTTAAATAGCCACCAACGTCGTTAAATATAGACAACCGTAAAGCATCGATAAAGCAACATTTATATGCTTTATTCATGTGAAAAAAAAAAAAAAGCAGTGATGGCCTCGAGGTTTAGGCGCGCGGTCGAGAATCTCGGCGGTCGCGGGTTCGAACCCCAGGCACACACCTCTGACTTTTCGAAGTTATGTGTGTATTCAAATTGAATTATCACTTGCTTTAACGGTGAAGGAAAACATCGTGATGAAACCTGCACACCTAAAAGTTCTTAGGAATTTCTTAGGTGTGTAGTCCGCCAACCCGCACTAGGCCAGCGTGGTGGACTATGGCCTAAACCCTCTCAATGGTAGAGGAGACCCGTGCTCAGCAGTGGGCGTATATGGGTTGATGAAGAAGAAGAAGAAGAAGATTTACTGCCGATTGAACATGACCATCGTTATATCGAAGTTCAACCAGAGACTTTTACGTGCTGAAGGATGGTTGGATGAGGAGAGCCGAAGATCGAGCCCAGTAGCGTGCTATAGGAGAGGCCAAGTCCAGCAGGACGTGACAGGCTGGTGATGATGATTGATTTACTTCTTTCAAAATATACTTCTGGCCTGTGGCTTCAAGCAGGAAAACATAATTTCTAATGACGGATTTCGAATATTTATAAAACGCGTACTATTAATATGATTGTATCATTTCTCGAACGCCTATGACGTCTTTCGCCTACAGTAATTTCGAGGAAATGTGATAGATACTTATATTTTCACTCATATATCTTAAGATTGTCATCGTTTGGTATTTCTAGATGCCACCTACTAGGCCAGTTTTAAATCTACTAATCTTTAGATTTTCATTAGAGGTATCTAGAACAGATTCCTTTGACTTTTTACGTCGTTATAAAGTATCGTTGTTTTTTTTTATAGTATCGCTTAAACTATTGCCGGAAACAACTTCTATAGATCAGTTTACAATACTATTTCTTTCAGGATGTATTTTTAGGCGGTTTAAAGTTGAATTTACATACTAACACTAAGACCCTAAACTAGATCAGGAACAAATCTTAATCCCGATTCAGGGATCGTATATGCGTCCATACGTTACACAGTGAGTTTCTAACAAAAATTACTAGATAAACATTTTCCAAAAAAGGTGCCAACCCTGAAAGTAAAATCAGGGCGAACGACGGACACATAAAACTTTGGCGATTCCGTCCGGAGACCCCTTGTTGACCGTTTTATAGTTTCAACTTAACACGCTCAAGTTTGAATGTATTTTGCATAATCAAATTGTAGGTAAAGTTGTTTTACAGTACAATTTATGTTGGACGTTTAAATCGAAGTTCTGTCGTCAGGCGGTTTGTTTATGAATTGAATGTCTACTTCTCTTGGTATTGATTGACTTATTCCAGCAAGAGTTTGGGATCAAATCTCGGGTCCGGAAAAATGAATTTTAAAAAGTAACAATCAAAGACACAGTGAAAATATTAAATATGTTAAAAAAATCGAACGAATAAATTTACATGTACTGGCTAGGTAATAATGTATTAAGACGCCACTGGACTCATCAGAAAGTGTGTAGTCTCTGCATGCCAAAATAAAAAAATATGCAATTTTCCAACTCCAATAGCATAAATTTCCACAAACAAAATGTGATAGTCTAATTCCTCTAAATGAACCAGCAATATACTCTTCATGACAATATCGATATTTCTAGAATATAAATCAGTCAATCATGCGTTTTATTTCATCACTACAAACAAATATTTACACCTTTATTCCGATCGGCGATGACTGATAGCTATTCCAGTTTACAATTGCCAACGTATCTTATTATTTACGGAGCGCGCAACATATCGATTGGCAACACGATCTATTTTCGTCCGTATACAGACGAAAATCTCGAACAATGTACAAAGAACGACGGGATAGCCCCGACTGTTTAAAATGTACACTGACTTTGAGAACGGGCAGGTATAAATTAACTTTCTGGAAGAAGCCTCGTTTGGATTTTTTTCATTATCTATGACAATTTCTTCTTCTGCCTCGTTCCTTCAGTGCTGAGGATCGCGACCACTCAGGATCTGTTTCCATTGAGTGCAGTTATAGGCGGTGTGAACCGCACGGTGCAATTGATTCATGACAATTTACAAGAATTAAGCTGTTGGCTTCTCGGAGTCTAAAATTGTAGGCCTTAGATTGACTTTCATACATAGCTAAAAATACTGCTTATCAAATTTGCGCATATATTTCCTTTACCTTTTAATGCGTAATTACATAAGAATGCATCAAAGCTTCGAAAATTCAAAGTTCGATACTAGGGTCCGAACCCGCGGCTGCTGTACTAGGGGCTGGACAAATTTGTGATGCATTGTACTGTCTCGACACAGATTTATTTTATAAAAAAATAAAAATACCCTACAGCCACACACACGTAGATCCGACCCCATAATAGGACGATAGATACCTTCGTATCACGAAATCTAAAGCAGCAAATTTGTATAACCCAAACTATCTCGTAGGTCTTGTAACTATTTGTCTAGCAACATAGTTGGGCACGTAACGTAGATCCCTCCACGAGTCACGTGTTTCAAACTAAGTTTTAGTCAGCTGGCAATAGAAATGCCCACATAAATAACTTTTAAAGTTCGAGAATTCAAATCAGTCAAATATAAAGATTTGAGTCAGTCACTGGCCTGCATATATTCATTATAGATGAAAAAGAGATATTTAAAGCACATTATATTTGTTTGTTTATCATACGTCTACGCAAATAGCCGCGAGTAACCGCCGCGAAACTAATAAATCACTATTATGTTTATTTTTATTTGCATGTCACAGGCAATTGGTGTATAAGGTCGTATTGTATAATGACTGAATAGGGTGCAACTCATGCTGCCATTATATTTATTCTGCTAGTCATAGGATATTCGTATCCGTCTATTTTGCAAATAATGTTTATATTTAAGAAGAAGCAATCACAACTTTGTCAACTTCTGTCTCGGTTTTTCTGTTTGTAATTATAAAAATAACGTTTAGTCTGACAACGCATTTCGTTTTATTGGGCCTATTCCACGACATACCCGCCCATGTAACTCCTATGCTCCAGGATAAACAGTCACATGCACAGTATTGACGCACTGAACCTCAGCGAATTTAAGGAAACAGTAAAGTAGACAACTACTCAGCTAGCTGAAACTTTTTTCACACTAACATTATTAATACGATCTAAGTTATTCATCCTGTTTCACATAAGATAAAATATTCACTCCTTCATTAAACTTAATGACGTCATTTTGCTTTTCCAATTTAATGAATGACCACTTTAAAATAATGACGGCAACATGTCTAGCATTTGTAAGATTTCTTTCTTGACTTATGATGTACCATTTTATGATTGTAAAGGCATGTCGTACACCCGTTTTGTGTTGAATGATGTTTAAATCAAGATGCATTTGCTATTCATCTATTACTGTGAACAAATATAATGAATATGCGTATATAATGACATTGATAAGAGAGTTTTAAAAGAGACAAAAGGGCTAGTGGTATTTGTATACCTATTACCTATCCCATGCTGCATGAAAAAGTTTTTTCAAGTAGGGGTTGGTTTTAAAGATTTCTTATGCATATGACTATTGGATTTTCTATTATTACTTTGGGTAGAGGTCGTATTCTCATTTGCTTAGGAAGTTAGTTAATTTATTTATCATTTCGACCCTGTTATGGAAGAACGTCGTAAGCGACATTTTAGTAATTTTACAGGAGACGTTATTTTCTGATCACTTTTTTATTTTTTATTATACATCCCCAGTTTTTGTATATGTTGCAAAACATAGTAAGTTGTATTTAAAAACATTTAAAATATTAGTAAAACAATTAAAAAAGGGGTACTTTGGTCGCTTAAGATAAAAGTGAACGTCACGATTTCTTCTTGTTTGTCGGAAATCGTCACATACGATATTATTTTTTGAGTACTCATTCACGTTATATTACAAAATTTTGCTGTATGTTTTCTACATATTGGGTGTCAGATCAGATCCTTACCATGAAACAAAAATATATGTATCAATTTTTTATTTTCAATTTATCAATTTTTAATAGAAAACATAGGAGACTGGATCCGCAAACGACTTTGTCAAGATCTTATTAAAAGGAACTCTTTTGGCTTCAGACTTATGCCATAAGTAATAGTAGTCATTCCTTCTTCCACTTTCGTAAATAGTTTCATTATAACAGGCAAATTTTCTTGAACAATATAAAATATGTGGAGTAGTAAGGATCTTTTCTTGATCAAAACTGGCACAAAGAACAGCATCAGAATTTTACTGCGAGCTTGATTATTTAAATAATCGTTGTGGCCGCATTTTTTCCTGTACGTGTACCTATACTCCTCCGTATTCATGGCTTCATTTTAACTTGTACTATCTAAATTATTATGCGTTCACACATTTCACACTTATCCTTTTGTAAATGGATCTATAATAAAGTTATTACTAAAAGCGTCTTTGACTGTTTGGTTTTGCACAGAACCTTAATAATTTCATCATGTATCTCATAATACAGGTATGCACTAGTGATACTACACTAGTGCACTAGTGAATCATTCGCCTAACAGCTTGAATAATCGAGACACTATATTTGTAAGATGTTGTTGCATTTCCTCTTTCATCTGCCTTAGACATATTCGAAGCAGTCATATCGTTAAGAGTGTGTCTTAACGTCATTTGTGAAATTTCTATCGTTTTCAATAGAAAACCTTCCACCATCTCTCCAAGGAAAGTAATAGAGATATAAAAACTGCCTGCTATAATTTTCTACTCCTCTTTTGGCAAACGTTTGTTTTCTCAACGGATGCCAGCAACCAATCTCGTTGTCTTGTAAAATTCCTTAAGCCCCAGTAATGTTTCCGATATTTATCACTCCTTCATTCATCTCACATTTATTACCACACTTTTTTCCTGCGCACTGAGTTGGACGTACTTTCTTACCCTTTCCGGATCACCTTTCTAGCTTAGCTTGTAATCGATTTGGTTAAGGGCGCTGCTTTCTAAACCCTTTTCGGCTTAGTATATCGTCATCATCACGCATTCCGTTGTTCGATTCCGTTTCTGTAAAACTGGTTTTAAGATTCAAAAACTATACTCGAAACCGTAGAAGAAGCTGTAGATGCAGACGCTTTATCAGTGAGTACAGGAGACTGAATGCAACACACATTCAAGGAAATAATGTTCTATCGTAAGTGACAACCCGCACTAGGCCAGCGTGGTGGACTATGGCCTAAACCCTCTCAATGGTAGAGGAGACCCGTGCTCAGCAGTGGGCGTATATGGGTTGATGAAGAAGTGACAAAAGTTGATAAAAAATTTGAAACTTTGTCTTTTGTTGTTTACGATACTATTTATTTTAAGCAATAATTTTTCCATTTATGCAAATATCGGACTGAGAGTTTTTCCAGAATGACCGAAATTATTTTAGCTATCCGTTATGATCAAAAAGTGAAATACCTACTTTTTGTCGCTTACGACGTTCTTCCATAACAGGGTCGATTTGTTCATAGTTTTCAAACCACTTAACAGTATAGCAATTTTAAATTGCAATTCCTACGATAAATTGTTGGTAATGTTGGCTAAAATCCTTTAACGACATTACGTCACTTAACGCAAGCTTCACTCTTCCATTTCCCGGTGGGGCTCGAACATAATTACAGAAATGTGAACCAAGTTACGAGACGGTCTAATGACACGATTTGAAGGTAAATTGAACAATTTCCACATTTTCATTGCCAACACTTGACTTTTATTTAAATTCCGATGTTTGCAGTACTAGATGATGTTTAATTGAATTGTTGCGTTAATATTACAAAGCTTAAAGAAATAAACTACAGATAAAATAATTCGTCTATACACGTATTGATATGTCTCACTGTTGAACAAAGGCCTTATTATTGTCCTATATCCCTTTTCGTGTTAAGGCTATTATCCTCGTATTTGATTTAAAAAAATAACCTACGACCATATTATCCTTACATTCTAAACTAGATAATCTTCTTCTTCATCAACCCATATTCGCCCACTGCTGAGCACGGGTCTCCTCTACCATTGAGAGGGTTTAGGCCATAGTCCACCACGCTGGCCTAGTGCGGGTTGGCGGACTACACACCTAAGAAATTCCTAAGAACTCTTAGGTGTGCAGGTTTCATCACGATGTTTTCCTTCACCGTTAAAGCAAGTGAGTATTCAATGTGAATACACACATAACTTCGAAAAGTCAGAGGTGTGTGCCTGGGGTTCGAACCCGCGACCGTCGAGATTCTCGACCGCGCGCCCAAACCTCGAGCCCATCACTGCTTAAACTAGATAATAGTTCAACAAAATTGACCGCCACAGCACATGAATACGCATTAAAGTAAAACTAAGTGCTGATTAGCCAGGCTTCCCAAATAATAAATAAGAGACACGAAAATAGAAAAAAAGATAACAGTCTCGTTTTACATACAATATATCAAAGATTATTTATCATTGAGAACAAGTTTTACGAAATTCCGTTTGTGAAATAATACGTTGCAGTTGGCACGAATCATATTTCTATAAAATTTACTCAATGCAATTGAAGGTTATAATAATGGATGGACTATTTTGTACAAATGATACAAATATACAAAAAGTTATTCTTCTATGCAGACATATCGATTGTAAAGAAATCACTTCCATAATAATTAATTATCGAGTGAAAAGCCATCAATCAGTGGTTACGAATGATTGATAACAATGTCCAATAGAATCGGTGTTATTCGAACCAATGCTTTCAATTTGATTTTGTCTTCATTTTACTTTTTACTGGCAGAACTCAAAATTCCTAAAGGAAAAATCAATATCTGTCAATAGTTGATAGTTCATACTTCGTCTAAAAAATGCAGAACTAACTTTTGGTTGCAGTGTTTGCGCATTCATCATCATCATCACCCCATTGCTGGGCACGGGCCTCCTTTACTATTGAGAGTGTTTAGGCCTTAGTCCACCAATCTGATGGACTGCACCCCTAAGAAACTCCTAAGAACTTTTAAGTGTGCAGGTTTTATTACGATGTTTTCCTTCACCGTTAAAGCAAAGAATAATTTAATGTATAACACACAAAACTTCGAAAAGTCAAAGTGCCTGGGGTTCGAACTCACGATCGCCGAGATTCTCGAACGTCAAGGCGATCACTTCCACCACTGTTTGCGCATTCCTCGATCGCAATCATTGCGTCGATATCAAACTCTCTAGATGATTGAGACTGTCTATAATCAAATATTAATAGCAAAAATTTTCGAATATAAATAGAGCGAACATTAGATCCGTATACGTTACCATGTGTCTACCGAACCGGCAGCGCCTTGGCGAGTTGGCGGCGGGCCAATTGTCACATCCAATGTGAACTTGAACTGTTTTATTCTCGTATTCACCGGGTCCTGTCACATCGCACCGTTATTATATACGTGTGTCTTATCAATGGGTTAATCGGTTTAACTAAACCTTACACGGACCACCAGTTTAGATCTTAGGTTCAAAACGACACCTGCTTCTAAAAGGTTGACCATTAACATTCCACCGAAAGGTTGTCTGGAAGAGATCGCTATTGTTACAATTTTTTTATTTATAATTCCTCTTATGTAAATTCGTGTATAAATATTTGTGTCAAAAAAGAATTATATCTCAATAGCTACTAGATCTAGATCATCGGCTAAAATACCAGTCCATTCTAGGTAGGTCTGCTAAATGCAAATATTTATCACTGGAAGAAAATATATGAACATATAAAGGTAAAAAAGCTGAGGGCTTAATTAAACCAAAGAAATTGATGAAATGCAATGTACGATAAAGTCTAGTAACAGGTGTAGGGAAAGGGCAACATATAATTAAGCATCATATTTAGCAAACTGTATTAATTCCATATTTTAACAAATAAGATTATATTCATTCACCTGCTGACTAAGCCAAGAACTGTGCTGGGTATGTTTTGTTTAATAAATTTGGCGCTTGTGTTTAATAAAAGTTATGGTGACATGTGAAGCGTTTTCTATTGCATTCTGTTCCGGAGTAGTTTGGACTGCGATGACGTCAACATTCGTACAGTTTAGTCTACGGACGTTTTTTTGCACAAATCGACATCGGACGTATCTAGAAGCATTGACACAGGAAAACTCCGTGTAATTTTGATGTATCTTTTAAGATAAATAAATACCACCAGTCTGATTGCTCGACTTTGCGAGTTAATCGCTTAATGACGGAGTAAATCGGTCAATGTTAATTTCAGAATATATTTCATCTTTAAAAACGAAACAGAATTTTGAAGTAAATTTACTGCAGCAGCATAGTTGGTTAGTTGGATCACGTCTTGAAATCGGAGGCCACAGTCTCAATTACCGCACTGAGAAATGTTTCTGTGATCTTCAGATATTATTATCCGGTCTGTATGAATCTGAAACCCAAAAGTCTCATAGTGTTGTACTCATGACAAGACGAATGTCTAACTAAGGGTGTTGTGGCACTGTTGGGTTTTCACTGCAATAGAGTATAAGAGGAACATAATGTAACTCCATCGCACATACTCATTTAGTAAAATTTCACTTTTAATTTCACTTTCCAGACTGATCAGGTGCTATATATTTTTAGCTTATATTGGTAATATACATTTTTTATTTACCTTATATATTTTTCAACATTTAACACAATCTTGTTGCTGATATTAAAATTAACTAAACAGTTATCAACAACTATTAGTCACAAATTATTGTCTCGTACACGTGTTCATACAAATACAAATGGTATTTGAGACGAATGCCAAGTTTTAGGGAAATAAACATTACTTTTTATTTTCGGTACTGGACTAATGAAGCGAATTCTTTCAAACGGTTATCCAATATTTCTGAAGAATTAATATGATTAATCAGATTTGATGGAAACAATGAAGAACAACGTTATGAGAAAATGTGCATACCTAAGAACTCTACGCAACTACGGAAAAGTAAATTGATGTACATTGAAATAAATGTGCGTAAATGTTTATATGATCAAATAAAACGATCACTAAAATCAACATTAAAATAATTCACAATCTTAATGTTACCAAATCTATTTTACACTGCATAAAATACATGAACGGTGATTAATACTTTGGCACTGGCACCCTATGAAACAGTAATTGTAATTAATGCACACATAAATTAATGACGCCATTTTAATAGTTTTGATAAATTGCATACTGCATAAAGTGAAAAATAATCATTAGATCTCCCTACAATTTGTGTAGATTGTATAAAATTGGAAGATAATATAATTTTGGCAGCCCGCCATTCTGTTCATTTCTGTCCATATGATATATTATTTTAACGTCTCCAAGACAGTTTTCAATCATTATAATAGACGATTTAATAGTTTTGCTAATAAACTGAATACGTTGGAGGTAAAATTATTTTTGATTTATGAATCCCTCGTGTGGACATCTTGACGGCCCTTATTCACGAAGATTAAGAATTCCAGTGTGTTTTCTAAAATACATTTCTTTTTCGATCTGGTCAAATAAATTAGTCGTCTGTTTTTGGTACGAGAGTGACCTGTTGGACGCACTTTTTTGTTACAAATTTTATAAATATACTCCTGTCATTCCCATGAGAAATATGGCAACTTCACAATTAACACTATTAATGATGGGTATGGTAACCACGGATACCCCATGAAGCTAATATACGAGGCATGAAGGTAAAGCTTCTTCGAAAGCATAATATTAATATTTTGATTTTAGACTAATGTTTATTTCAGCATATCAATAAATTATAATATTACATACGATCTTTTATACTATTTTAACAAAAAGATTCTTACGATGATATGCAAAAATGAGCATTAAACCTTTGGTAGACTTAAAAAAGCAAAGAATGATAAGAGCAGAATCAATCACGATGAACAAAGTAACTTTACAACTTTTTACATTGAAGATGATTTTAAAAGATTTGATGAATTAAATCGTTGCGCTAATACGAACCTTTTTCAGTCGACTCACGATGAAATTTACTCTTTATATTTAACGAGTATGATTTATGATATCAGTTGATAGTTTTATTATATTTATGTTATTTTAAAATCAATGTATATTTCAGTTTGGCTACGGTTTGAATTGAAAGTTTTATGTGGTGAAACGATAATATTATTCTTCCCTTCGAGTAATGTCTGTGTAAATAATACAAATGCATTGCCAAAGTTTCCAGTTCAATGACAGCGTAACCTTCACAAACGATTTACAAATTTTATAATTTCTTTTTCTGCAATTTTTGCTATTGGAATAACTTTTGCAACATTTTTTACGCTTTGATATTGCAGTGACAAAGTAGCTATTTTCGTTACCTATTTGAATATCAAATGAGTAGCAACAACTCTTCACCTCTTAAAAGACAGGCAGCTTACCCCAATTCAAACAATGTCTTTCGGCAAATATGCTTTTAAGTCCCACGTTGTATTTCGTGATGCGACAATTTTTAAGAAATACAAACATTTTACCCAACCCCAAAGTCCATCCTGGGACATCCAGAACCCACGCTGCCCATATGTGCCAAACAAACGAGATATTGAATATATACTCAGCCTATCGCCGTCCATTGTTGAACACAGGCCTCCCCAAGATAGCGCCAACCATCCCGGTCTTGAGCAGCCCTCATCCATACGTTACCCGCCACCGTACTCAAGTCGTCGGTCCATCGTGCGACAGAACGTACTAGACGTAGTGTGAAATATTGAATGCCACTTTCCAAATGTTTCATTTATCTTATAATAAAACGTTTTGATTTGTATAATTGACAGCTGGTATATTTAACAAGGTCGTTTTATCTTTACTAAACTTAAAAATCGTTAGGGCTTGATTCAGTCTTGGATTTATTATGTTCTCAAAAAAAAAACTTGATATATCGTTATTGTATCTACGCATGTTTTCGAATATTTTCGCACGGTTTACGTTCTAGATTCTAGATTTATAGAACATGAACTGAGATATAGAATCGTAAAACAAATGTCTATTATTATTACCATCTATAAATAAGATGTGAATGGGAGCGAATAATGGGCTAATACAGACTTCAAAATGGCATAAAACTACCCATAGATTGTTTACATACAATCGAAATAAAAATTAAGTATCAGCTACGCACACGAATAGCGCGTTGTCATGAAGAATCCAGGAATAATATAGGGGACTCACGGTCGTGTGAAAATACTATTTTAATCATATTTGTAACTGGAGTCTAGAACTGTGCAACTTGTAATATCGGGGACATAGTGAAAGACGGATAAAGTGCAATGAATACGTACTTCACTTAATTAGTTATTTAATATACAGCTTTGAGGATACATAAAAAACAAACATCTACATCGCCAGCTGTGATTTCTTCCAAACAGCCCATAGTATGCAAAGAAAAGTTGTAGGTAGTTGTGACTGTATAAAAATTTGTAAACAATTCTTCGGTTATTTAAAAACAATTTTACTTGTTACTCCAAATAGTCCTGCTTATTTATTCAAATATTTACGATACTAATATCATCTGAGTTTAGATTAGTTAAATTATTAACTATTTGACTTTGATTAATCGTGTAGATCGCTCTCAATGATATGGAGATACGTAATATTTAGCAGTTGAATGTGATCCATCTTATAGCACATTTTGAATATTGGCTATATGACAATAGCTTTATATTAATTAATTATTATCTAAACCTTTCAATCTTCATCTTAAAGAAAGAAGGACACACATAATTTGAAACAGCAGCTGATAAAATTGTCATTTTCGTACAACCACTACAAAAATGCGAAATTCGTACAATGCGATCAAAATAGTACCAAGTGTGTCTAGAATTCGATGTAAATTATTTTTAACGACTAATTAGTTTTTTAACAAGAGAGCTGATGATGTTATCTTAAATACTTATTTTAGTAGGTTATTCTTTCAGGGATCCCCATACTATCCCAGGTAAAAAAAAATCAACAAAATTGTCCCCTAAAAAAGTCCTAACTGCGTTCCAAGAACCGTTATGTGTGCCGTGTCAATACAGTCCTTTGAAGTAGCCAAGTGGTTTGTTTACAATAACACGCTTCAAAGCACTCTGGTTTAGCTGCGAGGCTCAGCTCACTGGGTCCGCGTGCAAGTTCGGTGTTTCATGTATCAACGTAAAATTCTTTCAATGTGTTTGAAAGATTGGAAGTAGACGGTCAAATTAATGTTTAGGGGATTAATGGTATGACGAGGGAAAAGGATTAAGCGGTTCGTCATTCACATAAATACATAAAGTACTTGAATACTTCTATGCCTCAATCTTTAAGCAGCAATGTAGAACAGGTACACATGAGAAAAAATCGCTAATAGCGATAAGATCGCCTTTTATTTCATAATAGTTTACAAGGTAGCTTTAACTTTTTTGTATGTGGTGCCCAATAAAGCATATTAAATAAAAAATGAAATATTTTTTTAATCCTGTCACTATTCACTATACAAATAATTTGATACGTGCAACAAAATAGTTTTTTTTAATATCAAATGAATACTTGATTCACAACTCTATAGTTCAAAAGTTTACAAGTGAAAACGTAAAAGATGAAAACGAGATTATAAAACATTTCGTGTCATTTTACAACATTATTACAAATCCATAAAAATCAACTTTACTGTGATATCAATGATTTAATCGAGGATAATCATCGTATACAATTCTGTTTGTTAGATGCATCTACTAAAATTTAATAGGGTTTTCCTGACCACTTTTGTAATTAGTTACTAATGAATTATCTAACATGACCACAACCCCTCATAAAGTAATTAAGCCACATTGTAGTCACTGAATCACTCAAATCCGTGTTATGTGCGAGATTTCCGAAAAAGTTGTTTCTCTAAAAAAAACTGTAACACAAACTCAATATTAACTGGATAACATAAATGACAGCGTACTACGAAGCTTAATTAGCCTCTACGTTGTCGAAACACAAGCTTCGACAATCAATTAAATGTTTTTACCAAATTCGTATATGCTTACCATACACGTAAAAATCAAGTCAGTAACTCACGCAGATGTATCCCGTGATTTATCTAATAATGGCATCGCTGACAAAAACTACAAGAGACTTTTCAATTGCATAATAAATAAGTATTTTTATAAAACATAAACATTTGTCTTGACACGAATATTGAACCCGTGGCCGCCCATTACACAATACTAAACAGCGCCACACTGGCTGACAAATAAACGCTATTTTAAAAAGTTCCAAATAAAATTTCGTCATCTTAAATTCTTGTTGATAAAAGCGAACTAACCTGCGACCTGTTTTTCAGCGGTATTTTGAATATCTGCCATCGCGTCACAACACAAAATGTAATAAAATTAAAACAAACTTGTCATCCGATTTAAATCGTCCATATATCGACCTTGGCACATTACTTCACACAATTTTCAAATAAATCACTTTAATATATAAAAGATTCCTATTAAAACACAATGAATTAAAAGGCAAAAAAATTAAATACGTAAAACACACGATTAAATTATTTTTTTAGCACACAATCACAGACTTTCGCGCCACTACAATTTGTTTTTTGTTTTATTTTTCTTTAATTTGGCATACGTCCTTATGCCACACGAAGTGGTCACACACTGTTTTATTTTCGTACGGATGGACTAAATAAAATGATTTATATATAACTATAATATGTTCCGTTGGAAATTATTGTCATCTCCATCCGCATAGACATTTCTTAGTTATAAGTAGACAATTAGTATCTATCGCCAAGGGATAAAACTTGTAATGATTCTTGCGTCCAATTGTACAAAGTCTGCTTACACAAAGAAAAGAGTTTAAGAAGATACAGTGAGGTGAATGCAATTTTCTGTATTCGTTTATCTAACTGCCTCGTGATCTTGTGGCGCAAGCGAGAGGTCTAAAGGTCCCAGGTTAAAATCCCGTGGCAATCGTAATATTACAGCTTTTAGGTTCTTTCATTTTTGAGAACGAATATTCTTTAAATTCTATTTAAAAACCTTCTGTAGCTTTTAAAACACCCGATACTTCTAAATTGATTACCCAGTCGGCAGTCATATCTACGTCTGACACATATTTTAACATGAACCTACAGTAGCTACTATTCGTTAATGAAAATGAAGATAAACAATCAATGTTTACTTTTTTATTGGCAACGAATTCAGACGCAAAGACAGCCCATCTGGTGGTAATAATTTTTAAATATCGTCTCATAGTATGTGTAGATAGTTTGATCGTAATAATAATATTACTTCCCTTTTTAACGGCTTTAAATCTTTTGACAGCCCCGTGGGGCAGTTGGCTAGACACCAGGTTGCGAAACGAGCGGCCGCGGGTTCGATCCCCGCACCGAGACAAATGTTTGTGTGATCTACAAATATTTGTTTCGGGTCTGGGTGTTTATGAGAGCGAAAATTCTCTCGTCGTTTATGATACCCATGACACAAAACTCGTATCTTAATGTGGGGCCAGTACTATGTGTGTGACTGTTGGGTGTATATATTTATAAAAAATCCTGACTATGAACGAGCTAGCTTATTACTTTTGAGGGTGATTGTTATTGATGAAAAAGTAAAAAGGTTAGCACTATAATCAAGGAGACCCAAAAATAGTATAAATATAAATAGTAAAGTAGTACACTAACTTTTTACCATTTTTCACTAATTTGGCGTCACGGAGTACTAATTCCGGCAAAATTGCTTCATGATCACCTAAGCTCTATAATTGCAGAGAAATTAAATGCCTCAGCAGAAATAGGTTTAAATTTAACATACAACATTTAATTTGCATTTAATTCAACCATCGTAACATTTAGATACCTACCAACGCTTTTTGGTAAAGGACGACAACATAGGTAAAAAAACGTACGTAGGTTTGGGAGTCTAATGGTTAATATTTGCTTTATAAAGTTCTAACAGTAAAATGATCCCAAAAAATCTTTATAATAAATAAAAAGTAGAAAAATCGACAAAACGTAGGGGGAAGTGGGGCACCTTCATACAAGGGGCACCTTCATATACTAGATATATCTATTGTTAGGCGCACAAAAATTAAATGATTTATGCGTGTGCGCGTAGCTTATTTATGAGTGTGTTGACTCACGGAGTTTGACAGCAGTCAGTGCGAAACGCGCGACGAGGTGACACGGAAAGTGATTCGGCCACGTGTAAGTAATTTTATAACCTAACTTTGAACATATTTTTATTGGTGTAAGCTGTTGTCTAGATTATTCAATACTATTTTATTTAAAAGATAATGGTGTCAAGTTTGTAAATTGCTACGTGACTAATGATATAAATGTTTGTTTTTTTATTAGAAATGTTTTTATTTAATTTTCTCTTGATGGGGTAGGTTCATACAGCAGTACGCGGGGTACATTCATACTGTATGAATGTACCCCGTTATTATAGTTTGTTAGAATTGAAGTTCATTTATTAATTTATCGGTTCTAGGTCACGATAGACGTATCTGACTTGAGCTTGACTGAATTGAACTGTTATTATAAATCTTTTTTACAGAAAAATTATGGTCAGAAATTACAAGAAAAAGGAAACAAGGAGTAGAGAGGTGGACGAACAAGCAATGTTAAAAGCTATTAATGAAATTTTGGAAAACAAAGTCTCATTACGGAAATCAGCAGCCAAATATGTAGTTAATGCCCAAACACTACAAAGCCGTATCAAAAAAATACGCAAAACCCAAGATCTTGATATAATATCTCAAAACTCACAAAGATACCTTATTTGGAGTCATTCAATGGCAAGAATATCACAAGTGCTTATGAAAAAACCGGAATATGGCCGTTTAATAAGTTGATTTTCAATGATGACGACTTTGCGCCGGTTCAGGTGTATCACACAAATCCTGTAACAACCCCCAATAAAATCACTAGTGGTGAGGAGCTTGGTACAGTTAGAGCTGAACATGGTGACGTTCCTGCTCGAACACCGACGACTTTGTCGAGAGATGTCTCGCCTTCACTGCTTTCACAAAATTCTGAATCAACAGTGATAGATTTTGATAACCCTGCACTATCTACTTCCAAAGGATTGAAGACACCAGAAATGATAAGACCTTTCCCGAAAGTTCAAAAACGTACACAGACAAAAAAAGGTCGATCACTTGGAAAAATCAAGAATTTATACGGACACTCCTGAGAAGGCTAGAATTGAAGAATTGGAAAAAAATAAAGAGATGAAGAGATTAGAAAAAGAACGGAAAAGTAAAGCAAGAGAAATAATGAAGAGCGTTGAGTTTATTAAATGAAGATTGTGATAAATCAAGTAAACCAAAAAGAAAAAAAAAACAAAGAGATAGAAACAATTAGTAGCGATAGTGAAATAGATGTCATACTAAGAGAAAGTTCTGCTTCACCTTTCGACGTGCTTGAAGACAACGAAGAAGAAGATGATTATGAAGAGCCTATAGACCCTGAAAATATCAAGGACAATGCATTTGTGCTTGTAAAATTTGAAAAAAAAAATGTCTGTTATTTACTATGTTGGACAAATCATCAAACATTACAGTTTGACAGAAGTGATGGTTTCATTTTTGAGGAAGAAACCAGGATCATCTATGAAATTTGTTTTTCCAGACGTCAAAGATGAAGCATCGGTAGATCTATCAGACATAGTTTCAATATTACCGGATCCCAAATCAGCTAAAACAGCTAGGACTGCCAGTATTTTTAGCTTTGACAAAGATCTCTCTCTTTATAACGTCCATTAATATAATGACCTATTGTAAAGTTTTTTTATAGTTACTTTTCAAGATATTTTATTAAAATTGTTGATTATTGATACTTCTAATAAATAAGAATTAAGCAGTATACTTAGATATTTAAATACTGATATGACTGATCAGAAAGACTGTTAGGTTAGTTAAGTTTATTCAGTGTTATAAAAACAAAACAACCTACATTTATGTTATTCTCTTTTTAGTTTAGTATTATTCGATTATTATTACTTAGTATTGTATGCTCATACTGGTAGTGTAACAAAATTGCTTTTGTTTTTGAAAATATTTTGATTTTGATTAATAATTAAACATTTCTCACTCAATTTGTGTATTTTTTCACATATATGAATCTACCCCATAGCGTGTATGAAAGTGCCCCACATGCGGGGCAGTTTCATACATATTTTATTTTTTATATTAGCTTTGACAGAAAGCCACACAAGTGTATTTACACATATAACATATTTTTTATATAAAGTCAGATAGCAAGACTATTAGTTTTTTATGAATCGATATAGATATTTATACTAGATAACATTCTGTACGACAAAATATAAAAACTGTATGAAGCTGCCCCATCTCCCCCTATATATGTAACTAGCGACCCGCCCTGGCTTCGCACGGGTGCAATGCTGATATTTAATGGATGTTATCGTACATATAAACCTTCCTCTTCAATCGCTCTATCTATTAAAAAAAACGCATCAAAATCCGTTGCGTAGTTTCAAAGATTTAAGCATAAAAAGGGACAGAGAAAGCGACTTTGTGTTATACTATGTAGTGACGATACATTCTACCGCGTCTCTGGGTCTCAATTGGGGCGTGCTGCTAGTTTAATGTTACAAAGGCGGAGTAAATCTACTATTAATTATGTAAAGTGAATGTTCAGTGTTTTGATGAAAACTACATTATGTTCTGAACATTTTACCATTACTATACTAATAGAATATGTGAAGTATAGTTATAACAATTCTTCTAATTAAATATGTAGAAAATACTTTCTTTGAACATTGTTATTAAATTCTAAATCAGAACAATGGCTTCAGTTGAGTATTTCTGTACAGAAGCCAACGGTTTTACTAAAATCATCGTGAATTTAATGCATTCACAAATCTACAAAATACGCTATGCTCAAATTCAGGCGAAACTACAGGTTGAATAGCTTCGCATGCTCTTAAAATCCTTCTGCAAGCAATTGTATTTTTCACGAGACGGTTGAATAATAAACTTTAAGCTTCCCCAAAGCACATCACGGGTACAATATTCAGCAGTTTGCAAGTGGATTTAGCCGAGGTAGGTGTAAGCGGGAGGCTACACACACACAGTTCGGCAAAGGCATTAAATATTTCAGCCTAGCAATATGGTAGCTACTGGGAAACGATATACGAGAACAATTTTAAATTACATTACTAAACAACGTTATTTATAGTTTATGTAGTGTTAAAACATGATTTGTCGTTTTTTTTTCTTTGGTTTTTGGAATATTAATAAACTTAAAATTAAAAATAATAAGAATGTCATAAAATAATAATGCCTTAAGAATGTTATTACGAGACACCACCAAGGGAAACGAATAATTAATACAAATACTTAAACAAAAGTCGCAATCTTTTTTTTCTAAGTGTATATTCATAGTGAATTTCACGTTTCCTCACAGGAAATGCCCTTCAAGCCGATTTCTTGAACCACTTTTGAGCGGCTGCTGAGCATTTTCTGTTGAAAAACTCTCGTAACACTTTGCCCGACCGTGAAATTGAACCCGGGATTCTTAAACCGCCTACATACATACTTACGCTGCATGAGCATGAGGCAATTCATTTAAAAGTTTTTTTTAATTTTAAAAACGATTCAAATAGCATTATAATCGCATGGCTCAAATAAGCGGTGTTTCGTGGAGTATGTTTCCAGATCGAAATAAGTTTTATAGGAGATTTCTATTAAAAACTTTTTAGTAATAAAACGAAATTCATAGAAATGTCCGGTAAACAATATCAATGAAATGTAAGACAATGTGCTTGATTGTCTTATAGTTAAAAATAATAAAGATATTTATTGAAGTTAAACAATGTCATAGAGAACACTTAAATCTAGTTTACATGGTAAAGAAATCTTATTATTTATTGAAACGAAACTTGAATGTAATAGAATAATTCTGGTGCCCAAATAAAGATTTAACTTGTGTATCGGGCACCAGTGAATTACAATGAGGCATTGCATGTTCATGTATTTCTCCTTAAAATTGGTCAATAGCAAACTGTGCCAGTAATAAGCATTGTGAAAACATTTTTTCGAATTTAAAATGATATTCGAACTCATTGGATCTCAATTTTAACCATTTAAATCATACTCGATAGTCGACACTGAGAGATGAAACAATTTTGACAATAAATATCGAGTGATGCCCGAAATATTTGAATATAATATAATGTAAGATGTATTCCTGTCTTTTATATTTAAGTTTTATTTATGGTTCGAAGGCTTCGCATAAGCCACAGTGTACTGTTTATTTTATAGAATCGATTTGATAAAATCGATCGGAATTAACTTTTTTTTGGAGTGGTCACTTTTATGCTGTCATTTGTCAGCTGAATCACGCGCTGTCAATGTCAAATGTGACAAGTTTACGAACTCAAACAATGTTTTCGTGTTTTACAACTCACTTTTAAACTCTTTTTATAATACAACCTAACGTAAGCTCAATACTGTATGAAAAACAATTTGTGTGTTCATAATTTAGTGTATTCAATGTGCACCAACCATGTCGGGTGACGAGGAAAACGTGCATTGTTTGGCGGGCACTTCGGGCGATGCGCCTGGAGGTTTGATCATCAAAAAGAAGGACAAGCCTGCCGATTTCCAATTTGTTAAGCCTTCGTTATTGGGCCTAGACAAACTAGCTGCAGCTAAGCGGAAGCAGAACCAGCTTATATCTTTCCAAGTTGAAGAAAATGACGACGAGGAAGAAGTTGATAACTCTGAATCTTCTGCCGTGAAAGAACGCAAATACAGAAGACACAATGAAGAAACTCCTACATACACTGGTGGAATATCGGAGCAAGCGCGGGAAAGAATGCTGGAGAGATTGCAAAAGTAGGTTTTAGCTAAAATAACTTTTTGGTTACATTTGATCACATATTTTGACTTAACTTAGATGAAAAATAACATGATACAGCATGTTGACACTGCTTCTCTTTCATTCCCTTACTTCTGTGGATTGCGACCACACAGGATCAGTTTCCACTTCGTACGGTCACTTATTTGTTGTAAATAAATAATGACAGTATTGACATATAATTAGTATAAATAAATAAAGAATCAATTATGTTCTAAAAGCCTAATATGTTACAAAGTTACATACCTGCTTTGATTGCACACATTACAGTTTTCAATATAATATGTGTTCCTTCAATAGAACATTGAATAAAGAACCCTTACTTCATAATACTCTAAGATATATTTCTTAGAAAAATGAAATAATGGGTGTTCTGGGTTTTTCAATAATTCAGTATTATTAAAAGTATTAGGTACCAATTTTATATGATTTATCTCTCGAAAAAAAATAGTTTTAATCACCATTATTCTCTGAAACTTATTTAATGCTTTAAAACAAAAATAACCCTTTCTATAAATTATAATGATTATACTATTTGAGGTTATAAGTTTATACATACATCATTTACAGGTCTGCTTTCACAATTCCATCCTAAATTTAATCAATATAATTTATCTGCCACTGTTCAACCTTAAAATATTTTCAAATTAAAACCAAAGCCTTATAATTTTCTTTTGTACACCAAATAAATAAAATAATTAAATATTGTGGATAAGATTGATAGAAATCTGTCTTTACTTGTTGCATACTGTCTCTGTGTGTACTTGAGAATTTTAACAAATTGTATTTTTTTTTAATATTGATTTCATTAATTTCTCTTAAAATACGAATGTTTACAGGCATGTTTTTATAAACTTTATTGTTTAATAAAAAACAAAAAGCTTTATGTAAAATAAAAGGCAGTCTATCGCTGATTTTGATCTCTTTGAAGCATAGGAAAGAATTATAATAGAACTAAAATAATATTGAAATTATGTTGTAATAACTTGTTTTTGTTTTGACAGAAGGGAAAAAGAAGCGAAAGAGAAAGGTGTTCACTATTCTACTCAAGAAGAGAAAAAGTCACGATCAAAAGAAGATGACGACTCCCGCAGACATTATGACAGGCGTGATCGAGACAGGGATAGAAGACGTGATGACTATAGGAGTGATAAGGACAGAGATAGAAGAAGAGATAGAGACTCTTCTAGGAGAGATAGGGATAGAGATCGGGACCGGGATCGCGACAGGAGAGATCGGGACAGTGAGAGAAGTAGAGACAGCTCTAGAAGGAGTTATTATGAACCTAGGTTCAAAGACGAACCTAGAACACCAAGGTAAGCCTAATTATGAAGATATTATTAAAATAGGTAAATAATAGCTAACTTTTGCAATTTTAATGAAAAACTGTGTAATTACAATTTTCATAATCGTAGGAATTAAAAACATTGCGAAGTTCTACGTCTTCAAACCACGAATATCTGCCTTTAGAATTTTCATAATTAGGCCTGTAAAACTCACCTGTAGTTATTTTTAGTAGGTTAAATAATTTCATGAGCTTATTTTTAATATTTATCCTAACAATAAAAACATATTTTTTAATAATTTCAGCATGAAAGTATTGAAGCCGACTGATAAAACAGCATGGGACGATGACGACGATGATACCAAGTCGATGGTGCGTAAGTCGAGTTGGGATTTCCCTACTCCGTTGCCGCGGGACGGGGATCGTGGGGACAGACGGCCCATGCGGGACAATAAGGGAAGACTCTATGATAACACACCTAGAGCTACACCACACAAGTAAGTGTATTTTTATTTTATAGTTCGTATATTTTTTTGAGTAGTCAAAGTGAGTCATGAACCTTGGAATTTGAATTATACGATTTATGTACTCTTATGTGTGTTGGGAAAGTTATATATCTAAATATGGATCAAAGACTCAATTATTTTGCGTATCCTCTAGGATATGAGTGCATGTATGTATGTAATATTAAATTAAAAATTCATTATGATATCAACATTTTCTACCATTGAATGGACTAAATTAAATTTACAAAAAATGTGCACTGCTTAATATAATTACTTATATATCCTTCATCGCCTGACCTACTACAAAAAGGTATAAATTTTGACCGTTTGTTTCCAGATTCGCAAGTTCCCGTCGTGGTTTGGACATGGACGATCCCGAGTGGGAGGAGGCTGAGAAAAAGTTAGACAGAGCATGGTACAATATGGGTGAAGGTAATTATGTTCTTGTTGTTCATATGCACATATCATCATTTTTGTGCAAGTAGATTACTTTTAAAATAAAATAGAAACGGTCTTGTAATATGGCATGTCTATATGTGGCTTAATTATTCACTTAGGAGTTAGGAACCATTCAATAAAAAATACATGGCTGTCATGGCGCTGGCTCACTACTGCATGGTTCTATGTTACATTCTACGAGTTATATAAAACCTCGTAGTATTCAAACCTAAATAAGTGCTAAAATTGTAAAATGAAACCATGTAACAGTCGGCCAGCGATGGCTGTTTAAGATATTTCTTGAAATTCCTGAATATTAATCTGATTTAAAAAATGCTATTATATCTCTCGGTCGCACGCTGCAATTTATTCCATTTTTTTAAGTTAAATTTATTTCATTTTTCACCATATATTTAGGTTTTTATAAGGGTGTAATTTGCATTAAAATAAATTTATACAAGTACCTATGTAAAATTGATCAGTTTTTACCGTATTATGCAGCTGACAGAATATGTATGTACGTATGTATCCCCAGGCGAGGCAGACGAATCGGACCCGTTCGCGGGCGCCAGCGCGGAGTACGTGTCCCGCAAAGAGGAACAAGTGGAAAAGCGGCTGCGACGCAAGGTGTCTGCCCAGCGACAGCAGATCGACCGCGACAACGAACTGTGGGAGAGAAACAGGATGCTGACCAGCGGAGTAGTGCACCAGCTCACAGTCTCTAGTGAATTGGATGAGGTAATGGATAGTATTGTACCTTGGTGAACCATATTGTATCATATTGCACCATACTACACCATACTATTAGGTTGGCAGCTAAGTAATTGCGGATTTCGGTCGTAGATGGCTTCAGTTGATTTTTTAGGTTTGCTGGCGTAGTCCAAGTGTAAAACACATTTTGTATTTGATAGTTGGCAATTCAGCTATCAATCAGTAAAAAAAGTTTTTTGATCGGTTGCGTAGTTTTCGTTTTGTGTTCGTTGAAAAATGGAAAATCAAAAGGAACATTATCGTCTTATTTTGTTTTTTAATTTCGCAAAGGGAAAACGCATCGCAAGCTCAAGAAATAAAAAATGTGATGTTTTTTATGTATGATACAACTATATTTTTATCCACCCAGGAATTACACTACAAACGACTTTTTAGTTTGTTTGGTTTATGTATAAACTTATGCAATTCCTTTTCATTTTTCAGGAAAGTTTGGACCGAGTACATCTCTTGGTTCACAACATAGTGCCACCATTCCTCGATGGACGGATTGTGTTCACCAAGCAACCTGAGCCAGTCATACCGGTAAGTTTTACAATAACCATTTATTTTATTGTATCGGGTTGTAGGAGTAAATTCAAGAGTATTGTACGATCTACATTATAATTTAATAAGTACACCCAATAGTAACATTCTCAGATCTAAATCTCATGTTAACATACAAGTTTTGTTTTGTGTTGTCTTATATTTGAGGAAAACACAATCATTTGTCTGTGTATGGGGATCGAACCCGCGGTCTTTATTTTCTTTCTTATGTGTTACTGCTGGGCACAAGCCTCCTCTATCACTGAGAGGTTTTAATAATAAGCAGTAAGTACAGGGTGTATTCAGACCGTGATCGTAATCTAAGGCAGGTAATAGTTAAGGTGATAACAAACCCACTGATTTTAAAGAAAATCCCGAAAAATAAATAAAATAATTTAACGTTTTCTGTATAACCATCGGTATTAAATATAAGCGGGTTACATGGAAAACGTCAACATTTTTATCTTTTGTCGAGATTTTCTTTAATTATTGAATACACCCTGTATAATATTTTAAAATCTTTAAATACTTCCTTATGTTGTTTTATCGCTATAATGTATTTTATTTTCATCAATAAAATTATTTTCAGGTTAAAGATCCAACATCGGACATGGCTATAAACGCTAGAAAAGGTTCCGCTTTAGTAAAAGCTTTCAGAGAGCAAAAGGAGCGACGCAAAGCACAGAAGAAACACTGGAAATTGGAAGGAACTAAACTTGGTAACTAACCTGCTATTAATAATTGTCATAGTACAATATACTAATTAATTAAAATCAACTAATTAGATTTATAAAATTAGCTGGTTTTATGTATCCTCAAAATACTTTAAAATTATTTACTGTATCACTAGGTACAATAACTTGGAAGCTATCCGTTTAAGGATTATCTACAGAAATAATGCTTAAAATGATTATTTTACATCCAAGCTAAATTCATGGTATTTATAATTATAGTCAGTATGGTCTATTACACACGAAGGTACAAGATCCTAATATTTTTATCGTTTTTAGGTAATATCATGGGCATACAGAAAGAGAAAGAAGATTTGGAAGATGGACCTACAAAAGAAGCCTATAAGTATGCAGAGCATTTGGACAGTGGTGAGTTGATATTTATTTTAAAACTTGTGTTCTTAATAATTTTGTAGTTGTTCAAATAAGTAATATACCTCTATATCTTATATTTTTTGAGAAATGTATGACTTAGTACATGCAGTAAATTAGTGTTCACTTGTATCAACAGATAGCACTATTAATCTTAAGAATCAGACAATCATAAGTCTAGAACAAGAAAAAAATCCTGTTAAATGTATTTTAGTCTTATTCAAGTATTTCTTAACAATAACATGGTGATTGGTGCACAAAAATTGATTTTTGAGCCTCTAAAACCTAAACAGCCTTATCAAAAATTATATTACGCTATTTGCAGAAGCTCAAGAGCCGGAATCTAAGTCAGATTTCGTAAAGAAGAAGTCTATATCAGAACAGAGGCGGTACCTGCCCGTGTTCGCGGTGAGAGAGGAACTGCTGCAGGTCATCAGGGAAAACAACGTCATCATTATTGTTGGTCAGTAGGATATGACGTCACTTAGATAGAATACTGTATTTATGTGCTTGTTGATTAGTTGTTCTGTGGTCTGAAAGATCTAGATTCAAGTTCAAGTAATTTTCTTGCAGGACGTTCTGACTTTTACATTGTAATATGAACCACAATTTAGTCATTACCTATGTATAGTGTGACGTAATGTGGAAATAAATTAAAATCTTTATTCATTGTTTTATATTAGGTTGTTATGATTATGGAAGTTTTGAAAAACACATGAGACGTGCTACTAAAAGACGGTATAAGACTAAAGAACTCTTTAGAATTTGTTTTATGCGTTTTTATATTACGCTTACAATGAATGTTGTGGATTAGTGGGGGAGGAGAAGTGGGAGCTAAGTGATTTTTTCTGAATATTTTTGATATGTTTTGTATTGTTCAGGTGAGACGGGCAGCGGTAAGACAACGCAGCTGACGCAGTACCTGCACGAGGAGGGCTACAGCCGGCTCGGCATGATCGGCTGCACACAGCCGCGCCGCGTCGCCGCCATGTCCGTCGCCAAGCGCGTGTCCGACGAAATGAACACTAAGCTAGGTATGTATGGCCTTTTGAGTTGAGTTTTGGGCAGGAATAATGATACAAACCAATAACTGAGCTACCCATGAACACCCACAATACCTTAGGAATCATCAGTGTGTTGCCCGCCTTTGAGATAAATGTAGGCTCTTTTTGTAAAGCATGTGGTATTTTAGCATTCCGCATATTGTAATATACAGGTGTATTCAGGACGTGATCGAATACTAAGGCAGGTAATAGCTATGCTGATTACAAACCTATTGGTGCAAAAACAATGTTGACGAAAAATAAAAAACAAATGTCGTTTTTGTAACAACCACATAAGTTTAGTACCAGTAATTGTTAAGAAATCATCGATATTTTTTTAATGTCACGTTATTTACAACCGACGTGGCCATTGCCTGCCTTAATTTTCTATCGCTTCTCTTTACCTCCTGGCTCCTGTATATTTTGCCACCCTCCAAAAATTCGCTAGCAGTACACTTTGACGATTTGGTGAAAATCGCAGGAATCCGCTGGATACAGTCCAATAGTGGACTTCTTCTGGCTAATGATGATGACATACTGTATATTTTCCCAAACCCCCTCTTTTTTTAAATTTCTAAAACTCCCTCTCACTATAACCCACATTCCCCCCCCCCCCAGGCGACGAAGTAGGCTACGCGATCCGTTTCGAGGACTGCACATCCCCCAGCACGGTGATCAAGTACATGACGGACGGGATCCTGCTGCGGGAGGGGCTGCGGGAGCCCGACCTGGACCACTACTGCGCCATCATCATGGACGAGGCGCACGAGAGATCGCTCTCCACGGACATGCTCTTCGGACTGCTGAGGGAGGTCAGTGGTGTATCAAACTATATTAAGTAAGTGGGATGGGGGGCTTGATGTTGATAGTGATAATTTTCAAAGTATAATATGGAAATGCATAGGTGGTTGGTGCCAATTTTGGTTGATTGAAGAATTAAATGATTATGGGGATAATAATGGTAGGGGATTTTTGGTGAGGCTTTTGGTTTGGTCGGAGTTATGAAGTATAGTGAAGAAGAGTGTTTTTTTTATTTTTGAATGTTATCGATGTGTTTTTTTTCATTACTCTTTAAAACATACATTTTTTCGGACTTACTGTATAGCAAAAAAACATGAAAGTAATATTTATATTTTATAACTAACTTGGCTGTATAAACTATAAGTAGTTTGCCTAAAATCAAAGGTTTGATGACGTTTAAATTAGCTTTATAAACGTCAAGAAAAATGTTTATTATATCGGACAAAATATAAATTTTTGCAACAGGGAAAACTAGACTAAACAAGTTGAATATAACGGCACACGAGTGCGTCACAGTGTACACATTAAATAATAATTATGGCAATTTAATATTACCGTATTATAAGCGAAAATTCATAAAAAAAACTATAAATACAATCGCAATAAAATAAAACAAAAAGCCAACATCACGCGGTGTTCCCAGGCGGTCACCCATCCAAGTACTGACCGCGCCCGACGTTGCTTGACTTCGGTGATCGGACGAGAACCGGTGTATTCAACGTGGTATGGACGTTGGCGATGTAATATCCAAATTTAATGTTCTCTACATAAATTAAGTTAATTTGACTTAAGTGCGATTGCAATGAATCATTTGTTAGGAACTGTGTTTTAACTACATAGTACATATTAAACGGACGCAAATTTTAATTCCCGTTCATTCGACAGGAATCCTCATATATTGTATGAGGATAAAAAGTAGTCTATATTATTCCCCAAATCTATGTCCAAAAATAGTTCAAATCGGTCGACTAATAATATTACTACATGATGATGATCGTAGGTAGTGTTTTGTTACAAATCATGTCATATTCGTTTTAGTCCATAAATGTGAAATCATTGTCATTTCGTATCTAGCTCCGATTTATATTACAGATTTCTCTTTATAAAAACTAGAACATTTAAGTCAAACATGGGATATATCGTTCGCAAGCCGCACAATTATAAATATAATAATACGTAGTTATAAGTATCTTCTTTATGCGGAAATACTGTTAGATGTTTTGTTATGTCAGCTTCCTTGTCGGAGTTGTCAAGGCGAACCTCAATCCGTTAATGTTATTATCTAGAATCTTTAAATCAATAATATCTATTAATGTATGGGTATTATTTTTATCATAAAAACGTTGGAAATATTAATATCACACAAAGATATCCTTTATTGTAGACTCAAAATCAGGTTTAGGGTTTAAAAACATCTGGGTACAAAGTCCAATTTAATTTGTATTATAAAACTGGTTTTGTAAGCTTATTTTAAACTGTTTATATTTGAGACCTTCATTATTTGGTCGGTCAATTTTTATGTTGATAAAATTTGTCGACCGTGACTTAAAAAAAAAATACGCTATATGTAGATCATTCTAATGTTCTACATAACTTGAGTCCGGGCCACAATAATTTCTTTTATCATCACCTAAGCACTAATTAAATATTCAGACCATAACTTACACTTTGATTTCGAAATGTAGACAATGTTTGACTTAAAATTTTCTTAAGTTTACTGTGGGATTAGAGAACTACGATTATTTTATATTTTATGTAAATATTGATGTATGATAATGATACATCAAATCATGGTGATCATAAGGCGGTCGCGAGTTCAAGTCCTGAAACATTCCTCTGACTTTTTGAAGATAATCAAAATTAATTATCACATATGTACTACAATTAATAATAAATATTAGCGCTAGTATGTATTTATATTCATACTATTAGTTTAGATGAGTAACTTGTACTCGTTCGAAATAGCTTTCAAGTTCTAGCAATTAAAAAATAATTTCACTCTCAAATACACTCGTGTCGTAACATCGTAGGTAATGTTTATATGTTACGTAATGCTCGTAGTGCAATCTAGTTTGCACACCACTTTTTTACAGCCACTAGCGGTTGTTGACCTAAGATAGATAATGGGGAGTCATAGACAACTATTGACAAAAAGTATTTTTTATTGGTTCATATGCAAGGCACGGACGAATTTAATTACGGATTTAACACTCGATACAAATAAGATTATATGTTTACGAATATGCAGTTATTTATAAGTAATTATAATAAATTATAGTTTTATCTCTATCTATAATAGGTAAAACATTTGAACTTAAATAATATCATTAGAAATTTAAAAAATCTAAAACTTTCTCTTTAAAATATTATTCTTAGGTGCCGTAAATTCTTATTTGTATATGTACATAACTACAAACCTGTCATGGTAGGTATATAAGGGTGTCATAACAAAAACAATATATCGTAATCATGTAATCATTTATTCATAAAAAATGCTTCATTATAAATAGAACATTTAAAACTTACACACTAATACAATTCACAACAGCCAACACGCTTAATCCACGTTAACATATACATTATTTCGACATTATTATAAATTAAAATACTTTATTCCTTCAACCCGTCAATTGTAAGTCTGTCATACTGTCAAAGTTATGTCAAAACATGGAAAGTGATTACAGTCGAAACCGGATATAACGACACTGAAGGGACCTTATATTTCGGACGTTATATCCGATAGTTGTTATAAACGATAGTAATTACTTTATATAGAATGTGCCGGGACCTTACCATTCGGTTGTTATAACCGGTCCGTCGTTATAAGCGGTGTCGTTATAACAGGTTTTCACTGTATGTCTGAAATATTCATTCGGAAATTTTAAATTTGCAAATTATTTGGGTGTTTCAATATTGACGGGTTAAACAGCTAACAGCTTGAATACTTTTCATAATAAAAACTGACTACGAAATGCATTTTGTTACGCCTCAAAATAGAAGGGAATCTTTTATCACTTGTAATACATTCGCAGTTCAGTTGCGTGTTAAATTAATTCATCAATAGAAATTAAACAGTCTTATTTGAAAGAGACAGTGTTATCGAAGTACATTTAAGACTAGGGTGTCACTCTTCAATCGCAAACGATATTTCCTTCTTTCGACCAATGATATACACTAATATCAATAAGTTAGAGCGAAGTATATAGTTATACATACGAGCCAAGGGGCGTCTTTTGTTTATACGAAGGAATGTTTTCGAGAATTGTTTTTAATTATCCTTTTTTTAAGTAACGATATTCAAGCTCCCATTTACGAGCTTCTTTCACAATAAGTACTCGGACGTATTTACAATTTTGCACATATGAATCATTCACACGAAAATAAGCATCAATATTTTAACGGATTTATATTTTTTTTTTAAAATAGGCGATAAATTTTGGAAATGTCAACATAGCACGATAAACTTTCAATATGTAAAAGGTGCCCTTGAGCCAAGAGATATTTATCAAGAGAGACAGAGTAAACAGTACGTGTACTGGATAAACTTAGTGAAATTCACGTAAGGAACTATATAGAGCTGCTCAATTCGACTTTGTAATATTTTTTATACGTTGTCTATTTTCCTGGACACTGGTCGCCAGAAGCAGGGGAAGCAGGAGTATTTGACAGCGGTCGGGCCGCTGGACTGCGACACTCAGACCGATTTGGCCTTGTCCCTCGCGTAGTTTTGGCTGACGAGCATTACGCCCATGTTCATTCCGATATTGCCCCATTTGAGCGACTCGCTTATCTGCAACAATGAAATTTAATCATCAGTGACCTATTTAGCATTGAATAACAATTAAAGACTTTATTCCAAATCGAATCAACTGTGTAAATTCATTATGAAAGAATGCGTTTAACAATTTAATGAGTATAGTAAATGCGATAAATAAACTCATGTTTATTTTACAAAGAAGGAATAAAATAACATGTTTTATTTCAAACGTTAGCACGCAAGCTTCGAGAAAGGTGGATAAACGCGTTAATTACTCAAACACTAAAATCTATTTTAACAACACTCCGAGAGCGTTAGTCACGGCTTTAAATTTAAACTAACATTGAGAACGAATATAGAAATTGATAATATGAATTTTTATCATTAGTTCAATGATGACCTATTAAGTATATTTAAAAATCGTTTCATTGTTCTTAAAATTAAATCGGCCTTGGCACTATGTATTGATACCTTTATCATTTTGTAACCTTCTTTAATGATTGTTCCATTGAACAGCTTCTTCGCACTTAATAGAATAATTGACAGATTTTTTAATAATACTTAATATTATGTTAATAAAACAACACATAAATACACATACATATATTATGAAAGAATGACACTCTAATATACGAAAAAGACGTCATTAAAAAAAATGTTAAGTATAGGTTCACGATATCAACAAAGATTTAATTTGGATATTAGCCATACCGTCTTGTCTGTGAATAAAAAAAAGTCATGTCTCTATGACGAGTATGACGATGATATTTTTATCTATTTTTACGGTATTTCGTGATATGTTATCGTTAAAAACTCGGGTCTGTTAATGTTGTCAAGTATCTTATCGGTATTGAACTGAGATACCGGTTTTCTGTATCTGTGACTGATAATTTTTTGATATCGATAAGCGTTTTGATGTAAAGGTTACCGGGGACAATGTTTATTTATGATTCAATTGTGCACTGTTTTATAGTTAAAGTTTGGTACAATTTGAAAAAAATAATCAATATGTTTTAGGCTACCGTAGTGTATCTCGGGTTTTAAACCATTTAAGTTTCTCCAAAAGTTGTTTTTAAAAATGAAAATGCATCGCAAGATAAATAAACTAGGCTTACAAAGTACTTGAAAATATGCGTTAACTTCTCTGAATATATCTTTTAAAATTAGTCAACGCGTCACGACAAAAAGGTTGAATCAAACATTTTCCCGCCACTTCGACCAATAGCCCGCCAATACATTCGTGCCTCAAGTCACGGATACTTTTTTTCATTCCATCGACGATTCAAACCGGTATGAACTGCTTTAGTCCAGTTTACAACGATCGATGTTATGAAACGGTAAACAATGGTATTGGAATTAACTAGTTTTTTACTCTATAAATAGCATCGACTCTTGATAGCCATCGTTCTAGTATTGCTTTGCATGCATTATCGGTTCTATTGGTCTATTTATGTGATTTTGACATGCTTTCGATGTTTTTACGTCATCGCTATAAAAGTATGGTTTATAAATTAGTATTATTTAATTCAAGACAACAGTTCTGTTAATTTTAGAATTTTAAATATCAATACCTTGCTGGCAAAAAGGTAGATTACTGTATTTATGGTAAAATTAATGATAATCTACGTCCATTGAAACTTCCTCTAAGAATTAAACAATAACAATGTTTGTGGGAAATCAACAGTATCGGTGGTTAACATTGTTTTATTTTCCTTGAATAATCCGCCACCGGTTCGCGGGATTTGCATTGACGTATTTCATTTGTATACGTCATAAATCTATGCCATTTGACCGCATTACAAATGTTTGTTTCCAATAAACTAACGCATTACAGAGGAATACGGTTGCAGTGACCGTCACTTGTTTTTTTGTACGAATCTAGTACTCGTTCGTTAAAAAAAATCCAAAACAAATGACTGTACCTACAAAATAAGGAAAATTGTAGCCATTTATCGATATGAAGAGAATTTTTATTTATCATTTAAATAATAAATTTTGCGGTAAATTTGTATTAAATGTGATGGTCACTCTGTATATGTGGATTTGTTTTTTTAATATACGAGTAATCAATCAAATAATTAAAACTGACTGCACAATTGTATTTATTCAACTTTTAACGAGCATTGTGCTATGGGTTTCTTATGTTATCACACTGCACATATAATTTTATGTTTCTTATCTATAATTTTGTACGATAATAGGTAAGTACGTGTTGCACCTACTTCGATATTATTAATCATCTATACTACAAACTGCTCTTATTTTCACACTAAGAAATTGCCGACGTTACATCATTCTTATTTCTGAACGTTGCAAATCCATTTTGCGTCTGTTTTAGGACATGCCACCTAACTGACGTCAATTCACTCAAAAATTTAAAAATTTTAATATTTTTTTCCTCGTACGTAACATCGTTAAAAATCACAAGTCTAAAATAAATGTATTAATTATTGAGACGTCACTAAACAGCACAAAGTTAACACATTCGTAACAGATGGATGGAATTTAAACGAAGTGAAAATTATTGTGAACACAGATGTGCGAACGGTCGTCATGTGTTTGAGGTTGAAAAAGCGTTTTCGTTACCAAGTGAACTGTTAAGCTTAAACAAATAAGTGGTAATATTGGTGATAAATAAGCGTTGAAAATAATCTCCTATAATCTCTTTAAATCGCGGTTCTAAAACATTGAGTACATTTTCCTTCAATGTACTTCTTTTAAATAGGTCGTTGACACAAATAAACAAGACGATCAAAAGGCAAAATCGACACGCCACTTCGTAATATAGTTAGCAATCCGTTCCATACTATTAGTCAAGGTGAATGGACTTTGAATTTGAATAATCGATCTCTCAGACTACAATTTGCATATTACTATTTACATTCTATATTTCGCATTCTCTTATTTTCCTTACTGCACTTAATTAAAATGAGCACGATTTCACTTAAATTCCGGTAATGTTGGACGAGTTAACATTTAAATAAATATAATACAACCTTCGAACATTTATTATCTTTCTTATCTCGGTCACGCCGTGTCGCTTGCTGCCGTCTCACGTGTAATTTGTATAATACATGTATTACATACAAATAAATTAGTAATGTGTACCTAGCGATGGATTAGAAAGAACACACATAAAAGGGGGCACATTGATTTCAGCAACGTTTATCGCTAACAACCCAATCTTTATAATCCAAAATCTCACCGGTATTATAGTTGCCAGCAGTAAGTGTCCAAAGCGCCTCAACGATTACCATCAAAAGATGATAATCATGGGTGTTTTCGACGTCGTTAAGCTGATCTGTAAACAAAATTGCAGCGTTGTGCGATCTCTCTTTTTTGTATTGTTCGATCCCATTGTCCCCATGCAAGTCTGCATGAATGATCGCCGATCTCCGGTGCGTCCGTTCCTCAATGGCCCGTTTGAAGAGTCCACAAAGAGCGCAAACTTGTACATTGGCATTGACAAGCACATAAAGCTGGATGAAATAATGCGTTGCAGTTTTTGTTTGAAGCGCTAAATGAGCATACGAAAACCGCCTTTACAATGTGTACGTGCATAAACGTGTTGTAAGGACAGCTTTGCAACTTTACGACTGTCGACACGCAACGGCATGCAATTTAACTTGTGAAATAAACTATCACACATTCTAGAACCGAAAATAACTATAACCGCGTTAATTTGGCATATGGACGACGCTGCATCGGTTCGTATATGTTCGGGATTCGCGAATGCAAGTGTTTGCCGGCGCGAAGAATACCGTTATTGAGAGTTCTAGAATTTCCAACGAGCACGATTTAATGATACATTTTCACTTTACCTGTCGCATGCGAGCCTCTTGCGGCGTCTCCCCGTAACGGCACCAGTGGACGAAATGCAGGGTATTGTGCCAGTTTCTCTCGAACCTGGACTTAGTTGCCATATCCAGCTGCAATCAGTAGAAGCCTCCTTAGTAGCCGTTCCACTGTTCAACTGTGCCCACAGTGGCCAATAGACGAAAGCCCCGATGAGGCTTTCGCTATCTGAAATGAGAGGTTTCCAATTCTGACGCAAGCCTACGGTGTTGAAGGAAGAACGTTAAAGTTCGAGTCGAAGATAAGTGACAAACCATTTAAGGTTAGAATACATGCATTATTTGGATAAGAATCTATAGGACAGACAGTATCAAAAAGAATAGATGTTATGGATACATTCAATGAATACGATCTGAATCTAAATTGTCGCACGTGTGTGCGGTAAAATTGGGGCAGCGTTGATTTGCATACAAATCGAGGTCACGCATTGAATCTCTGCCTTACGTATTACGAGTCGTTATCGAGTAGCGATTGTTTCCAAACGTTGTTTATAAAACATTGTGAGTGTTAACCATGTGGTAATTGGGTTTACGGCGTTTACTACCACGGTCTTAGCAGCCGTGAGTTTGTAATCTCGTGACTCTGTTTGGGCATCCTCGAAGGCCGTCCGGTTATGTCATTTCGAATGGACGGCCCGCGGTGCGTTCGACTTGTTTATCCACTAATGTTTCGAATTTTTTGTATAGGTTTTAGCACGTGTATGGCTTACGTTATATATTTTTTTAGATTTTATGCAACATTTTTTTTACTGTTTGAATCACATTTTATGTTGAACGTTTGTAGTAAAATGACTCGCAATAAGTAAGAAGATGTTCATATTATCGATGCACTAGGGATTTGGAATTGGAAACGTAGTTTCTCCGGGTTGTGTGTGGTTATTACCTTTGCTCTGATATCTTTTTCGATGTTGGGGGTCTCCTGTTTGTCGTCCACGTTATTGATGCGTATTACAGAATCTTTCTTCCAAAAAGCACCGAGGGTTGTCTTCACAACACGTTTTCTCACACCTTTCTGTTGTACTGTGTAGACATCTATCTGTTCCGGGTTCTTTGTTTTTTCTGCAAAAAATATTACTTTTTAGGAAATTGTTGCAATTATCATGAAATTTATTACGTATTCTATTGTTTTAGAAACAGTTTTCCGACATTAAATTGTTGTTTTCGTCGTGATAATGATATGCGTGTTTAGGTATATCGCAATCGGGGCCAAGGTTTAAACTTGTGTGTCTAATATTTTGTTTTCAGATAGAGGTGAATATTTACATAGAAAAAATAATAAAGGCTTTAACACTTCCAAGTCTCGAGCCCAGATAACCGAATGAGTGAATTACCAGCATTTAATTTGATCATCAGTTGATCTCATTACAGGCACACCACATACGTATATTATACAAAAGGCATTGTGTTAGCGTTACGGTGGCGGTGTGCGATGCGGCGCCGGTCGCGCCAACTTTAGTCTCGCATCGAGGCTCGCGCTTACCGCACGGTATCCGCGCTCCTACATTGCCACGAAACACTTCGAAAACATACAAAATTATCTCGGAATAATTTACAATACGTATCGTTTGTAACGTACCTTTACCCTTCTTCCACATGGCGACCGCGTACATATGGTAATCGGGGGACAGAGCGGAGTCTGGCGGCAACGGGTCCTCTGCCCTGACCTCCAGAATGAATCCGGACTCGAGAACGGCGCACAGTATGTTCTGTTCATCGTGCTTGAACCACTTGGTCTCACGCAGCTTGTGGATCGCGACCGACGAGCCGAAGCGCGGCTTCTTCGGCGCGAACAACGCCTGAGCCTGACTGCCGAAACGGCTGAGCAGCCCCTTCACCGTCGGCTGCGGCGCCAGGCTCTTTTCGGGCGGCTTGATCTGCTGGAAACTCCGGCAGGTCACGAACCTCGCTTCCATTGAACCCACTCCTCGCACTTATTAACGAGACAAGCCTCCCGCCAACACTTGATTTATGCGAACGCGGCTGTGTCTTCGCGGACAGTTTGCGCGGTAAATTACTCTCACTTGAGAAATCACGTTTTATAAGTGGCACTTTCACAATTGATGCGCGTGGTATAGCGTATGTTGGAGCACTGAGCTACACGGCGGCGCGGGAACGATAGACGCGGCGCGCGCGTGGGGGCACGACTATATACCGCTGTTCGATGGGCGGCGGGGGGCGGCAGCGGGCGGCGGGGGGCGGCGGCGCGCGGGCCGGGCAGCCCCGCCGGTCTCCTGCTGACCTCACTAGTGCTGGGCGCCGTACGATAATAATGTTATTGTGCAGTCTTTATTACATCCTATTTTTATTGCGCTATTGTCGGAACTTCGCCTGGCTCTTAGCTGTCAGGTAGCTTCTAGATAGCGTTGATCGCAAACATCCTTTTCAGGATACGTGACTTGTGTAGTGTCGGACTAAACTGCTTGAGGTCAAAATGATTCAATTGACAGCAATTTTTATTAGTTACATCAAACTCCTACATACATTATTGATGATGAATACAATGCAGATTAGCAGTTATCTGACGACACCAAAAGATATGTCTTGAATAGTAACCAAATATAAAAAGGAATGCATTTCTGTACGATTCCTCAAAAATGAGGTAACAATTTTTAAAATATTGTACCTATATTTTACCGATAACCGATTAATTCGGTTATGTGGAAACTGTTATCGGTCATACCGCCATCACTGCGATGCACCGGGCTTGACCTCACTGGGTACTTGTTGTCGCAGCACCCCCTCCCCCCGGCCCCTCGCCCGCGCGCCGCAGCCCCCTCCCCGCGCGCCGTGCACGACGACCGCGCGACATGCCGGCGCCAAGCGGCAGCGAGTTTTTTTTAAATTTACATTTTACGATACCGTAAATCGAGAAAAGTTATTGATTACGGACTTGTCAATTCCGGTTTTTGTTTTTAGAATGCTGTATAACACCATTCACGGTTCGAACTTTTGTTCGTAGCTTAGCTTTGAGAGTTGTGTATGGGCGGGAAAGTAGTTTTATCAAGTCAATTTGGTGGTTATAATATATGAAACGAAATGTTTTAAATACAAAACTTCAAGTTAATTTACCGTTGGGATGTACTTTCAATTTAACCATACGAATCAAAAAATGTTTAAAGATGAAAATCCTGATGCGTACTTTCCCCCAAACAGCAATCTGAACTTTATTTCTATTCCGTCGTTTTACCACCTAGTATTTGCTACGTAATAGGGGGCGAGGCTATTGCCCTTTCTCAGGCAAATACGCAGATTTAGTTCTGCGTGTTGCGAAAAGCAAAACCCACAGCTATCGAACATGAGACCCTTAAATTTTGCACCAGTAACTTTTGCTGCTAGACCAAAGAGGCCGTCTATATTTTAATGGGAGGCCATGGACCGTGGTACTTACAAGAAAAAGGTCTTTTATTCCACCGGTGATAATAGTTATATTGATGTTTTGATACGCATTACGTTACTGGAAACGATGTGACGTGTATTTTAAGTATTGTTTCAGTTCCCACAAACCTGTATATCGAGAACCAGCGTAGGAATTCCGAGAAAGATGCGTGATCGAATAATGTTATCTTCGCTTACATCACGCCTTGAATATTTAATCTGCCGGTAATGAAGACTATTAATTTAATTTGAATATTTATAAGTCGCTCCATACTCTGATGAGCACGCGTGTAGTCTACAGATCAAAAAGTTATGTACAATGCGGACGTTACTAGAAACAGTGGGATATGTATCCAATTATTTTACCTTTGAGATAAGATAATAAATATTAAAAAATAAGTAACAAAATTACTCATAGTCTCAAACCAAAGCTATGATGCTGTAGAATAGTTTACCAGCCTAGCCATCCAGCTAGGTCTTTTAAGCTTAGAATGTAGTAGCGAGAGATCAATGTCTCCTAACATGCCTAATGCCTTGGTTGTACTGTGTCCATCATCAGATTAATTTAATTTGCCATGTTATAGAAACACATTAGAATACAAATTTTATTTCATAGGAACTGAAATGCTAAAATATTTTTGTTCGATCGTGAATAGTTAGAACACGCGGCCCCTCGTTTCGCAGTGTCTAATCAACGGCGCCACGAAAGGTGTCGAAAATTAGAACATTCTTGTTGTAAACTTATTGTGAACCGGTTAAGTTGTTATTACGTAGGCGCACCTTAAATTCTGGCGAGATCCAAGGCTTGGAGGCGGGGCGGTGACTCATTTGCAAAGTTTTAAATGCCGCTCCATGCACACATCGCTTGTTCGTTGTAGGCGTTTAAAATGTTTACGCACTGAGCTCATGTTTCCCCCGTGAGTACATGTGTACTTAATAGCCCGTGATAACGTACACACATACATGAACGCCTTCATAATGGAGCTAGTAGGAACGTATCACAAACGTTAGGCTTACTGTTTTGCGTTGGGCGTAACGTAATCAAATCTGAGACTTTTACATCGTTGCAATCTTTTTGTGGGACAAACGAGATTATGTTATCGAATTTCCGATTTTAATTTTTGTCATTTTTAATTCTTTGAAGAAAGAGAAATTAACGTCTATTCGCATCCATATATCTAAAATTATCTTCATTTCTAAAATATTGCAGTGCTCTGCCATTGAGTTAGTTTTACTTGATGAGGTCATGATTCACCTAGTTCTTAACGGTTTCAGGGTTTGTTTGATTTTTTTATCTCCCCTGACACAAAAGCTCCAAAATTTTAATACACCTTAGCCAATACTATGACTGTCAAAATGTTTACATAGAAAGTTATATGCTATCCCTTCCCACGAACCAAGAAATTAATCTGTTTACACCACTACACACATTAGTTCCTCGACTTTAACGTAAGGCCTCTCAAAGTCATTATCACGGAAACCATCGAAGTCATTTGTCAAAAATCCTCGACCCATTGTACTTGAAGTGGAAGAGTTAGGCCGTGACCTCAATACCAGAATCGTCATGCTCTGACGTGGCTCTCAACGGTCCTAATGATCGTAAACTGAGCCATTAATTAATTTGTTAGATTTGCTGGTGTTAAAGTGTGTTGAATGCACTCAATAAAAGAGCGCGTGGCCTCTAAAGGACATAAATAAAAATTCAAATCGATTCTTTTTACAGTCCTAAGTTTCTCCATAAAAATCCTAATGAATTTTATAAATCAACATTGAATATTTATAACGCTTCAAGCTATTGGTGTGGGAAATAAAATTACCAATACATATTTGTCATTTATCACAATGTGAAATTTTTGGTTGGAATTTTCCCATAAATAAAGGTATATTTTTTTATTATTCCATTCAAACTTTTAATGAGATCGAATTCGTAACGACATATGAGTATCGAATAACAAGACCTTTGCTTAAAACTATTAATTCATAATAACGTACGTACACATACAAAGTCTCGTTACAAAACCTTAAGATAGTATCATTAATTCAATTGTTTCTTTAAAATGTACATGCTTAATAAATCATTCTACATATTATACTACAATTCTTTTTATATGTGTTAATTTCCTGTGTCTTGTATGTCTCTCTCTGTCTCCAGTAATGCGGCCTGCATCATTAATCAATGCTGGAATGATTAGAATTCATAAAACTGCACATTTAACATACAGTTTTACATTTGCGATAGGTGTAAGCTTTTATAGTTTGTCGTCAAAAAAATATAAGTCTAATAAATTGCCTAAGAGTCACTTTTCCCATGTTTGATGAGTGATACCCCAGATTCATACTCTTGAAAGAGCTTGCTGGTATTATAAATTTCAATGAAATATTAGCAGAATGATTGAAATGTATTTTTTTATTTTGCGTAACCTATCTTATGCAGGCAATCTCGCTAGATCACGATGGGCTTACCTCTGATAATAAGCAGTTATCGTTGATGACTTGTACAATGTTCAGGGTACACTCAAGCCAATATAAACTCTATCTGAACTGTTTGCTTGACTTGTACGCGTGCATATCGTTAAATTGATATCGTGATACATAACATTCCACCATGGGAGCACGTGTAATTACTATAACAGTAATTAGTAATGATTCTAGAAAAATCGAGTTATTAATATGATTTGACAATAATAACAAACCATTAAAATACAATCACCTTATTCTGACAAGTGATTAGCGCTTATTTAATTAGGATTGTAAACAAGGAAAAAGACCCTTTCTAGACGGTATATTTCTTTATCCGAGATAGCAAAGTCCCTATTGCGTGGGAGTGATACATGCCTGAAGAAATGTGAGCGCAGAAATACACCTCTGCTTACCTCTTCGAGGAATACAGGTGTGAGGTTACGTATGCATGTTAGTAGCATATGTTTTCTATGGAAAAAGGAGGCAAACGAGCAATTGAGCCTAACCTGATGTTAAGTGGTCTGCACCGGCTATTAACACTCACAATACCAAAGGAATCATCGGTGTATTGCCGGCCTTTGTTAGTTCATAAAAAAATGTATGTCTATTGTACAGACATTATATTTAACACATTGCCTAGTGTCAATAATTTAGAGTAAAGTTCATATCAATTTAAAACTGAAATATGTTAGCAATAAATAACAATACGAACAACGAGCTAGGATCGTTTCAAACTCATTCTTCAGAAATAGCAACTCGGCTTTGAAGACTACGGCTATTTTATTAATTATAAGTACACCGACCTTAATTAGATGTAAGGTTGAATAAATAATTTAATGATTTCATGTTTTTGCTAAAGTATACCACATAGACATTTTAGCAAAGAAATAAGAATGCTCAAAATTCATGTTGGTTTAGTGGTGTCCTGCTAGATGATATAACTAATTAGCAAAGGAGCCTTATGTAATAAAATTTATATACATCCTTGTTGCTTTTAATATACGCTACAAAAAATGAAATTTACCTAATTGCTATAAAGTTGAATATTTGCTTCATATCGCTATGGATAGAATAAGAATCATACAATTTATAATTTAATAATAATAAATATTTTCGTTCGTTCAACGATTTGCATATTAAATAAAAAATACCAATAAATATAAAAAAATATTTGCATACTCTAAAAATGTCTGGACAAAAACGAAAGCGGACGCTGCAAACGTCCATAAAATTTATCAAGCAAATAAATTTGATTGTAGCACAAGGGGAACACGTAACTTTGTATCTTCGAAGTCACGGAGCGAGATGGATCGTCGACCCATGAGATCTAGCTACAAAGATGTAAACATGCAATTTGTTACAAACAAACTCATTATTTCTACTGAGATTACTTAATATCAAACAGCTTTGCCTTGTTATTGAACTTGATGCCTATTGCTCTTTAGTAACTATTATGTAATAGGTGTAACAGAAAAGATGGTTGTTTATAGTTCTGTTTAATGGAATAAAAGGCAAATGGTCACGTAGGGCCAGGAAAGGTAGTCATAGAAGCCCATGAACAACCAAAACACAGTCAGTACATTACCGCCTTGAAGAAAAATAAGGCCTCTGTTACCGAAGGTTTGTAGACAGTAGGTGAAAACAAGACAAATATTATACAATTGTTGCAGAATTTAAATGTTATCCTAAAGTACATGAAACATTACGGATAGTTATCTACAAGGAAAATGCGATTTTAAATATCTGGTCTCAAAATCAGATGTCATAACTAAGATGCGACTTGCAAAATAACGTCTTAAAAATTTGAATAAAAGTGAAATTCTCGCGTCTTTTTTAAAGTAAAAAAAAAAAATAATGAAGGCCACTGATCCACCACACACAGATTTTATCCATTCCATGACACAAAAAAATTGTATAAACATGAGATACAGTTAAATGTTTATCAATTTCAAGACATATTTGCTGGAGTATTTTCATTTTTCTTAATATTATGTCTTGTCGATTCGGAAGGTATTACCGTCTTGAAAAAAACAACGCCTCAAGAAGAAGAACACATAATATAATTTTTTCAACTTTGTTTTTACGATGTACATATCTTTAATCCCATTGTATTCATTCAATATGGTCTACGTATTGAAAACAAAAAGTGTAGCAAATAAAAAAATATAATATGTTAATATTGTTGTACATTCCTTATTCGATAAAGTAATTGTTCCAAAATGAACCGTATTTTTCACATTATACATTAAACCAGTATTTCTTGTCTGTAGCGTGTTAAAAGTTATTCGTTCACAAGCGGTTGCTATGGCCCATACACGAGGACATGATTATGTTGAATAAATAAAAAACTGGATTTTACAAAACAAACTGTTTACTCGCAATGTCGTATGTGATTTCATTACTTTTTTAAACGATTGTATTTTTTGCTCCTTTATTTTTCTTTCCGATCAGTTTTATTTGTAAAATTAAGTGAATGTCTCAAAGAGAAATTATATGACTTTAGTTAAGAACAGATCAAAACTACAAGTTATTTTAGCGTGGATTTCTTTAGTCATTAATTTAATTATTATAATAACCAACTATTGCTCGCAATTATTTATGCAAATGATATACGTAAACATGATTATATATAACCTTTTTCGATAAATACTCTATTCGTCATAAGAATCCAGAGGTTATCCCTACAACCTCAGAAACCTCTTCTTTTTTTTTCAGACCTTAATATTGGTAAAACATCCAAATAAATACATAAATGATTTATAACATGTCTATACTGCTATTGATTTTTATAAAATTAGCTTTAGACTACCATATCGTGTTAGTAAACAGTGTGTGCAAACACAAGTATATTCCCAAGGAATTGTCGAGGGACAATAGTGAAAAGTTGTTGTTGTTTTGACAGCTGTTGCACGGTAAATTACCAGTTGTATTGATGTAATTACAAAGCGCCGAACAATATTTACTGTATTACGTCAGGAAACATTTAATTTGTTGTTTCAACGCTGTGATTTATGAACTCGACTTTAGACCTTGGACGTCGGCTTTAGTTTGTAATATTTTACTGTGTTTTTTTCGTGGTGGTAAATATGTAGAAATAAGCTCGTATTTTTTTTTAAACTGTATAGTGTGGCCTTCTAGTTTTAAATTTCTCAAGGATTCCTTGAGTGATATAATCAGGTCTATGTGAGCTTATATTTGTCGTAAAATGGGTCGAGGGGGATGAAATTATGAAAAGCGGTTATTTGTCGCCCCATCGCGTCGCGAGTTCAATCTCCGGGCACCCACCCTAGATTTGTTTTCACAATTGTAAATACACACATTGTTAATATACTTAGCGATTTATTAGCTATATTGATCAGCCTTTTACTTTGCCAAGACAATACCAAAAGAAACTATTGAATACCACATACTCCCTGTATGTGTGACGTGTCCTTGAGATGGAATTCTTATCGTAGAAAATTAACCAAGCGATAAGGAAAACATGTGAACGAAGGCCCTGCATCTATCATGATACGGTCATAATTCGGACTTGCCACGCCTGAAATGTTAATCCCACGATAGTATTTCAACACAATGGTGCTATCTTATCACGTAGAATAAATTACGTTCAAAACATAACCTTACCCAACGTGACCTAACTCAGACTTCCTCATATTCGCAATGTTTGTGAGCACAAGACGACGTTTTGACTACGTGCGAGTAAATAATAAATAAATACACCCAACAGTCACATACATAGCTCTGACCCCACACTAGGTTCCAAGACCTGTGTCGTGGGTATCAGACACTACGAGAGACTTTTTCGGTCTCACAAACACCCAGACCCGAAACAAATATTTGTGGTTCACACAAACATTTGTCTCGGTGCGGGGATCGAACCCGCGGCCTCTCGTTTCGCAAGCTGGTGTCTAGCCAACTGCGCCACGGGGGCTGTCAAGTAGGTTAATTCATTCATCATACGTTTCCCATTACTTGCTGGAATTACTTTATCTGAGAAATATATGGGCAAGTGTATAATATCTGGGACAGTAAATTATTGGATTTCTGTCTTAGAACAGTGAGCGGAACATAATCTGGATAATCCGCTCAGAATGCTTACGAAGCCAGAAAGTGAAGAATTTAGGTGACCGGGAATCGCGAAATATCAAATATTGTGTTGTAGGTACTCATTCTACGTAAGAAGAATATGAGGTTATGAAATTAAGTTATATTTAAACCAGTAGAAGGTAGTTAATTACCAGTATTGTACTAATTCAAATGTGTTTCAGTTGGACTTACAGCGTCATTTCATAAGGAATACGAAGAAGAAATAGTCACTGTGTGGAGAAAGATTAATGCCGTATGCTGAGATGAACCACTCAGTATCATCTTGTTTCTGCCCATAATATACGTGAAGAGTCTTTTCGTTTTTACAAATACCCAGACCAGGCCATATTTGTGAGCCACACAAACATTTCTCTCGGCGTGGATCCAAACCGTTTCACAGAGCCATGTGCGGCAGTCGTTGACAAATATAGATAAATAGTATTAATCAACAATTTGCCATATTCTGTGTCTATTGACGGAAATAGTTGATCTGCGCATAGGACCAGTTGACCTCACAAACATGTGGTCACGCGAAGAAGAATGCGTCGTAGGGCTTGGAGGTCAGACAACACAGCCAAGGCAACCTCGGCTTCCGACAACACTCGGAAGGGCCTATGGAGATGAATGCTTTGTCAAATAGCGATTTATCGATGCGATTTGTGTTGTACTCAGGTAATTACATTGAGTTATTGGGCGAGTAAATGGCTCTCGCGCGTGTAATTGGCTGGTTTAACGATATGTTGTTTAAATCATTTGGTCATTAAATAAAATGTAGTAAATGAAAATATTTCGATATTCGTTTTAATGACCGTAGCTATCGACTTTTAAACTTTTTTTGCGTGGAAGTCTAGTAGGTACAGGAGTGATGATAATGACTAGATTAAGTTGCCTTTTGATTTTCAATGATTGTATCATTCATAAAAAAGTATGTTATTTACTTATATATAATAAATTTTACGATTTACACTTCTGGTGGTATTTGTGTTGTTATTCTTTTTTTATTCTATATTTCCAACTTTGTTCGTCCGAAGTCATTGTAAATAAGTGTTTTGTTTTAAAATAAGACAGAGGCATATTCGTGTTTTTGACGTCAATGAATTCGTTGCACCCTTGAAGTGACTTTAGGTACATATATTAATGACCTTACTGTATTCCATAAACTACTTTCTAATTGGAAAAATATCAGGACTAAACTATACAGGATAACCTTTATTTGAATATTGAGATCCAAAGCCTAAACCAAATACTTCTTTCTGTATGGGTATCGAATCCGCGACCTCTCATTTTACTCTCGGTTGCTAACAATATAGATCTTTGAGGCCTCTTTCCTTTCTCAAACTTAAATTTTAAGGAATTTTCACTTATTATACTCTTTTTTTATCATGTAAAAACAATAACATTTAAATCGTGAAGGTTTCAGATTTTATCATTACCATCATACATATTTTTTTGTATAATTGTTGCTTAATTAAAAGTGAACGAAGTAAAATTAAGATTTTGACGTCATTGGAAATTACCAGAATAATATTTTATTCAATTTATAGTACATTTGACGTTTAATCTCCAATAAATATAAAAACCTGGTACAAAACAGTGGAATATTATGGTCATATAATGTTTCATATATTTTCCACTGTCATACTCCTTTGGAGTTAGATTTCAGACTACCGCGTAGCTTAATGCAGTTAGACAGTGTGGAAGTAAGAATTTTACTGCTTAGATATATTTTTGTACTTTTTTCGTCATGTTAAGGCCTGAACTGCCCTTTTCACTGTAAAATTCACCGGTTAACGGAATGTTTTACACACTTTTTAATTTTTTTTTGGTTGTATTTCCTAAGGGATACGATTAAGGGATCTTCAAGAGCCTATATTTTCCTCAAAAGCCCGCGAGACGATGAGTCCTCTAGTATTATGTTTATGGGCAGTATTGACCACTTAACATCAGGTGGCTCACTTGCTCGTTTCATTTCTCATAAAAAACGCTTTTTTTTCCTTCGTCGCCGAAATCAAAATTCACATATTCTGAAATATCAAAAATACATCTAAGATTAGGGCCTCACCTCACACTTAAATCTTCTAAAATACTACCTATATTTAGAACGGCTCCTTAAGTGTAAACTGTCTTCTAAAAACGTCATAATGGTATCTCGTGACGTTTCGTGTTCATCTTATTAGCTTATTCAAAATATACTATAATGGCAATTAACACTTACGTATGGTACACGTCACGCAGACAACCTTGAGACGTAAAGGGGACTTTGGAAGATTTTTTTAAGTTTTCTTTGGGTGCGATAGAGATATTTTTCACGGAAAGTTTGTGGGATTTAGGTGTACAGATCTGTGAAATTGATGATGAATGATTACCACGCTCTTAAGATTGATAAGCTTTTGTGGGGAATTTTACTTTCTAGCTGTCATGTCAGTCCAAGAAGATCAGACTCACACAGATTTGATGATCTGCAATATAATATATTCATTAGGTTCATTATCATGATAAATTTCGCACAGTAAAATTTTGCTAATTAAATTTGAAAATCCAAAATACCTCAGTGCCTGAAGACAAAAGTCTTCAATAGTTGTGTGTTACCAGTGATGACTTACGGCACTGAGACGTGGCCTCTCACTAAAGGCGTCATGGGACGGCTCAGAGTCACTCAACGAGCTATGGAGAGGGCTATGCTCGGGGTTTCCCTACGTGATCGAATCAGAAATGAGGAGATCCGTAGGAGAACTAAAGTAACCGACATAGCCCAACGGATTAGCTCGTTGAAGTGGCAATGGGCCGGCCACATGGCGCGGAGAACTGATGGCCGATGGGGCCAGAAAGTTCTCCAGTGGAGGCCACGTACTGGCAAGCGCAGCGTGGGACGTCCCCCGACAAGGTGGTCAGACGACCTTGTCAAGGTCGCGGGACGTCGCTGGCTGCAGGCGGCTTCCGACCGTTCCCGGTGGAAGTCATTGGGGGAGGCCTATGTCCAGCAGTGGACCAACACAGGGCTGACATGATGATGATGATGATGATGAAATTTGAAAAATTCTTTTTTGTGCACCCAATATGAGCAAAAATATTTTCCACTGAAAGGTATGGAGCAGGTACAAATTATATTAGACTTTAAGATTTTTATTATTTTAAGATATTTTTTGGTGTACAAATGAGAAGACATACAAAAAAAATCTCGATCCAGAACGTACTGAGCGGTCTCATCAACATTAAATAATAAAATTGATACTAAACGTGGAGGTCAAAGAAATAAAACAAAATCGCGATGGAAAAATTCAACGTATTATCTCTAGTAGTTTAATAATATTTTTTTTTATTAATATTATGCAGACCTCAATGTTACGGAATAATTACTCTTTATTATGCTATTGGAGATAAGTTCTCTGTAATCGTTTATTTTATGCATGCAATTTTATTGAACTAGTCATAATTAGCAACAATTTAAATCATTTTTTTACTCTCGTGACAAAGAGACCACACAGATCTGACGCGATTTCTTCTATATAAATTCACATGTCAAATAGCAAGTGGTGGGGTTACTCATCTTGTTATCCATCAATTTTTTTCTGGTTTATAGCAAAATTCCGCCTTCGTCTGATTTCAATACCTCAATAATCCTTATATATGTCTTAAGATCGATATCAATAATAAGGCAATTATAATGGAGTTTATTAGAGGTAGTCGCAAATGTATATATTTTTTGGTTAATTTTTTAGTCAATACAAATGTAACTGATATAACTTCCGTACCTACTCTACTCTCACTTGATCTTAATACCCAGTAATTGTTATATTGTATGTATGGCTAGTCAGTCATTACTAACAATCTTAGAGGAAAACAACCGTCGGCTGAGTTTAGAAGGGAAAGTTACCGATCCGTTTCGAGAGCTTGACAATCAATCAGAGATAATGTATGACAGTTGTAACTGATATATTCGGCTTGTGTTCGCCCATATCGCTTCACAAGTATACTTATTGAACGCCTAAAATATACGATTTCTATTTTACTTGAACGTTTCTATTAGTTCAATCTTTGTGAATAACAATCACGCGGGGAAAGGAATTTCATTTTTCAGTGATATAATATAAAATTAAACAAATATAATATATATTAAACAAATATTAAAAAAACCTTAAATAAAACAATTACACATTTATTAAAAGAAATAACTAAAACTTGATACAAACCATGAGGAATTTGTACCTTTTACCGTACTGTCAAGTTTCAAAATAGTTTGACGGCTTGCGTGATCGCTTCCGTTATTCTTTATCCAATAAAAATTCTCTAATAACATAAACATAGTCTCTATATTTGTAATAAAAAATTGTGAAATAATCGCTTTAAGATAGTGGAGATAGAATCTCTATCATAGGACTAAGAATATCTAATCTAAATAGAAATAATGGTGCAATACAATTAATTAATCTTGCACAACTATTGTAATAAATAGATCCTGCCAAAAAACTTGTACTGAAGCAGGTTACATAGTTGTAGCTATTAGTAATGTTACACCCTTTACATATAAGAAGCAAGATTTTATTATATTTCATGGTAATTAATGCGCCTCGAGGTTTGGTCGCGCGGTCGAGAATCTCAGCGGTCGCGGGTTCGAACCCCAGACACACACCTCTGACTTTTCGAAGTTATGTGTGTATTCACATTGAATTATCACTTGCTTTAACGGTGAAGGAAAACATCGTGATAAAACCTGCACACCTAAGAGTTCTTAGGAATTTCTTAGATGTGTAGTCCGCCAACCCGCACTAGGCCAGCGTGGTGGACTATGGCCTAAACCCTCTCAAAGGTAGAGGAGACCCGTGCTCAGCAGTGGGCGTATATAGGTTGATAAAGAAGAAGAAGAAGAAGAAGAATGCGCAGACCGTTCCCCTATTGTGGATTTATACCTTATGTGTAAGTTAACCGGATGGTATACAAATGGTAATGCCTTTATAATTATATAAGATAATATTTTAGGCAGTTATATTTTTATATTTTCTATAATCTCGCAATGTAATAAGACAAGCGCCAGTAAATTTAATTACATTAATAATTATGGTATAGTGTCATTGACTGACAGATGAGCTGATTTTTAATAGCGGCGACACTCGACCCCTACGAAATACTGTCCATATCCCTTGTAATCTTAGCTATTCTTTAGTATGTCTTATGTTTTCCGGATTATATTACATTTAACTACAAAATTTTCCTTTTTTTACATTCGAGAAAAATATTGTTAGATATTTCACATTGATAAAGGCCTCCAAAGTATCAAATTCATGCAATTGATAAAATCATAATAGAATATGACATCAGACACTCCGGTACAATGTAAGACAAAACAGGTTTTATCAATAATCTGATAACACAGTTTCGCATGTCGTGAAGTGCATGAAAAATATCCCTTATCAATAAACATAGCGTTATCAACATGGCGACGTATTTCCTCAGATTTTGATGTGAATCATTTGTGCATGTTCAATGATTTTCCAATGATACTGGGAAAACCTATTATGCATTTATTAGTTTAGTAATTAAACTGCGTCACACTAGACTCCTACTGCATTTTGATAGAGGGGAAAACTTAGCATACTGAGGAAATGATTGGCAAAGCTTCTATTCGTGTTTGTTAGTGCACCAAGATTTTTATATATTTCTGGCAAAATATGTCATTGTTTTAGGGAGTTCAACTTTCAAGAAATACGCCTCATACTTGCTACATAATTCTCATAAAATTTATTTTTGAAAGAGCGAATACACTTTTTTTTATTTCCAAGTAATTGTAATTGGCGAAACATGTACCTACTGGTATAAGAAGTCACTAAAATTTCAACGATTTTTTTTTCCAAATGCGTTATCAAAAATACAAGGAAAACCATACCCAATATAACCGAATTGATTAATAGGCGAGTAGGTACTTTGCAGCTTTAAAAATTCTTATGAGATAATTGAAGTGTCCCAAAGGTAATCCGATTACAATTTTTATATACCCACTTCATCATATTCAATTATAAGGTCTTAGGTATTATCTTAAATATTTCCACGTGTTGATAGTAAATTAAATGTATAGTATTTTACACGCATTAGTGTGGTGAGAAAGTGTTTCAAATGAATTATTATGAGCCCATTTGCGTATGATTGTCGGACTATGCTACTTTTACAATAATGATACCTAATACCATGCCACCTAGTCAGTATTGGTGGACTTTGCATACTTAGAAAATTCCTAATGGAACATTCATAGACATAGAATAGTCCTCGCGTTGTCTTATTTTCCCGTATTAATGAGCATAAATTTAGAGGTATGTGTCTGGAATTAGCAGTAAGGAACAGTATAGTATGAAACGTAATTTTCACTATAAGAAAACTTTTACATCAATTTGCCACAACAAGCACAAATTTAAAACAAGGCTGTAGTTCTTGTATTTTACGTTGTCATTGTTGAAATACATTTCTCAAGAAGTTCTGTAAAGAATATTTCTATATTACATAAAAGCGCGGCGTTTGTTAGACCGGTGTGGAGGTCTAGTCCACTTATCACACACTCCATTCATAAAACAAGAAACAAGTACTAACATAGATTGAAGACATTATGACTATCCGGAAGAACTTCGGTTGTTTTGCAACAATTTTACATTGATATTGTAAGCGTCTTATCAATGTCTGAAAGGAAATTTAGTTGCAAATCCGATGACTAAGGTTGACTTTCCGAATTCGAAGATTGAAAAGAAAAAATAACATGTATTCATTTATTAATAAATAAATACACCCAACAGTCACATACATAGTCCTGACCCCACACTAAGATACGAGTCTTGTGTCGTGGGAATTAGAAACTACGAGAGACTTTGCGGTCTCACAAACACCCAGACCCGAAACAAATATTTATGGATCACACAAAAATTTGTCTCGGTGCGGGGATCGAACCCGCGGCCGCTCGTTTCGCAAGCTGGTGTCTAGCCAACTGCGCCACGGGCCTGTCGATTAATATCCTGATATGAATCCACTAATATAATAAATGCGAATGTAACAAATAAGGAAAATTAAGAAAGGAAATAGGGTACTTAAATGTTTACAACAGCGTTTCACAGCCACTGATTTATATAATATTATGTTGTAGCAAAACATTCATCAACATTCTCAATCCTAATTCTTTAGACAAGTTTCACCTTGGTCCAGCACGATAACCTAGTGCAACTGTAATTATTAAGACAAAATCAATACTTCTTATTTGCAAATTTTCCATTAACACGACACATGTAACACATATCTACCCAAAATATTTATTATCATAAAATAACTCAGTACTATCAAAACTGGTCTTTTCTGGAATCGTGGCGTTATCACTTATCGCACTGCAGACACAATCAATTCCTATATAGATAAAAGGATTTCATTAATTGATGACCACGATAAAGTGTTCTTGATTTTATCTCTGAATATTTTAACTACAAACACAGAATGAGTTTAAGATAATGTCAATGCTAATTCCCTGATTGCAAAATGTTCAAGTCATTCAATAATATATAATATTTTGACTGCCTTGTGTGTGCCCCGAGGTGTGTGTCAGAAAAGTAACAATAAATTCGCAAATCGTAGAACTTTACACTTAGGTTCAGATTCAGTTAACAGTTGCCTGAATAAAAAAAATACCAGCTTTCGAAACGAGTGGCCGCGGGTTCAACCCCGCACCGAGACTAATGTCTGTGTAAAGAAATATTTGTTTCGGGTCAGGGTGTATTTGAGACCCAAAAGCTTCGTAGTTTCCCACCCACCATATATACCACCGTATACCCACCGTATACCCACGACCCACTGATTTCCTAATGTGAAGTCTGATCAATTATTTAAATTTACGTGACTTTTGGGTTTATTTATAAATAGAAATCACAGGTCCACCCACAAGTCAGATAAGAACAGCATAATATTATAACGATCTTGTTAGTCCAGTTTTATTTCTTCCACGTCTAGAGTTGAATATCTTCCCGGTCCATCTCGTAGTAGCCAGTAGGGTAGACAAAAAACAAAAGATACTGATTTCGCTAAAGCTGATATAATTTTACTTGAAAACTTCATGACGAATCACTTTACACGGCAATTAACAAATAATCGTGTATATTTCGTTTTGAAATTGTTATGTGATATCACTCCTGATAACAAACGTTTAGGAAAGATTGCTAATTATGGATATAATCATATATTGTGCCGCGATTTATACTGTTATCGCATTATAAACACCATTTTATTCGAAATTAATATCTTAGTGCCTCGTAGTATTACGGTACAAATATGTGCGGCGCAATTTAGAAGTTCTGAATTCGTTTCCCTGGCCGGGCAAAGTGTTATAGGGTGTTTCCTTATGTTCTCTAGTAGATTTGGAAAGCTATAAAATATTTTTCCTTTGCATAATCTTGTTTTAAAATTAAATCGATCAGAATACAAATCTAGAACAATAATCGAATAGACCTAAAAAACTCACTGACCTTACACGGAAAGAAAATATTCCTATGCCCTAGAATGTTTTATCATTGAGGGATCTTGTCTGTTGCAAGTTTTTTTATTCTTATCATGTCATGTCCTGTTTCAGTACTGCGTTGTTTTATTTCTGTTATCGTTGTATGGACATTAATTCGGACATTTGTTGTTAAATGTTGATGTATGTTGACTAACATAAATGACTTTTTGAAAGAGATAATCTGTACGACAGTAATGTAAATAATTGATGGAACTAATGCAAATAAATCCAAAATTATCTTTTTAATAATCCGCTAATCATCACCAGGCTACATAAGTAGGTTTTGTTATGCTGTATGTCAATTCTCTGAGTTTTAGCATTCTTCATTTGCGACAACGTTATAAAATGAGCCCCTATTCTTGAAAGTAAACAATAGACACAGAAATATAATGAAATCTTTGATCGATTCCTTCACATTAATCTAACTAAAAATGGTTATAATTGTTAGTTCTTCATACAAAGAAACGTAAAGATGTACGTATAATTTTAATTATCAATATCATTATATTATTATGGCAGAGGTCGTCGCTTAAAAATACATATAACCCGATGATTTTTTTTATCGTTGACATTTGAACTCATTAACCGCTTCTTCACAGCTACTGAGGTCATTCTCAGATAGAATGGAAAATACTTAAAACATTTAGACATTTATACTAAAAGTTATCTTCAGAATTCAGAAATTCACAAACACATGGCCTTCACAACGCTTCGAACAAATCACCCCGAATACTTCGCTCAAGTAAATGAATATTCTTGTTGTTGACTTGTTTTTAACCGCCTTCAAAAAAAGGAGAAGAAATAACAATACAAGAACACTGTAAGAAATTTAGAGTTTCAAATGCTCGTTCCTTACATAGGGGTATACAGGGTGTATTTAGACCGTGATCGAAAACTGAGGCAGGTAATAGCGAGGGTGATCACAAAGCCAATGGCGATATTAAAAATCCCGACAAAAAATAAAAATTTTGACGTTTTCCATACAACCATCGGTGTTAAAAGTATGTGGTTTGTATGGAAAACCTCAAAGATTTTATTTTTTGTCGGGACTTTCTTTAATGCCAGGGGGTTTGTATTCACTATCGCTATTACCTGCCTCAGTTTTCGATCACGGTCTAAATACACCCTCCTGTATATAGTATCATTTCTTTCGCATACCCATCAACACTTGTACAAACGGTTTGAAAGGTCGTACCCATGAGCTTATGTGAGGTTTAAACCTGAAATAAAAAAAAACCAATACAATTCGAAAGTAGTAAAATATAAATGTATTTTTGTATATATCCAACTTCAAATTCAAACGCCCCAAGTTCGATGAACTTCGTATTGCTAATTCATTATCTAGAGGACATTATTCAATAACTAGAAGTTTCGACATTTCTATTTGGGTCATGGCAATTTCACATAATCTCTCGATGATTCATGATAACACTTTAGAATGCAAACTAGATAGCTTCAGCAGTAGATTGAAATTCATCAGCAATCGATTTGATTTCCTTAACACCTGGTGATTGAACAATCGGTGCTGGCTAAAGCAGTAGTACATTTCAATCATTGCTATTCTTGCAATGTTCTTCACCCCATATGAAACAATAGGTATAAACCAAGCCCGGCATTACAATGTGTTTCCTTATACAATTTGCTCATGAAAACTCCAGCCCAAAGATGGAAGTTGAGAATGACTTTTTCATGAGTCAATAGACGTTAAATCCTGAATGCGTTATGTTGTTTTTTCCTTTTAACATCTTTGTCAATTTATGACTCTATTATAGAATTTGAATTTTATTAACTAAGGTAGTTAGAAAATCTTCTTAATACTATAAAACCTTTTTTGAATTTATTATTACGTCAAGTTCGTCAACCCATACTAAGGTAGCTTAAATCTTAACACCTTTCAATCTTACAAATGTTTTAGCTTTGACCTCTGGGTGTAGCCAGTAGCGTACTTTCATACAAAATTCCAAAGAATCATCTTTAAATCTTTATTTAATATAAGTAATTAGCATTATAAATACGAATATCCTGAGCCAACAATAACATATAAACTAGACATAACACAATTAACGTGTATCGCTTTTAAGCTTCTATGGAACCACTAGTGATGAACCCCACAATAAAATAGTTATACAACGCAATAACCCGAACGAATATCGATTGTTACATAAACCGCATACAAAATTAAAACAGGTACACCTAACCGGGAAACCTTATTGCGCACCTAAACTCGCACCCCTTTACTAGGAAACAATACGGTTCCCTTTGAAACCCAGACTTGTAAAATAATATATACCTAAAGCTATCCTACGTCTCTCCGATGCCAAAACGTAACTCCGTAGTTCCGTGCCTACGGTCACGTAGCCCCAGAGTGGCCGAATAAACAGGCCCTTTATACCCAACCATTGGAATTTAAACTCTATCCCAAAGCGGTTGAGTGTGATTTTAAATACTTCATGTGTAGTACTTAGTAACAATACAGGTACAAAATTGATCGTCATATTTTTAAACGCGCAATGTGCTCTACTGTTTGTTTTATGTGGAATTAATGTAACTAATCGCGGAATCGCGTGATGGGTCGCGGGTTGATGCTATAGGAACTGCGGTAGTTAAGGAAATTTTAAAACGGTATTATCGATATGTAATTTGCATAGTTATATCGACCTTGACATGCTTCTTTCATATTTTAACAACACTGTGTGTTTATGATCGATACTCTTTACGACAGGCAGTAAAAATACGGCATCTTAGCGATAGTACGTGAAATCTAGAAACACTTAATGACTGTTGATCTCGTTCTGTAGTAATCGAATAAGGCGTTTTAGTACAAAAATTTTAGTCTCGCGTCGCAGTTGGCTAAACACCAGCTTGCGAAACGAGCGGCCGCGGGTTCGATCCCCGCACCGAGACAAATGTTTGTGTTACCCACAAATATTTGTTTCGGGTCTGGGTGTTTGTGAGATCGAAAAGTCTCTTGAAGTTTTTGATACCCACGACACAAGACTCGTATCTAAATGTGCGGTTATAGGTATATGTGACTGTTGAGTATATTTATATTTTTAAAATTCTAATCTATACTGAATATTCAAATAGGGAGTGCCACAACGTATTTTTTTAAAACCAACAGACACACTTCAATTTATTGGTATAGATAGCGTAAGTTCGTTGAACCATGTAGAGTGCTAATTAATATGAATAATTAATTAATATTGTTCAAAAGGAAATGTATACGCACGTTTTTAACTCTGAAAGATAAGGCAGTTTGTAAGAGGACAATTAATTGCTCACAGCCGAGAATAGATTGATAAATATAGAATTCCAACGTGGAGTCAAGGTTGCTTCCTATCTCGTGCTTTGTTTTGCTCAATTAACTCCGTGCAGGAATTGTATGACGTGTGAGAATTCTCGTGTTTTCCGTTTACACATACTTACTCTTTCATTTCCGTCTCAAGAAAACGGCAGAGGTCTAGAAACGTGCGTACGTTGAATAGGTTTTATATTCAGAATTGGCGACAAAGCTAATATTCGATTTCAAAAGCTATGTAAGTGCATTCTTATTATTCATGACTTTTTTTTTCCATATTCTATAGTATTGTAAGAATGGTGATTTTTAACATGTCGATGCTTAATCAATTGTAAAATCTTTGTAAAGATATGATCGATGCAATAAATTACGGAATAGTGCAATCCATAACATGAAAGAGAATTCATAAAATGTCTATAAAAAGTTGAAAGAAACAGGCTTCTATCACGCTGCTACATATTGTAAAGCACTATTTATTTTCTCATGTTGCTTGTATTTCTGAAGCATATTTCCAAGTATTCGCTACCATGTGAGGGTTGGCAGGCGATTTGCAATCGATAATCGAATATGATGTGATAGAAATTGATAAATTAATGATATAACTTAAAGAGCCGTTAGTTTTTAAACCTTCATTCATGGAATACATTAGTACATTGCACACTACGGGGCCTTAGTAACAGACATTTTTTTGTTAAACAAGACATAATGATTAATTGTTTTGTGTTAAATGTTTATATGATCTTTATATGATATTATATGGTACTATGTCATTTCACTTACGAGTATGACGTAGTGACTTCATTTGGAGTATTCACAAAATGTAGGTCGGTAGTTCGAAAACCCGGGCGACGAAAAACCATTTTTAAAAGCTTTAACATGTACGCTAGCAATATTCAACCCATATATCACACGTCAAACTGACATTGTGACAGTGAGATCGTTACTTAATTGTTCCGATATTTTTATTCGCAAAAAGTGGTATAAAGTCAATAATTAAGGATATACTGTTTGTGTTTCCAAAGTTAAGCTCTTAATGAGTCTGGACCTTATAGCTGTGTGGTGAACAAAAGTGTTACGTGATTTGATTGACTATCTTGATACATTTCGTGCCGGTGTTCGATAGTGCAACAAGTGGATATTTATCAACTATCAACAATCTACCCGCTAATAAGCATAATACATTTAGAGCAACTAGCTGATAATTTCGACTGCCAACTACACAGACTTCGTGGATCGTAGATCAATTTAGACGTTGATGTGTAATTGAGCGTGAGTTCAAATCCTAACCAAGTCACTTTTTGTTATTTTTATTTTATTTTTTTTTTTTTTTTTTTTTGTTCCTCTCAACTAGAAACCATAATGTCAAGTTGCAATTCATGTGGAAAAGTCTTAAAAGCAGCAGAAAAAATATCATGCTCATGCTGTGAAAAGAATTATCACTACCTTTGCGTCAATTTAAACCTTACTTCATTTAAGAAGCTAAGCAAATCTGCGCGATCGTCTTGGGTGTGCCCAACCTGTTTGGCTACTCAAGGTTGTAGGTCCAGTACTAATAGCCCTACCAATGATGCTGATGATGCAGTGGATGACAATTTCGAGGACAGTAATGAAATTGATATTCGAAATCTCATCAGGGATGAGATTCGAAATACAATGCGATCCGAAGTTAAACTTTTGATTCAAGAGGTCCGTGAAGAGATTATTGAAATCAAAAAAGAAATAGAAGACCTGAAATCTTCTGCTTCTTTTGATGTCTCTAATTTTAATGATTTAAAATCTAGCTACAACAATATATTGGAAGAAAATTCTGAACTTCGACATCAAAATCAAAGCATGCAGAAGTCTATTGCTGATCTCAACTCTCAAATTAATATTCTTGACCAAAACCTCCGAGATTCTAATCTGGAAATTCATGGATTGCCTGAGAGTAAGAATGAGTCACTGCCAAATATAGTCCAACAAATCTCTAAAGTTGTTTCAAATGAGCTTCACGACAGCGACATATTGAAGATCACTAGGGTTACTAGCATGAGTAACGACAAATCCCGCCCTCGAACGGTATTAGTGAAACTCAGGAGCCCAAGACGACGAGATGAGTTATACTCTGCGGTCTCTAGATATAATAAAGCACACCCTAGTGATAAATTAAACACCGGTTTGATTGGTATAAAGGGTGAGACTAAGCCAATATTTATATCTGAAAATCTTTCCCCAACAAATAAGAAATTACATGCGGCTGCAAGGTCGAAAGCCAAGGAAAATTCCTATAAGTTTGTTTGGGTCAAATATGGGAGGATTTTTGTTCGTAAAGATGATACCTCTAATGTAATATTAATTAAGGATTAAAAATCACTTGATAAGATTGCCTAATTTAATTTTGGAAAGTTTATCTATACATATTTAAATATAAATTTAATTATGGCCAATTTATCTATCTTTTATCAGAATGTGAGGGGGATGAAAACGAAATCCGCTGAAATCTATTTGTCCATCCTTAACTCTGATTTTGACATTATATGCCTGGTAGAAACTTGGTTAGACGATACGTTTTCATCCTCTGAGTACTTTGATGCAAGATACAGTGTCATACGTAGGGATCGTAGCTTTGAATTTAAACAAAAGTATTCAAAAGCTCATGGTGGAGGTATACTGATTGCCATTAAAAAAGAATTCAATTCCATCAATGTAACTGATTGGCAAACCTCTATTGAAGATTTATGGTTACGTGTTAAAGTAGGGAACGCTTGTATAAATCTGTGTCTTGTTTATCTTCCTTCATATATACCTAGCGATTTGTTTAGAACGTTTCTTTTTAAACTTGAAGAAGTATGTCTACAGTATCCAGATGATAAAAATGTAATAATTGGTGATTTTAATCTTCCTCAAATTCAGTGGAAAAATACTGATGATCCTTTTGTCGGTATCTCCGAATCTAACAGTAAGTCAATTATGTTAAAAGAGTTTCTGTCTTTTAGTGGGTGTTTACAGTTAAATAACAATTATAATGAGAAGAACAGTATTTTAGATCTAGTTTTAGTGAACGAATATATCAATGCCAAAGTTTTTATATCCCAACCAATAAGTAAAGCAGATGTTTACCATCCTCCTTTAGAGATATTAATTTTTATTAGAAACTACAACAATAAAATATTAAGTAACAGTGCCGCCCTAAAATATAATTTTTATAAGACTGACTTTAAATCATGTAAATCAGAGCTGTCTTCTATTGACTGGAATATTTTTAATGACATTAACTGCAATGATTCCTTACATAAATTCTATAATATCCTATGGACTATAGTTGAGAAATACACTCCAAAAAAAAAGCTTAGACAGGGTAACTACCCCATTTGGTTTACTACATCTTTAATTAAGTTACTGAAAGAAAAAAATAAATATCGGCTAAAGTTTAAAAAATATAATAACCCACGTGATTATGATACCTTTGACGCCTTACGCTCTAGATCTAAGAAAGTCATGAAATCTTGTTTTCGGCAGTATATGGATGGACTCGAAGATAACTTAAAAACAAATATTAAGTCCTTTTGGCGCTACACTAAATCTAAAATAAGTACTAATTCTATTCCCAATCAAATGTCTTACTTAGGTCATACGGCTGAAGGTAGTCATATAGCCGACCTTTTTGCCCAATACTTTTCCTCTGTTTATACTGGTAGTCGTACTTCATTATGCCATTCTGTTGTACCTTCCCATACCTCCTCCACTTCTTGTTTATACAGTGTAAGTATTACGGAAAAAGAAATAGAAAAGGCTTTAGACGTCTTGGACCTCAACAAAGGTGCTGGGCCTGATGGATTTCCCCCTATATTTATTCGTAGTTGTTCAAAAGAGCTAGTCAAACCACTGTATAAAATATTTAATAAGTCTCTTATGGAAGGGGTATTTCCTGAATTATGGAAAATATCATACATTGTCCCTATATACAAATCAGGCAACCGTAATGATGTTTCAAATTACAGACCAATATGTATAATCTCACAATTTGCTAAAATTTTTGAAGGTATTGTTTACAAAATCATTTACTCCCACCTAAGCCCTTTAATTAGCTCACGACAGCATGGTTTCATATCCCATCGTTCCACTACATCGAATCTTATTGTATACACCACATACATTGCTAATTCCATGGAGGCTCGAGGTCAGGTTGATGCCATTTACACAGATTTTGCGAAAGCATTTGATCGCGTAAGGGCTGAAACTGCGTTACGCGGGCCCGCGAGCGGTTTCATACAAAAGTGCTCCGTCGCGGGGATCCGCGCGGGCGTCCGGCACGGAGAGCCGCGCCCCGCACCCGCGCGGCGGGGCCCGCCTCCGTGCCACGGGAACCGTCGCAGGGGCACGCGCGGAGCCCGCCAGCGGTAACACGCACGGACTTGTTCAGTCAATAAATGGGCTTACTAGCTGTCTTTCCTTTTTTTCTAGTCGTCATTTTGCTGTGTATAATAATATATTAAGTTCTCATCGACATAACTGTACATGCACACCGCTAAAATTGAACTATCGAAACTGCGTAAATCCGGTCCCCCGCGACGGGTACCCGCGACGGGCACCGTTGCGTTCCCACGGAGCCCGCACGCGTGTCCACGCGAGTAGACGCGCGACGGTTGCCCGTCGCGGGCGCCCGCTTAACGCAGTTTCAGCCCTAAATCATTTTTTACTTGCCAAGAAACTTTATAACAGTGGAATTCATGGTAATTTGTTGAGGTGGCTTGAAAGTTATTTGTGCAATCGTTCACAGTTAGTCGCGTTAGCTGGTTACGAATCTTTGCCATTTAGTCCCAGTTCCGGGGTTCCCCAAGGATCTAAACTAGGGCCCTTATTATTCTTGATTTTCATTAATGACCTCTTAGATTCGTTTGAATGCAACAGTTTAGCTTACGCCGATGATATTAAGATATTTTCCCAAATAAGAAATGTCAATGACTGTCTTAAACTACAGAATGACCTCAAAAAACTTGAGAATTGGTGTCTTAATAATAGTATGAACCTCAATGTCAAGAAATGTCAGATTATAAGTTTCTCAAATAAAAAAAAAATTGTCGATTTTGAATACTGCATAAATGGTATGCCTTTGGAGAGAGTGATGTTTGTAAGAGACTTAGGGGTAACATTTCAATCCTCTTTTTCTTTTCGCCAGCATATTCACAACATAGTTCTCAGGGCATTTAAAATGTTAGGTTTTGTTATTCGCATTTCTCGACAGTTTCGGAAAAATGAGAGTCTTATTTTGCTTTTTAATGCATTAGTCCGGAGTATCCTAGATTACTGTTCCTGTATATGGTCTCCATACTACTCCACTTATATAGACCTTGTAGAATCTGTCCAGACTCGGTTTGTAAGATATCTCAGCATACGCAACGGCATTCGTAAGTCTATTCCAGATTACAGCTCTAGGCTTAAGTATTTCAACATAATGAGTTTGAAAGTGAGGCGCAACATAGCTGATATGCTCGTTCTCCATAAAATTGTAAACGGCTCCTTGGACGCCTACCTCATTAATTACTTATACCTCAAAACGAATCTTCGAGCTGTACGTAATCCACGTGTGTTCGCGGTTCCTACTTCAACACTAGTTAGTTCATATAACAGTCCTTTGTCGCGAATGGCTAGACTATATAATGAGATATCATGTACTAGCAATAATACTATTGATATATTTTCTCAGAGCTTATGTGTATACAAGCGTTCCCTATGTTTTCATCCTGATTATAATGATTGAATTGTATATCATATTTAATAAATTTAAATTATTTTACTGTTAAAAAATTAGTCTTAAGTTATAGTTTTTATTTCGTTTTGTTACTTAATTTGTTGTGATTTTTTTTTTTTTTGCTAATAGTGTATTTGTATTTTTCCCTTTTTTATGTTCTCATTGTCACAAAATGTAATATTTTAACGTCATGCATGCCTTTAATTAAGGTAATAACATTGTATCTCACTTTATATGATAACTTGTAACCTGTGCATTATGTAATTACTTTGTTGGTGTGCCAAGTTAATAAAAATAAAAAAATAAAAATATACAGTATCGCTATCACAAATTACTTCGCACAACACTGAGTACTGGATTTATGATCCTGTTTAACCGCTTCATATATTTTTATTAAATAAGCTCTCCCTTTAATAAAAATTATATCGCCCTGACAAAATCTAGTTTAAAACAATGGAGGTTTTCTTTTATGTGTCTGTGCTCCGTTGAGTGCACTAGTCAATATTTTTGAGTTGAGAAACTTAATGATTGTCAATCATCAGTCTTTTTTTACCGGTGAGGTTTACGGGAAAATGTTGGCAACCAATACAAGAAAGTAAGAAACAACTATAGTTCAGCTGTGTGCATATATACTAGCATATGTTGTCTCGAATTACATTTATTAGCTATTTATGTAAACATGTTGAAATATCACTGTCAATAACTCATTCTCAAGAAAATCATCGTTGTGTCAAAACGTTTAAGGATATCTAAAATATGTCTATGCGATCTAAACAGGTCTAGACCCGCGTGATAAATGGAAGCCTTAGTCAGGCGAGATATAAGTAATCCATTCTCACCTACAGTAGCTACTACTACTAAGAGTGAAAACCGTAACCTGTAGACCCTGCAATTTTACCACATAAACAAATTAATCAGAATTTCAAATGTAAACATAACAATATTGCAGTATCGAGTTTTAAGATTTGTTTTTCGTCACATGATATGACAACGCTGGAGCCACAACCAAAAAAAAGTTGGACAACTGCGCACATGCGGACATCGACTCATCCAATATTGATTTATTTGCGAACTGTTTGCAGTCGAGGGTCCCGCACGATTTATTACACGCAGGGACATTATCAAATACTTTGATTTATTTGTTTTTATACAGTCGTTTGTTTTCATATCGCAAGTTGTTAATTTTATACAAATATTATCTTTAAGAATTTAATATTTTTAGAGTGCATTTACATCTGCATGTGCTTGAAGGACAGGAAGATGTTTTCCCGTTGCACTGTTATCACGAAAAATTAAAGAATATTTTATTCATTCATTTCAATAAAAAAAAATTAAAAATAATATTCAAAAGTAGTAAAAGTTACTTAATTTCTTGATGTATTCGTGCGTTAAAATTAATCACATTAATAATAAAAATGTAATTTAACAAATTTATGTTTTACTTTATAAATAATTTAGTATTGTTATTTGACTATGATAAATGTAAAGAAAACAAATTGTGAAGTTAGTATTTTTTCAATGTTGAAATTGTCAATTTTGCGTAAAAATTAATTAGTTTTATAATCGTTCGTTTTGCACTCGAACAATCCTTGTTAAAACAATTTGGATACATGATTAATATGAATACGTTTGAATAAATAAATAAATTACAAAATTCTCCAGACAGATCGATGGGTATTTGTTCAAATATTTGTACAAGTGTTAATGGAACGTTAAATTTGTAAAGTCATACCTATAACTTAGAAAAAAAATGATGCTCAATATGTGGATAAGTATGTGGATAAGAGCCCAGTGGCGTGCCATAAGAGAGGCCTATGTCCAGCAGTGGACGAATTAAGTGCTTTTGATGATGATGATGTGGATAAAAAAACTGTTTGGTGTTGTAAAAGATGGAAACAAAATGATTCTTTGTAATTTTCTTTAATTGAATAATTTATTAGTCTTCCCGTTGGTGACATTTAAATATGAAGCTATTAAATCTGTAAACTGGGCTTAAAATCGACATTGAAAGCAGCTGTACTAAGCGCTGTAATTATTTTCTTGTATTAAAATTTATACATTTACCCCATTGACTTTGTGATGTTTCGAAGGTTTGTGTGCCCCCACTTATCCCTATACTCGGCCTCGAAAGTTTGTTGCAAAATTTTGTTTTATTCGTTTGTTCAAAAAGTATTTTGAGATTGACGCAATGCGGCGATTACTACGATTTTAAATCTGCACTGCAAGTCAAAATATTTGTACTGGATTTATTATTCACACTATACGTATTTATATACAACGGCTATCTTTATGTGCCTTTGAACTCAATTAATTAATGAGCGGGCTAGCATAGTCGTGTGAGATTTAGGATTCTCTATCTTTCATTCTCTAACTTCTGGATTCTGCATTTAGCATGACTGCTATGTCAAAGGTATTTCTTCTCAAAATAGTAATTATTATTAAAACAAACATGTCTACCAACTAGTATATATAATTCTTTTTGGTTAATAGATTATGGTTATGATTTCAAATTCCTTACCTTACTTTTGACTATGTAAAGACTCGATGAGATTTTTTACGAGCGTCAGTTAAGAACCGAACTGATGGCTTTATATTTAGCTACCAAGCAAGTAATACTAAAGCTACTCTATGTAAAATGCGGCGTCTTCTACGCTGGCCTTGGCAATTGATAGTACGAACGTATCGGAAATGTTGAACAAACATTCATTCATTGTTTTACACGTAGCTATTTATCTAGAACATAACCGTTTGTTCAGGACACAATGGGTGTCCCGCCTTGACCTAGATTAAGGGGCATCCACACGATACTCACTTTAAATAGATATATCTATCTCATCAGCCCGTATACGTCCCACTGCTGGGCACGGGCCTCCTCTACCATGTAGAGGGTTTAAGGATTAAAAAAGGTTCTTAAATAGATATAAATAAAACTTTTTCAAAACATTCTTAATAATCCCGCTTAGTTTGGATAAAATCGTCTATAGGCTATAAATGAATGCAAAAATTTATCGTACTACAGTTGATTATTTGAGTATATTCACGCCCGTATTGCCAAAGGGGTGGAGAAAGATCACATAAAACCAGGTATAGTTTAAGTTTAATGTACTTAGGGGCTACCCTATCCGAATACTTGGCCGAGCCAGTTTTACAATAATAATATCTTCTATAGATAGATAGATAGATTCTAAACTTTCTAGTTCAATCAAGACAGAAGGACAAATCTACATCGGTGGCGTCTGTCACGAATTAAATGCAAATAATTTCGAAAGCGGCGCGTGTGTGTTTCGGAAATTAGCAGGCCCAGCCTAGATTTGAATCCGCGACATCGAACACGCCCACAAATGTCTCATAAATTATGCATTAGTGCGCCACAACACACTTTATAGTGGGACACTGCGCGGAATTCAGTTATTGGTGTAATGAGTCAAAACAATGTTCACCTTGAATTTTTTGATATGGTTAAACAAATGCCCGTGGTAAAATTTATTCTATGTATTAGTGCCCTTACCTTGTTAAAGGAACTTGTTTAGGTATCCACATAATGAAGCAACTAATCTTGTATCTACTACTAGTCAAAGATGTTAGCAAGAGACGCCCAAATTGATGAATTGGCATTGATAAAAAAATAAACTTGAACAAAGATTTTGTAAAATCATATGCAAGAAATATAAAGCTAATACCAGTTATAATCGTTTAACAACATTAATATTTGAAACCTACAAAAAATCAAAAAATTAAGAGCTACAGGGAATACTAATATAAAAGATCTGCAAACAAGTCTAAAGACTGCAGATATTTCGGTAAATGCGCTTTCACATTCCTGGAATTTTTAATGTGCGCAAATCGATACATTCGTATGCCGATGTTGTGACGTCGGTGGGTTCTGCGTTTATAAATTATTCGATATTTATAATGTGTTTCTTTTCCTAACATTCACTAGCTTAAATCCCAGTTTTATCTCAGGGTATAAGTGAAAAAACCATTATAAAACTGTTCGTACCGTACCAGTAGGGGTAAGCAAATAAGTGTTTTTACATCGAACCAGGGAAATATCAATCGCCACATGTATAGATATATCTGCGAGGCTGATGTTATGGTATAAGTTAAATTATGTTAGCTTTTTTAGTGATATTTAAAATCATGTTTAAGAACATATAAACAATGTATGTCCCAGTAAAAATAAAATTTTCAACTTGACGGTTGAAGTCCCGCTTACAATTTAAATTGTAAAAACGTTTTATCATCGTCTTATATGTTTGTAAACTGCCCGTCTTTGAACATTCGAGATTTCAGGCAAACAGTGCAGTAATCAATGTAATGCGAAGGCTGTTTACTGATAACATTATCAGAGTTAAGAAAAATAGAATGGACCACTCCTTTAGAGATAAGTAAATCAATGACAAATGAGTGGCGCAGTTAACTAGACATCAGGTTGCGAATTGATAGATCCTTGTACTAAAACAAATGTGTCTGCCTAGTCCACAAATTTGACTTAGATTTGGGTGTCTACGTAGGAGGCTTACGATTAGTCATTCCTACGACAAAAGAATTTATTCTATGTGTGAAGTCAAAACTATGTATTTGTTTCGTTCATTTGTAATATCTATTTACCCAATGAAGATTAATGCTAAAATCATAGGACTTCTAGTTATATTTTTACATTATAAGACCTATAAAAAGGTATTAGTCACATTTTGCGTTTCGCTTTCACGAGTGAATTGACTGTTATCGCAAAGATAAGGCTCAAAGGAAAATCCCCATTACAGTTAAGGACAAGTCCTTGAGGTGTCGATGCCCTTATTTGATTCCGAAGAACCACTTGTAGTGTATCAGATACTAAATATGTATAAATATGCAATTGGCCTAGATTTTAATTGTAGAAGATAATAAATAAACAAACTTGCGTCTTCGCAGTACTTTCTTATAGTCTTTGGATCCCAATAAAACAAACCAAATAAGTCATTTTTATACAATAGTCAAGAATTCACCTGATGCGATAATAATAGCGAACAATAAACATACATAAGCTATAACCATACGTGAGTTGTTGATAGAAATATTTTATGCTAGGAGTATTTACACAGTCGCAACTGGATACTGGTCTTTAGACTCGAATAAGTAATAGGTACACAACAGTGGCGTGCCTAGGGTGTCAAATTAAGGCAAGCCCAAATGTTTATTTAGTAGCAGCATATTTTTTTTGGTACGTAGGACTAATAAATACCTACCGGTTAGTACTCACATTCACGTTTATAGCGTTATTTTATAAATAAACAATCGTTAAGTTCGTTATTCGGAACTATGTAAGGCAAGTCGGGCTTTCGGGCTTCTATGGAAGTACCGCCACTGGTACACAATGGTGGTTTTTTTTCATACAAATACAGATTGAAATATTTTCTTAAGCCGTTAAATATATCTTTCTACTCCGTTATCTTCTTATTGCAGGAAATATGTAACCTAGTTTGTACCTGATATTAAGTGCGATGCAGCCCAAATAAAATATTCTTTAAACAGTCAACACAATAACACGCCGAAAATAAAACAAAATTGGAAATAAAATCTTGAGAAATAACAAAGCTATAGACAATCCTCAATACAGGATAAACAAACGCACATAACGTAACAAATCCGAAGGCTGAAACTTTCACTAATAATAGCATTGATTTATCACATTTGACATCAATGTTGTTTTCGTACCAGACGGCCGATGTCTGATTGCGCAATGTCATCCCACGCAGTATTTACATATAATACGCCTTGGACCATTGGGACAAATCGGATTCCATTCCCACTATCGCGGGATTATCTGGCACCAGTCTGCTATCGATACGTAATTGGTGTCGACTCTTTGGGAACCATATCCCCTATAACATCATCATTATTCTCTTGCCCTGTTTTCAATTCAATTCAGTGCAGTTTTTTATCCTTCTAAACATTTCCGTTAGTTGATCCATATATTTCTTCATCCCATTTTCTTTCATATCTTCCCTCAAGCACGGTTTTCAAACAGCTAGAATTACTGCATCCTACAAGTAAAGAAGCTTAAAATTAATAATAGAAAAATCCTAATATCACAAACAATAGTACTTTTCATTCATCTGCCTATAAGGATGCTCATATAATTCCTTTACCGCATTTATTATTCAATGACGATTCCTAAGAAAAATATCCATTCGTCCCAACCACAAACCACTGGCGACGTATCTGTTTTCCTTACCCCTTAATCATCAAATCATCCTATTTCAAACTCTATGGATTTGTCACAAAGTTGGAAATGTAATGACACGTTCTCTGATGTTGATGTTACATAATGATGCAAACTAACGTAATGTGGACACGCCTCCCGATACATAACGTCGTCAACCACATAAACAGATGCTTTAACGTCACTTATCAAAAGGTCGTGAATTTCAAAGCGATAGGGGAATTTGAACGGGCATCAATCATGAGTGTGTTTAATTTTGGTATCGTCATTGACAAAAACCATATTTAGTCTTCTGCGGTACCTATCTGTTTTTCTTTAAACGAACACCTTCAAGTTATAGGAATTGATATTATGAATATTTTTTCTGATTCTATTCCCATAATTTGTAGGTATTTTTAAAAAATAATTAATTATTAGTTTTACGTCGTTTTAACCTACGACATTGTTCATCCAATCTTAAGTTATCGTCCTCTACGTTGTCTGTGGAACTTCTTGCTCTTTCTCATAATTTAATTTGGTCTTACTTTTATCAAATACATTTTCTATGCTATCCATTAATTACACGTTTCTTCATAGTTTTTCATTATTCGTACTTATTTTTACATATTTTTTAACACCGTTGTATAAGGGGTGGATATTCTATTAAGCTCTTAGGTGAAGTTGAAAAGGAGAAAGTTAAGATTTTTTTAATGCTCTCATACCACAAACAATATTTATTTCTAGTTTATGATTTATCCTCGTCGGCTCATCAAACTATGTTATAAAATGTAAGAAAATAGGCAGCCATTGGGTGTTCAGCAAATACAGTATATTTATCGAAAATTCCCAGTATACGGCTTGCAGCCGCTGTCTATCCATCGTCCATAAATTGCATCACAGAACAGAAATGTTAGAAATGCGTGGGTAATGTATGCCTTCGATATATCTCCACTAGATTCGCCCGTGTGTCATCACAATATCAACAAATATGTTTGCCGTCATGTCTCCGAGGAATTTTCCGTATCCCAATTACTAAACTGTTTAGGACATAACGTTACTATCCAAATAGTTTATCAGCTAAATGTAAAGTTAGACGCAGGAGTCTCAGTGGACTGTAGATATAAAATCGAGTGCATTTAGTGTAAACACTGTCTGGGTAATTTAATATATAGCAGGCTATTAGTGAATGATCTGTTAATTTAGGTAGAATTAGTCATAGTACATTTTCCGTTTCAACGCTATTTTGGTGCAACTAAGTAATGTAAATCTAGAATTACCGTTCTTTTGCATTCATGTACTGAAACCTTTTTTGGTATTGTATAAAAAAGACACGTCAGAAACTTGCTATATTTTTGGGTTTAATCAATGTCGCGTTGCTTTATTTATAATGTAAGGCCATTACAAAAAATATTATTTGTGGTTAAGGTGTTTAATATTTAATGTATTAACCAGAATACCAACAAATATCTAGGTAACTTTACTGTTGCATATCAGTCCATATAAACCCTACTTCTTGCTCTTTTTACAATCACTTTTAACATTTATATGTTCTTCAACTTAATGTTATTTGCTCTTCAGTACCTTTCTGATAGTTCAAAAACTGTGAATAATTCGTCACAATGACTTTGTTTATTCAAGAAGAAATCTGTATGAACATTTCAATATAAACTTATATAATTTTATTAATAACAACAGCAATACTGCTTCAATCACTCGCAACAAAATTTAAATGCAAATTAATGAAGCACTCCATATTGCCAAACGTATAAAACTGACACATGACGAAGGATGAAATCATTTGGCATATGCTGGCGATAATTCTATAGCATATTATCATTAAACACATTTAACTACCAATTAATGACAAGCATGTTGACAACTGAAGCTCCCTTAACCCGGAATATTATACAGATATGAATTTACAAATTAATTCAGGAAGTACTGACTTTATAATATTGTAATTATTGTTATTACATTGACACATAATTTGAATGTTAAACGGAAAATTAACTAGGCAGTAAATTAGATGTACATTTGACTTCGCAATAAGGTGTGAATATGATATTTGGTACAAACGTATCAATACGATTATCATGCACATTTCCTATGCAACTTATCAACATTTTTTTTAACATTTAACATCATAGCAACTTCTGAACATTTTTACACTCAACTAAATCCCAGTGCTGAGCAAAGATCTCCTATGCTATAAAAAAGTATTAAAAATAGGCATAATCACTACATAGTATAAAACAAAGTCGCTTTCTCTGTCCCTATATCCCTAAGTATGCTTAAATCTTTGAAACTACGCAACGGATTTTGATGCGGTTTTTTTTAATAGATAGAGTGATTGAAGAGGAAGGTTTATAATATGTATTATAACATCCTTTAAATATCAGCATTGCACCCGTGCGAAGGTAGGGTCGCTAGTATTAGTATAAAATTCACTTTCGAGAACATTCGAATCATAAACAAAAGCAATTCGAATATTAATTCCGTTTCAACAATTCACGTCAATAGCTCATTTCGTTTATAACTATGTTTGTAAACAAATTTACGAACGTGTCCGAAACCTCAATACTATGATAGTTGGCAATGGTCTTGGACTGTTGGAGAAATTCAACACTTTGCATGAATATTTATATAGCTTCTTTGATCATGTCGCATTCAATCACTACAGGGCTGTCTGAATGTTTCAGCAGCTAAATTTAGAAGGATACTAAAATGATAATTTATCTTTAGAAATACTTTAGAGTTCTATGCTAACAGGCGTAGCTTAAAACATGAAATGGGCTATATTATAAGCGATAGTTTTTTGCTTATATTAAACTAACGTGCTTCCTAAAGAAGTCTTTGAATGAATTCGCGAATTATAGGGAACTTTAAAAAATCATGATTCAAGAAATAGGATCAACACGATTAGTGGTATATACGGTGGATTTTTTAAATTAGAATTATTATAAGGGGTATTAAAATTGATTTAATTTTTTTGAAATTTATTTAATTTAAAAAAAAAATCATGTGATATATGTATTTCCGAAGCGAACGTGAACATAAAATTCCTTTTTTCATTTATGTATCTTATCCACTCAACATACGATTCAAAGTAAAAAGTACTACAGCCCTAGCTATCTGGCGCAGTTGGCTCCCGCGCGGCCAACATTAATGCATTTGTTTGTTTAGTATTTAATTCGCAGGGCTTCATAAAGATTTCAATCGCCAATCGTGTATTTAGGGCACTCACTTATTATCTAAAAAGGTACCTTTGTCTCACGAGGATTTGAGGTCGGTTCAATTAGGGTTGATAATGATTACCAATTTTCGATATTTTCCTGGAAAATGTCAAATTCAAGATAGGTTGGAGGGCTGTCGATATACTGTGCGCGTATTAATATAACTTTTTTGTTTTATAATATTAAAAACTTAATAACCCTTGAAACCTGCAATTATCCCCAACTGAATTGATTTACAAACTCATTTTGGAAAACTGTATTCATCGATTTGCGTACATCTGGTGTTGATTAAGTCGGTTTTACTTATGATTTTTAATATACATCTATTGCTACATACCTATAAAGTGATTTCTCCACTAGACACATTTTTGACCAATGTGCACCATCACTTGTCAGTATCGTCACTGTGCCGCTTGGCTCGTGCCGCACTTAAAAAAATCTTGCATTTAATTACGCAGACGTTGTAAAAGCTACTTCAATAAATTAAATGTACCACGTGTTATCATCAACATGGATATACAACATATTCTATTAATAACAATAAACAACACACTCGGGTCAAATATTTGTATGTTTGCATTGATAACACCACAATTAATTGACATTTACCCGCCAATACCACACGATATTGCCATGCAAATATGAACTTTATCTCTGTGCATTAAAGCCTTTTCCCGGTTTTAAGATAAAAATGCAGTACTTGAAACGGCGACTGTTTGTTATGCATTATAGTAAACACATTCAGTCGTCCTCATGAATTATGCAAGGTTGGCGAGACGATGATATAATAAATTAATCTGTTAGGATAAAAATACACTATGACTGGAACGTATGCTCATAAACAGCAAATTGTTACGAGCAAGAAATTAAGTGGAATATGTATTTAATATTAAGTCTTGTTTACTTGACCACGATAGAGCCCAAGGTAAATGTTTATGGAATATGTATAGTATAGTGTAGCATTTAAAATGTCAAAGAAAACTTCTGAGGACTTGAGGCATGAGATTTCTTATACTTGTGGATTTATCTAATATTAAGCGTGGAGAACTTATAAAATATAAATTAATTTTAGATGACACAAACACGCCAATATTAATATAGGGAAGTCCTAATATAAGAAATAAGAAAACTTTTCACTTTTGTTAACCGTAGAAAAGTAGTTATCAGAAATTTCATTTAGAAGATAACTATAGATTTACGGTAGGCATGATTTACTTCCAAAAAAGCGAGTGAGGAAAGTATAAAAATCAGTATGATATAAATGAAATAGGGGATATGAAGAGTGAAGGAAGCAAAAAAAGAAGTCTTCGTTGTCAAGGTCTTCAATAATCTACCTTTAATCAATAAAGGCTTGAGTGTGTATTGTATAATAAACTCACTTTGTTACACACTATAATAAGCATTTTCTAGTCGCTTCGAACAAATGTATTTCCATTTTTAGCAGAAGGTCAGAGGTAGCGCCGCTTAGTACGATGTTCTAGAAACTTTGAGTGCTACATCTAAGGTACTTTGTTTATATACTTTTAGTTGTTAATGGAAGGTTTCGTACGAGAATGCTAAGAGCTTTGCTGTTTTTGTCTCAAGTTTCGCATGTTATGACGTAAGTTTTATGTATCTATCTTATTTTTAGGTGGATTTTACGTCATGCTAAATTCTGTAGGGATAATTAAATAAGAAAGGAGGTAAATTTTATTCCTTTGTATGAATTTATATTTGCGTATATTTGATGTTCTAATATCTGCTGGCAGGGCAAAAAACTACCGCCATATAAAATATTATAGAATGCGTATACTGTAAAGTCAGCGATATTTATTTTACTTATCATTATCAGCCCGCAAACGACCCACTGCTGGACACAGGTGTCATCAATAATATAGACATTTTAGGCTAAGGTCAACCACCCATTCCAATAAATAAGAGCTTAAATATACTCTTATATACATCGCACCCCTTTATTTACTATGCTTTAAGAGATGTGTTTTCGAAGTTATGTGTGTATTTACATCGAATTATCACTTGCTTTAACGGTGAAGGAAAACATCGTGATAAAACCTGCACACCTAAGAGTTCTTAGGTGTGTAGTCCGCCAACCCGCACTAGGCCAGCGTGGTGGACTATGGCCTAAACCCTCTCAATGGTAGAGGAGACCCGTGCTCAGCAGTGGGCGTATATGGGTTGATGAAGAAGAGTTGTGTACCGTAAGCCTTAAACATTACCTTACATATTTACCCAGTCGAAGTAAAATCACGCCCACACCGAGCGCGTTCGGTACAACCGTTTGATGTTGCTCATAATACACGCAAATCCCAACATAAAGTTATAAACTTGAATATCGCAATATGAAAGAGATAAACTTAACAACGTAGATATACGGAAGCTTTAGATAAACCCAATGGCTCCGTCATTGTGATTAATGGTGCGTATTATTGTTAGATATACAAAAATACGTGCCACATATCTTTAGAAAATATTATGGTTCAGGCAAACTATTAAGATTTATCATCATAATCTGTAATAAATAGTGATGGCCTCGAGGAGCAGGCTAAGGAGAATCTCGGCGGCCGCAGTTTCCAACCCCAGGAATTTTTCTTTCATTTGACAGCCCCCGTGGCGCAGTTGGCTAGACACCAGCTTGCGAAACGAGAGGCCGCGGGTTCGATCCCCGCACCGAGACAAATGTTTGTGTGAACCACAAATATTTGTTTCGGGTCTAGGTGTTTGTGAGACCGAAAAAGTCTCTCGTAGTGTCTGATACCCACGACACAGGTCTTGTAACCTAGTGTGGGGTCAGAGCTATTTATGTGACTGTTGGGTGTATTTATTTATTTACTTTATGAAGTTGTAAGTGTATTCACAATGAATCATCATGAACTTTAACGTTGAAGAAAATCATCGTGAGGAAACGTTTTTTTTTTCCTTTTTTAAAAGTTCTTACCAATTTAAAGATATCAAAATCAATAGCTGTCATCGGAACTAAATTACTTGATGTTGATGATCCCATTATAATTGCCCGTTCGTCTATCCCTTATGCTATAATAAAAAAATAAATTCCGCGTTACCACTTTCTTTTAAATTCCGTATAAATATCAACGTAAATACATAAGGCAGTAGTATAAACATGATATTTACCAGTCTTGGTAATCGGCTGCCTTAAAACCAGTTGTCTAAGAGATCTTGGAAACAGGTCGGCCCGGCTTGTTACTTTCTAAACTATCGATATTATTTGTACGAGCGTACAATATTGTCTTCTAAACACACCTGCTCTAGAACTTATGAAGGTAGTAATTTAACCAATATGGAAGAACGATAACTGTGTTCTTGTAAGTTGTAAATTTAAACAAATATCCACGACGAAACTGCCACTGCCAATTAGAATAGGTGTAGGTAGGTACCAAACCCTCTCGTTGGTAGAGGAGACCCGTGCTCAGCAGTGGGCGTATATGGGTTGATAAAGAAGAAGAAGGTACCAAGTACATATATATACTTGTGGTATGAGGTTGTAAGGGCCTCCATATTATTTTTCACAAAGAATTTTGAAAACTTTATATTATATACTAAATGACATTTAAAAATCGTGATGCGGTTCAAGCTGGCCTTGTTTTTTTTAAGATTTTTGTTTATAGTTTAACACACAAGCAACTACTTCTGTTTTCAAATCTTTTGATTTAATACGTGACGTATTTATTTCATACATGGCATTTGTAGATGCGTTGATATCCTTTGAATATGGAAGTATAGATTTTTAATCCACAAATTCTATTTACTAAAAAGTTTTCAACGTTTTCTTTACATCAAATTGGCATTCCTCGTAACGGTAGAAGTATACCTTAATACTTTACTACTAATAGAAAAAGAAAAAATAAATGTACAGCTGTCCGTTCCATCATATAACTGTGATATTACCAAAAATACATTTTATTTTGTTGAGGATAAGATAGTAACCAAAGTAGTAAATAAGACAAAAATAAGCAAACCTATATACAAGTTATCAAAATACATCTTACTGTAAGGTTTCATTGCTAATACACAACAAAACACATATCAACTTCTGTTTAGTACCCTCAAGGGATGATAAAAATAAAACCCATGTAAAGCGGAGTTCTCACAGTGATAGTGATCTTGTGCAACCTACAGTGTCACGTACAGATGTTGTTGTCCCACATGCGATGCATAATGCAGCGGCATTAGCATCGGTCGACGAGTCGCCGTTTATAGACCGCACAGTCATTGGTCTAGGGCAGGGTTTCTCAAACCTTAGGTTTGATGAACCTCTAAATTTCCAGATGACAGCAAACCCCTAAAACCTTTAATAACTTAATATCTACTTAGTTAACCCCCTCCCCCATTAGACCGTGATTTTTTTGTTATTTTTGGCGGGATTTTCTTTAACGCCAGTTTGTAATTGCTATTCGTGCCTTAGTTTCCAATTACGGTCTCAATACACCCTATATAGACAGTTGTCGGTTAAAGAAATAAGGATTTCACTAAGAATAAAACAAAAAGTTCCAATACACACGTCTTTTTAATAGGTGAATGTTATTTTTAATGAGTGTACTTATTTCTTGTCGCAAATAGAGTCAATTTTAGGAACAATTTTGGACGAATCCTGTCGCGAACCCCTGCCTTTGTATGGCGAGCCCAGTTTGGGAAACCCTGGTCTAGGACGTGCCTTGAGTAGCGATGCGCTGATTCACATACATTTCACAGGATATTTGACAAATCGTAGCAATTATTCTATTGGGGGGGGGGCATTAGGGGCCGAACGGGAGGGGACAGGACCAAATACTATGTGACGTCCAGTACTTTTCCATATCTGTATCGGCCTAACGTTCTGCTAGATACTGTGGGGTTAGGCCTCAGTCACTGGTCTTGAAGGGTTCATAAATTCAATCCTCAGAAATTTTACGTATGCACCCTTTCGTATTCCCATTTGCAACCAAACAAACTCACTTTCCCATTTATCATATCAGTTAGGTCCATGAAACCTGTCTCATGACCATTTTCCCTTAAAATGATACAAAACACTTCGCAATTGGCAATCCAGTGATATTTCGCTTGTACAATTGCAGAATATCAAATAGTAATGAGTCAGTTTCTCCTACTAATATCGGGCAGATGAATGCGAGCTCGCTCCTTTTAGGGTACGGTTGGCAGCGTTTAAAATTACTTGTGTCGCTTTATACGGTGTCTGTTCAGATAACACTCACTGCATGGCTATATTTGTCCGTAAAAGCGCCATTGTCCTTCGCTAATTGCAACGTTTTATTGCTATTCGTGGATATCTCGTCATCTCGAGGAATGTTACCCCCATTCAATTTCATTAGATTAGTTATCTGCAGATAGCTTCGGTAGGCGGCTGAGTGTGGTGAGCGTTTAGTCTTAAGGATAATGGTAAAGGAATAATAAATCTAAATGAAGCCTGAATCATTAGCCCGTATTATGTTCCACTAGACACGGACCTCCTGTATAACTGAGAGGTTTTAAACCTTTGAACAAATTTCTAAGATCTTATAAGATAAAAGTACGATTTCTGTTAATTTATCGAATAAATTGTACCGATACCAACTGCTGTTCTAATCGGCAACTGTTTATGCAAGAATGACGACATTTAAACAACAGGCACATTTATGATATTTACATAAGATGACGCGTTCAAAAGGTTATGGTTGAAATTGTAAATGATGAAAGTTAATTTATTTATTCAAATGAAATGGTTTTTTTAATTTCTATATCTACTCTTTAATTTCCAAATCTTCTAAGATTAAAGATTCTACGTCTATGGTATAAAATGGATACCTAGTGATGACGTAAAAAGATTTGAACAGTTTAAAATCACTACTGCTTACAACCTTTAAACAACGTACAAAAAGGCAGGTACAAATCCTAAGAAATCCAAAAACATATACAACCCTAAGCCGAGTCAAAAATTCCTATGCCGCGTGGATAATAACTGCATGAAACTGTATAAAATAAGTATCATAAAGGATCCATAATATAAGCGAGCATTGCCCTTACCCCTTTATGTTCGTCTGCTCTCGCCGAACTCCTTTATGTGTCCCAAAATAACATTTTTGTGCGAGCAAATAATTGTCTTTCTTCGTTTGTTTTGTCTCTCCGTCGCACTGAAGTATACTTGAGAAAGAATTCTTTAATTCATCGGATTTATGTGACTTTTTATATTGCTTGCGAAATTCTAAAAGTATATGGTATGTATGCCCCTCCTGGGTGGTATTGTTGTTGAAATTGTTTAATTGTTACCTACAGAAAAAAATTAGCATTTTTAAGAACATGGTTTAAAAAAAAAATAACTGGTAGAAAAAATAGTGAAACTAAAAAAGGTTTGATAGGCGCCAAGGCAATCATAGTAAATAAGTAAATCCTTTTCTTCATACTAAATACATGAAAAACCATTGCGGCCTATGACGTGAATTCGTTTGCTTTAGGCGATAAAATCTAGTCCCATAAACATTAAATAACACACGTGCCAAATAGAGTACATAAAATCAGCTTGTTAGGAATTGCAAACTCGCCTAGACGCAACTAATTTCAAGAATTTGGCATTCTCGTATATGGTCGCACTGCATTCCCACTATTTGATTTCGCGAATGCCAGAATTGCACAATTTCCGTTTAAGCATAGAAGTATCGGGCTGTGTGCAGTATGGAGTTTATTGAACTCTTAAAAATCTCCTTACAATAAATAGGTTGAAACTTAACCAATACTTTTCTTCTTCTTCTTCTTCATCAACCCATATACGCCCACTGCTGAGCACGGGTCTCCTCTACCACTGAGAGGGTTTAGGCCATAGTCCACCACGCTGGCCTAGTGCGGGTTGGCGGACTGCACACCTAAGAAATTCCTAAGAACTTTTTAGGTGTGCAGGTTTCATCACGATGTTTTCCTTCACCGTTAAAGCAAGTGATAATTCAATTTGAATACACACATAACTTCGAAAAGTCAGAGGTGTGTGCCTGGGGTTCGAACCCGCGACCGCCGAGATTCTCGACCGCGCGCCCAAACCTCGAGGCCATCACTGCTTTACCAATACTTTTAACAAGGTAATATCCATAATCGTAAATATTAAGTAGAATTATTTGCAATCGATCTCCCTAGCACAATAAAATTCATAGGTCCTCAAAGATGGATCTGATCAGCGTTAAGGAATTAATTGTATAAGCATTAACATTCTTAGAGACTCTGTTACGTCACACACCCACCAAAGCATTCATCGAGAATGACAGACCACTGAAAATACAACAAGCCCCAAAAAGTCAAACGTATGTATATTCCTAAGGAATTCTATTTCATCATCACCAAGCAATGAAATGCAATGATGATTTAGATCTCTAGAAAAATTTTCATTTCTAGAAAAAAACAATTTAGCTTAGTGATGAGTATTTTGTTATCCGTATAAAGAAGCATCGCCCACTTCCACATCAAAACCGCAAAAAATCCCTTACTTCATTTTGATTGCGAAACATATTACATTAAAAAAACTGCATACATCTTTTTACATTTTCCTTTTAACACGTAACAGATTCAAACCTTGATCGCTTCCGGCAGATGCATTCTAATCACCAATTTCTGGTACATTAGCGTTGCATTCACCGATACGTTGGTTCGTGCGTTTGGCAGGAGCATTGAAAACATTTGAAGTTTATATTAGCTGGGAGCTAGGCGCCTAGTGGCTGGTTGCCAGTGTCGAGGGCCTTTTAATAGTTTTTAAATGTTAAAATAGGTTTCCTAATATTAGCTGCTTTTGTTGGATTGCAGCGAGATGAGTAAATGTGGATTTGTAATGTAATTTAATAGTGGGTATCTCGTCGTAATTTTCAGCCATTATTTGCGGCTGTTCTCGTAACCAGAATCAGCTTTAGTATAGGCTCCTTAACAAACGCATTACGAGTTTCTAATGAATGCTTAATTGCAGTCAATAGAAATGTACCTGATCAGGAGTTTGATAAATAAGTTTAGTTATGGGATACAAACTTCGGCTAAAACAGTAAGGGTTTTTTTATTAACTAGTTTCTGTAGATGCGTCCTTATGTATTTATTTTTATTAATCAATGCAACAACAACGTAGGAAACAATCATTAAACCACTTCTTACAAAAGTTAATAAAAAAAACATTCTCACGCTTATGCACACATTCTAAACATGTGTTTGTAACTTACTCATCGTCGACAGTGCGTTCTCATTACGTTCTATTTTCGGTTGCATTTTTCGCTTCCGGCATCTTATTAATGTTACGTCTTCTTTTATTTGCCTTTTAAGTTGATGATCACGATGGTGTCGTTATTAAATCATTCAGACATTTCAAAATTAAAAGTACCGGGTTTGATACTTTCTAAGTACTTAGTGGTGTTAAAAAGTATGTAATCATTTTGTTTTATTTAATTAATAAATTTATTTTACTCCATCGATATGTGGAAGTCCTACTTCAATACTAACTTTACTGCTAGTTTAGCAACTAATAAATATCTATGGTAGAAATGGATAGAATTCAAAGTCAGTTTTTTTGGATTATTGACTCAAACGTGAGTTATTGAAGTATGAACAGTAATCAGAATAAAATCGAGGACATGTTGAGTCACGTTGAGGTCTTCAAAAAAAATAATATGACAAGTAAAGTGATATGTTTTGACAGCAATACACTTCATTCAATCAAATGCGCGGAATGTTTTAATGATTCAGCACCACCTACATATTTACTACGTATATTTATGAATTGACATTGTAAGTATGAATAAGCATAAGATTCTGAGAAACGGAAACTCTTTAATGCAGTATGTAAAAAACAAGTTCTATTTGCATTCCCTTACATGAAGGTTCTTTTAAATGCACTAGGAAGTCACCACGTTGTGCCTGTTGGTACTGTCCAGTGCTGAATAAATAGAATATCTCTTAAATCGATACAGTACCACTTATATCACGAGATCTGTACCCCTAAGAACTACGGTAACCTTAAAATAATTTACAGGAATTTACTTTACGCCATTAACATCAGTCCGTATTTGTTCCATTGCTAGTCATAGGTCTCCTTAATATTGGAGGAGGACAAGACCTTTAACTGTTTAAAGGTCTAAAATAACTGTAAGTAACGTGGATTAACTTAAAGCAATATTTTGATTTACAGTCTACTCCATTTTAACAGTAAAGAGAACAGAGGAAGTATTTAGGTGATAGGGGTAACAATGCTGTGTTTTCGAAATGAAATGACAATAGCTTCTAATTTTTTTAATGCTTAAAATTATTTACATATATTCAGTCAGAATATTCGGCATAATCATAAAAGAATGAAACTGAAAATTCGTAATTCAAAACGTTTGGTTTGATTACAAAATATCAACGATGGCATAAAATACAGGCAGTCATGCATCATTCAATTAAAAAAAAAAACAAAATCAGAGACAATTCCCACGTCAAAACAAACATGTACAGTTTGGATAGAGTTCTCTCGTCAGTCAACAGCTAAGCGTTGCGTTGTTTATCATTGGACATGCGCCAGCGAACGCACCGGGCAGCACGTACTCACGCACGTAGCTTACGCATAATTACTCTCCTATTTGGATATCAAGTGTTTACATGTATACACTTGAAAAATCTTCCTACTTTAGTCATTTAATTGTAGCTTCTTGAGTATCATTACACATCAAAGAAACTCCTGCGAACTTTTTAGGTATGTAAGTTTCATCACGATGTTTTCCTTCACCGTTAAACCAAGTGATGATACACTGTGTATACGCACATCACTTCAAAAGTCAGAAGTGTGTGCCTTGAGTTTGGGATCGGTTTTGCGCGCTTAAACTTTGAGGACCAACTTATTGTATCGTTTGGTTGAGATCGTTTCGAATCTGTCTCATCTACGTCACTTGATCTTTGGTTCGAATGTTTTTTTATTTTTTTTTTATGACACAAAGCATTTTTCTATGTTCGCAACTGTTTTAATTGTGTGAAAACTTACTTAACAAATAAGAAATGTTATTCAATAAAATGCCATGAATATTTTTATCCGTTTTTTTTTTTATATCTTAGCTTCGATCTAAAGATTGACGTCAATTGGCTGATGAAAAATAATGAAATCGCCATACCTAAATTCAATGTTAAAAGATTTTCTGACAACAATCAAAACAAAGATATATATATTCAAATTTGACTTGCATAAGTATAATCTCCGAAACGCAATGAGGAAATTGTAGCTTTCTTTCTAGAATAACGTTTGTTCAAGCTAAAGATAAGAGGTTGTTCGTCTTAGCCGCATTCAATTCCTTGTTGACGTGTGTCTCAATATAAACACTGTGTATAAACAATGAGCTGTGTATGCGGAAGTATGTACATAGGAAGCGACTCCGCGTGGATGCAGTCGACACTCGCCCAGCACGGGGAAGTGGATCGGAATGCGAGGTCAACGGTGAAAACTCTGTTATGGCTTAACGACACGTAGATGTATCTGATTCATTGGGTTAGCAGTTTGTTAAGACTGGTATGATGGTTTCTTTAATTATAATCTGCTCCTAACTTTTAATGTGTTTGACTAGCATCACATATTATTCTCCGTGGAATTATTTATTTCTTGATTGTTATATTGTTTGTATGTTTATTTAGATTAAGACTATTGACTTTTCTTTTTTCAATTGCCTGTTTTCGCCTATCTTGCATCCGTTTGACACTTAGACCCTCCATAAAAATCATAGCTGGGATAGCGAGGATTTGAAATTGCATATAGTTAAAGGAAGGGATCATTTTATAAATTATGAACACATACTTAATATTTTTATATTTTTGTTAAGTAGCCAACAATGAAATCATTTTACTTTTTTTCGTCTTTCTTCGTGAAGTCTTTGGCGTGTCAACAGAAAGGGAATTTATTTCAAATATACATAGCAAGATCGCCTCATTTAAAATCTTTTGGTTTCTACCTAACAATTCTAACGTTAGATATAGACTTTAACACCCCGGTGTCAATTGAAAACTAACTATATCAGCGTACCGACGGAACGCATTATTCGCAGTCTGCTAACGTGGTTAAATACCTTATGCAGGTTAAAAATCTAAAAGCAAAAGAGACTCGTATCCAGAACTAGTTTGCACATAATCTGAGTCACCAATGAATCTATTTGTTGATCCATTGCCCAATCAGTATGCATGTAAATACGTGCTCGTTGTCCGTGCGTTTCTACGTTGCGCCGTCGGCTATCTGGTTGCAATGTTGCACAAATATAGGAAATGCAGAAATGCCTTATCTGCTCTGTTGCATAACAATGTTTAAAATACACTTGTTTCCCGTTCAACTTGATAATGCACTCGATGTGCAAAGCCCTCTTGTTGTCATTTGACTTAGAAACGCATTTTTATAGAGTGTTGCATTGTTACAGACATACGTGGAGGCTTTTTTCAACATGGACACTTTCCCACTTTTGTCTTAAAAAAAATATACATTAATAGGGGAATATCCTAAAATAGACAGTTAGTTAAAAAAAATACACAAAAAAATGTACGGCTACAGTCTTCAATTTGCCTACCAACTCAATAGTGAACACTAAGCTGAACTGGTCTCTTAAATTCAGTTTGTAAAAATAATGAAGTCAAAGAATGAATTTCTTGACTTCTAGGCCCGCGTGGTAGACTATGGCGAGAGCGAGATATGTAAGCTAATGTAGATAAATTCAATGTGTACACGTGTTTCTTTAAGAAAGTGTTGCCATTTGATCAAAATATGATAATAAACAATACTACGAAACATATTATTGAACCGTACAAAATCAACACGATCATTGCCAAGTAAATGCATCGTATAGTGCAGGTGTACAAAGTCCAAAGATGACGATGACCTCTTATCAAATGCGTGCAATATTTATACTTTTTTACACGATGTAAATATCTTTTCTTTTTTATCTTTTATGCTATCCATATCCATTGCGCTATGGGGCACCTAGGTCTTTGTTTGAGAGCTTTTCGACCTGAGTACCTTATAGTTGACTAGAATTCAGGGCTAGTCTAGACTGTTAGATAATACATACATAAGATTTTCGTTTCAAATTGTTACCCAAATCTATGAATTGAATACTTTACAAAAAAGTATTTTTTTGACATTAGAAGGCTCTAGGGCTCCAATTTTTCTTCTCATACTTTCTTTTAAATAAATAAAATAAATTAATAAATAAAATTCTATAAAATTTTGTTGAAAGATAGGACATCGTCATGTGTTGCAATTTAATACGCCTTTTGCACAGTATAATGCTTGGTAAGAGTCATGTAACCACTGCACCGTATAAGGATAAAAATGTTCTAAAAATGAACGTGATCTCCAGACCATAAACAGAATTTGACTATTTAAAAGAGTTTAAACATAAATCAAAACGTTGTTGTGCCCACGACATGCAAAATAAGAAACAAAAATAAATAATCATACGGTAGCAACTTTTTAATACACCAGACATTTTTATTTATTTTAAGCGCATAATTAAGTACAGATTTGGCGTCCTCTTAAGCATTCTTATAGGATATTTTTCTTTTGTTAAATTAATTTAACGATAATGTACGAATCATGGCTATAAACATGTCAACGGCTCAAATAAAGTCACGGGCCAAATCCAGTAGGTTATTTTAATTATAATTATTGTCATTGAAACACTGACAGTACAGCGCGCTGCCAATTTCGCATAATCAAATCAAAAGGGCGTATGTACAACAGCTTTAAAATTGACATAGGCCTTTTTATCAATTGAGAACCTTTGCTTTAAAAATAGGCACATAAATTATGAATAAAGTTTGCAAATACCACTGCTTAAACTTATCAGGTGATTATTCAGCCGTAACATCTTCATATTTTGTTTGTATCAATCTGACTTGAACAATAGAATGTATAGAATAGGGGCATAACTAAGTGTTTAACTGAGAACTTGCGATTTATTCATACTCTGTCCAATTATGACAATAAGAAAAAAGTATTAAAAAAATTAATGTCCATTAGTAATCTTATTTACTATACTTTTTACACTAATGAGACATTTTATTACGTTAATAATATATAACCCTGTTAAAGTGTATATTTACATCATACCAATTTATCAGAAGAAAGTCGTAACAGCCACGAAAACACAGCAACTGCGACATCAACCCTTTTGTTGAGATAAATATTTGTTCTATCTGAAATTAATTGTTTTTTATCTACGTTTTGTTTTTCACTGTTTGTTATTCCTCGTTGTTTTTCGTGTGGTTCTCTCTGTGTATTGTTTCTTTACCCATAATTAATTAAAAGTTGCGTGAAGTCTATTCAATAGGGGAATTAGTCTTCTTTTGCCATCTAGAAGTCTCTAATTCCATAACAATGTCTAGCCAAATTTCTGAATAGTCTGGGAATGTGCTCTAAAAATTGGAATTAGATATATAGGTGCAGTTTTACACTTCTACCTTCTCCTTTAGGGGTGCAAAAGTGGATTTGCGATTTATCCAATGTTGTTACCCAGACTTAATCTGCCTGAGCATTTCCTCTTCTACCTAAGCTCTAAACTACATATTTTCGTACTTAGCTTAAAAAGAATTGAGGCATTCAAATTATGTTATTATTAATAGACAAATAAACACTTTATAGTGAAAATCGCGGGCGCCCGTTCCCCATTTAGCTGAGAGTAAACATTCTCGATGGCCCGAAAAAACACTTTTAATGGGTACAATAGGTTAACAGTTTCCGCTAAACAAAGCTATTCAGTGCGCTGAGTCTACACGCCAAAGAATATGCTAGTATTTCTCTGCTTCTCATTTAAATGTGGGTGTGATTGTGTACCGTCGTATATTTTGACCATCATAATGGCCATAAACCGCAAAAATATTAGCTTCTTAGGATTTCTTACGGTGGTTGCGTAATCTTCATGGTAAATATATTTAAAAAGCGTTTACAGTATTTTTAAATCTCTTTTGTATAATGCTGTATCTACCATTTTTACCCCCTACCACTCCGTTTGCATATCTTTTTTTATTTTTCAGGTAAATGATCGGTATACATGGTACTAATATTTCTGTGCTTACCTTGTTATCCCAAGTTTTGTAATCATTACTTATAGCTAAGATAAAGAGGCTCCCTTTAGGTACGTGTATGACAACGCAGTCTCTATTGTCAATTCCTATCATTTAGGATTATAAGCAAACGCTTTATCTATACGTCTTTTAGATAATCTGTATTGTCACTATCCTAACTTATAAAATATGTGAAAGTTTGCTCGTTTCACACGACTTATTCAAAAACCAGGGAATCGAATCGGGATCTTTAAATTCCACACTTATGTCGCTACTCAATTGAGCCAGTCGTTGTAATGTAAACATCATTATCATCAGCCCATTATTTGTCCTACTATTTGGCACGCGCCTCTCAACCAATCAGAGGGTTTTGGCCTTAGTCCACCACGCTGGCCTAGTGCGGGTTGGCGGACTACACACCTAAGAAATTCCTTAGAACTTTCATTAATAACCATAATCATTGAAAATCGAAATGACTTCCCAATATTTCACAAAGTTATTTACAGTCTTCCATTCACAAAGCCAAGTATGAAAAACATTACATAGGCCCATAAAACATATTACAATATCGTCTGGCGTGTTTCCGTCGCTCACAATCACAGAAACATACAGACAAGTACCACTATAGTGCTATTTATAGTACGCACTGGCAGCGTCCACATGCGACATATCGCACGTTTTGTTAATATTGCTCTTGGAAACAAATGGTTTTTCATACTTTTAATACGAGTATAGTAAACAGACATTGTGGATAATTGAAGAGAATAATCGTGGAGGTTTTTGAGAATTGAGGTTTTTAAATAAACCGGAATAAAATTTTTTCTTTTCCTTACGGTAACTTAATCTTGTTATTTATAACTGCACACTTCTTTATGACTATAACTGAAGACTTTTTATTGGCTTTTTGTTGAATATTTTGATTTCTATTCCAGTTAGCTTCTGATAGTCTCTTCCATAATAAAATCAGGCACGGAAATTCTATCTACACACTTCATTAACGTAAGATTTCGCTCTTAGTATTGTTACAGAAGTCCATACACTAGTCAGAATTACTTGTATTTTTTATGCGCCGAAAAGACCCAGTGATTTCATTGACGGAAGTTAAAGTTGTTTCTAATCTCCCAAAGTTACAAGACCTGATCTACCACATACTTACTTCGTATCAGTAAAAGTCTGTCATACGCAAACCCAATCAAAGAAATTATTATACCCCTGTGTTATCCCAGGGGTATTGGTATTCAAAGAAAGTTATCGAGTTCCCCATTCTGTAAAGGACCGACTGACCCAAGTATTTCATGTAACTGTCATCAAGACATTAGTACCACCCTAATAAAGCTAGCCCATTCATACCTCAGCCCATATTGGCGACTCCACTACATCCTATATTGTTTTCTAATAACAATAGTATGACGTACTCGAATAAAATCAAACTGTTTGTACAATAATAATATGTGCGTTCAATGACGCACTTGTAACATGGATGATAGAGCGGCACTTACCACCACTTTGTTGACTGCGATAATGCAGTTATTTAATTGACATAATTTGTACTAATCTATTAGTAAGGCACGCAGTATATGTGTGATTTATTTTCAATATTCATGTGTTTGGTGGTACTTATTAAGAGTTGTAAAAAAGCGTCATTTTATTTGTAATAGGGTAATTTGTGTTGCCATTTTTAAGACATGTATCCGGACTCCATGCTGCAACTGCAAATTCTGAGATTAAAAAACCCAATATCCTTGAGGCAGTGACCTGAACAAAGAATCTTACCCCAAAACTATCGACACTGAAGACTAAACTTGCTATACCACAAGCCCTCACTTACAGTTTATTATTTTATTTTTATACATATGTGCATAGTTCACATACGGCATACTTCACATGCGTCAACAATTTATGAGTATGTGCATTATTTAACCAGATACACGTCAAATCTATTAGAGCAATTAGATCGATACATACCACAACATAAACATAACATTCCTCTTTTATAAGAGGAACGTGTCACGCCGATCTCACATCGTGTAATCTGAACTATTAGTAAATGTAATCATTCACGTGCCCCATACAAATTGCTATTGGTTTTTACGCAGTCGTATCGCACCTCCGTATAATTGAAATCATCACTGTTGATTCATGTGGGTATAAAATATCGTTTAGGTTATTTTGAGTTAAGAATAAAGGGGGACAGACAAGAAGATATTGATAGAAGGCTGATTCTCAATATAGTATGAACAAAATAAAGGTTTTTTAAACGTTGAGTATAGCGGTGCTATTTTGCGATATTTGGTTTGCGTTACATGGAATGATCATCATCCACTAATGTTCATTCCAAGCTTCTATCTCGAAAACAAAAATGATAAATAAATAAATATAGAAAAAGTTTCTTGGACACGAACCGGTAACCACTATTTCATTTACAAATAAGATATTTTAATAATGAGATAATATTGTACAACTATGATCAACCATTCATTTGCAGTTTATCCACCATCATTCGTCTATCTGATGCTACGTAAAAGATTGTCCATAACACTGATGGCAAGTTCTCAGAACTTTACCGTGCTGTTATTTATTATACTTAGACCGACTCGTTTGCAATCATCGATACGTATCTCGTTGTTAACAGTATCGATGTATTAAATGTCCATTAGAAATTTCTGATAATACTCTATCGAGCTCATCACGATTTGTATTAGAAAATTGCGATGTAAAAGCTTGTTTAAGTTAAGTATTTTAATCAGAATTCAGCTATGTTTTTCCATAAATCATATGTAATGACGCTTATGCCTCGTTGAGATTAGACAGGACTTTAGGAGCAAATCACGGGCAAGCAAAAGCCCTTACAAATTGAATGGTTAAAATAGAATTCCGCAAAGATATGTTTACGTAACACGAAAAGATCAAACAGTCACAGATCCTAAAATAAACCCCCAGTTACATTAGTATGTAGGTTAAAGACATCGCGGAGTTTACGATTATAGCTTATCCTAGGCCGACCATCAACAAAATTTAGGGAGCATAAGAATTCCGCTTCGATATGTGTTAGCATCCAAAGAAAAAGTTGATGTCGAAGACGCACTTCAAAATAAACTGCTTCGTTATCTTGTGTCGTAAATTGTCATGTCCTTTTTGAGAAGTACAGAGTTTATCATTTTATACTCATCAGTGGGGTGAAATACCAAAAAGGTGAACTCATCTCCCAGCACGTAGATTATTATAAAGCTGACGAGTTTTTTTTATTTGCTTGAACGCGCTCATCTCAGGAACTTTCAGTGTTAGATCGTCCATAAATTGAAAAAGACTATAGACAGAGCAGCAAGCATAAACGTGGCAAATACTGCAGAAAAATGCTTATAACTTTTGTAGTCAAACGTTTCGCATAAGTGAAATAAATGTATACATTTAGAAATACACATCTGCCAATCTAAAGGTCTATTGATTATTACAACCTGCTACCTCATTAACACGCAATTAAATGTATTAGCCACACTGGCACACTTCTTTCGCTCCAAAAGCTTACCTAATTACCAGTGGCGTGCCTAGGGTGTCAAACTAAGGCAAGCCCAAATGTTTATTTAGTAGCAGCATATTTTTTTTGGTACGTAGGACTAATCAATACCTACCGGTTGGTACTCACATTCACGTTTATAGCGTTATTTTATAAATAAACAATCGTTAAGTTCGTTATTCGGAACTATGTAAGGCAAGTCGGGCTTTCGGGCTTCTATGGAAGTACCGCCACTGCTGATTACCTATTAGTACTTAACACCTGTGAGTCATGATAGCTAGCACGTAACTGAACGTTAGCCCAACTGCATCGTACGCAACGTGACCAAAGCCAGTTCCGCTCGGATGGGTCAGGTCTGGGAGATCAGGTGTCGGCGGCGCCGGCGCCCACGTTCCACTGCCACGTGAATCGACAACCACGTCCGGGATATCTCTTGGTCAAACGCTTCCGCAAACACTTCTATGATTGCAAGAGAAAATAGATTTGAGGATAGAACTAAAGAAGTGGATTAAACATCCATAATATCAATTGAAAAATGCAGGAAAAAAAGGTACAATTCTTATTTTACGGTGGTAGAGTGATGGGTTTGTTAAATTTATATGTTAGATCTGAGTATATAAATATAGGTATATATCCAAGGTAAATGGGAAACCTCATAAATGATATTCAGTAAGTATAGTCCATTGTTTTATTACAATACTAGCTGTCCCGGCAAACTTCGTATCGCCCTACCAGTCAATGAATGTCTTGTTACTTATTAACAGAATTTAATTTTTAATTACTTAGGTATATCATCATCCCCTTGCCCTTGTCCCAATTAATTACTTGGGGTCGGCGCAGTATCTCTTCTTTTTCCACACATCCCTGTCAGCCGTCATGTTTTCATTCACCCCTTTCTTTTTCATATCTTCAGTCACGCACTCCATCCATCTCTTTTTTGGCCTCCCTCAGCTCGCCCATCCATCCACTTTCATGTTCATCACTTTTTTTTCCTACATATGATTAATTCTTTCTCTTAATGTGCCCATACCACGACAGACGGTTTCCTTTCATCTTTTCTATCACAGGAGCTACTTTCAGACTTACCCTAAAGTATTCATTTCTGACTCTGTCACTCCGTGTTATACCACACATCCACCGCAACATTCGGCATCTTTGCTGCATGCAGTCGTCTTTCGTAAGTCTTCGTCGTTGACCATTTTTTTTTCTTTTTCCCTTGACCTACCATTTGTCGTACCTACATTCCAACTTGCATACCTCAATCTCATTTCCCGGGCTAGTGTCTTACGTTGCCCCCGCCCGGGCTGGTGTAACAAACCTTGCCCATTTCTCATAGGAACCGGATGCTGCCCCTGCGCGTCGGCTACGGGGGACGGCCTAGGGCCCTATCACCTTTCTTATTATACATACTGTATAAATGTTTTGGCAAATGTTTTACGGCCGCCCGCCTGTCTGACACCAACTCTCCTTGGGGCTTTCGTTCTTTTGGTAAAGGGGTAGAGATAGCGTGTGTTTGGGTACAGGATATTGCAGGTAAGGATATTTGGCCTGATGGTAAGGATGCCACAGTCCCGGATAAGGAAATAGTGGGAGACTCCAACAGCTCGGGGGGCCGAGGTCGCGAACTCATAGCCCTGTTCCATGACTGGCTAGATCAATGGAAAAGGCATCCCCTGAACATTTATTACGATTTGTTGAAGGAGATTTAGAGTATTTTAGATATTCAAGCATAATAAAAAATAAAAAATTAGGCACTACCAAGGAGATTTGTTACACAAAATAAATTTCTGAACGCCTTAATATTTGACAGCCAAAAAATGTCAATCCATTGTCATGAGAATTCTGCATTTTTAACATCTAAAATACGCAATTATTCGAATGTTATAGATACATATTGTCGATTCAAAATGCTTATTTTAATACGTTCTTTTATTTGAGGGGGCCTCTAACTGCATCGACGGGATAAACATTAAATGACAGGAAATTTTGTATGGTGTTAAAGTTCAAAATGACTTAAGTATCATTACGAACCTTTTGTATGGGAATATAGAAAAGTATTATTTTTAGACCTTTTCAGGCAATTATTAAAATGTATCTCTCCGTAAGAACAATCCTCGTACTTCAAGGAATATTATAAAAAAAGAATTAGCGAAATCGGTTCAGCTGTTCTCGAGATTTGCGCTTAGGAACACATCGAGCAATTCATTTTTATAACATAGAACTCCTCCACTACGATTTAAACTTTATTGTATTGTATTAAAGTTCAAATTGACTTAATTATTAAAACGAAACTTTTGTATGGATAAAGAAAACAATGAAAAGTCCCACGGGAACGCTATCGAACGGGATAAAAAGTATCCTATGTCCGTCTCCTGGCTCTAAGCTACCTCCCTACCAATTTTCAGCCAAATCTGTTCTGCCGTTCTTGAGTTATAAGTGGTGTAACTAACACGACTTTCTTTTATATATATAGATTTATTTACAATATTACAATATACATAATATAATATATTATCCATTATCGTTATCGTTATGTACAATATACTATTATGGCTAACAGTATAAGGAAGCTATATAAATAAGGAAATATACTTATCTTAGTCATTTTATAATACTGCTCCAGCCATGGCCACTACCAGACACGAACTGTCTGTCGTTCCGATCGAGCTTGCTTTTATAAGGGTCTGCTATCCCCACTAATTGCAACAGGTAGTCGGGTAGTTACAATAGTTTTATTAATCAATATTCAACTTAACGAAAACGCGACTACCGACTAAGATATTCAATAATTTACTTAGATATACCATATAAAATAATGGATATATCTAACACGGCCATACTGACCTGTACTTCGTCCCCGAAGTACCGTTCTCATTTTAAAATTAATTAAATATCAATATTGTATCGATTCAATATCAATTACAATTTATTCAATATAATTACTCTACTCAACCATATAACTAATTATTATATACTTATCTAACTAATGACCTCCCTCCTCGCGTAGTTTTCTTTATTGCTGAGGGTCGTGATCCCCAGCACCAACAGTCGTTGTCCTCTTTACTATGCTGCGCCACTTGTTCCTGTAGAGTCCCGAATTATTCGTCGAGTAGATTTGGTTCGACCATCTGACGGGTCACCGGCTCCTCGGATGTTTCGACTTTACCAGTGACCATCAATCGTTGAAGTCTATCTCCATCTTTTCTGGCTTTGCGACTAAAGAACTCCGGTATTCGGCGGAAGCAGATGGTAGAAAGTCTGGTTTTGATTTGGAGATCGCCAAGAATGGACGTGTTGGTGCGGAATGCAGTCCACGTAATATGAAGCGTTTTCCTCCAGCACCACATCTCGAGAACATCTTCTGTAAGGTCCAAGCTTCTGATCCATGGTTGACCTAATACAACTAATTACACAATTATAAATTATAAAATTATGTATCATTAACGTCAATATTAGACATATAACCAATTAGTCAATTACATAACCAATTTAATTAACATTATTATTAATTTAATATTAATATGTTCTTATTTCATTTTTGCTCTTCTTTTTTATCTTGTGTTGTTTTCTTTTTTTTTTTTTTTTTCTTTGGCCGTTTATACCTTTAAATGATCAATGAACAATTGACTTTAGTGTACTAATAGTCCCTACTCGGCCATACTGACATGTACTTCGTTGTCGAAGTACACCATAAAATTCTTTCACGACCATAGCCGTTTGTGTAGAAAGATATAACAGTACGGAATTAAATACTATACTAGTTACTTGTCGTATAACATAATTGTAAGTAATTAATAAAAATAACATAATAGAAAAAACAATATTATCCTTATGATTGGTTATAATATATATATATATATACATATTTGTTAATTTGTTAATAATACCTCACTGATGTATCAATCACCCGCAGTCGGTGAAGCTTAATCACCCGCGACAGTGAATGTCTATGACATAACATCAGCTTAGGTTAAATAAATATATTAGTAATGAATAAGTATTAGTAATGAATAAATACTTATATATTAGTAATGAATAAATACTTTTTTTCGATTCAACCTTTCATTGGGCATTCACCCGCAACAGTGAAGCTTAATCACTTGCAGACGGTGAATGACTTACACAACTGGGCTTCATCATCGATATATATGTATGTATTAATATTTTAGTTCACCATAGTCCATCATAATCGTCATGATCTCAAATCATGATCTCCATAATCATAATCATCACATAATTTCATAATATTTTCATCATAATTTCATAATAATTTCATCATAATTTCATCATAATCTTTACAATCATCATAATATTCATAATTATATTAATCATAGTCGTCTTCATTTTCAAAACATCGATAGTTGTATTTGTCATAGTCATACTCCGTCATCATAGTCAAACGGCTTTCGTAGTAATCATAATTATCTTCATATTCAACCATCGATTATCTTTCATGACATTACCGGGAATAGGGAGTATATAATTTTTTTTTTTGTCAGTTGATTTAACAGATGATATATAGATGGGACATTGATATAATATATTTTTTTTTACCAATGAAGAGCCTTATAGGCAGAAAATCCGTGGAATATTTTGAACAACTGTATCATTTGCACTTTAAAAATATCGCTCGGCCAGTCTGACATTTCTGTAAAAGACATGCTTCGCATATTTATGATGGTAAATCTCTACTTGTCTGTTGGAGACTTTCGCAATGAATCAAGTAAAACGTAGGGAACCGTGTAACAAGTCCAGTGGCCTGAGAGATTAGTGAAGCAATCTAATACTTAAACAAGATATTTTTAATCTGGTTTAAAAATGAGAAAGTCCCAGTGCAATTTAAGTTTATTGGTGATTTCAAAAGAATGTGCGAGAGTCCATTTGAATAAAGGATGATTTTGATTTAGGCTTTGGTCCACAGTATGCAGCGGAATGGTTGGTTTGCCCACTTAATTTTATACCATGTTTTGATCCATGGTAAGTTGTGTTTCCTTTACACAAGATGAGGATGATATCCCCTTGTAAATTTCATTATTTTCAATTAGCCATAATTATTCCAATAAGCCATCATAATTTTTATTTTATTAAGCATGGCAATTCTTATAATAGAGAACATCTAGTGTGTCATATCTGGGATGTATAATTAAGGGTAGGGTAGATTTTTTTGCAATATGTTTCGTACCTTTTTTCCAGATAAAGTCTGGAATCATATCGACCAATATTTGGGTTTCCAAATTCTCAAAATCCCTTTTGTTATATAAAATTTAGGTGGAATTAAATTTTGTAAAGACAAAACTATTTCGTACCATATTTTACCCATTGGATTAATATTTGAATTCAAAAAATTTTAATCATGGTATATAATAAATACACCCGAAACAAACATTTGTGGATCACACAAAGATTCGTCGCGGTGCGGGACGTTTCGAAAGTTGGTAAAATTTGCAAATTGACGGAAGGTTCATTTCATTTGGCTGGTGAAGCAACTCTTGAAACTAATCAGACAATGAGGATTACCCTTTTTGGTATTAATAAATTAGGTCTTTATGCAACGCTTGTCCTGGAAGCGTTTCAAGAACCTAGAAGCTTGAGTGGAATAGTGGGCAGCAGTCTGCTGGACACTATTATTCCTCTTAAATTCGTAGCCAAGTAGTTCACTGTTTCTGGGACCACACGACGATTAGCTTACACTTGGTCCTCAGGTAGAGTCGACGAAATAACCTTAAACAGAAAACAATATTAGATGATGGGCGTTGCTGTACTTATCCCACTTCTGATGTTAAATTTATATGTTAGATCTGAGTATATAAATATAGGTATATATCCAAGGTAAATGGGAAACCTCATAAATGATATTCAGTAAGTATAGTCCATTGTTTTATTACAATATTTATTTACAATATTACAATATACATAATATAATATATTATCCATTATCGTTATCGTTATGTACAATATACTATTATGGCTAACAGTATAAGGAAGCTATATAAATAAGGAAATATACTTATCTTAGTCATTTTATAATACTGCTCCAGCCATGGCCACTACCAGACACGAACTGTCTGTCGTTCCGATCGAGCTTGCTTTTATAAGGGTCTGCTATCCCCACTAATTGCAACAGGTAGTCGGGTAGTTACAATAGTTTTATTAATCAATATTCAACTTAACGAAAACGCGACTACCGACTAAGATATTCAATAATTTACTTAGATATACCATATAAAATAATGGATATATCTAACAGGTTCATACAGATTTTGTTTTGAAGTGACATTTTATAGTAGGGACAGAGGAGGAAGGCTTCCATCTCAGAATGCAACGAATACATTTTTTTAGCCTGTAAAACAATTTATTACAAACATTGAATTATTTTAACGTGATGGCGAATATAATTAGTGACCTTTTACATCTTTACAAATATGTCCATTAATTTATACATAGGTTACAATCGACTACTTTGATTTGATCACTATTCTATTATATTAAACTCCTACTAATATTTTATTGTAATGTACCCTATTAATTCGATGCGTGGTATGTTTAAGTTAAACGCCAAAGCCTGTAACATTCTTAACACATGTAAGCTGGTAGTATCGGGTGTCAGAATCGAGATATACGTGGACGCACAAATGACTCATGAAATATAAGATGTTACGTAGACGGCGATTAAAAGATTATTTGTTAACTTTTATTGTGATTTACTGGAATTGCCAGGAAGATTACGCGTGACGTCTGTAGACATGATGACAGACGTAGATTCAAATCCATTTTTTATAATTGTTAGTGTATTTGTGTCAGAGTTTAAAGGTGAAAGCAAACATAGAAATATACCTATAAAGTCTCAGAAGTAATTCCTCCGACATTTGACGTCCACCAAGTCAGATTGGTGATAAAAGCCTTTTCCTCTGAGAAAGCCGATTTCCAACTGATAAATATATAGGCTGAAGTAGAAAATTATGTTCTTCTCTTCGTAGCTTAATTTCTAACACTGCCTCGTAGTCTCTCTCGCGGGGTTTTTCATTAGAAAATTCTTAATAGTAGAATGGAGTCTAAAAAATTTCCAACGAATTTATTTAGCAATTTTAATACTTTCAGGTAAAAATAGTATTTGATTGACTAATAATGGAGTTGACATTAAGGAATTTAGCGATTATTATTTGAATATTGTGAATACATTACTCACACATTGTATAATCATGTTTCCGTAGAAACAGTGATTTTGTCGTAAATATTCGACCTTATTAAAACTCGCTCAGTAAGACCCTGACCTCCGCTTGCAATTTATTAAGGAAATCAAACAAGAACGTTTGTTAAATACCAACTGAAAAGGGCAACCCCTTTGAAGTATTTTTTGAGTTTTATTGTCGTCATCATCATCGGCCTATATAGGTACATTCCACTGCTGGACGGGCATCCTCTACCATTGAAAAGGTTTTTGAGTGATTCATCTAAGAAGAAATTAAGAAGCTTTATTCTAGAAGAGTAAATGAGTCATTACTGCTCTTTTTTAGTCATTGGCTAAGTCTTGGAGGTATTAAAAAAAAAACACATTTTGGCCTCCAAAGGTGGATGTTTAAACCACATACATCCTGTATACAATATAGGTGCCGTATTATTCCGGATTCGATCCTGAGTCGAAACATGTTTTGTTTGATGCTTACTTCCCTCGTTTTTCTCTGCATACAATATCAAAAAGTTAAAAAATGTATGTCGAGCTTAAAATAGCAACCGCATTCGCGAAATTATTATGCGTGAATAATTTCACTTCGGAGAGTGTAATAAAATCTAAATGAAGATTTAGAAGCAATCTTCGTTGTGGTATACGAGCATTTAAAGCTTATAAAATATAATGTTACGTTCGCCATAAATTATTCTCTTTTACAACGGTATAAAGATATTCAGTACAGAGATAGGTATAGAGCCTATATTTCACTTTATCATCCACTAGAAATCTAGTACCTACTCAAGTACTTTAGCAAACAGTCTCAGACTTCTCATAATGCGGAGAAAGCATCGAGGTAGACAAAAGACGCTGGCTTAATCCTCGTCGAGTACTGTTAAAGAGCTGAAGTTCGAAGATTCTGCAACAGAGAATTTTACGAGTTGTAAGTTTGTACTTGCAATGATGGAGATTACTGTAGAGCAGATGTAAAAAACATAGTCTCACGCCTGTTTTCCTCGATGGGGTAGGCTCAGATACATTACTACACACCAGTGTTGGGCATTAACCAATTAACTTTTAATTAAACTAATCAATTGACTAAAAAATAATTGCAATTAAATTAATTGCAATTGAATCAATTGCAATTAAACATTTAATTGTGTTACAATTTTTTTTTAATTGATTGATGAAATAATGAAAACTAACAATTAACTTTTTTGCAAATTTTGTTCAGAAGGGTGGTCCGGTTCTACAACCGGATACATATAACCTCGACATATTCAAGTATTAATAAAAATACTTGATAAAAAAATTAATTATTAATTTTTAATTTTTTTTTTCGTAAAATAACTAACAATTGATCAATTGTTAATCGTATAAAACCATGATTAATAATTAATAAGTTGTTAATTGCTGTCACTGCAGTTAACAACTAATTAATTGTTAATTTTTAATTGTAAGTTTAATTAAAATTTGCCCAACACTGCTACACACACATTTCGCCTGGTATGTATTAGTCCACGCGATTGGGGGGCAATTTATTGCCGTTTTTCGGGCGCATTTCCAGACTCCCTGCTACTACCGAGAATTTCCCGACGGAAAAAAAACAATAACACTGCGTATAAATGAGAATACTGACCCCACAATAAACAATTACAAACTAGACATTACTTAATCAACGTGTAGCGCTTTTGGGCTTCTATAGAAATACTGGCCATTCAAAACTGGTATTACCTAAAATAATTGGCTCTAACATTACACCATGACTCATAAATTCAGCGACACCAAATTCTCAAATAAATGCTTCGTATTTCAAACAAAGTTGACATACCGTTTCTACCAGCACGTTGCCAAGTGGCAAACGGTGACGTAATTGTCACCCATATTATGACATGAAGCTGTATACATTGAAGAAATCAGAGCACGGCCTCGACGGAGACACGACGAAATCATAACTCCATTTATCATCTGCGACCTGGAAATTTTGTAACGTTCGCTACGTAGGATCACTTTTATCAACACCTGAATATCCTTCAGAATGGAAAAATCGATGAGTCCCAACATCGACCGATGTATGTCAGTCTCGGAATTTTCGTCATTGGAACTTTCGTAATGGAAACTTAGAAAAATTCGAATCTAGAAAATGTAGTATTAATTTGCTGTTGTTTGGTATTTATATTATTTTGTAACGCCAAAGGCAAATGTTTGATGGTTTGTGCTGTGCTCCTTTAGATGAAGCAGTCATAGACATAAATTCATGAGCTTAGCCCAAAGTTATATTTAAGCTATGTAGTTTTTTGTGTGAATCGTCTCAAATGAAACACTAAACCAAATATTTACTACGAAATTTTTAAGTTGTCAAATGCTTACACTAAAGCGCACCACAACCGAATATGATGAATCAAGTTTTAATCTTTCTTAATCGTGTTTAGAGTATGTCACTTTATACACATAATCATTAAATTCTGACTTCGCAAAATATTATACAACATTGGTGTTAGAATATTTCTCAATTCGTTTACAACAATCCGCATTCGTCGGTTTAAACAATCACGATATTAGAAAGCATGATAATCATAAATTTTATACATTTATTTGTAGCTTAGATTCACGTTAATATGGATCGATTATTAGTAATTCACTTAGTTGCGACTAAGTTTTAAAACCTTTGAAAAATACTACTTAAAGTATTTTCATTCTCTACGTTACCTTAGACTTAAATAGAAGAAAAAGAATAGTAGAAAGCCAAAGGCAAGCCAAATCCTCCAAACTTAAACGATGTAAATCACAGTTTTGCAGAACCAGATTTTAAACTAGATAGTTTTGAAATTTGTTTCAATGAACTGTATTGAAACGCAGAAATTGTAAAGAACAACATTGTTATAAAACTAAAACCTGGACCTTCCCAGCCTGGTGGACTAAAGTCCTAACCACTCAGTTATGAAATAGAACCGCGTCCACCAATGGAACGTACATATATGGGCCGATAATAATGAAAATTATGAACTTCATCTCATAGACAATCCAAACTATAAAATTCCACGCACAAATCTACAGCTGGCACCGCAATATTCGCCGCGAGCAATTGTTTACGCGGTATCAATTTTTATTATGCAAATTGATTGCACCGAGGAAGTTATGATTTGCCCGTGTCGTTTACAGTTCGCACTACTTACGTAAATTTATAACGTAATATCCGTATTGCAACTACCGTCACGTTTCAAATCATTTGTGATTCAGAGTTCCTGTTTAATAACCGCCCTGCGTTTACGTACATTATGCGCTTGAGCATTAAAAGGGTTTAAAGTTTAAACCTTGTCTATTATGCTTGAGCCGTGATGGCCTCGAGGTTAAAGCGCTCGAGATTTGGCGGTATAGGGTTCAAACTTTGCGAAATTATGTTTATTTCACGATAAACCATCACGTATACGAACGGTAAAGGAAAACATCGTTATTCACCGTCGTGTGCAGGTTGCACACCTAAAAATCTTGTAGGCATGTAGTCAGCTGGGCCAGCTTAGTAGACCAAGGCCCAACTCTTAACACATTAAAGGCGGGGGTCCTACGGGGGTCGATTTTTGTGTAATCATAAAAAAATAGACAAAGTTTATTGAAGCTCGTAAAACTTTAAGCTACAGTCGAGATAAATCGTAGTACTACGACTCCCGCCTTTAAAATCTTAATACCTGTCTTAGCAGTCGACCACGGTCATTTCCCCCTGTTTATTAACAGGTTTTGATCGAAAAGAACTTAAATTTAATTATTTCAACTTTCTTTACACGTTTCTTAACAATCCAAGCATCATAATAATATGCATTATTCAAAAAAGAAACTCAAAAATTTCATAACTAATAACGTGCTTCATACATAATGGTGATTTATTGCTTAAAAGTAATCTCAACACAAAGCACGCAATTTAAATAAATAGAAAGTCTGCCTTCATGGAGATTTTAAAAACAAGAAACATGGCATGATTTTTGAAAATTTTGAATATTTCTGATTATTTTTTAGAACTTAACAAAGTCTTAGTATAAAAGATCTGATTGGCCTATTATGTTAAATCAAATTGGAAAAGAACGGAGGATTGATTTAAGCAATTTCTTAAGAATAGATTGATCACATTACAATTCAGCCAATCCTATCAGCCAAATTCAATCCGCTGTGAATTCAATTCATTCCTTGACAATTTTCTATTTGTCGATCAATTTAACATCGATTGAAGCGTTTGGAAAGCAGCATGGAACCGTTTCCAACCGACACACGATTCATGTGTACAATCCGTTTATGGTTTTCGTGTATTGAGTACCGCTCAGTGACGCTCGTGCGGATTTCCGTTGACGCGTGCGCAGAGTTGGGCATCAATCAATTAACTTTTAATTGAACTAATCAATCGACTAAAAAATTAATTGCAATTAAATTAATTGAATTTGAATCAATTGCAATTAACCATTAATCGCGCGTTTCAATTAAATTATTTAAACTAATGCACATCAATTGCAGATCGCGATTAAATTATTGCAATTATTTTTTTCAATCGATTGATGAAAAAATTAAAACTAACAATTAAATTTTGCTATTTTTGCACGGAAGGGTGGTCCGCAAACCTTGTAGATGTTTAACTTTAATTATCTCATATACTCTTTACGACTAGGTAGGAAAACTAAACATAACAAATTAAAATCTCTCAAAATCTGGTATTTTCAAAGTTGTGGGGTGTTAAAATGGGGAATCATAACCGAATATCTCCATATATATTCTAGCGGGGTGTCAAATGAAAGAGCACGCAAAGGGAATATCTATGACTTAATCGTGAGTGAAAAATTCAAATTAGATTTTTTTTACGTTTTAAATGGAATGTAGGTTTTTCTGTCGGGGGTTTTCAATTACAAGCTTTTGATTCGTTTTAACAAGTTCTATGATACTATATGGTAACCAGGGTCTGATGATGGAGCTGGAAGGTGGCCATCGGAACTCCGCAATTAAACAACGCAACCCCATCGAGTTTGGGCTCATTTGATTCGTTTTAACAAGTTCTATGATACCATATGGTAACCAGGGTCTGATGATGGAGCTGGAAGGTGGCCATCGGAACTCCGCAATTAAACAACGCAACCCCATCGAGTTTGGGCTCATTTGATTCGGTTTAACAAGTTCTATGATACCATATGGTAACCAGGGTCTGATGATGGAGCTGGAAGGTGGCCATCGGAACTCCGCAATTAAACGACGCAACTCTATCGAGTTTGGGCTCATTTGATTCGTTTTAACAAGTACTATGACACCATATGGTAACCAACGTCTGATGATGGAGCTGGAAGGTGGCCATCGGAACTTCGTAATTAAATGACGCAACTCTATCAACTTTGGACTCGTTAGATTCGTCTTGAAGAGTATCTTGGTTGCAGTGAATATGCAATTCCAGCAAATTTGGGAAAAAAGTATCTTTCCGTTTGTTATGAATGTATATTGTATTTTGTTTCATTTAAGTAAAGACATTGCCGGTAATATACCTACCAGTGCCAGTGGCCACTATATAATATTGTTAAGAACGCTGCCAAAAAAATATTATTTATTTTAAATGTCGTTGAATGTTTTCAATTTGTTTTCGTTTGTGTTATCATTACTTGTCGCGTCGTTAGTGTTGCGTTTTGCTTCTCCTTTTTAAAGAAAATAGGTCCTTTAATAAAAGTCAATATCACAACGAAATTGTGGTGAGAAATACTTTTACATACAAAATGATATGTGTATTACAATAAAAACTAACTTAAAATATAAAAAATACGCAGAAACTATTTTGAGAGTTTAAAAAAGTTTAAACCGAGTACCTAACGTAACGAATAACAAAACGTCGAGAAAATGTCAAACGTGCGTTACGAAGCAAAAATACGCTTAATTTCAAACATGTTTTCAACATTAATATGTCAACAACTATGACTTTTCGCAAGTTGAAATTTAAGGAGTAGACTAACATCATGGACGTAATATATAAACGTTTATATATTACGTCCATGACTCACATTAACAACTATTCAGCATAAAATTTTCAACTCTCAAATTGATTGTATAGATTGTAGGTACAGCTTAGCCCTTTGTTTAAAGACAACATCACGCCAATTACAAGAAGGATGAGTAACTTCATAATAATACAAACCGGTATTAGTGCATTTAATGACACCCATATCAAACTAAAGTCACCTGGTATGTATTATAAAGTTTTGCTATTGTTGATGTAAATATTTATCTTGTACTTTAAAACTTGATGTTTTCAGGTAGCATGCAGGCTACATCAGTCAATGATACAGAAACAGAAGAGGCTACTTTGCTCTAAACATTCAAATAGTGTGTGATTCAAAATTAATGTTGCGACACACGTAGGAAATATCTTTTGACTCCTGTACTAAATCCAGAATAAAGAGTACCAGATGAACAGGATTACACAAAGAGCTGAGACCTTGTGAAAAGAGTTTCTGACATGCTTAAGGAAAAATTTTTATGTGTCCAACTTGGACTTCAAATAAAATTAAAAAATGATTTTTACCTGTGGCGTGTAGGTATAGCTCTACATAATATTCAATACTGAAAAAAATACTATGCAAGTATTCATGAGAATATAATTGAAACATCCCAGAAATCCACAATATAGTCACAAGGTGATAATGATAATTTATATGTTAGAAATAGAACAATAAATAATAATTATTTTACAGTTGAAAACTTCTTTTCATTTAATGCTAAATAATCAACAGACTCTAGGTTGATGCCAGCTTATAATACAACAGACTGTGGGATTATTCCCTGCATCAATATATATTATTCTTTCATTTCTGGGTTTTTCACTCTAAATAGTATTTATTGACACTTGTGATACAAAGCTGTACCTAAGTATTACACACATAAAGAGGTGCTGTGTATATTTAGGATATTAATTTGAAAAAAGGTTATGGTTTAATTTCCCCTATTTATTTTAATTTTTATAATGAAATTTCAAGGTGGAGTTTTTCTGTCATAAATCTTCTTTTCAATAGCGCATTGACCAATTGAGTTTTAAAATAATTTTCCTTGAGGGATTGTTTTTTGTTTTAACAGCTTTATAGTGGTAACTTTCTGCTTCTTACCTTAAATTACAAAAACAAACAATGGTTCATATGATTGAGTATTATAAAAATGACATAAAACAATTGGGTACTGTTTATTTTTTGACCTACATGAAATTTCACCAATATCAGAGGTCCTTGCTTCATATTTTCTTGTTTTCAGTTTGTTGACCTTATAAAGACTACAAGTTAATTATTATAATGTCCCAATACAACAATTTACAAGAAGTTGAGGGCTTGTAATTAACTGTTACAAGTGGCTCATGTGATATCTCAATAATTTCTATTTCATCTCCTACAAACAGGATTTTATACATGGCTATATACAAATATAATTACTTATATGAGAACAATTACATACAAGTACATGATTTAGACTAATTCATATTCTAATTCTCTTATTAATTAAAACCAATTAATACACAACTAGTTAGTTATCATTATCTGATTCTATAATGAAAATTGAGTACCTAAAATATAAGTATGTGTTGCTTTTTGAATTAATTTAAAGATTATCATTATTTATATAATACCCTATTTCAATGTTTTTCAGTTAAGACTGAAAACGTAATAACAAAATAATTGTCTGCCTAAAAAGGGTTTCAACTTGTGGTTAGAATATTATCTAACACTTGGTGTATTTATTTTAATGCAATTGAACTCATGTCAATTGCTTTCCTTTCAATATAACACCATTTGTAGCTTTATTTATAATAGCTTTTGCTCGCGACTCCGTCCGCGTAGACTACAGGGTTGTGTTCAGAAGGAAAATAAATTGTAGTCTATTTTACTTCTCAGAGTCCTATTTATGTCCATACCAAAAATCATACAATTCGGTCAAATTGTTCAAACGTGAAACCGTAACGCGCCGGTCAACGCCTTGAGTATCATTATTGCGCGCTTGATAATTATTTTGAAACTGCGATATCTTCTAAGATACTCATTGAAATCAAATGATGTAAAGGACACATTTATTGTGTATTAAATACTTGTAATGAATAACGTATTTATTTGGATAAGGATTAATATCATATTGATGAAAGCACCTTCACAAATAATGCTTTATTTTAAAATAAATTTGGTTAGGATAAAAAACCTTATAGTGAGCCAACCATAAAGGATAGACATATGCTGTCGCGGACTTTTTTTTAGAACTTTTAAAGGGGAACAATTCTGTCATACTTTATTTTAGCGAAACTTTAACCGTTTCTCCAGCGCACGCAGCGGAAGCTCACAAAAAGGAAAAAATGTTCCCGATTTTGAAACATTCTTTATTGCTGCTCCGCTCCTATTGATCGCAGCGTAATGTTATATAGCCTATAACCTTCCTCGATAAATGTGCTATCTAACAGTGAAAGAATTTTTCAAATCGGACCAGTAGTTCCTGAGATCCTAGCGTTCAAACAAACAAACAAACAAACAAACTCTTCAGCTTTATAATATTAGTATAGATAATATTCAGGTGCAGAAGCCGTGTAAAATGGGTATTTTTTTTATTATTTAATATAAGTAAATGTAATTTCAGCAAAAACAGTACTTTTCAAAGAACATTTAATGATTGTGATGCAAATTTTGATAAATTACAAGGTAATTAGCTTGTCATATTTATGCTATTTTAGGGTCATTTTGGAGGCTCAAAACCACCGGCGCGCGCGCTCGGCGCTGCACCGACACTCATCTAGGGAATGCAATCCCGACTCGAGATTGCAAATTCGAGATCCCGCGGGATTAGAAATATCAATCCCGCGGGATCCCGGAATTTTCGGGATCCCGTCTAGTTTTAAAAAAATAATTAATTTGGATGACTAAAGAAACTAATAACTGCTTGTTTGTGATAGTGAGGTTAAGTAAAATAACATAATAAAATATGACATGACCACGTCTCTGAATTTCGTGATAAACTCAAGTGGGTATCTATGCGCCTTTGCCGGAATACTCGTATTCTTTTGCTACTTTTTCAAATTTTATTCAATCCCACTGCTCCCCGTTATCTTAAATATAGGTTCCGTTTTCTAAGCGCTACACATGCACGACCGCTTAGGTCCTCAGAAAATTTAACACTTGAAATAAGCATAGCACCAAATTTCTTAATAATTCTTTTACAGTCCATGCTGCACGTCTGTGGAATGAATTACCACTAACAATTCGTAAAGCTAAATCGCTTTCCACTTTTAAAAATCTTCTCAGAACTTACTATTCTAAACTTTATATTTTATTTGGTAAATTCGTATTCTTATATGTATGTCGTTTAGTATTTATATTCTTTTATTAATAGTGTTGCTTTTATTTCTGTAAATTACTCATGCAATCTTTACACTAATATCTTCTATTCAATGTTAAGTTAACATATCTTCTTTTTACATTCATGTATGTTTATGTATGTATTTGTTATTTATATACATTATTAGATTTTTTTTCTGTTTCTATTTTACAATTCTGAAGACAACTGCCAGAACTACGACCTTTCATTTCAGTCGCGTAGCTTGTCTGGAAGAGATCGCAGTTAGCGATAAATCTCGTATTCGTTATGCTTCATTAATGTTTTATATTTATTTCATTGTATAGTGTACAAAAAGTACATAAATAAATAAATAAATATTACTCCAAAGAAAATAAAATCCTTTTTTTTAATCTTACCAACCAAAAATAATTATCAGGTTTTAAGGAAATTAACATAGGTAAATTAGATAATCAAAATAATAAACATATTTCAAAGGAATTAGGAAGTAGTTACCAAAAACGAGTGATTTTGAAAATGACTCCTTAAAAAACAAAGGCTACCAAATAATAGTATCATCTGCTAAACGGCATCTAATGTCCTTTGCAATGTATCGCGCTGCAGAGAATGCCCTCTCCGACTCAACACTGGTTGGCAATAGCGTGGCGAAGCAAGTATATGCAGACTGCAAAAATCGCCCCCTTGTTCCTCCACACTGAAATAAATCGTGACTACTGCCGCCCAATCCCGTCAATCTCGAACGGGATCTCGTCATATGATGCGTCGGGATTGATCCCGAAAAATTACTCGGGATCCCGCGGGATCCCGATCTCGCGGGATCGGGATTGCATTCCCTACACTCATCGCAATTACCTAAACCCTTAAGTAATGCAATTAGAACGCCTGCGCGTCATATTGTTGCAATGTAGCAACAAACGTCAGCGCATTGCTATGTGATTCCATACAGTTATAAACTTTACCAAAGATTCTTTCTGCCGCACCCCTTCTATAAGCTGTTCAGGAGTTCTATTTGGTACCGTAAATGTATTAAGAGGCTTAATCCGCACACGCATGTACCCAATACTTAAACTAATACTTGGTAAAAAATTAATTGTTAATTGTTAATTGTCAATTTTTTTTCCGCAAAATAACTAAAAATTGATCAATTGTTAATTGTATAAAACCATAATTAACAATTAATCAGTTGTTAGTTGCTGTCACTGCAAATACAATTAATTAATTGTTAATTTTTAATTGTTAGTTCAATTAACATTTGCCCAACACTGCGCGTGCGGATAGTGCTGCCAGAAATAAACCCTGTTTCCAGGATATTTTATAGCGTGGGTTTCTCGCTTTTCGATGTTTAGTCTTGCAATATAATCTGCCGCTGTAAAGGTAGTTTGTGTTCTAAAAGGACTTTATCGGTATTTCACTGGAGTCAGAAATGTCGGAAATGTAGATAGTAATGTGATCGATCACAACTTACTTCAACGACGAATGAAAATATTGGGGCAACTTGCACACCTAAACAATTTCTTAGTTGTATAGTCTGTTAACTCACACTAAGCCATCGTGATGGACTGAGGCCTTACCTCTCTCACCAGTACAGAAGGCCCCTGCCAAGTCTGCCATGCAGTTGAACGCATTTAGGCTAATAATGACCCAGACAAAAATAATCAACAGATTTTTTTACACCAACCAAATTGGATTGTAGAAAATATACTGTCACAATTATAACGCCTCTTGATCACCTAGCAGATCCATGTCACCACATTTAAGAAGGTACCTTTATGAAAAATGGAAAATCTAACCATAAATCTGGCAACACTCATAGAAAACCTTACACTAGAAATAATTGACAAGCGATTCCCTTACAAGCGCTTTCTAAACCGAACACACGGCCTGGGTCGTTTTCAAATTGAGGGCCAAAAACATATAATCTGATTTTATTCTCATGTTGTAATTGGTATCAAAATTAAAATTACTATTAATAAACAAGTTACTTGAGGCGCAAGTGTGCCCTATGTAACGAATCCTATACGTCTATTAATTACGAAGATATACCCAAAAAACTAATCGAAATCTCATTAGTGTGACGTAATCCAGAGTTCATTTTTTTATTAATGGCTTCATAACTTAAAAATGTGTGCTGAAACCTACACATTTTATTTTTCCAATACATAATAGAGTTTCCCAGAAAAAATATTAACCGTTGAAATAGTATTAAGTTTAAAAAAAAATAAGATTTTACAGCTAAATAAAAGTGATCCTTTTAAAAATATCAGTTGTGTATGCGTTTTCAAACTCAAAAAAAAAACCAATTGGGGCCTCTCTACTACCCCGCCTCCTACGTCACGGGGTCTCCTGTGATCAGTCCTCGATGAATGCGTGTGCTGCTTCGCTGTGTACGAAGCTTTTTGGATAAAAATTTGAATATCAGGTAAAATTTTTAACTTGTTGCCAAAATCTTGTCATTTGTGTTTTCATTGCTAATTGTACTTACTTATGTCACATTTCGTATATGATTTACTTCGTTAATTAGACATTACAAGCGTATGTTTTTTTGATTTCAGGTTATGGTCTAGAACGTCCCATTTTGAGGGAAAATTCAAAATAGTGGTAAAATTCTCAGTCGTGTTACTGTCATTCGTGTCGATTCACGAGTGACACGAATGGTATTGATTGTATCACAAATGATTTATTTTTTATTTTTAGCAAAATTCGCCATACATAATGTAAAATGGCTAAAATAAAGAATCAAAAATCCGAAGAAGAATTAGACTTAGAAAGAATAGTGCTAGTAATGACAAGGGATTGACATTTATTGACCGCCAAATATTAATACGTGCTTTCAGAAATTTAATTTGCGTAACTAAGAAAAATAAATCAAGTCTAATTATCCAGCTTAACTTCTAATCTCCTTGGTTATGCCTAATTTTTCAATTTTATTATGCTTGAAAATCTAAAACCCCTTTAAAAAATATTAATAAATGTATATCATCAGGAGCTTCACCATCATCAGCCCTTATACATCCCGCTGTTGGGCACGGGCCTCCTTTAAAATTGAGAGGGTTTAGGCTTTAGTCCACCACGAAAGTATTTCCAGGAAAAGAATTGAAATCGAGTACATGCCATGGTGCACAATATGTACGATTTTATAATCTTATTTAATCGTGTCAAGCTGACACCCAATCGAAGCATTAGATTTTGGATCTTTTTTATTTTTGTATTTATAAGTCAATAAAGTGCTGAACTTAATATTTATTCACATATTATAATAATAATTATCATTGGTATAATTTTGATCTCATGAGTAAATGTAGAATTATCATTAAAGGAATTTTATTTCTCATTTATGTCACTCAAAATGTTGATTTATGCATAAATATTGAAATAAATAAGTGGTGTTTTTGTTTAAAATGTGTTTTAGTATCTAACAAAAGCACCTGTGTAATAAAAAACTTGAATTTCACACTTTATTTTTTTTCATGAAATTCATGGCTTTTTGGCCCTCAATTTGAAAACGACCCGCCTATGTTTTAGTACTTTCACGAGATTGCCAACAAGTTGCCCGTGGGTGGTTTTGTGGCTCAATACAATAATATATTCCCTCCCGCGCTTTTGAACGACACATTAATCATTTCGAATGTTGTACGTTATTCTGTGTTTACAATATTTCGTGCTGGATGTCGTGTGACGTTTGCGATTATTATCGTTATTTTGTACAAATCTTGTGCGATGAGTAATGATGTATTGATATGACTTTATGTACGGTTCACTTCCAGGCATGTATGTTTTATTATCTTAATATTCATATTAATATAATTAGAATGTATTGTTTGCTTGAAATTGGTCCCGTTGGTTGACTGGTGACTAGAGGTCGAACAGTACGACCCCAACACGATTCGACAGTAGCTAACCCAAAAAGCAGTGATGGCCTCGAGGTTTAGGCGCGCGGTCGAGAATCTCGGCGGTCGCGGGTTCGAACCCCAGGCACACACCTATGACTTTTCGAAGTTATGTGTGTATTCACATTGAATAATCACTTGCTTTAACGGTGAAGGAAAACATCGTGATAAAACCTGCACACCTAAAAAGTTCTTAAGAATTTCTTAGGTGTGTAGTCCGCCAACCCGCACTAGGCCAGCGTGGTGGACTATGGCCTAAACCCTCTCAATGGTAGAGGAGACCCGTGCTCAGCAGTGGGCGTATATGGGTTGATGAAGAAGAACCCAAAATGACATAGAATGAGAGGTACCTACTACACATGCTGTTGCATCTAAATCTGGTCATGTTAACTATGAGCTCTTCATAATATGAATGCTCAGTGAATGAAAATGAAAAATGTACATAACTAGGATATGCATACCCGTACATAATGTAAAACGAAGCAAGATTGGATGCCATTGATATTGAAAAGGTTAAAGACCGCAAATTGAAAGTTATATGCATAAACCCAGACGCGCGTAAATTCTAAATTGTAATAAAGTAGCGTTGCTACGGTACCAAATTCTCTCATATTTTACTCTACGTGGCGACTGACGGTTTACACCAAACTGAACGCTCAAACCACATTATTACACCAGCACGTGCTCTAAGTATAAATAGACAGAATTCAATGTAATTTTAATTCATTCCTGTCGTGCTATAAATACTCTATCGGTTTCTGAACTATCAATGTCGCGAAAAAATAGACCCACGTCGTTACTGACGTACATGCGATTCATTATGCGATTTGTATCAGTCTAACAGTAACAGACTTTATTTACTTTAAAGTCTAGGTTTATATTTTTACGCTGAAATGCTAGTTTTGACTCTTAGCCAAAGGATCAAATATGCGGTATTTTCGACACATTATCTCAAGCATACTTAGACAATTGTGCCAAGCGGCGTGATTAATCTATTACATTAAAGCATTTAATAAATTCTGGCTAACGGTCTGAAATACAGTTGTGGGGAATTCAAAAAAGTATTTGTGCGTTAATTCCCGATGAAATGTGGAAATTGATGACGTGTAATCCCAAACACGTGGAAATAACAATGTGTCCAACATTGAACGATGCTTTTGTGTCTTATAAACTGATTTTTATAGCCATCGGCTCGGCAGAACAACCTTGAGCCGCAACAAATACTCGCTTCTGTCCCGGCGTTTTTAAAGTTCTGTTCACAGTTCATATAAACTGTATATTTTACTATTATATTTTTTACACACTAGCTCATTATCATCTAAATGGGAATAGTAACATTGTTTACTTAAACTATTCGGTCATCGAACTCCCACAGCATTTGGGGATAGTGTGTGCCAAACTTTAAAATTAGGCCCTAAAAAAGACAAATAAGAATAAATAATACAAGAAATGGTCAGCGTAAAGAAGGGTAATATGGATTAAGCAAAATAAAGTTTATTTTACCTGATCGAAAACTTGATAACAATTTTCAAGCTCTAACTAAAGGATTTTTGTTTATTTGATAGTGAGTGACTTATAAGAGTATTCTTTTGTTTACCTCTATATTCATCACCTGTCAGACGTCACGTACTCGTTCGTCATACTCTTATCTCGCAGTCGTAATGAGTTGTCGCGTTTGAAAAGAATATTTGAGACATTACTACATTCCTCACGCTGTAGTAACTTGGCCATTACAACTTTCTATTCCGATGACATTGGGCACTAAGCCAGGTCATCATTTATCTTTATTAATATAGAGAGAACTTTAACCTCTTTTGTTTTCTGTATGAGACTTATGAGTAGAACGGAACCGAACAACTGAAAGGGTGGACGTAGTTTCGAACCAGTAGTATTTTCGAAGTCTTGTATGTAGTCTATCCATAAGTGTTTAACTTTGTAACGGTATATGATGAGATTCAACGTAATCAAATTAAAGTGTTTTATATAGAATTCTAATGCGCAACAAGAAATGTAAAAAGCAAATATTTTATATGTGAACGCAGCTGAACAACTCTAATAAAATCCAACAAAACAAATGACCGTTGCTCGTTACGTCAAATCGAACATAAATTTCAAATCCACCAATAACAAAGCAGCATTTAAATTTCGAACGTTTGTCACGTTATTAATTTAAATTCTGACACGGCTGGGGGCTTGGCCGCGGGAATGCCGCTCCAACTATTTTAGAATTAATCCGAGGCGCGCAGTGAAAGCTAGCTTGGCTTGCTATTTTTAATTTTAATACAATCTATTGTCAACTAATCGCAAAACTCAGATTTGTTTGAGCGCAAAGTAATTAAGAGGATTCTGCAATCTAATCTACCTTACTCAACAGTTTATTTATTTATATAGTTAAATTCCCAAATTTATGTAAAATTTATCCACTATCTTTCCCTTCATTGTTTAATTTCGCAACTATAAGTTGTCTTCTGATATGTCCAGCAAGCTTTAGTTAATGTCGATCGTCTAGTCATCCACCCACGTACGTCATAATTATTTTTAGTAGTTAACATCTGAACAGACAGACAATCTCTAAAAGTTTAGATTGAAAATGAGCGTGGGCGTCTTGCAAGAGTGCACTGATGTAAAGGGAACGCTAGATACAATCTAAGGAGTAATATTACTGAACAACATGTTAAAAATAGAGACGACTATTTTAGTTACAGTTAGCTAGAATGCATTTCTATTTAAAGTGTTATTTTTATTAACTGAATTGTTGTACCCACCATAATTAAGCGGTCGGCATAGCATTGTCAAGCAATGTCTCGACAATATTGTAATTGCTTTTTAGTAATCGATATTTTATTTTAATCCTTTTGTCTGGTGTTAATATAATAGCCAGCGGTTGTGCTTAAATAAAAAAATATTTTATACTTTTTATTGCTACAAAAAAATTGCTTCTCTTAGATTTTTTTAACTACAATTAACTCAGTTATAATTAGATCGGAACTTGTTTATACCAAGTAGCATTAACAAATTCTTTAACATACAAAGCATTGTTTACCGATCCCACGTGATAGCGGGATAAGAAATTCCTCGCGAACAATGTAAAATTGTAAGATTCCATCTCTAAGCCGCTTCAACAATGAATAAACGTAAATGCTTCCTAATTTTTTTCTCGCACACCAACTTCCTCGAGTTTTTGCTCCGATGTCGTCACTTCCCCGGCGCCCTTACAAAATGTTGGCAAATGCCTAACCCACTGAATACAACTCGTGACCGATTGGCGTCACTATCTCCCGAGATACGTAGGTAACGAGTATAAATTTCACCGATTCTAAAATTACTTGATCCTAACCATGCGCCTTTGGGAATCGCGCGGTTTTTTTGTTGCTATTAGAGTGTGTATTATATGTCTGTTCTAGTGTTTATGACTTTCTAAGAAAATTAAGATGTTAAGTTATATTTAGAGGTATCGATCCCGGGATCCCGAAGCCCGGGATCCCGGGATCCCGGTCATATTTCAGTCCCGAAATTTTCGGGATTAAATTTAATAAATCCCGGGATTTTCGGGATTGACAAATTTATAATAAAAATCAATAAAAATGTGCTTTCTAAGATCATTAAACAAGAAATTACTCTTTCTGAGGCTAGTATTACACGAGGCAATAATTTGGAGAAGACCTATAAAAATTTATAGACGATTCCTCCAACTTCCATCGAGTCTGAACGCGCTTTTTCTGCTTCTACAAATGCCACAAATTAAGAAGTATGCTTTCGGATGAGACGTTGGATGCGTTGTTATTTCTAAGATTTTATTTTCGTGGGTTAAATAAGTAATTTATAGTTCCTATATTTATATTTTATTTAAAATACATTGATCTCTGTTGCATGGTCTTTTTTATAGTACAATGGCGTTTCTTTGTTTAGATAAAAGGGCTTAGTTTGTTTATTTTATCAGAAGAAATTATAATTTTGTTTTATTTTTTAATATTTAAGTAAAGATTTAAAATAAAAGATTTATTTTAAAATGCTTTACTTTCTTTTTGTTACCACTTTTTATTACTAATACAATCCCGGGACTACCCCGGGATCCCGGGATTAACTGTTGATAATCCCGAAATCCCGGGATTACAAAAATCGACCGGGATCGAATCCCCTAGTTATATTTGAAGAGATAAATGTATACAAACTTTGTCTCTTCATAATATTCTTATAGAGTTCATAAATTTACAGAAAAAGATACCATAGAAGGAAGACAATAATCTGGTTTTATTCTATATTAGCCACACAAGTTGGGCGGAATTTTCAAATTGCATTACTCGAAAAACTTAAATAAGTTTGATTAATTATATTTTATAGGTGGAGTTTAAATAATATTTTACATTAAATGGTATATAACTAAACACCTAAGCACCCCAGCATAAGTAGTGAAAGACGTAGAGTATCACTCATTGCTTTAAACCAGGGTAGGCGAACCTTTATGCATCAACGTGCCATTTTTTCTAAAAAATGTTTAATTGGGTCATTGGCGTGCCATCAAATAATTTTGACTTTCTGATTATTTGGAGAATAACAATAATAAATACAATCAAAACTCTTTATGAAATAAAGTAAACAAAAGAGGTACATTTTGGAATGTTTTTATTACACGCATAAATTAAATTATTGTAAAATTAGTGTGACTTCTGTGTGATCGGCGACGTGCCCAAAATATTGTGTCGCGTGCCATCAATGGCACGCGTGCCATTGGTTCGCCTACCCTGCTTTAAACAATCACTAAATACTGCAGAAATATTTTTCAGGTATCGGAAGAACCATTCAATAACATATCGATAATTCTACCATATAACAGCTAAAAACTTGCGAACAGTATGGTTATACCCACACACATAATTTACTACGCAACGCATTCAGTTTCTCCAACTGGTGGGTAGAGGTGAATGAAACTGCTCTCCGATTGATAAACAGCATTCGCCTTTCATACAACATACCTGTCGGAATTATTGACAGTTAACTCCGTGAAGTATTTCGTAAATATAACAACATTCCGAAATAAAACGCGGCTCTTTCGTTTGTGTATTTTATCCGACTTCATAACGGGGAGGTTCTAGATATAGTATTCGTTATTTAAAAAAAAGGTTGAGAGGAATTCAGGGCTACATAATGAAAAATCATGGGATTTTTTACCACTGTTGACCCTCTCGATCGTAGAAGAGACCCCTGCCCAGCAGAGTCGGTCGAATAAAGGCAGATGTTACCTTCCTATTTCTCCTCTTCCCTGCGCAAATACTACCAAATTATACTATATCATTGTCTAAAATAAATAAATAAATAATTAACAATTTAACAAGACAATATCATTGCCCATCAATATGGCACTCAACAGTCGCTCAGCTTTCCCTTCATACAACACGACAGATGCCGAAAGCGATTGCCGTCTAGACGCCGCCCGATGTCACCGCTATTTGCGTCTGTCTGTTGGACGAGTGGAAAGTGTGACGTCATATATACGCGTCCTATTGTTCGAAGAGTGATGTGTGATGGATGGAATTGAAAGGATTTTAGTAATACGGCTAAGACAAATTCTAAGTGTTGTAAAAGTATTGTTATGTTTTTAATTATAAAAAATGGTATTTGGTAGTGGCAGTGGAGTATTTATGGTGCTGTGGGAGTTTCTACCTGTTTCTTCTCCACAGCGATGACACGTTCGGATAATAGCTTAAAGTTGACGATTTAAATAGACTCATAAAAGTGTTTTTGATAACGATTATTTTGACTTTTTTTCTATACCCACTTATCTGTACTTGTTACATCTCACGTAATGGAAGCCTAGTCTATTATCATTGGAAATATTTTAACGTGACTAGACGCACGGCGTACATAGTCTCTAAGATGTACATAAAATTTAACTAAACGCCGCTTGGGTTAGATTGACATGCTTTGCTTTCGGATTAACAACTAATTGCTAGTAAGACGGAATTACTTAATCTTCTTGTGAGATTGAATAAGAGAGGCACGGGATCCCAGATATTTATATACGATAAAGGAAATTATCATTGCCTCAAATACTCTGTCCATTTAACCAATACTATTCATAGAACGTGTCCTATACATGGTCTTACGTACATAAAGTCACAAGCGAATCCATTAGACCATCTCATATTGCTTCCTTTCACATCTTGGCACATCTGAACTTTCAGTATCTTGTATCAGCATTGGCTGCGAAATATCCATACTTCCTATATACTAAGTGCCAAGGTGTAGAGCACTGGATCTCAAAGTTTCATCTATCAATCAACTTTAAGTGCACTTAGTTCCATACTATACCTAAAAGGTGTATTCAAAGCTAAGGCGATTACAAACCCCACAGCATTAAAGAAAGTCTTGACACAAAAAAATGACTTCTCCTAACAATCATGTATATAGAATGTATGCGTTTGTTAGGAAAACGTTTTATTTTTATTTTTTGTCGAGATTTTTTTAACGCCAGAGGGTTTGTAATCACCGCAGCTACTTTGCGAACCCACAGTAAAGAAACTTGTGTTGTTTTGTTAATCTCAAATATCACGGAAACTGACCGCGCCCTTCCATTCAAAGACGAATTCTTGACGCCGTGCCATGAACTAGCTGCTAATGGTTATTGTTTTTTTAATTTTCTATTTAATTATTCGAAAATAAACAAAGCGTCGGTGCCTCGCAGGTGTCTTGATCACATTACGGCTTTCGCGGATTCAAAGCTCTGATATCCTAATGAAATCTAAATACTGGAGATTTCTCACCCAAAATAAGCTTTAAAGTAGATACGAGTACGTGGACTAATATTTAAATGGAGTAAAATTATTTCCGAATAATTGTATGTTATGTTGGTAACCCTAAATAATTATAGACTGCTCCTGCTATCGTGTTCAACAATAATAGTGTATGTTACTTCAATCTGTAGTTAACTATTCCGTTACGTGAAACGTCAAATACTAGAAAAATCGCTGTTTTTACGTAACACGCGCAATTTCGAAGATAATTGCACCCAACAGCGCGTAAAACGATTAATGGCTACTGAAAATCACACACGATAAAATTTTAACACGTATGTACAATATTACTAGAATGATCTGACAGATACATATCTCTTACAACCACATATCACAATAAACCAAAATTTAAACAGCGATGTTTTAAAAAAATGGTTCGAGTTTGCGTGATATGCCTAAGAAATTTATGAGAAAATAAATGTCTTATGTGCTCTATTACTTTTTGTATCAATTTTAATTCTTGATGGTATAATATTTTACTTATAAAAAATGTATTATTTTTTTTGTATCGTCGTTTAAAATAAAGATAAGGCTATATTAAAACTGATATTTCGTTGTTACTGACGGAGTGTCTTCTCCGAAACGGCGATTGCTTAAAACTACGATTTAAAACAATAAAATAGTTTATTTTGCTTTTGACTTTACTACAAAAATATGTCCCCACATATCTTCAACAACAAGTATTACAAAAATAAAGCCAATGCTTTGTCTCTCCCTTTACACGGGATATAAATAAAACTACCCTATTACGTATCGCTATAATTGATTCGATAACATTCACATTGCATACCACATGGCGCCTTCGTAAAGCTCATTATTGCCACGTAATATAATATCGCTAATGTCATTGACTCTCTGGCCCTGTAATATTTATGAGAATTCAGTAGAAGCCCGTAAATGTACACCTCTCTTGATTGCCTTTTCTTCGTCGCAAGCATATTGGTTTTTAGCATAGAGATTTAAGAATAGGGTTAATCCTTTTTGGCGTTCAGAAATTTAAGATATTCCTATGGGGATAAAGTTAAAAAAGAAAAGTTTTAATGATGGTGGAATTTATATCGCATTCTAAAATCAGTCTGTAGGTTTTAATTGGAACAAAAAACTTTATCGAGTGGTGGTTGAAAATCGTAATAAGTTTTCGTATTAGGCATTGTGGTTGTCTGATTATAATAATAAACACTTTAATGTATTCTGGATATTCGCTGAGATGCTACTGAGAAATTTTCAATGAAAAATACATTTTGCGCAAACCGGAAACGTAACCCCGGAGTCAGGACTACTACTTATAGCACAAGAGCATGAAGCAGTTCTCATCCTGCCTAATGCTCTTGTGTTCCTTACCATGACTTTATAAATCCAGTTATGAAAAGACTGGTGTTAACCTACAAAAATATTGAATTATCTCCTGTTTCTTCCAGCGTTTGCCAGTCGTCAGATCCACTCCATCCAGTCAGCACTAACACTAGAACTGGTTTCCTCCAAACTTGATTTGCACAAGAGGCGGACTCTTTAATTGGTTCAATTGTCTGTACGTTGTATTGCATACTTCATCTACATCGTGAATGTTAATAACGTGTAATAAGATCCTAAACTATTGAGGAACAGAATGTATGCTTGTTAACAATCTTGGAAGCGGTCCAGAGTCTACGTTAACTCATCGATGTTATTGTCACATTTATAGCAGGAAGGCATACACTTTAGGACTAAGAGAAATACGTATAATATGAGTATATATTTTTGCTTACATAATTACTTATTAGATTCTAGAGGCTGATCGCTTAAAAGAAAAGCCTAAAATATAGAATAACTCGTATAATATAAAGAAATAAGACGTCTTTCTGTCTTATTTCTTTCAAATTGTGATTGAATATGAAAATAATCTCGTCGTTTCGTCGCCGTCCACTGCTGAAATCGCCAACCAACCCGCTGTTGAGCAGCCCTCATCCATCCGTTAGCGGCCACCTTTTTTAAGTAAATACACTGAACTACCTAAACCGACAAATTTAGATTTTTCAGAAAAAGTCGAATAGCCTTGAAAAATCAAGGATACCGCCAAAGAGAAGGCCTGAAATAAACGAAACTATTCACGTTGTGTCCAATTAGTTTTTCCCGCCACCCATTGTTACCAAACTGTCCGTGTGTTGAAGTAACGCGAAGTTTTTGCAGTGTTGCGCAAGCGCACGCGCCTCCATTCAGGCGTGAAATCGATTCGGTGTTCACTCCAATGTACATATTTACACGTTTTTTAATTTTTTCACCATTTTCAATCGGAACGAATGTATTTGCAAATTAATTTGTAATTTTTCATATGGAATTGACGGTTTATTTTATTGATATGTCGAGTCACTATAGAAGTAATATCGAAGATTATTTAAAAAAGGAATTTAAACAATCTTTTAATGTTCAATTTATTAAGTAGAAACATAAGTAAACATTAAAAAAAAATAATTATAAAATTCCAAACTATATTGCCCATAAATTCTTAAGGAGTTAGGAATATTTCAAATTTAATGATTCTATTTTATAAATATAAATAAAGTTTTCGTGACTTAAAGCAATTCGTTTGTCGTGTCTTGGCCGAAAAGTTATGGTAGTTTTGCTAACGTAGTTCGAGGTTTCCAAAGATTCTTTACATGACGGCTGGCATTAAAATTCTAAATATTCATACAAGGCAAGGGAATTTTACCTTTTTGAGAATAGCTTATTCACGCAATAGAATCACTTGGTAAGAAAATAAGTCCAAACTCTATATTTATACGCCTTAATATGTGACAAATATCATTGAATAAGTAATTACTCACGTTCACGCAATGTCAAAATGAAAAATTAGTGTTCAATATTTTCAACATTCAGAGTGGAAACTGTCGCCAAAGAATTTTAATTTTTTTCTTATCCAATTACTGAAGGTAGAATTTTGGTCAGCCAATTTTGTATATTTTCCCATTTTTTTAAAGCTTGCAATTAGTGGAAAAGTAAAAACATTTCTTCATGCTTGATTTAAGTTCTGGAGCCCAATTCGCCAATACCCTCAAATTTGGATCATGTTGTAAGCTTCAATAAATCCATGCCTTTCTGCAAATTAAAACTTGTGTATTCGCGTGTTATACAAGGTGGTCCGATGACCTTGTCAAGGTCGCGGGACGTCGCTGGCTGCAGGAGGCTTCCGACCGTTCCCGGTGGAAGTTATTGGGGGAGGCCTATGTCCAGCAGTGGACGAATATTGGCTGTTGATGATGATGATGATGATGATACGCGTGTTGATAATTTATTGTGAATTCGAAATTCACAAACGCGCCTCTAAACCTCAAGTCCATCACTACTTAGTGTACTCAATTTTTTTTCCTTTCATTTGCAGGTGGTGGCTCGACGCTCGGACCTCAAGCTGATCGTGACGTCAGCCACAATGGACTCCACCAAATTCTCCACATTCTTCGGCAACGTGCCCACATTCACCATCCCTGGACGAACCTTCCCTGTAGAGACTTTCTTCGCAAAGAACGTTTGCGAGGATTACGTTGATGGCGCTGTTAAACAGGTAAGTTTTATAGTTAGAAGTATAGTATACGTATAAGAAAATGATTAAAAAGGTAGAAATACAAAGACGAAAGACAGCAAATAGGTCTCTAAGGAAAGAAGATAAAGAAGCAGGTAGAATATTATGAAGAAAGAATATTACTTCTTAATTTTTCCTCGCGCTCAATTTTTATATACCTACAATCTTGATTGATGTATCCAAATTGGGATAACAAGGGACTAATGATAAAAATTTATTTGGACGCGACACTTACCAACTTTTTACGCTCTTTGTTAGTATTGGTACACAGATTTATAAAAATCAACTTCTAAACGTTAATGTGAATTATGCAGATCGCTCCACCCAAATTGCACTGGAAATTTTCGAAGTGGGCCGACGTCTAATATTAGAAGTCCTATGATATAATAATTTGTGCAAATGCAAACCGAGTGTCTTACGATTGAAGGCCGGCTGCTATTTTTTAGTCAAAGACCTAAAAACTTATTTTGATGGAATCCTTACTTAATTGTTATTGTTGTTAAAATTATAAAGGCTTATAAAAACAAACAACACGATTTAAAAAGCTGGGATAATATCGTGAGAAACATTTCGATAAAACAGGTTATACGTTTGTCTCAACCAGCCTCAATCAAATGAGGTCTGATACAATGCGGCATGCATTCGAAAACATCACTAAAATGGGTTGAATCCTTGAACTCCGGTATATAAACATAAAATTACCGCCGGAGCCAAACCGGCCACAAGAGTGTCGCTCGTTCGGGATGCTAGCCAAAAGTCCCGTCGAATATTTCACACTGTTTATTGTCTCAGCATTACGCGCGAGAAATGTGCGTGCCTTAATAATTTTTCGGAATAAGGGACGTGTGAATATATAAGGAAAGTTATTGTAACTCAATAGGAATGATTAGACGTACGGTTTAATGAGGCAACATCTCGTTAGTTGTTCTAATTCCAGCGGAAAACTCATAATTTTTCGAAGCTATGTGTATAATGATCATGCACTTTAATGACGAAGGATAATATTATTATCGAAAAACCAGCATATCTATAAGTTAATGAAACTTAGGCTAGATTTAAGCCCTATCCTACCACACTCCAGCTACTGTGACGCCTATACCTCAGGATCACCAGTAGCATGCACGACACCCAACATTGAATCGCAGCGAATCTAAGAGAACTAGTGTTGCCCAAATGCAAGAACAAGACGAGACTTAGCCAGTCTTGGTCTTGGTCTTGCGCCAATACACCTGGTCTTGGTCTTGGTCTTGGCCTTGCGCTCCCAGTCTTGGTCTTGGTCTTGGTCTTGCAGCAAGAGTCTTGCAAGTCTTGCAATTACCTAATAGTCTATTACTATTTATTAAAGTTTACTTTAAATCTTAGAAAAACGTATTAGAATTGGAACATTGTGAGCTTGAATTAACATAGCCATAGTAAAGATCAAGCAGATTAATAAATAACTGAAGATTTGATAAGAAATTCGAAAAATCAACTGACCTATATGTCGTTTTCCATGTAAGTAACTGTTTCTTAATAAACATTTATGATTTATAAGCTCACATTTGCTAAAACATGTAAAAAAAAACAAATTAATTACAATAACTTGACTGTATTTTAAAGAACCTAAGAATATTTTAACCTACGCCCTGTGGCGGCAATCAAATAGTGTCAAATGTTGTGATTTCGGCGCGGCGGCAACGATTGTTGTATATGATTTCAAATGAAGCCGCCGGCGCGTGTATCATAACCATGTACTTCCGAAAAGCGGCAAACTACTTTGAGAAGTAAGTACAAAACCTTTGATGCCGCATTATCAAAGTGCCGATGGTTAAAACATAACTATGCATGCACTCAGTTTGATTTTAATGGATATTTTTTATTCTCTATGTAGGTATGTTTATGGTATTAGTCGTAATGCGCATAGGTCCAGTTTTTCATATTCTTTGATACAGTTTTTTGCGTCTCATAGAATTCCTAAGCGTACCTATACACCGAACTGTTACACCTAACTAATCCGTGAAATAGCGCTAAGTCCTAGCTGCAAGACGCAAGAGTCTTGCAGGCTAAGTCTTGTTCTTGCTCAAGTCTTGCACGGTCAGTCTTGGTCTTGGTCTTGCTAAAAATACGCGGTCTTGTTCTTGGTCTTGGTCTTGCAAAAACGCAAGAACAAGACCAAGACTGCAAGACCAAGACTGAATTTGGGCAACACTAAAGAGAACTTCTTTTTTTATATTACCGCTACGAAATTAATCAAAAATAAGATGTAAGCTTTAAAAAAAGACTTGTTCGCTTCCCTCCATACTAAAGGTTTTCCTATAAAACATAAAGGGTTTTTATATCGTCGGTCTCGCGTCCCATTCCCGAACCAATGGAAATGTACCCATATTATGAATATAGGCTTGTCCTGTGTAGCCTAGGGCCCAAAATTACATAATCGAATCGTATGTAAACATCCACTTCTGCCTTCCCCTTTGAAGAAACAATTGTTAGTGTGAAATACGTATCATAAATCACCAACCCACACATTTCAAAACACGTAACAGGTGAGTATGAAGCAGCACTTCATATCTCGCTATAACGCATATTGTATAGAATTGATTGCGCACCTAGACAGCGGCCGAGATGGCTGCTAGACAGCTGGGGATACAGACAGTGTTGCCATGGCAACGGAGCAATAACCCCGAAATTGATTTGCGATAATGAAAATAGATAGATTGATGGGATAAGAGCGATAAAGGTCAGTTCAGTTAAATTAGGTTAATAAAGGACAACGTCGTGAGGAGACTAGCACACCTGCATAAAAGTTCTTAGGATTTTTTTACACGCCAGGCCTGTGTGGTGGACTAAGGCCACTAAGGTAAAACCAAGTTTGGAATAATAACTACAGCTAGTATATTATTTAAAAATGCAATTAAATATGCATAAAACAATAAGTTACCAAGATTGAAATACACCTTTAATACGAATACCTTCTTTAGAAATTAGTTTGCGTAATTACCATTATAAGCATAATTTCTTTTACCAATCTAATCGAATCTAATAAAAGTTGCTTATTTACCTAGCCTACAAGCCAGACAGAATTATAAGGGCAATATCCCTTAGCTCGGAAATAAAATTACACCAACCACTGGCGTAATAAAGATAATGCTTTAATTTGGCTAAAGCTCCATAATTTGCTGCGTTAATGTAATAAATACCTTATTATTTTCAGCGGGAAATATGCTTTGGCCTCAATTAATTATTTTATAACTTGCCTAAGGATTTACCTTGAAAAATAACTGTACTGTCGTTCTCATTTCAGTTATTAGTTAGTTAGTTATTGTATATTCAGTTGCCGGCAGAAAACACTTATAGAATTCCTTGTCTATACCATGATTATTAATAATAATAATGCATTATCCAGTATGAATATGCACCTGTTTGAAAATTCTGTGGTATGTCCCTGGGTTCCACTATCGTAACTCCCGATTTTATATCTTAACAAAACGGATACACTTAAGGCCACCACGCAACCCTCGTGCATTACCTTGCATGGAAAATAATAACATTTTAAGCGTTTAAATTATTGTAATTATTTCTATACTTCGTCAAAAAACATTATAATTATAAAATGTTTAACAATCCTTCGTGTATCCAAGGTTAAGCTTCAAGGTGAAAATCCTTGCTATGGCATTGAGGTACTTCACACCAGTCGTGCTCAAGCCCCTTTAACAATCTCAAGGACGAAGTGCGTTGGACGCCCTACATTTTTATGCTTTCAAGGTTATTAAGGTAAAATAAAAAAAAAGCTTACAATCATGCCCCTATTCATCAAGGGAAAGCTAAAGGAGAATTTATATAGGCCTAAATTGTTATGTTCCACGTAATAAAGGGTGACCGTTTATGACTCTGATGTTTGTTAATTTATAAATACGATAGTAATTCTGTTATATATGTGTTAGTAATGTTTTCATACCTTAACATTCAAAGAACCATTTGAATGATTTTTGGCATACAAAAATACAGGCATTTGGGAAAGGACATAGGCTTCTATTTATATCGGTAAAATGCAGTATTCCTGTGGAATGAGCACGAAGTAAAAAAATTCGCCCACAGCTAGTAGGGCTCATAAGATGTCGCTGGTCGCTCAACATAGAAAGGCAAAACGCTGTTTATCTAACCAATATCTAGGTGTAAAATACGATATTCAAATATCGAAACCTACCTCGGGTAACCCAGCGTGGTGGATTTAGACTCAACCCTTTTAAATTCAATAGCCGGCACATGCTAAAAAATCGGGTTGTGTAATTTACAGTAGTCGTCATCCAGGTGCACATTACTTTCTTACCAATAGAAAATCAAATTTTTGGTAAGCCCACTTAACGAATAACAAAAATATTGTTTCATGTCGACTTTCTACCTGACTATATCTATTAAGGTCTTCAAATCTCACATTACAATCCAAGTGGTCTGCGTCATAATGCTAAGACTCAAAGACGTCACATTATTCCGATCTCTGCAATACGGCGCAAAATATCCTTCTCGAGTTTTCCTCGAAAATAAGTCGCAGTCTAAGCTGTCTGCGACGTATCTTCGCTGCAATTTACGTCGCAATATGCCGATCTCAGTAGGTACTGCAATGAAGAAAAGCTGTCTCGAGTTATCCTCAAAATTTAAGAAGTCACATATTTTCTTCCTACGACGTACCCGTAAGTCTACTACTTATAACTGTCGCATTATGCCAATCTCAATACTTCAGTGAAAAAAAGGGTATGTCTACTTATCCTCAAAAAAAAGTCATAGATTTAACCCTTCTGCTACATTACTCCACCGGTTACAGCCGTCCCATTATGCCAATCTCAGCACCGCAAAAAAAAGGTGTCTCGAGCTATCCTCAAATTTTAAGAAGTCACATAGGTACTTGTTTACTTTGACATACTCGTAAGTCCACCCCTTACAGCCGTCGGATTATACTAATCTCAACTCAAATCGCAAAATACATTCCCGAATATATAGGAGGCAATCTCGATTGGCAACCCAGTAGTGTCAACGAACCCAGTCGCGCGGGCCGCCGGCTCAGTTCCCGCTCGATGCAAGTATGCGAGATAAATCCACTATCACATTCACAATGATATTGCAACCGCCGCGGCCAGTTTTGACACAAGTTTGCATAACCCACGATGGGCTGTCTGTTTATCATTGCTCAAAGTGTTGTCTCATTGTTTATTAGAAGAATTATCTTTCATTTGCGAATGTAAATATGCTGTGGTGTAAGAGAATTTGACAAGACGTATTGGGTACTTGATTTGCAAATCTCGAGATATGATTATGTGGAACATGCTGAGTAATGTTACGAGAGTTAAATTTATTTTTTTAAAGTTTAGTTACAACGATAACAAGAACAGTACGAGTCTATACGAGCTGAGTCAATTTATTGAAGTCATTTTTTTTACTCTATCTGTATGGCAAAGTGTCTACTGATTTAAATCCTAATTGACGTGCATTACATTGGTATTAATTTGAGACTCTTAGTTCATCTGTGTCATGTTTAACTGCCATTTGTTAGCGAATAATTGAACTGATTTTAATCTCTCTCTCTCTCTCTCTGTTGCAATTGTAATAATATTAAATGGTCTATCTTTCATTTGTTCTGATCGTAAATATAAAAAAATAATTGTTTCGCCAACCCGCACTAGGCCGGCGTGGTGGACTATGGCCTAAACCCTCTCAATGGTAGAGGAGACCCGTGCTCAGCAGTTGGCGAATATGGGTTGATGAAGATGAATTTAATGGACCGACAATTTCACATAAATCGCGGGAAGCCGCTGGATCATCCCACTTGTAATAGTGCGCTTTGAAAGTCTTTAGTAGAGACCTATGCCCAGCAGTCGACGTCTTTCCACTAATGATGATGAAGATGATGGTGGAGATATGAATAATGTTCAATGAGGAGCAAACCCAAGATATCACGCACTTTAAGAGTAAAAATTATTCCTTAGTTAAGTAAAGCAAAATATTAACAGCCAATATACATCCAACAGCCTCCTATACCATTTAGACTAGGGAGGAGGCCCTATTCCAAGCCATCTTAGATAATTATTTCCAAGCAAGCAATACCTATCAAGATAATTGACACCGTCAAGTATCCTATCAAGTATTTTACAGCCACAGTAAACATTCCATTTACTCATTGTACAAATGCGAGGCGTGGCCGGTTTACGAGTGTGTGCCACGCCGATCAGATATCGATTTGGGCCTAATTAAAACTATAGTTTACTACGTTTGGTGCAATGACCTGGACTCGCGACGTTTCGCAAACATTACAACTTGAATTATATCCCGCTGACATTTAACACGATGAAAATGTCATTTTGAATTCATGTGTCCGTGTTGACTAGGTTTGCCTGTAGTCATTGCTTGATGTAAGAGAAATTAAAATTGTGTGACAAATAGGGCTTCTTTCCCGTTTATTAATATGATAAATGTTTGAGTAACGTCGTGGGAAGCTTAATTTGAAGTAGGAATAAGCTGGCCCGAAGTAGTATTGTCTCGTAGAAAATCGACTTTAAGCAATAATTTTGTGCATCGTGGCATAATTGTCATTACTGTAGCATCAATTTCCTAATTCTAACCCAAAATACAATTCAAACGGCTAATCCAGACAATAGCCGATATCCCTTCATGATTTGGGCTATATCGACAATTTAGTGCATTTCATTTGATTGCCTCGTGGTCTCGCGGCTCAAATATTTACCGGGCGATGTAGATGTCCCAAGTTAGGCGAATAGGGGTAATTTTTATTGAGTTTTTCAATTAGGATTTGTGCCCGAAAAACTGCAATGGGCTCGCCTTCTATTACGTGGGACTGATACATATCTGGCAAAATATGATCGCAGAAATGCACTTCGCCTAACTTTTCAGCGAATACAGACATAAAAGTATATGTAGGTTCATCATCATCATCATCATCATCATCATCATCAGCCAATCTTAGTCCACTGCTGGACATAGGCCTCCCCTAATGACCTCCACCGGGATCGGTAAAGGCTGCCTGCAGCCAGTGACATATGTAGGTTAGTGCAAATTAATTAATGATCGATTGTCTTAAATCCATAATTAAATAATTCGACCTTATTCTCATAATCAGCATGTATAAGCAATCCTGATATGACACGTCGTCTCATTGCACACTGTATAATCCTCACCACATATTTAGCGTGCAAACTTGTTAATCTCGATCGGTTCTCGCGACGTCAGTGAGTATATTTGCACAGACAACACGCGTTGTGGTTTACACATGATTTGATTAAGATACCATGCTGTGCGACATATCTCTTGGTAAGGTCACCGCCACAGCCCTCGTGGCGCAGTTGGCTAGACACCAGCTTGTGAAACGAGAGGCCGCGCGTTCGATCCCCGCACCGGGGCAAATGTTTGTGTGAACCACAAATGTTTGTTTCGGGTCTGGGTGTTTGTGAGACCGAAAAAGTCTCTCGTAGTGTCTGATACCCACGACACAGATCATGTAACCTAGTGTAGCGTCAGAGCTATGTATGTGACTGTTGGGTGTATTTATTTATTTGTTATTTACCCTAACAGCGGACTAAAATAATTAGAATAAATCGTCATCATCATCAGCCCGTATTCCTCCCATCGGTAGGCACGGGCCTCGTCTACAACTGTGAGGGTTCAGGCCTTAGTCCACCACGCTGGACTAGAGCGAGTTGACGGACTACACACCTAAGAAATTCCTAATTTCTTACCCGTGCAGTTTTCCTCGTGATATTTTCACATAACTTCGAAAAGTCAGTGTTATTAAACCTTGAGGCCATCACTACTTTTTAGATTGGATAATATGCTTTCTAATCAACTCTACAACTGTCAAATGATTATTTACTTAGGTACTTCTGACAAAACATTTATTCTTCTTCTTCTTCAACAACCCATATACGCCCACTGCTGAGCACGGGTCTCCTCTTCCAGGATTCTATATTGTATAACTACAATTTGATTGCTTTACCGCCCCTGTTTAAAAATGTGTTCAGAATTAAATTGAAACCCCAAACGTAAGTTGCAATAAAGACTCCAAAAACCATGAATCGAAGAATTGGAATAAAATATATTCGCTATATGAATGTAATTGCAGATCGATATAAAAGATTGCGTAAAACCGCAATCATTGATTATTTGACACACGCTGGGAAATTGAATTAAATTACTATACTCAATGGTTCGTCCCAGTGGTTCTGAGAAAATCAAAATTATCAATTTAAAGTAATTGTTATTGGGTACATTGTTGTGTCAAAATAAATGTTTAAACAATTTTATTGATTTTAAAATTGCGGTAGGTTAATTGACGGTTTGCGTCACTCGTTGTGTGTTTTACAATATAAGCGGTAATTTGCTTGAAAGTACGCGAAAGTATTGTAATAAATATAATTTACTGTCAGAAATGTATATAGTATATGACGAAAATATTGAAACTGAATTGCTTTTAAAATAGGATTCTTCTTCTTCTTCTTCTTTATCAACCCATATACGCCCACTGCTGAGCACGGGTCTCCTCTACCTTTTGAGAGGGATTAGGCCATAGTCCACCACGCTGGCCTAGTGCGGTTTGGCGGACTACACACCTAAGAAATTTCTAAGAACTTTTTAGATGTGCAGGTTTTATCACGATGTTTTCCTTCACCGTTAAAGCAAGTGATAATTCAATGTGAATACACACATAACTTCGAAAAGTTAGAGGTGTGTGCCTGGGGTTCGAACCCGCGACCGCCGAGATTCTCGACCGCGCGCCTAAACCTCGAGGCCATCACTGCTCTACTCACTGCTAAACATTTATTACATCGTTGCAATTTCATTCGCAAATTCTGGAATTCTTTGATCTTGCGATACATTGACGTAAATTGAGATAAACCAACGTTTATGTATGAATTTTGTTCAACAAATATCTTAGATATGTATCTACAATATTCAGATAAAGCGTCGCGACGTCTCACAATCAACGGATACTGACGCAAGTATTATTTTTATATCTAACTAGCTTTTGCCCGCGACTCCGTCTGCGTGGACTTTAGGGTTGAGTGCAGAAAGATAATAAGTGAATCTTTAATTCGTCTCTTAAGTGTCGTCCAAAAACAGTTTTACTTTGAAAGAGCTATTTTCGAATTTATAATATGTTTATTTCTATTTTTAGGACTATTTTTATTGTTACTTCACGGAGTCCTATTTATGTTCATACCAAAAATAATATAACTTAGTCGAATGGTTTAGGCGTGAAAGCGTAAAAGACATACAAAGTTACTCTTGCAATTATAAGATGTAACTTCAATGGTTCAGTAGAACCAGAGAATAACCATTCCCGCGGGAATACTACATTTTCAGGGATAAAAGTAATTCTACGTTACTTCAGTGGGTCCTACCTATTCCCATACCAAAAATCATTCAAATTGGTTTAGTAGATCTAGAAATACCCATTCCCACGGGAACACTACATTTTCCGGGATAAAAGTATCCTATGTTACCTTAGTGGGGCCTACCTATCCCCATACCAAAAATCATTTAAATCGGTTCAGTTGATCTAGAGAATAACCATTCCCGCGGGAATACTACATTTTCAGGGATAAAAGTAATTCTACGTTACTTCGGTGGGTTCTACCTATGTATCTCCATACCTCCATACCGAAAATCATTTAAATCGATTCAGTAGATCTAGAGAATAACCATTCCCACGGGAACACTACATTTTCCGGGATAAAAGTATTATATGTTACCTTGGTGGGCACTACCTATCCCCATACCAAAAATCATTCAAATCGGTTCAGTAGATCCAGAAATAGCTGTTCCCACGGGAATCCTACATTTTCCGGGATAAAAAGTGTCCTATGTTACTTCGGTGGGTCCTACCTATCTCCATACCAAAAATCATTTAGATCGGTTCAGTAGATCCAGAAATACCTATTCCCACGGGAATACTTTATTTTCCGGAATAAACTTTATCCTATGTTACTTCGCTAGGCCCTAGGTATCTCCATTCCAAAAATCATTCAAATCGGTCGAATGGTTTAGGCGTGAAAGCATTACACAGGCAGTGTCATTTTTGAGTTACAATATATGCTTATCCCACAGGAACCCTACATAGTGCCGGGATAAAATGATGTTCATGCTACATAATAGGATCTCATTTATGATCGTACCAAAAGTCATATAATTCAACCAAATGGTTAAGGCGTGAAAACATAAAAAAAAATATAGAGTTTTGTACCGAATCCCACAGGAATACTACATTTTCCGGGATAAAAAGTATCCTATGTTACTTTGGTAGGTCCCAGCTACCTTCATGCCAAAAATCATTCAAATCGGTCAAATGGTTTAGGCGTGAAAGCATAACACAGGTAGTGTTACTTTCGTGTTACAATATATGCTCATCCCACAGGAACCTTACATATTCCCGGGATAAAATGTTGTTCATCTTATTTCATAGGACTTCATTTATGATCATACCAAAAATCATAAAAATCAGTCGAATGGTTTAGACGTGGAAGCGTAAAATAAAAATAGCGTTTTATCCCTAATCCCACGGGAATACTACATTTTCCGGGATAAAAAGTATCCTATGTTACTTTGGTAGGTCCCAGCTACCTTCATGCCAAAAATCATTCAAGTCGGTCAAATGGTTTAGGCGTGAAAGCATAACACAGGTAGTGTTACTTTCGTGTTACAATATATGCTCATCCCACAGGAACCTTACATATTCCCGGGATAAAATATTCATCTTATTTCATAGGACTTCATTTATGATCATACCAAAAATCATAAAAATCAGTCGAATGGTTTAGACGTGGAAGCGTAAAATAAAAATAGCGTTTTATCCCTAATCCCACGGGAATACTACATTTTCCGGGATAAAAAGTATCCTATGTTACTTTGGTAGGTCCCAGCTACCTTCATGCCAAAAATCATTCAAATCGGTCAAATGGTTTAGGCGTGAAAGCATAACACAGGTAGTGTTACAATATATGCTCATCCCACAGGAACCTTACATATTCCCGGGATAAAATGTTGTTCATCTTATTTCATAGGACTTCATTTATGATCATACCAAAAATCATAAAAATCAGTCGAATGGTTTAGACGTGGAAGCGTAAAATAAAAATAGCGTTTTATCCCTAATCCCACGGGAATACCACATTTTCCGGGATAAAAAGTATCCTATGTTACTTCGGTGAGCCCCATCTATGTCCATACCAAAAATCATCCAAATCGGTTCAGTACTTTTTACGTTTATTCGTAACAAACATCCAAAAATCCAAAAATCCAAAAATACAAATCTTTCCTCTTTATTATAATATAGTATAGACTTGCGACCCGCCCCGGCTTTGCACGGGTGCAATGCTGATATTTAATGGATGTTATCATACATATAAACCTTCCTCTTCAATCACTTTATCTATTAAAAAAACCGCATCAAAATCCGTTGCGTAGTTTCAAAGATTTAAGCATACAAAGGGACATAGGGACAGAGAAAGCGACTTTGTTTTATACTATGTAGTGATTGATGTGAGCATGATAAAAACACTAAACTAAGAAAGATGAATACTAGCGCATTAGTGAATATATTAATTAATGCATAAAATGTAGGCATGTAAGCCGGACCCCTGCAATATTAGCTTGATGTCGTAAAATCCAATAAAAGAAACTTTTGAGTCGCAAAATCTGAATCTTTAAAAGTTATGTATTTTATGTAAAAATAGATAGACATTATAACTAAATAATGCAATTAAAATATGTAGGTTTTACTGACGTATATAACGAAGTACATAACATAAACTTTATAGTTATAACTTCTAAAGTACCCTCTATAATGACGAGTTCGTGCCGGTATTATATCCATATAATTTCACCTTTTATTATCCTCATTTTACTAAAAGTAACCGAATTGTGCTAATACAATTACCTATAGTTTATTAAACAAAATGTCAACAGCTCGGTCGTTTCTCGTCATGTTTCAGCAATCAACTAATGGACACAGCTGGGTCAATTTCGCCGGTAGTCACTGGTTTCAATAAAGTCACCGAACCCGCACGAATTGTCAATAAAGAATTTATAAAAGTCGATTGTGTGATATATTTGCAGGGGTAGGCAAAGCAGCTATACATTATCTAGGCTTTGCTACGTTTGAAACCACATAATAGGTGGCACGCCTATTGCCGTTTTTCAAGCTAATTTCTAATCTACGTCTTGGTATAGGTACTGAAAATTTCTCTAATGGAAATACCCATATTGCCAAATTCAACATCCTTATCGGACGGCACATGCTTGAAGTTACGAAACCACGCATTTTTTTGCAACAAAAACTTCAAAATAAAATTTCTATCAAAACAACATTTGAATAAAAATAAACCAATATGGCGCGTGACCGAAAATCGTGAGGATTCTTCTTTTGTTTACTTCGCTTATACATCGATAAACAAGTTTCATTTCAACTATTCGACATTGCAATGTGTTTTCTTTTTCTAAAATATCCCTTCAATACGATAAAATGCAGCTAAAATGCTTTATTAAAAGCGAATAGGTTTCGCGTGTGAGTTCAGCGGATGGTTCAAGGGTTTCGCAAGGGTGGTCCGTCCTTCGATGAACTTGTATCGTATTCCCACGAGACGTCAATGTACGGAACGTTCAGTAATGAGTAATGACTATCGCTTCGTTTGCATACGATAACCGCCATTAACTTGATTACTTTCGTATCGTTTGTTTGTTTTAATTTGCATATTAATTTAATTTAGTTCTTGCCATTATTATTGAGAGTATCGGTGATTACCTGCACACCTAAAAATTCTTAGGCGTTGAGTGGTTCCACTTACTCCAGTATCCTATCCTACGTAATGTTAGTCATAAATATATTGGCCCGCACTAGGCCACCGAGGTGGATTGAGGGCTAAACCCTCTCAGTTGTAAAGGAGGACCGTGCCGAACAGTGGGCATGTGGTATCAGTGGCGGTACTTCCATAGAAGCCCGAAAGCCCGACTTGCCATACATAGTTCCGAATAACGAACTTAACGATTGTTTATTTATAAAATAACGCTATAAACGTGAATGTGAGTACTAACCGGTAGGTATTTATTAGTCTTACGTACTAAAAAAATATGCTGCTACTAAATAAACATTTGGGCTTGCCTTAGTTTGACACCCTAGGCACGCCACTGTGTGGTATATGTCCCAACATATAAGAGTTGATGATGATTTTAAAATGTATTGCTTTATCCAATTTTTACCATTGGCGGGCAAATACTGGATACCGTCCTACAAAAAATTTTGTGGCATAAGAGAACAACATTTACCTATCATAGAAATCGAACTCGACACTTCTTTATGCATAAACTTAACACTCTGTATAAGAACAAACAGATTCTGCAAATGTTATTGAGCAATCAAAATGGTGTTCATTGCAAATGTTTGCTCTGACGTGAAATTCATATTAGCATTTCTCACTTCTAAGTTGGTTTAATACCTACGTAATGGGCTGTTGTGACTAGTTATTTGTAATCATTGTATTTGGATTGAGAAATCTGATGTGGAAAATAAATCTAAAGTTAGTGTTGTCACAGATAAAATAAAAAAATTAAAAGGATATGCCTGGGACCTGGGCAATTGCTGGGTAGGGCAATTTTCCACTAGGAAGTCTTCAATAGCAGCTACAAAATTTAAAAAAACGACAATAGGCTCGTCTATTGTAGAGTAGGACGAAAAAACAATGGGAGGAATGTGGGTGCAAAAACCTATCCCTTCGGGGAATACAAATAGAAGTTAGGTTATAATACGTACCAATGTATTGAATCTAAAGTGACAAACATCCCATTATTTGTCTTGAATATTTTTATAATAAAAAGACAGCTTGAAAACATGTTAGGTAATAATACGTCTCTGCCTCTCCATTCCAGGATCGTTCGTTAGTGTATGTAATGTATATTATTGTGGCAAGTCTAAACGCGAAACAGCAATCGCCTTTACACACTATCTCGGTATTTTAATTGTTACTTCACGCTCCACTTAAAACCTAATTTTTATACGTAAAATATTTTTTATTGCGCAATTATTTAATTAAACAAAATTATGTGGTACGTAACAGTGGCGCGGAATTATAATTAGACTAATAGGCATTAAACGTTTTATCTCCACAATATATCTTTATTGAACAAAATTAAGATTACATCCGTATTTTCTGTGATAAAAGTAAAAAAATTAACTTTACCTTATCTGATGCAACAACGTAATCCAAACAATGATTTAACGTCCGGTGTTTAAGTTTCCGTCTCTATTAATGTGACCCGGGAATCGAACCCAAAACTTTTCCAGCATCCATTACACACAAAATCTCTATGGTCTTACATATTGAATTTGATATCATGGTCTATAAAATTCTATACTTTTCTATTTGACGTTTTGGCATCGTGGAACATGAATTTATTTTTATATTATGATTTATATATAACTAGCGACCCGCCCCGGCTTCGCACGGGTGCAATGCTGATATTTAATGGATGTTATCATACATATAAACCTTCCTCTTAAATCACTCTATCTATTAAAAAAAAGCGCATCAAAATCCGTTGCGTAGTTTCAAAGATTTAAGCATACAAAGGGACATAGGGACAGAGAAAGCGACTTTGTTTTATACTACGTAGTGAAGAAGGTAAAAATGGCCTTCATTCCTGCGGCATTCCCATTTCTCTCTCAATCGAAACTTAGGTAGGTAATATAAATGACAAATAAGAACAATGCCTAGATCCAATGATTAAACCACCTAGTTATCTTCGCGGTTCATCTATTTCCAACATAGTATTGCAGAACTACTTTGGTGTAAACAATTTTGATTGAAATATCTATAAATATAATTTACAAACTTATATTATGTACAGACATTTGATTGAGAATAATTATAGTGCAGTGTTGAATGAAGCGTGACAATGCAGCGGCAGGTGACAATATGTAAGAGAACCGTCGGTGTACGTAGCGGTTCTGTGTCGCATTGACGTCAGCGGTGATTAGATACCGCGGACCGCTGTTAATAATCTCGATGCACATTAACTTACACTTAATTGTTTAACTATCTGCATGTTATAGCTCCGCCTGAGTGCTATAATAGAAATTCTGCCACAAATTACACCCTGTAAGACAGGAAGAAGTGTTATTGATCATCGTATTCGACTACGTAAAATTACTTTACCACAACAACTTTACGGTGGATGACTCAAATATCCAACTACCCTATTCAACCGAATTTCCTTAATTAATATAAAAGAGTTCCGCTACTTTTTCATGGATCAGAACTTCATCAAATTCTCGTCAAACGACCCTTGAGGTATCCTTTACAATAAGCATTGATTCATGGACTTCGAATGGTATACTATTCGTTATTCGCCCATATATCGCACTGATACTTAATGCGATTTTAATAAGAACATGCAATTTAAATGAATACGGTTTTCTAATGAAAGCTATTGTTACAACTGGATCAAATTGTAATGGGACCACACAAAAATCACTATTTTGAATTAAACTTAAAAATAAATAAAATCATCAATATTAATAAGTAAAATCATCAATATTTGTCTACCTTAAGGTCTTAGGTAACAAAAATACAGTTGAATTGAGAAACTCCTCCATTTTTGAAGTCGGTTAAAATTTATTAAAATTGAAACCATTTTCAATTTTAAGGAAATATAGTAAATGTCTGGAAAATGCTAATATTTTCCACGCAAGATGGGAAACAAATTCCTATTCAATGTTTTGTTAGTACACACAATTTTAAAACCCAGCCTATTCTTCATTTCAGGCGCTCCAAATCCACCTGCAGCCTGACGAAGGCGACATTCTCATCTTCATGCCGGGTCAAGAGGACATCGAGGTCACATGCGAGGTAATGCACGGTTAAGGAAAACATCCTACGCAGAATAAGGACACGTAATGCATAATAAAGCTCTAATATGCAATGTTATTGCTTTACGTAACCTTAGCTCAGAAATGACATGATAGGGCGCAAATGTAATATATCGTATTCCACCATCGGCCCATATACGGTCCACTGTCCCTTTAAGATTAATAGGGCTTAGTCATCGAAACTAGCTTATTAGTGGACTTAACATGAGAAATATCTTTTCAAAACTCCCAAGAAACCTTCCTCAAGATCTTTTGCTTTACCATATCGGCATTCGCTAATTCCAAGTTTAAGCGCCCAACTTTGAACTTCAAGCTCTTCAAACTAAATTTTAAAAAAATCGCGCAAAGAACCCTAGATCGATTAAGGTTATTCTAACTAAAATCCACCAATCCTTACTAGGTCACCGTGGTAGACCGAGGTCCAATTATGAACTGCATCATCATCAGCCCATATTCACCCCAGTGCTGGGCACAGGCCTCTTCTACGACTGAGATTGTTTACGTCTTAGTCTACCGCGATGGCCTAGAAAAATGCAAAGGTAATAAACGTTTTTTTACTTGCCAGGTGCTGACAGAAAGACTGGGCGATTTGGACAGCGCGCCTCCACTGACAGTGCTTCCGATATACTCCCAACTGCCAGCTGATCTGCAAGCGAAGATATTCCAGCGCGCGCCGCCGGGACAGAGGAAATGTATCGTCGCTACTAATATTGCAGGTGATTATTTTATGGATAACTATTGGATAGATAGCATTAGAAATATGATGATCTACAAAAAAATGTAATGAAAAAATAACGTTCAGGTCAACCAAGGAATAAAACTATCTACGCAAACGCTTCAAAACAATACTTCTAAATCAATTAAAGAATTTAACAGATATTAAGCTAAGTATTTCTGAAGTTTTTGTATCATATTCGTTTCTAAGTAAATTGTAAAGTTTTATTTAGTTTAAATAACGTAAAAACAAGTTCAATGACAAAGTTTTTGCTGGTCTGGTGAATCGGGACACCTTTACTTTATTTCAATGACATCAGGACAAAATAAAGTTTGATCACACAAAAAATATAGCCGGAAATGAGACAATTTAAAGCGTTACTAAAAGTACTTGTTCAATAAAGGATAAATTTATTTTAAAAATGTATTCAAAACACTAACTTCGCCACATTTTAAGCGTGTTAATATTGTGGTTGTGGGATTGAACACAAACCAAGCATAACATTATAGATATAATAACATAATCGTATGGCATATACGGCTAAAAGTATGCGCTCTTAAGAATGCAGTATAACTTACGAGGTTTCACCCCTCTACTATACAGCGTATTTATACATTTAAAATCACACACTTCTGAAGAAACTGGAAATAACATGTTACTAACTAGGATGTAAACCTACGTCAAAATTTTGATGAGTATTTTCCTTAATCTGTTGTAATTAGAAAAATAAATGATCAAAATGTTGATTCCAGAAACTTCGTTGACGGTGGACGGTATAATGTACGTGATAGACTGCGGCTACTGCAAGCTGAAAGTTTACAACCCAAGGATTGGTATGGACGCACTGCAGGTAATATACTAGTACATGCTATAGATTATCTTATTAATGAAATTATGAAACCTGCACACCTAAGAGTTCTTAGGAATTTCGTAGGTGTGTAGTCCGCCAATCCGCACTAGGCCAGCGTGGTGGACTATGGCCTAAAACCCTCTCAATGGTAGAGGAGATCCGTGCTCAGCAGTGGGCGTATATGGCTTGATGAAGAAGCAGAAGGTTATCATTGACTTGAAACACAATTTTTCTGTAATCCTCCAGATTTACCCGGTGAGCCAGGCGAACGCCCGGCAGCGCGCGGGGCGGGCGGGGCGCACGGGCCCGGGCAAGGCGTTCTGCCTGTACACGCAGCGCCAGTACACGCACGAGCTGCTCGCCGCCACCGTGCCCGAGATACAGCGCACCAACCTCGCCAACACCGTGCTGCTGCTCAAGTCCCTGGGAGTGGAAGACCTGCTGGCCTTCCACTTCATGGACCCGCCGCCACAGGTTTGTCAACTTTGGTTGGGCTTGATGACGATTCATTATTCAATGGCTAATGGTATAGGAAGATGCTATACTCAGACAGCTGAATGTAGGCCTCAATAGGTCGAAATACTGATCTTTGGGCAGCCCTCATCTGTTTAATGTCCTAGTTTTGGTTGATTTGCAGTAGTTGGCAATCCAATAGTATGGAAAGATGTTTCTTGTAGTTGCAGACTGATATATTTTAATAGTGGCGTACTACATAGCCAACCCGCACTAGGCCAGCGTGGTGGACTATGGCCTAAACCCTCTCAATGGTAGAGGAGACCCGTGCTCAGCAGTGGGCGAAAATGGGTTGATGAAGAAGAAGAAGTACTACATAGCATGATGTAGTACATGGTTGGCTATCTGTTGCCGTAGAAAGCCAATTATGATGGCCTGTGCGATCCTAGTTGTATACAATACTATTTTGAATGTTACTATGACAATCGCTACCCAAGCGAATGTTGAGCACAAAAATAACTCCAAAAAAACTCAATTCCTTAAGCAAACGGAAGAGCTAATTAGTTAGTTTCTATACAAAGATTTTCTTGGGTGGAGTAAACTACAAATTTTTTTTTGTCTCATTTACCTAAACAAATATTTATTGATCCCATAAACATCCCATAAACTTTATACGAAGATCCACTATATCTCATTCACGATAAGTTGATTCTTTTGGCATATCGACTAATGGTGGGAAACATAAAATATCGAGTAGTTAAAAAATATTGCGATTTAAAATACTGCATTATGTGTGAAATTCTTTATTACTTTCGACATGTAAAAAAATATTTAGATAAGCGGTGGTGGATCATAATAAGTACCTATTTAATATAACAGGGTTATTTTTAGACCTCCCGCCAAATTTAAATAGATGTTTTAGACCACGGAAGTAAACAACTTCCCCAAAGAAACACGGGTCGAAAAGTGAAAAAAAAAATCAGACCTTCTACACGAAATCGACCACGTGAGCAGTTTTCTATGGGAGGGTCGAATTATTTATCACGTTTCGACCCATGTTTCTTTGGAAAAGTTGTTTAGTTTCATGGTCTAAACCACCTATTTTAAGTTGACGGGAGGTCCAAAAATAGCCCAGTATGTAAAAATTAAGGTTGAAAAATTTAATAGTTTTATCTTTAAAACAGTTTTTATTAAGAAACTGGAGCACAGCCATGATCATCATAGTGTTCAATAAAATTATCGACGTGGAAATCGATATGAACGATGTTACGTCCCTTTCCGTCCGACCGATGTAACATTATACAAACGTCAATTAGTTTCAGTATTCCTATTTTAATTTTACTTTGAAGCAATAAAGTCTCAAAATTTTCGGATAACGCTTATATCTTTAGGGACTTTTGTGTTGTATGTATTTTTTTATATTTATCAAATCATTAAAATAATAAAATAATACGTTTTTTATTTCAAAGTCATGTATCAGAAAAATTGACATCTGCCAAAAGAATCAACTTATCGTGAATGAGGTATAGATTCGTTTCTTTCTTAACTCTTTAACTGCCCCAAGGAGGCTTTAATATGTATATGTTTGTAGTTCTTCTATGTGCTCCAAGTATATAGAGCAAGTTTATTGAAGTCACAGACAGTTTGGCACCGCATTTTCATTCACCGTTGGCTTGTAATAAAACCCTCTGATAAAACAATGGCATGATGGGTTAATAAACTGCGTTTACGACCGCCCTCATTACGCATGCCGCTGTAGTCCCTGTGGGGTTCACTCACACACATTATTTTTTATAGCTCGCAATTTTTTTCCATTCTTCTTGATTTTGCAAAAAAAGAACATAAATTTTCCATTGTATTTTATGTAGTCTAGTGCTGTGATGATATTTTTTTTACTTAAATGAAAGAAACTTGCTTAATAAATGGTGCATGAAAAGCTTAATATGGCATATATATTACAGCTGCTTACCCACGTATTCCATACATCATACATATTTGAACTTAATAGAAGCGAATTAGTAAAATTATCAGATGCTTAAATTGAGTTCATTGAGTCTTTTGCCCACAATTTTCGAATCTCAACCTTTACCTTTCTCTTCCCACAACGGACAGTCCTATCGCCTATTAGATTTAGGACACGGCATGCCTAATAGAATGCCTATTAGAAAATAGTGCTTATCCACATTATTCAATTTAAGAAAGACGTCAATGCCTACTGCCTAATTTCTTCCAAAATTCAATCTGCGATGAGATAAGAAAATATTTGGGATTCTTTTTCATGCAAAAATATCAAGCGTTTTGATTAAAAGAGACGTCAACGCTTAGTGGCTAATTTCTTCCAAGATTCAATGTGCGCTGTAATAAAACAGATATTAAGATTCTTATTTAATGCAAAGAAATGAAGCAGCAACTTTATCGAATAATGTTTGTGTCCAGGACACGATCCTGAACTCGATGTACCAGCTGTGGATCCTGGGCGCGCTGGACGGCACGGGCGCGCTGACGCCGCTGGGCCGGCAGATGGCCGAGTTCCCGCTCGACCCGCCGCAGTGCCACATGCTCATCGTCTCCGCAGAGATGGGCTGCAGCGCTGAAGTACTTATCATTGGTGAGTTTGCAGTTTGTGATTTGGTGTGGGAATAGATTTTTAGGTGGAAATTGGTGGTTAGGTTGATTTAGCTTTCAAGGATAGACGGCCGTCTACCTACCCTACCTTGCTACCCAACTTCGAGCCGAATATGAACCAATATTTACCTCTACAATTGGGAGGGTTTAAACCTTAGCTTACACACTTCTTCAAATATGAAATTCCTAAGAACTTAATCTAATCTCTAAATAGGTTTTCTCGCGATGTTTTCCTTCACCGTTAAAGTAAGTGATAATTAACTGTGAATACATACATAATGCATCTACGATACAGGAGGAATCCTAGTAGACAGTTTTTAAAATCTGTTTTTAAAAAACATAATAACAATTTGAACTCTGAACATATTTATTAATTTGTTTCCAGTGTCGATGTTGTCAGTGCCGACAGTATTCTACCGTCCACAAGGTCGCGAAGAAGAAGCAGATTCGGTGAAGGAGAAATTCCAAGTTCCAGAATCAGATCATCTTACGCTGCTACATTTATACAACCAATGGAAATCTAATAAGTAAGAAATGTTTGCGTATACCTTGCTGCCGATTAGTTTTTTGAATCTCTCATTAATGTATTGAGTTCTATTCCTTCTTACTGTTTTAGGTTCAATTTGTAACAAATTCAGATATGATTGATAGAGCGTCAGCTTTATAGAGCTAAAAAGTTGCAATAGCCTTACGAATCCAATAATAGTTTCCACATTTCTCCCAGAACACAGTATCATGAGGAATTTGACTTACTCATAAGCAAAATATATTACATTTAACGATTTCCAACCAGCTCAGTCGACCAAACCTCAGGCAACAGAAGTAGTACCTAATGCCAAAAATCTTTTCACTAATACTAAACGGTTACCTAATCTCGTCCCCCGCCCAGTTACTCCCACCAGTGGTGCACGGAGCACTTCGTGCACGGCAAGGCGATGCGCAAGGTGCGGGAAGTGCGGCAGCAGCTGAAGGACATCCTGCAGCAGCAGCGCCTGCCGCTCGTGTCCTGCGGCACCGACTGGGACACCGTGCGCAAGTGTATCTGCTCAGGTATGCATGCATTGTGAAGGACATCCTGCAGCAGCAGCGCCTGCCGCTCGTGTCCTGCGGCACCGACTGGGACACCGTGCGCAAGTGTATCTGCTCAGGTATGCATGCATTGTGAAGGACATCCTGCAGCAGCAGCGCCTGCCGCTCGTGTCCTGCGGCACCGACTGGGACACCGTGCGCAAGTGTATCTGCTCAGGTATGCATGCATTGTGAAGGACATCCTGCAGCAGCAGCGCCTGCCGCTCGTGTCCTGCGGCACCGACTGGGACACCGTGCGCAAGTGTATCTGCTCAGGTATGCATGCATTGTGAAGGACATCCTGCAGCAGCAGCGCCTGCCGCTCGTGTCCTGCGGCACCGACTGGGACACCGTGCGCAAGTGTATCTGCTCAGGTATGCATGCATTGTGAAGGACATCCTGCAGCAGCAGCGCCTGCCGCTCGTGTCCTGCGGCACCGACTGGGACACCGTGCGCAAGTGTATCTGCTCAGGTATGCATGCATTGTGAAGGACATCCTGCAGCAGCAGCGCCTGCCGCTCGTGTCCTGCGGCACCGACTGGGACACCGTGCGCAAGTGTATCTGCTCAGGTATGCATGCATTGTGAAGGACATCCTGCAGCAGCAGCGCCTGCCGCTCGTGTCCTGCGGCACCGACTGGGACACCGTGCGCAAGTGTATCTGCTCAGGTATGCATGCATTGTGAAGGACATCCTGCAGCAGCAGCGCCTGCCGCTCGTGTCCTGCGGCACCGACTGGGACACCGTGCGCAAGTGTATCTGCTCAGGTATGCATGCATTGTGAAGGACATCCTGCAGCAGCAGCGCCTGCCGCTCGTGTCCTGCGGCACCGACTGGGACACCGTGCGCAAGTGTATCTGCTCAGGTATGCATGCATTGTGAAGGACATCCTGCAGCAGCAGCGCCTGCCGCTCGTGTCCTGCGGCACCGACTGGGACACCGTGCGCAAGTGTATCTGCTCAGGTATGCATGCATTGTGAAGGACATCCTGCAGCAGCAGCGCCTGCCGCTCGTGTCCTGCGGCACCGACTGGGACACCGTGCGCAAGTGTATCTGCTCAGGTATGCATGCATTGTGAAGGACATCCTGCAGCAGCAGCGCCTGCCGCTCGTGTCCTGCGGCACCGACTGGGACACCGTGCGCAAGTGTATCTGCTCAGGTATGCATGCATTGTGAAGGACATCCTGCAGCAGCAGCGCCTGCCGCTCGTGTCCTGCGGCACCGACTGGGACACCGTGCGCAAGTGTATCTGCTCAGGTATGCATGCATTGTGAAGGACATCCTGCAGCAGCAGCGCCTGCCGCTCGTGTCCTGCGGCACCGACTGGGACACCGTGCGCAAGTGTATCTGCTCAGGTATGCATGCATTGTGAAGGACATCCTGCAGCAGCAGCGCCTGCCGCTCGTGTCCTGCGGCACCGACTGGGACACCGTGCGCAAGTGTATCTGCTCAGGTATGCATGCATTGTGAAGGACATCCTGCAGCAGCAGCGCCTGCCGCTCGTGTCCTGCGGCACCGACTGGGACACCGTGCGCAAGTGTATCTGCTCAGGTATGCATGCATTGTGAAGGACATCCTGCAGCAGCAGCGCCTGCCGCTCGTGTCCTGCGGCACCGACTGGGACACCGTGCGCAAGTGTATCTGCTCAGGTATGCATGCATTGTGAAGGACATCCTGCAGCAGCAGCGCCTGCCGCTCGTGTCCTGCGGCACCGACTGGGACACCGTGCGCAAGTGTATCTGCTCAGGTATGCATGCATTGTGAAGGACATCCTGCAGCAGCAGCGCCTGCCGCTCGTGTCCTGCGGCACCGACTGGGACACCGTGCGCAAGTGTATCTGCTCAGGTATGCATGCTCTGTCAACGTTTGGTATGTGGGAATCGAATAAAGAGATGGTAGTCTCTTGAGTTGAGAAGTACTTTTTAATTTGCAGTGTAAATGATACATGTGTATTCAGATCGTGATCGGAATCCAAGGTAGGTAATAACCGGCGATTACGAACCCAGTGGCGTTAAAGGAAATCCCGATAAAAAATAAAAATTTTACGTTTTCCTAACAATCATAGTCGCAATCACCATATCTTTTACCTGCCCTTGTTTTCGATCAATGTCCGAAAACACCTGTATAACCCAGATTAAAAAAGCTGTCCACAATTCAGAACTAATGGAGTGTTTTTAATTGAAGCTAAAAGATATTACGATAATATTACCCCTCATGCATTATTAATGTAGGCCTATTTTTTTTCAGTCTTCGCATATCGATGATTAATATAGTTTCTTTTCAAAGTCCTACACGAAACAACCACGATTTGACTACAACAGCACTATATCAAAATGCCCCCCTTCCAGCGTACTTCCAGCAAGCCGCCCGCCTGAAGGGCATCGGCGAGTACGTGAACTGCCGCACGGGCATGCCGTGCCACCTGCACCCCACGTCGGCGCTGTTCGGGCTGGGCTCGAGCCCCGACTACGTGGTGTACCACGAGCTCATGATGACCAGCAAGGAGTACATGCACTGCGTCACCGCCGTCGACGGCCGCTGGCTGGCCGAGCTGGGGCCCATGTTCTTCTCCGTCAAGGAGACTGGCAAGTGAGTACTTTACCAATGTTTTAAACGGTGTTTGGAAGTTAACTGCTTTATGGCCTGCAATAGTTTGTTGTTAGTTTTTTGTTGGACCTCATTTGAAGATTTTGCGAGAAGCTTTGCCGAAGCTCCTTTTGTCTCTTTTAAACTTGTATAATCACTTAAACTATAGTACAGAAGTATAAAAGTTAAGAAATTTTTAGCTATAGCTTTTAAAGTAGGAGCTGATACTGGATATTTTTTTTTTTACATCGTCATCTACTACTGTCTTTCCGAATATCAACATAGAAGTGATTGGTGTAAAAAGACCTTACTAAACCTTTTCAGAAAATATGATAATATTCTATGCTTGTCTATGTTTGTCATTCTTATTAATTCAAAAATATCAGTATAGGCAACATGATATAAAACTCAACATCCCATCCTACAGATCGAATCGCGACAAACGCAAAGAGGCAGCAGTCCACCTCCAGAGGATGGAAGAGGAAATGAAGCAAGCGGAACAGAAGATGGCAGAAGACAGAAAGAAGAGAGACGAAGATGTTCCAGTGAAGCAGGAGATAGCCACGCCTGGCCTCAGCACGCCCAGAAGGACGCCGCATAGACTTGGATTGTAATCTTCGCCTTAACAACCTTTCCCCATTCCCTTTTGTTTTCTTCCCTTCTATTTTGTGAAAGGGGCATATCTGACGTAACTATAGATAATTTCATATAGCAGAAGCCAAGTCAGTTTTCTATTGGAGTCGCATTTTTAACCTGTCTTGTAATACATTTTGAAAGAAATTGTTATTGAGATCAAGATGATGTTCTTTTCATTCATTTTAGATGGTCAGGTCATTTGAGTATAGTTAGATATGCCCTTGAAGTAGCGAATATTTTTCCAGCTCAATATTTTGAAGTATTTTTTGTATCGAATCAATTCTATTTTACAAGTGTTTTATGTAATTGTGAGTTTCATTTGACCTCTAACCTATAAGATTGTAAACACAAATGTAAATACTTTAATGTATTGAATTTGAATAATAAAGATCGATTTGAAACAAAAACTTTATTTATATCACTTTCAAATAATTACAAACTCAATGATTTGAACAATCTCTTTAAGGAAGCCTTTTGGCAGTACACTATCAACTACAACTTAGACTAAAGTTATGAGACAGAGTAGACAGCCCTTATATTAACCTGTAGCATCTTATAGTGCTATATTATTGGATAATTACAAATTTTGGCAAATTTTTCAGAGACCTATCAAACCACAAACTTACTGATTTTACATTGTCAAGTATTTTACCATTTGCAATTTTCAAGGGTCTACTCCATACTATTGTCACCATTTTTATGGTGCATCCATGGGGTACTAGATACCGTCAAATATTCCACACTTGTGTGCAATGAGATCTAAACTATGTCGCACCAGATTAATCAGAACAAAAAGAGTCCATTACTTTGAGACTGTCACATACATACTTCTAACCCCAACCTAAGATACAAGTCTTGTGTCGTGGGTATTAGAGACTACTAAGAGAATTTTAGGTCTCACAAACACCCTAACCCAAAACAAATATTTGTGGATTACCCAAATCATTATAAATTGTGTAATGTCTAGTAATAACTTGTAATTGTTTATTGTAGGGTCAGTATATACTTATTTATATGTCAAATTTCTTTTTTTAAATAATATTGAAAACGCAGACATTCAAAATTTTATAAGGCAAACTTGGCTTTCGTTCTTCTAAAGAAGTGCTGCCACTGAATACGTGACCTCATTTATAGCACTTGTCTAAAAACAATCAAAAGAATAGTTTTCCCAAGTATTTTCGCGCTAAAATCCAATGGTTCTTCTTGTTCTGGACAATCGATGCTCGCCCGATCAATAATGTGATGACTTATTACTTCACTCCCCCACAAAAATATGTCATAATTTTTTTCATTTTAGAGTCAATCGCTACCTAAATATCTAATTTAAATTGTAATAAAATAACTTCCATTTCTATACATTCCTGTTTGACGAACCAAACTCGAGCCTTTAAAATCAAGTCAAGAAAAATGATATCCACTTTGAATGATCACATTTTATCTTTCAAGACCCCTAGTAATTAAAAAAAAGAATCAATAATTCTATATTCCCTACCTAGATAATTATATAATATCATTAAAAGACAATTTATGTCATACAGACCAGTCCCACATTTTCGTTACAATTTTGATTCCAAGCCTCTTTATTGAAAGACTAGATATATCTACAATAAATATGAAAATCATCAAGTGTTTAATAGACACAAATAAAAAAATTCAGTGTATTTTTAATCCCCACAAACAAGCCCATTATAATGTAAATGTCTATATACTAAATAATCTAGAGAAGAAAATGTGATTCAACATATTGTGTATTAACTAAGCCTATTGGGCGATAGACAGACAATGAAATAAAGAATGCTAGAAACAGTAATGGTCTTTTAAAACAAGTATATTGCATTCATTTCCATAGCAGTCAGGAACACCATGTCTCTAACGTCATAATTACTTGGGTACTAAAATATTTCTAACAATCAATATATTTAACTCTCCATTTTAACATTAATTATTTTAAAATTGTCTTAATATTGATACTATCTATTTCTATGCGATAAAATTTCTATGATGATATTATTACATTATTTATAGCCACGCGCAACATTTTAAATTGACAATACATCTACGGTTGTAAGTGTAGAAAAGCTGTGATGGTTCTTTATAAAATTAAAATTTAGCCAATATATTTTAATATTTAATTTTCTTACAACTTTATGATAACAATTAGAGTATAATGGGACTATAAAAACTAAAGCAATCTGAGACAGCTATTGTACATTGGAAGGAATTTATGAAAATGTACACAAATTGGCAACACTGATGTTATAATTCGTAAAACATCCCAACTAAATTATAATGAAATTATAACATCTAGTTTGTAATCTCTATTCAGTTGGCAGAAAAAGTAAACCAAGTTTACGTATGTAAAGCAAGAAACAAAGAACATAAATTGAATTGGTGATTAATTAACATACAATAATAAGGGATAACATCCAACATTACAATCATACTGGTGTGATCGAGAGAAAATTTTGTTTTTTCCACACTTCGAGTTAATTTGAACTGGTACTAAATTATTATTATCAATCGAAATACAGGAACTTACGAATTACAAGATCAGTCCCACAACCACTACGTTATATAGCGGTATACATGTCACTTCTACACATTTAGCGATGTACATTAATTTAGGCACTAACTCCCTACCGAGCGTCATCGAATCACACAAACATACTCGCCGAATTCAGGATAATTCACGTTGTCTGACGAAGGGAATTCGATATTTATTTGTGTCCACTGGAATTTCTCATTCTTGAAGCGCACAATACTACGTGTCATGATGGGTGAACATGGCGTATTAACTGTGTACACTGGTGATCGAAAATGTCTTCCATTGGGTGTGACGTCACCGTGCCTCCGCGCCATAAACAACAAGATTACCCATAGACGAGGGTGTGTTTCAACAGTTGAGTGCCAGGTTGAGGCCGTGTTTCTCTATGTATCGCTGTCGTGCCTCCGCGATCATCTGCGCCTTCCTCTCCTGGAAGCTGAGTTGTCTCTCGCGCGCGGTCTTGGGGAACACTCCGGTGGGCGCGGGCGTGACGTACCGCGGCGCGGGGGCGGCGGGGGCGGGGGCGGCGGGGGGCGCGGCGCCGGCGGGGGCGCGCGACGTGCTCGGCTGCGGCTCCGCGCTTGACACCTCCGGCCGGTACGACGTGATGCCCTCCAGGAAGTTCGTGATCGTCACGTCCACGCTGCGGGTCGTCGCTGTGGGCGGACAAACAAATCATATTTAGAAACATCATATCATAGACTTTTATACGTAGTATGTATATAGATGACAGGTCTCACCCAGATCCTTGAGTATGTCCTTGATGGGCACGGCGGGCAGCACCTCCTTCACCTGTCGCGCGAGCCGCATGGCGTCCTGCGACGGCTCCCGGCGGCGAGCCGCGCCCACGCCGCGGTTCAGGTCCTCCCACTTGAAGTCCGTCTCTTCAATCTGTTCATAAACGAAGAAGATTATTAAATTATTAATAGTGAATAAAAAAATGGAATTTGATATTCCTAGTAACAGCAGGCGCGCGGTGCAGCACGGCGGGCCCACAGACACTACAGTCACTACTACCCCCGCCCGCAGTACCTGCAGCGCGCGTGCGAGGGCGCGGCGGGCCCACAGACACTACAGTCACTACTGCCCCCGCCCGCAGTACCTGCAGCGCGCGTGCGAGGGCGCGGCGGGCCCACAGACACTACAGTCACTACTACCCCCGCCCGCAGTACCTGCAGCGCGCGTGCGAGGGCGCGGCGGGCCCACAGACACTACAGTCACTACTGCCCCCGCCCGCAGTACCTGCAGCGCGCGTGCGAGGGCGCGGCGGGCCCACAGACACTACAGTCACTACTGCCCCCGCCCGCAGTACCTGCAGCGCGCGTGCGAGGGCGCGGCGGGCCCACAGACACTACAGTCACTACTGCCCCCGCCCGCAGTACCTGCAGCGCGCGTGCGAGGGCGCGGCGGGCCCACAGACACTACAGTCACTACTGCCCCCGCCCGCAGTACCTGCAGCGCGCGTGCGAGGGCGCGGCGCGCGCGGGCGGCGAGCGCGGGCTCGTCGTCGTCGTGGCGCTCGAGCGGCGGCAGCAGGCGCACGGTGTAGGCGGACAGCGGCGCCCACAGGAACCACAGCGCGTCGCTCCACGGGAACTTGTCGCGCGCGTCGCCCGGCCCGTGCACCGTCACGCGCGTCAGCGGCCGCTCCACCGCTGCAAACAAACGAACGAAACAGTCAGATCTATCTCTCTTCTGCCCTTCGGCGTTAGAATCCCACCACGGTACCCCCTGCTAGTCGTAAAAGGCGACTCAAAGGTACTTTTGGGGTCACTGGGCGTGCTGTGGGCGCAGGCGGCGGCACTATGGCCTATGTATGACTAAGTTACAACGTCTCGGAGACGCACCGGGCATCTGCGGCATAACGGTGGGCGCTTCTCGCCCACGTACCGTGGTCGCTCACTTGGCGCGGAAATGACCACCGGGCGGGGTTTTGGTCGGTATGCCGGTTTAGAGACCCAGCCCGGCACTAACATCTTCGCGGACCCCGATATACGCTTCCCGCCCCCCGCCCCTAGATAAGGCGGGAAGCAGAACCATAAACAGCTTTCCCTCGAGAAAAAAAAATATATGTCTCCTATTCCAAATACGACAAAACACCCATTGATCAGCAGAAACATATTATCCATTTCTCAAAATAGCTGAAACAAAAATTGTGACAGTTACACCCTATTATTTATTGAAAATTTATGGTCTTATTTATTTATTCATATCGTCTAAGCAAGATACTCACTTATGGCCACTGGTTGCACCCTATTCCCAAGAGGAAAAGGCCAATCCGTGAACTTGAGCAGTCCCTTGCCATTTGTAGGTCCACCTTCAGGCTGAAGAAGTATTGGCTTGCTTGGACACTCACCAAAATGCTGCCTGGAACAATAAACAGAATATCCTAATAATATATCCATATTCCTTCATTCCCTTTCCTTTATTAAAATACAATGAAAATTAAATATTAATTTTAGGATGATATAAGTGATAACAAGAATCAAACCATGATATAATATTATGGTTTGTTCACACATGAAGTAACATTATATGTCATTTCTCTATTTGGCAACCCGGTCAAAAATTCAAAAAAATTTTGTCGTAGTAAAAACTCAACTACAATTGTTACAATGAACAAAATAAGTATTATTTTCCATACTAAATATACACTTACTTTCTGATAAATTGTGCTGCATTTCTTATTCCCAAGGTCGACGCGAAGAATGGTGGCACTTTCCATTTTCTCAACTGAAAAAATATTTGTGAGACTGTGTAAATATGGTAACAACTGTAGCTGAAAAGTTATTTGTGTATAAAAGATATATTTTATTTAAAGAAACTTCAAAATTATTCTGCCATTTCCAGTTCAGAAATAGGGCAATATACATATTAATGAGGAACCATTTTTTAAAATATCAGTTGCATTGCTACATTTCATGTTTAGCAGACTCCAACTACAATCAATTAGGATAGCATCTGCCAAGCCATTTGATAAAATTAATTTCTCATACTCATATCAGACATTAAAAGAATGTTAGTTAAAATTTATGAGAATTAAATACATAATTTATACTAGTAAATGTTGACTAGTTTCATGTAGCATATTAGTAGTATTAGACAAATATGTAATACAGCATCTGTTCATGTACATTAAAAGGGGACTAGTGTTCCATCAATTAGGGTCACAGATACAGGATGTGTCATTTAGCATTTGTGAAAACATTACATCAATATACTACTGCAGTGCACACTAACTGTACATATATTACTTGTCATATTCATGTGCACAATCTAGTTTTAAATTGTTGCACACTGTTTTAGATAGAGAATTTAAAGAATTTTAGTTTCCAGTGTGCTATATAAACATTCATATTTTAAGTCAAAATAAAATATAGACATAACACATAGGATATGATAAATTAACTTTACATTGGATATAAAACCATATTACATTACAATTTTTATTGGGAAAACATGCACTTTGTTTCACAATATCTATTAGTGATTAGATAGTAATGTCACAATTATTTCAACACAGATTAATTATAATGATCTATCTATCATCTTTATATTATGATGAATTTCATTTAGGCAATTTTACAGGTATAAAAATAGTATTTTTCAGGTACTTATATAAAAAGTAGTAAATAAAAACAACACATATTTTTTATTGGATGTACATTCGAAAATAAAGGCTTGTTCTGCCTTTGGCCTTGTAACAAAAAATGCGAAAGGTCGTTTCAAGCATACTGTACGTAGCCTTGAAATATAATAAAAGTTAAAAATGTGTAAAGGAATTCAATACACAATTATTGAAAAAAATATTCATTTATATAATAATTTTTTATTCATGAATTAGTAATAAGCCTTGACTAGAAATCATAGATCATTTTAAGAAAAAATTATATATATTTTTTTAAATAACCACAATTTAGTTAAAATCAACATAATTTAAGTGTTGGTCCCGCACTGTAGGTGAGAAGCATATAATTGTGAGCTCGCGAGTTCGAAACCCGGGCAGAGTGGGGTTTTTTTGTTGTCTTGTATTTTTTTTTTTTGTATTATAGGACTTACAGTATCAGCACTAAATAAAGAAATGTCTGTGTCAAGCTAGGCCTCCTATTTGATGGGTTGCCTACCCCAGAGATAAATGTGTAAATGCATATAAGTAATATGCATATGTGTGAAACCACATTAAGCATATCAACATCATTATTTTCACAGTGATATCACGCTTGTCCATGTTCTGTTATATTAAAATATATGTCACAAGGCCACTTCATAGCATTGTGTTGGCTTTTTGCAGCATTTGTTATTTCACAGCTGTGTGAAGTCGCTGCAATGTTTTTTATTATGCATTAAATGACCTTTAGTATTTGTTTTTTAAGACACCTGCTTGTCTGACTTCCACTCTCACAATAAAAACTCTTTATGAGTCCTTATTAAAATAATGATATGTAGTACTACTTAATAGCCTTCATAAATGGCATTTTTAAATTGCATACACTACCACTCACATATGGGACAGGGTAGAAGCTTGTTTTTCTATATTCACATTTCACAAATAATGTCATAGCAAAAAAATCTAATAATCCTGCTGAAACAGGAATTGCTTTATCACACAAACCTTTTTTTATTGTGGGATGAAGAAATTTTAGGAGCAACAACCATTGTTGTTTTATTCGTCAAATAAAACTATTATAACAATCCTAACTTAGATGAAAATAGGAGATTGAAACATTGGTTTTGGTAGTAGATGAAATTTTCATTACATTGAAGCTTTTTTACCTGGATCCTGGAAATAGAACAGTTTCAAACAAGCATTGTTTACTCACACTGATCGTGCCAAGAACGTGAGCGGCGGCCAGCGAGTCCAAACACGACACATAGTTAGCGATCATCACACTACATCGGGGATCCCGCGTTCCTTTTAGTTTTACATATACACCTGGAAAAAAATTATACTTTTTGGTAATAAATTCGACTAATGATACGGTTTTATGAAAAATGTTCCTTTTCCATTCATCAGACAATGGTGGTCCACTGCTGAACACAGGCCTCCCTTTATAACCATCAGAGTTCCTTATACAGGCTGTTATTGCTTAGGTAGCTAGAATAATTCAGGCAGTTCAACTACTACAAGGTTTTCAAAGTCACTTTTCATGTATTCTCATTTATATTTATTTCAATTATGTGTCATGTTAACAGCTTTTCTAAATTAAGTTGTACCCTCCTGGTTTACAAAGTATTTTTAAACGGACTATACTTATATAATGAAAATTAATCTTAATATTTTTGCACAAAAAAAATCACAAACACTAAGGCAAAACAATGATCTTTAATGAGTTGATTTAAACCGCTCAACCTTTACTTCAATGTTATCCAATGACATTGTTTACGATGTTGCAGTAAGGAAAATTCAACAATTAAATTATTATAAATATTTAACTTGCAATGGTATTTTTTGCTTATTTAATTATTTCAATGTTCACATAAATTCTATGTTTTAGTTCATTTGCAAATGAGATAAGACGACATTTATAATTAAATACAAATTATTTATAACAACTTTGTTCTTCCTTTAATCCTTTCATATTTAAGAATACCTTATAGAAGCTCATTGGATTAGTATACTTAACATATTCACTTCAAAAAATTGATACTGAAAACTTAGGTATGGCAATTCTTTTATAATAATTTTAACTAAAAACTCATAATTTAAATACTTAACCAAAACAAACTCCTCTACAAGATACTATGTCAGCACACTTTATACATTGAGAAATATATTTACCGAATGTCCAACATGCCAGTGTTGATAGCATCTGTCTGATGGCCCATTTGTCAGGGAGTATTATAGATGCAATCCATAGTATAAGTGCCAGGAACATACGAACCACCATCAATATGATACCGAAGGGCATGTACAGCAGGAAATGGAGGACATTGTCACCACAAAACCTAGAAATAAAGAGAAATGTAATCAGACTCAATTGTTATAATTATTTCAGGTCTGGGTGTTTGTGAGATCCAAAACGAACTTATAGTTTCTGACACTTACACCACAAGACTTGTATCTTATAATTGAGTCAGAACTATGTGTGTGTATATTGGATGTGTTTCTTTATTTATTTATTAAGTACATGTATTTTATTGAGTAAAACACACAAACTCGTTTTGTTAATTAAAACATGTGTTTTAGGAACTTCACTGCCTTTTATTTTTTTTTATCACGAGAGGAAAGCGCCTTAAGCTCCCCTGTTCGGTACCTCGGGAGAGGCCATAAGGGGTATGTCGGGGTCACTGGCTACACCAGCATACCGACTAAAACCTCTCGGTGACCATCACGCGCATTTAGGGCGGTTAAACTTAAACTTTAAACTTCACTGCCTATAATAAATAGTTTATTATGTGCAAGGAAACAACAAGTTACTGTCATGCATTTAAATGTGTCAACTTTGTTAGTAACATTGTTTACATAAATTATTTTTGTAAAATAACTATTGAATATACTGAAATTTTGAAACGATAATTTTTAAAGCAATTATTGTTTATCAGCCCGACACAGTTGGGTGCACTTATGAATGCATGAAGTTACATCAACCTTAAAAAAAACAGGTTTTAAGTAAATTTTTGTCAAGACAAGGACATCTGTTATTTATTTAAAATATGATACTTGGTTTCAGCATGTTAAATTGTAATGACATTTTGCAATCTTTAGACCTTCAAAATTTATCTTGTATTCTTTAAATTGACGTTAAATTATCGATGTGTGTTGTTAGGCGTACATTACAGACAAAAATAACACGTTGCCAGATCATAATAATACTATGATCTATTGTAAACTATCCATCGCGGTTGATATACACACAAAATACAAACTTTCCCCTAGAAAAACTCCTGATCACGTACGCACAGCAAAAACATGTTATTACCTTTCATCGTTCATCAACTTGTCCACCGTGAGAGTCATTGTAATTTATAACGAGTTAAATAACACAAAATATCAGTTTCCTTATGGTAATTGCGTGATTATAAAGAAAATTTCGAACTTTTCTCCCGAAACTGTGATGTGTACTACACCGTCCATAGACTAAATTCATTATTGACAGATGTGAATCGAGTCAAAGTGAATGATGTAACGTGACTGTTTTTATTAATATTTGTAACATACAATTAATAATTCATTCAAATAGTACATTATTTTTAACTAAATTATAGACACTTACCTATCTTCATTTTTAATATGAACCTACGATTTAATATCATTTTCGATAATCTTGATATCTATAGCTAGTCTGTGGTCGCTATTTATATTCGAAACGTCAATGTCAATTTCCAATAAAAAATACTCCGTAATCTATACCACACATTAGTAGCACCAGCGGGTAACAAAAGAAATTGGTGTATATATTTATAATTTATCTTTTATTTATGTCTCCGTCAGTAATCAATATTTTAATTTTGTAGTCTGAAAGTAAAGTGACCTTAGTAGCAGTGTCGTATAAAATTGAAACTGCACAATAGACATCACCTGACCTTTGTGTTTATCTAGTAAAATTATTGTAGAATTAATTTCTATGGAGGGCATACACCCTTCACCAGACGATACAACGTGCTCGGAGGGTGAGGACGAACGCAGGATGCAAGGAAACCAGCCATCTCGCGAAAATGGCCAAGGATACTCGCAACAAGCAACCTCGTACACTGCGCTTCATCAAATGGAGGAAAAAATGAGGCGGAAACTGCAGTTTTTCTTCATGAATCCAATCGAGAAATGGCAAGCGAAGCGGAAGTTCCCTTACAAATTTGTTGTCCAGGTGATTAAAATTATCTTAGTAACTTTTCAACTTTGTTTATTTGCACACAACCGATACAATCACGTGAACTATACGTGGGACAACCGTATTAGCTTTTCGCATCTTTTCCTGCAAGGCTGGGACTCCACTAGAGAAATTAATGCTTATCCTCCAGGGGCAGGTCCACTTGCTGTATACAAAATTGATGAGTTTTACAGTACTCTTGACTTTGCTTATGCGGGTTACTCAAACTTGTCTAATGCCATAGGACCATATTCATACAATGATGAAAGCAACAACATGCCAGATCCAGTTTTCTGCCAATATAATTATAAGCAAGGAAACATTTTTGGTTTCAACGAAAGTTATCAATTCAACTCAGAGATTGTGGAATCTTGCATAAATTTCACCAAGAAAGGTGATGAAGATTTCAACTCTGAAACATTTATAAAAGAAGCTGGTTTGGATATAAGCTTTTCAGCACTTGTCAGAGCAAAGTTAATGTTTTCGATAAAGACTATAAATTTCAGAGCAGCTGGTCCAATAACTCCACCAGATTGCTACAGATTTGATGTAGAAATAATATTTGACAATGAGGACCATGATGGACAAATGTCTTTGATTCTTGAAGCTGAACCTTACAAACTAGAGTGCAAAGGGGATACAGCATATATAACTGACAACAAAATTGACCAAATTTTACGGAGTACTCTAAACATCCTAGTTATCTTGATCTGTGCAGTTTCTTTTGTGTTATGCAGTAGAGCAATCTACAGAGCCCAACTGTTAAAGGAATTGACTGTACGCTTCTTTCAAAGGACATATAACAAAGAGCTGAGCCTTGATGGAAGGCTGGAGTTTTTAAATATTTGGTACATCATGATTATCGTTAATGATTTGCTTATCATCATGGGATCAGCAATAAAGGAACAAATTGAACGTAATCAGTTCACCAATGACCAGTGGAATGTATGTTCCCTTTTCCTTGGAACCGGTAACCTGCTTGTGTGGTTTGGAGTACTGAGATACCTGGGCTTCTTCAAGACCTACAATGTCGTCATACTAACATTAAAGAAGGCAGCACCGAAAATATTTAGGTTCTCAATCTGTGCATTACTTCTTTATGCTGGCTTCATGTTCTGTGGATGGTTGATTCTTGGACCGTACCACATGAAATTCCGTTCTCTAGCAACAACATCGGAATGCCTCTTCTCCTTGATCAACGGTGACGACATGTTCGCAACATTCTCAATAATGTCCAAGAAATCCCCAATGCTGTGGTGGTTCAGCCGTGTGTATCTGTACTCATTTATAAGTTTGTACATTTACGTCGTACTCAGTTTATTTATATCGGTCATAATGGATGCGTATGATACTATCAAGCAGTATTACAAAGAAGGGTTCCCTAAGAGTGACCTCCAGCAGTTTATAGGAGAGACCAGGATTGAGGAAGTATCGTCAGGATTGTACAGGACCCAGAGTTCCACCTCACTGAACGCAATAATGAATTCTCTATGCTGTTGTAATGTGTACAGAAGTGCTTATGCAAAAATAGGCAGCGGAAGCTCCAATCTCAATATGATATAGGCTACAGATTGTTGAGAAGCAATTTTGTTGAGCTAGAATGTAAATAAATGTTAAGTACTTACTCATAATCTTAAGTATATGTATATTTGATTTTATCGCGAGCTTCACCGCGGCAGCTTGAAGTTTATGAATCACAGTTATGACATTAATGTTTACATCAATCGCGATCGATTTTACGATAAGTCAAAATTAACGAAAAGAATTTACAATTGTCATGTAGTTGAATGTTTATAATTCGGGATTACCCGGCGTTTGTTAATTATTTTGTAATGTAGTATCATATTTATATAGCTTTAACATTTCACCACCCCTAGGTTAAAAAATGTATTTATAGAAAAGCATTCGATACTAAAACATTGTTATATTGGCTGTTAACTAGACTTTCATTTGAAAAGTTGTTAGTTGACCCAAAAATAAGTAAAATGCATATTAATATTTAAGAGAAAGCGGCATTAGGGACTGCATGGTATTGTAAGATCGTCCTTTTAAGTATTGTTATGATCTCGATTCATCGCGACGTTATTAACGATTATGAGATAGCGAAACGGTTGAATTAAAAATTTTGGTATGAGAAAAATTGTGTAGATTTTATGCATTACATGCAGTACCTATTATAGTGCCTCGGATTTTATTGTGCAATTATTCCATCCTGTATAAAGTTGGTACTTTATTGTTAGCGATACCCATTGATGCATGTTATTGAACATGGCTCATTAATTGTTGATTTCAATAAAAGTAGTAACATAGGAAATACAAAGTTTAGTGCCCAGTTAGTGTTAGGTCGGATAAAAATACTCCGAATACAATTAAACCTAAGTTGAAATATTTAGGAGAATGTTTTGACTTATCAAGCTGATTTTGCATGCTAGCTTCGATACAATTGTGATAACGGTTAATGCAGACTTAAAAGAAATCTGTTTTGAAATTCTTATTTTCCTCGTCCTGCAAACTTTTCTCACATTTTTCCTTAAAAATGGCTGTTGAGAAGTTTGATATTTTATTAATCAATGTTGAAAATAAAATTAAGTTAAAAGCATGTGATGTTTGACCACATTATTCGGCCAGTGCCATTCTCTTTCCTATATAGGCGCAAGTTGCACATTTAGCTCCTTATGGCCTAGCTACGCAATCTCCTTTTAACAATTTCTATTTCATTAATTGTTCAGTTGCACTTGCCTTAACAATGTAACTGTTAAAAAGCGGAAGAAATGTCTTTTACAAACTTTTTCGTTATGACTAAGACGGGCTCTTATGGGCAAAGTTGTCAGTAAAGTGAATTCAATACTACTAAAATCCAAATTATTTCTTGTAAAATCAAGTGCCATGCACTTGTGTTGGCAGTACAGCTAATTGTAGTTTAATGTTTCAAATCATTGTTTCACGAAATCTTTTGGATGAAGTATTTGTTAAAATTTAAACGCACATTAACTTTTAATAAAAAAATACGGAGATATGTTAATAATGTTGATTGGTTAACATAAAAAGTTAGTAAATTGTCCATAATAACTATTTGTACTAATGTTAACTATGAATTAAGCCTAGATGATTTAGCAAGTATGTATTTATGTAAAGTTAATCAGCATAATATCAGATCAGCAATAATTGTTACGTTTACAATAATCGTGTAATATTGGATGTTTAATTCGCATCCTTTGCCATTTTTTAATGCATATTAATTAAGAAACTTTGCGACTGTGTATGTCTTGTTACCAGTAAGGCACCAAAGACAAAAATGTAAAAAAAAGCGAAAGTTTATAAGTATTTGGAACAGCGAGATGTAAAGTACATGTAGTTTTGTATGTATTGAATATATTTTTCTATGCAATTGTTGTGTTTTGATCATATTTCACCGCAATCGGGCCGTTTATTCACATTGTAATTTTATATTTGTGCGGTTGTGAAAAGTAAGTTGATATAATCGATACGAGAGGACAGTGGCCTATAGTTACACAAACAAATATGTGAATGATTTCTATTTGGCGCCAGTTAAAGCACATGACTGCAGTATATTCTGAGGAAATAGATGTTGATAACGTATCACTGCCCAAAGAAATTATCTCCCTATGAAAGTTGTTACCATTTCGGTTAACTCGATATAATGTGTTTGTTTGTGTTGCATATTAATTATATAGGCAAATACTAAATTTCGTGAGAAAACTGTAAAGTCCTTTGAAGCAAAAAATCTTAGAGTAGGTGCGCGATCATATTCATACATATCATACACTAACACATTTAATTGACAAACCGAAAGGGTTTTGCGCACATTCAGATTCCGAGCTGCTTCTGAATAACTACCAAATGAAATAACTCAATAACACTTCCCTTCTCGGGAATATAATCTCTGCATCGCAAGTAACACCTATTCTACCGACAATTGACGTCTTTTCTCGTAATATAACAGCGTAAAATAACTTTCGAAGGGCTTATTGTGACATAACATAGAGATAGGTTTAATAGATAAGATAGTATAACGGCCATTACAAAACAGCGTCACAAATAGACCACGTAAACTTATATTCATAATCAAGGAATTATAAAAACATGATTAGAATAAGATAAAAAATATTGCAATTTCTTTTAAAATTCCACACAAATCTATTATTATGTAAGTAATCGTTAGCGAATATTCTGGAATGTAACACTTCCTCGTTTCACAATATCACGTTTCATTATTACTAACCTATCAATTGGAAACAAATATCCGACCATAAGCTGATTCATCAAACGGAAAGCATAACTTTAATGCAAAATACCCGTTATATTGCAATCCGATCATAAAGTTATAACTTGAATATTAGTTATTGCAATAACGATGTTTAAATAACCTAATATCATTGTTTACTTAACATTTGGGGGCGTATTATGGATTTTGACCGTACAGAAATAACAAGACACTATTTCTGATCATGCTTACTAATTGCTATATAACTTTATGTGCACACGTGCTGGCAATGATGAGTATTTAGTAAACTCCTTCATTATATATATCTATATCTAGACAAAGTAAATCTAGGTTTTGGCGCTAGTTTCCAAATACTCTTTAAGAAAACTGTATGAGACTTAGCCTGATTAAGCAATCAAATCCTAATTGTTGAACCTATAACTGTATCCCAGGTGTTAATGGCGGTTGTTCACAAATATCAAAACACACGTAAATAATTTTTAAACAGCATCTATTATTTTGTAATCTTTGTAGTTCTTCGACATTTTATTATTTCTTTTAATCTGGTAACTCATAATGTTAAAGGCGCCTAAATAAAAATGACGTGTTTTACGCCATGCCTATTTTTGGTTCATACTAGTACCACAAAGTTATCGCTCTAGCCCTTGGCGGTTAGTGCAATGCGATTCAAATAGGTCGAGTTGGATCAAATGGCAAACAACAACTTGGCACTATGTTATGACTCCACAGTCCAATCTGACTACGACTCGACTATCACTACGAAAAATCAATGCAATCACTTAGAGCAGAATTTATTCTTGCAGCTGTGAAATCATCATGCAATGATTTATCATACACACCAACTCTATACGAAAGACGTGGATGAGTTTTTAGCGATTTCTTTAGCCGAGAGAAGCCGCATGTTAGGGCTTAGTAAGTAGGTATTATACGCTTTCTCTGATCTTGTATCTGCCAAAATAAATAACTACCCTATCAAAAGAAAAATAATTATTAGCCAAATCCGTCTGATAAGGTATTGTAATAGAAGGTCTATTGTTGTTTAAAAAACAACTTCTACATATGTACCTACATGTGTTTGTCATGTATCTGCATAGTTATATTACGCGTGTAAGTTACAAATTACAGTAGGGGAAACAGTATAGTTATTGGCCAGTTAAGTGACCAGGTAGTGAATAAAAACACATAAAAAATTATATCCTTACTGAAAATAAATAAAACTCACGACATTATGTTGCTTTGTTAATGTACTACAAAAGAAGGTACTTTATATAAACTTTCACTATACATGTTAAGAATAGTGTGAACTCAAAAATATTAAACTCAAAATCACAGTAATTGGCCGTAACATAGTTTTTATAAAGAAAGTAAGTTATATTGCACCTTTAATATGGTTATAACGCATAAAAAATCCATCTATTGTGAAGTATAAATCATTGATAAACTACATATTCATTTCAAAATATAGCGCCAAAAAAATATGCAATCTTAACATTATTTTTAATCGCTTAACTGAATTTCTCCCTCCGGCAAAACATTACACATCGGAAAACAAACAAACCACATACCTAGCGGAATTTCGATGAGACTTTATGACAGAGAATAAAAGTGTCGCCATTAGATAATTTTTAAATCTACTATTAGTATAGAATATTGTTAGTTTTTTGGTAGCAAAGTTGAAATGGCTAATAACTGTACAGGGGCCAATAACTATACTGTCTCCCCTATATGAGTAATTAACAAGTCATACCAATGTAATTCCCCTCGATTAAACTAATATAAACAAAATATGTCCATGTAGATTGATGTGCGCTTGTAGAGATTCTGCCATACCTAAGAATTTTTATTGGGATATAATTTGATCTTTGAACTTGGAGCGGACTCTAGTATTATAAGTTAAAAGTTACATAAACACACCCAACAGTCTCATACATAATTCTGACCCCGCACTAGGATACTCAGATACAAGTCCTGTGTCATGGGTATCAGAAGCTACGAGAGACTTTTCGATATCACCAAACCTAGACACGGAACTAAATAACTTAATATATCGCACGCTTAAAAATATAGTGACCTAATTCAAAATTTTGTATTTTCACCTTCATTCACTTTGTGATTAAATATAGTCGGATTAAATAATAAAATTGTAATGGATGTAATGTAACTATTTAGTACACATATTTTTCAAACATAATGTTTTTTTTATATTATCTACAAAATGTATTTGACGAAGTAAAATATTTTTCCCCATTTACTTACCTTAGACTCGGCTTTTTGAATTAGGTCACTATATTTTTAAGCGTGCGATATGTTTGCTGTATCATGATTCATACAACAGTCTTTTTCATTTCCGAATCCTCAACAGAAAATGGTCTAAAATTGAAACAGGTATAGGCACAATCATTATAAAAACATTGAAGCCAAAAATTAAAGGAAAATTTTGACGTTTTCCTAATCACCGTTCCTATTACCTGTTTTAGTTTTCAATAATGTTCTATTTATACTCTGTATAAAAAATATGATTTTTTGCCAAATTCCTATAATTTCCGATAACAGTTATACCTACATAAAAAAATCTGTTTTGACTTACAAATATCAAGATGTTTTAAAAACGTCGGTAACATTCTGAATTATGCTAAACAGCTTTCTTAAAGACTTTTTTGGCAAAACTCCAGTAAGGCATAACTCTTATCTAACGTAACCTTGAGAACTGTTTATCAATCTTTAATACTTGAAGAGGTATTCAAATAAATGTGTAATCTATGCGGTTTTTTGTTCAATTAAATAAAATATGAGAATTGAAATCGAAGGTTACCGCACTGCATCCGGAAAAACCCATATTATCTCCTATATTGAAACGCACCCGACTTTATTTTTTATGTAGGAAGTCTATCTTTTATAATTATATCGAGTACAATACTGTCTTTCCATTAAATTGATTCATTGTTACGCATTGTAACAAAGCAATGATATAAATTATGGAATTTTAATCGTTATCTGCTATTGGTAGTTTAAGTTTGCATTTAGCGCAGATGCAACCTTTGTTCTACCAATCATTTGTTTACTCGCTATTATAGGAAACGGCAGATGACTCGCAGCTATGCTAATACAGATGTTTTGCTCTTATAATATTATAATTAAGTCATTTAAATTTTATTTATATCATGCGTTGAGGGTAATAAATGTATTCTATTTGTTTAATTAGTTATAATAATTGAATAAATGGAGCTAAAGGAAAATATCTAGATAAAATTTTATTGATTCATAATGGTTCCTAAGTTAAGAGATCTAGCTACTTCATCAGGCAACATCTTTGTACGCCGAGTATTATAAAGTAATGTACGTAGGTATATTGAATACACAAAATTTATCATTACATAATTATATCCAATTTAATCTTTTTTACTTGTGAAAATAGTTTCAAACTTGTTTCGAACCTCTAGAAAGTGATAATTTTTGAATAAAAACTAAGCACACCCAACAGTCACATATTTAGTTCCGGTCCCACACACACATACACACACATACACCAGTACACCAGACCTCTTTCGTCGCTATCAGAAACTACCATAATTTTGGGGTCTCCGAAATACCAAACCCAGACACAAATGTTTGCGTCGCTGCGGGAATAGAACCTACGGCCACTCGTTTCGAAGGCTGGTCTAGCTAAATACGCCGCGGAGCTGTTGAATTGTAAACTAAGTGACAGTCCCTGTGAATTATTAAAGATTAATAAATACACAGACAAGATTGCTATGCTATTTCTGTAAGGAATTTACATTAAATTTCAATACATTTTTTGCTCAGGTATGGAACAGGAATTATATTCCAACAATTTAAGACGTAAAATTATCAAGACTGTACTACTGTTAATTTGAATCGCGTTGCTTGGTAGCCATAGATATATTTTGACAAGTGAGTTTAATGAACGAGTGGCTTTAAGTGCTAGGAACTTAGTTTGCTGACTAAATTAGTATTTAAGTTTGCTGATAAGTATTTCGTTTCCTACGTTATTTATTTCATTTAAAATAAAATTCATTAATGTGTCGTATAAAGGAAAAGAAAAAGTCCAATAATATTCATACATTTATTATCACTATCAAAACCATTGCAATTTGTTATAACAATATATACAACCATATTCTTAAAGTTATGCAAATAAAATACTGTGACGGATAATTACAATGTTTTGCATTTCTGTCACAGGCCTTTTATACATAAATAATTAGGAACATAAATTCTAGAATAAAGTATGTGAAATTTTGACACAGTGTCCTACTGGCCTAAACTATGGCAAACGTTTTGGCAATAGCAGTGCACTGTCAATAGATACAGGCGAGGAATTATCAAATACAAAAAATCATAAATAAAATATATTCACATTATTCAATATAATTCGTCGGATATTTACAAGATAAATTGATTAAATAGGAAAAGTCGATTATATTTGTAAATCGATGATAAATAATAAATAAAGTAATATCGTACATAATTCGTTTCTATTTACAAATAATAAAATTAAACTTACTATCTAATGTAGTGATGTTTTTTCTACCTCTTAATTTTATATCCGACGTTTATTCGATTTTATAAACATTTCGAAGTAAATTTCTATATCATTTTTGGGGTGTAAAAAATATGTAAAGTATAAAAAACACCAATTGCAATTATTTTTCATTTTGGAAAGTTTCGAGCTCGTTACCATTTAAAATAAGATTACATTAAAATAACACGTTCGATTATATTTCGTACACAAAGCTAAAAGGTTTCGATACAAATTTGAATAATAACCGAGTCATCACACATAGGGCACATCACTAATTAACAAATTCTCGTAGAGAGTACTATAATCCGTTCATATAAATGTTTAGATATGGCTTTATATAAATCAAAAATATATATCGTAAATTTTGATTCTATTCGATACTGAATTTTAATCGATTGTAAAGTCGAAAATGAAAACTTTAAATATTAATTTACTTGTTTCACCTCGATATTGTTACAGTTCGAAAAATTTTGAAATTTGATTATAAAGCATACATCTAAACATTTAAAATATTCTATAATAATTATTAAATATATATTTTCTTAGAAAAAAAATCTCGTATAAATTATAATAACATTATGGCATCGTACAGACGTTCAAATGATACATTGAGCTAATTGTTAACATGATAAAATATTCTACCTACATAATGATTCTAAAATTATTAACTAATATACCATACAAGTTTACGTCCATTAGACACTTGACAATGATGGGGAGTAGAAATGTCATGTCCACTTCTTTTAAACCCCTGTACAAAGTATGAGTTATGATTATATTATAATAATAAAGTACAAGATTTTCAAAATCCACATTCGTCTCAACAGGACGGCAACCACTGGCTGAATATTTTATACCAAATAATTAAACACTCCCCATCGAATTATAACTAATATAGCGGCCATAATAGCTGTGATTTCGTAAAAAGTAAAATTCATACCAACTTTCATAAATAAACTAGGCATAGAGCAGCTTAGATCCTAACACTCCTAACACATAACAATTCTTTGGTTCCGAAAATTATTGCTTGTTAAGCAGAACATTCCCAAAGAAACACAGGGTTTTATTACAGGGACCGAATTATGAGATATGTTTCGCAAAATACGGGCCTTGCACATACCCCACAAATCTTCATACAAAAATACTGTTATCTGTCAGTCTATTCATTTCTTCTCTTCGACGGGCCTCTCGGTTGGTTGCGCGCCCAACATAATTTGAATCTCATCGACGCTCTTTCCTTTAGTTTCAGGGACTACGAAGAAGATGAATACGAAACCGAGCAACATGATGCCGGCGAACAGCCAGAACACCTGGCCCGGCCCGATCGCAGAGTTCAGCGAGTTGAACGTACTCGTCACCGTGAAACTCAGCAGCCAGTTCAGCGTGCCCGCGGTCGAACCCACGAACGCTTTGATGTCGATGAGACACAACTCGCCGGCCATCATCCACGGGATAGGTCCGAAACCCAGGGAGAACGCGACCATGAACAACGAGAGGGACAATAGGGGCAGCCACGTGATTGCTTGGACGATCGCATCGTCAGATCCATGAGTCTGCTGGAGGAAGAAGTAGACTCCTAAAGCGGTGGAGCACAGGCACATAACCAACGCGGAAAGGAGAAGTAGGATACGTCTGCCCAACCTGTCAACCACTAAACTCGAGACAAAAGTTGCTACTACTTGAATCACACCAATGATAATGGTGGAAATGGCAGCGGGGATGGCCGCTCCGGCGTCGGCGAAAATCGTTGAAGTGTTGAAGATGACTGCGTTAATACCAGAGAGTTGTTGGAACAACATCAAAGCGTAACAGATAACGATAGCTTTGACGGCCGTCTTCTTCGTGATGGCCGACATGAACGACACGGGGTTGTTCCTGGCTTCTTCGGCCTTCTGTTTCAAATTGTCCAATTCATAGTCGACGTCGTAGTTCCTGCCACGGAGTCTGATCAGAGCTTCGCGGGCTTCGTCGTTCCTGTTCTTGACGACCAGGAAGTTTGGACTCTCAGGCATGAAGAAGAAGACGACGCCAAATATGATGGGGATGAGGAGACAGAGAATGTTGAACACAAACACGCTAGTGTAACTGCCAACTGCGTATGCGAATAAGATACCGATGGTGATCATGAGTTGGAAGTAACTGCCCAAAGTCCCTCTGATGGAATCCTGGGCTATTTCGCTGGTGTACGCCGGTGCTGTGACGCAAAACGCTCCCCCGGCGACACCGGTGATGAATCTTCCCGCGATAAGCATACCGACACTTGTACCGAAGGTGATCAGCAACCAACCCAATGTGAATGGCAGCACAAGGCACAACATAGTATTTTTGCGGCCGATTTTGTCCATGATCAAACCGATCGGAAAGCAGATAGCGGCGGCGCCAAGGTTTATGACTGAGGAGATCCAATCACCTTGAGTGACGCTGACAGGGAAATCATAATCAGTGCTGTTGGCTTGCGTGATCTTGTACAAGACTGGTGATGACCAGCCCAGCATGGAACCAGCAGCTAGCGCACCAAGAGTGGCTGGAATAGAAGAAAAATACGATTAGTAAATTAAGTGCATCAATTTGATTTTATTTTACAAATTAAACAATAAAAAAGATGCATTGTTACTTTCTCATTGATATAATTAAAGACTGAAAATAATATACAGTATCAACTATTCAAAATGACATACATATTATGTGTTTTAATAATTGAAATTGGATAGACACAATTACATGGCAAACAAACTTAATGAAGCTTTATTTTTTCGTGTCACTCTTAATTGAACACCACAAAAATATTACCTAAGAACAATAAAAATTAAAATACAGTAATTTAAGCCATAAAAATACATACCTGATAAGGCTGCAATGTACTGCGGCAGTTTGCGGCCATTGTCACCACGAGAGTCCACCAACTCCGCTTGCGACACCCCAATCTCAGCCATCCTTGGATTTGTGTTTTGCCCGTCGATCCTCTGGAGACAAACAACAATAGTTCGGTTAGAAACCAACTTTATATATGAAGATATGAATATTATCAATTATTGTTTTATTGACCCAATGTATTAACTGATGATAGATATCATGCAGTTTCAAAATGATAAATAAAACCTACATGGTTGTTTTTGAAAATAAAATTTAAGATAGCAAAAACATATTATTTTTACATTACTTGATTATAAATTGATTATAAATAAATAAAATAATATTAATATTTTTACATTATTATAGCAATATCAAAAAGTTAATAAAACATTATGGTTTATTCACCCAAAACCAATTATTAATTAAAAATAAGTAAATAATTACTACAACTTAATAGAGATTTCCTTCCTATATTATTTATCTTTATAAGGTGGTGGCTATTACCTTTAAAAAAATTACTCATATTTTCCTTTATAATGTAGGTACATTCTTTTTCAATTTCCGTTATCTATTTTTTCATGATGTTAAACAAAAGCATTGATTATCTTATCACAATAATGTAAAGAAATTTGGTGTACTAAAACAATAAGTTTATTATATTTTTGGTGTAGGTATCCATAAATTTATTCAAGCATGGCCAAAATATGAAGTTTTGTGAAAAATGTGAAAAGTTTTTACGTTTTTATTAATACTTTTACCGATATACAACAAAGGAATAAAAAATGAAATAAATCGTTAATTGAATAATTCGCGCAAATTTTATACAGGACAGTCTTAATACAATTTTTCAAACAATTTTATATTCGGACGGTATATTACAAGGTAATACGGATAATAATGAACTGCGTAAATTCCATGGCAAAAAAATGGCAATGAGAAATATAATTGCTGACTGCTGTGTACCTCATCATCATGTACAGAACTAGTTCCTACAGATGAAAGTAACGGTGTCCTTTCTTCGTTGCTCCCACGTCTACGATACAGCGAAGATCTCATTTTCGAAATATGTTTTTGTAATACTGATATTTAACACTAATACACGACTAACTAAGATTTTATTTTACAAATACTAAAATGCCTTTGTTTACTCTAAACATCAACACTCAACTGACGCACAGCGACCGCGATCCGCGAATCGCGAGCCAAGACATTCGATATATCGCGTCAATTGTTCTACAGATGACAGATCGTAGTTTGTAATGTCTGTCACCTTGACAAAACCAAATGAGGGTATTAAAACCGCAATGGATATACATAGATATTGAATATCATTTCAAGTATTACTTGACTAAATGTTTAATTTAAAATAAAGTAATCATTAAGTAATATTTTTTTGACCTAATTAAAAGAGAACTTAATTAAAAGTCCGAATGCCTTTTAAAATATGTGTAGCAACGTCGAGCAAATCAACTCTGCTATACAATTTATTGTAGGCGCTTCAATGACTTCCAGCTGTTACATAATGCTAATGATATTTTAAATATAGTTAGCACCGTCATCATTATTATGAAATTATATACGTCACACTGCTGAACACGGACTTTCTTTACAATAGGAGGGTTCACAAATTAATCTACCACGCTGGCCTAATGCTAAGAATTAAAAAAAAATCCTCACGATGTTTTTCATCAACGTTATAGTACCTACGTAATTCTTTACAAATACATACATAAGATCATAAACCCAGAGTTCGTGTCCTGGGTTTGAATCCGTGACCGTCGATAATTTCACTCAACCGTGCTTATAGAAGTACGGTAGTTATAGACCTAAGACCTAGGTATAGACCTAGAGGCTAATCTGTTCAAATGTATAAAATAAATTAAAAATATGTGGGTACTATATGCTTTTATAAATCTAGTCTTCCTTCAATATTGTCGAAACTGGTATATTATTCAAGCAATATTAATAATATAATTATTTAGAGCACAGCTAAAAGTAAAATTTAATTACATTTTAAACTAAAAGTTTAATTAGCGATGAGACTTGAGAGGCATAGGAATCTGTCTCTTATGTAAATATCAGTCCCACGACCTTATCGTTTTAAACCTAGATTTAGAAAATTTGTAGAAATGGTTAATAGTTCATTTTTTTTCTTTTTTAGTAGATGGTCGTCGGTGATTGATTTAACGAAGAAAAATTAAATATTATATTTTACGATCATTTTCGCAACCAATCAAATTTGTTTTTAACTAAGCCAAAAATCGCACTATTAGCCAAACAGACTAATTAGTTTCAAGGACAAACCTGCCATATTTTATACTTTTTGCTTTGATTTTGAAAAGCTTACCACAAACGCAAGGTCGGGTAAACTGCACGGAACCGGTTAGCAGAATCAAAACACGTGACATCATTTACAGGTATTCGAACGAACTTGACATTGTACGCAGTTTTGCCCTTGACTTTGGTTCAATTAGAATAACCGGCCGTGTTCAGAGTGTCACTTATGTGGTATTGCATGTGGGAGTTAAATGTATTTTTTAAATTGGTTAGTGAACGATTGATGTTTTCTATAGTCCGAACGAAGCTTTATTGCTGCAGTAATGAGTTGCAAACAATAAAGACAATCGAGGAGGACTAGCATTTTACAACCACGAATATTGGAGTATTTCATGCAAATATTAATAAACTCTTGCGTTTAGTAGTAGGTACAATGTTTTTGAAAAATAATGAGTTTATCGTTTTTGGGTTTGAAACTTGCAGTTGCAACGCGGAATCCAAAGATTTATAGACTACTAGCTTTTGCCCGCGACTCCGTCCGCGTAGACTCTAGGGCTAAGTGCAGAGAGATTTTTGCATTTATAACATGTTTATCCCACGGGATTACATATTCCAGGATAATATTATCCCATGTTAATTCTGTGAGCCCTACCTACCTCTATACCAAAAATCATTCAAATTGATTCGGTAGATCCAGAAATACCCATTCCCACGGGAATACTACATTTTCCGGGATAAAAAGTATCCTATGTGTTATTCTGATGTATAAGCTATATTTTGGTAAAGTTTCATTCAAATCCATTCAGTAGTTTTTACGTGAAAGAGTAACAAACATCCATACATCCATACATCCATACTCGTACATCCATACATCCATACATCCATACTTACAAACTCTCTATAATTTGGATGCAGAAACTTCTGCCTACCCGATCTGGGAATAGGCATGAATATATTTACTTTTTCATGTGAATTTTAAAATTATTCATGGAAGTATGACTCACGTTATTCTTTAATCCATTGTACCAAGTCCTAATAGCAGGTCGGCTAAAAGAATGACTTAGTTTTGCACTCCGTAATACTTAGTAAGAATGATTTGCATTTTCGCCCACCACTAATCGATGCGGCTTCTGTATTTAAGGTACTGACCACGCGCGAAGGTTTGAAATAATGATTTTTACCTTTCTATTATAATATCAATAAGTAACAAAAAGATATTATCTTCATTATGAGATCATTTTCGTTCTACTTCTAGGCACGGGTTTACTCTACAATTGTGAGGGTTGAGGCCTTAGTCCACATTGCTTACCTAGTGTGAGTTGGCGGACTACAAACCAAAGAAATTCTTTACTTTTAGGTCTGCAGGTTTCCTTACGATGTTTTTCTTCAACATTAAAGCGTGTAATAAAGGATATGTATCGATCCAAAAAAACCTACCCGTGCGAGTGACAAAGAAAACAGTAAGCTTGTTTCTTAAAATATGATGACACGTTATTTCACATTATTTATTTTTTCACAGTTATTATAACCCACAGGGTATAATAACTCGCCGTATAGCGGATTCTCACTAGACTGTACACGGGCTAATGGTGAATGTAGGTGTAAAATTCTATTTGTAACCACACCTTCGGGATGCAGGTGTAACGCGGTTTGTTTAATATTTCACAAGAAAAAAAAGCAGATTTATTAAACAGAATTCTCCAGTTCCATTACTCATCAACTCATAAATATTCTAATGTGCTAAAATTATATACTCGCAATAAACTTATACTTTTGCTGGATTTATTATTCTTAGAAATTTAACATATTAGCTTTAAAATATTAATTACTATTGGAATTTATTTCCGTGAGTTCTAATGGTTTTATTAAATGATGACTAAGTTATTAGCAAATAATCAAAATTATTGTTTATTTCCTAAAACCATTGCTGGACTCGAGGATTTAGACGGATTGGCTCTTATTGCCTTCTGTATTCTTATTACAAAGGAACTCATAAATGCCATTGCAGTCTGTTAGGATTTCTATCAGCAATCCGTTGAACCCACTGATTAGAAATTTAATACGTTAAGCTTTTTATCTTTACTTGGTATCTTTTTAATTAAGAATTCAGTTTGCCAATCACACAGTAGGGAGTATCCTTGTTGTTTAAAAATAAATACTCTTATAGATATCGCGAGAGCAATCTCTTACAATACAATTATTACAAAGGTTTTTAGCTGTCTTTAACATTCAAATTTTCATAATTTTCGATCTTTTTATGCGCTGCTGGGGATAGGTATATTTTAATTTCTAAGTAAGATAAAATTTAAGGAATGCAAGTAACTTAACGACGTTTTCGTTTACTTTTAAAATCGGAGATAAACTATGAAAAATACGTTTAATTTGTTATTGTAAAACCGATACATTCGTTCAGTGAAATAAACAACGAAAACTTAAGACGGCAATCGAACAGAGTACATGTCAATAGGTAGATTGGCCGCGTCTAGATTAGATTAATCCAATCGTTTCTTTTACCACACGTACAAAATTTCCACTAAAGTTACAAGCAATATTTGATACGCTATCTGCGTGGAATGTGATACTTACGAACACTGGCACATGTTTTCAAACAATGTTTTACAATACGACACTCGTGCACTATCGGTCAGTTGCATTGGCGGTCATAAAACGAACATTATTGATACAAAATACCGACGTACACCTATTACAATCGATAAAAGTGGGAATAATCCAAAGCTAGGCAAAAACCTGTATGTATAACGGTTATGTGGGTACGTTTTATTTTTGTATGTATTTCTAAAGGTATCACAATGCATCTATCACGTTTTATCTCTGCATGCCCCAAAGATAGACTGGCAGAGAACGCCTGGATAAAGTCTGCCTTTATACTTTTTAGTATTAAATATAAAACCAGATCTATAAAACTTGCATTGATGATTCAATGTATAAAATAAGTCAAAAGTAAGTGAGTTTCTGCCCTCATACACGTAGGCCCACGGAAGTACATACTAAAGTCAGCTCAAGGGTGTAAAAGCGAATACACCTACATAAACAATGAAAGAACATTATTATCGCGATAAGGAATGTGATAGTACTTATTTTAAACATATCTTAAAAACACTAAAGTTTAAATGAAGAATGGCACCTAAACCGAGACTTCTGAAAGCAAACGGAACAACGTAATGACACTGCATATTTCTATTTGTTTTACAACTGTTCTGAAATTGTTAACATTGTCTAAATAGTATTTCATTATGTAAATAAAAGCTTAAATTGGAAAATACGTTACGATTCTCCTTAACAATTGTCAATGTATTCATATCTTCACAAAGGTATTGACTATTGTAATGAAGACGCCACCTCATTCGTATTCATATCGATACAAATGTCATGAGAGAAAATATCTCATTTTCTTTCAATGCTATTTACTTTATTAATTATTGTCAACGTTTTGCATATTTCCAAGGGTAATTTCGAAGGCTTTTTAGAAATATACGGGACACGTAACATCTTGGAAATTCGGCTTCAAAATATAATAATTTAATTGCACATGAACCCAAGACTCAAGTTAAATGCTAGAGTCTAGACAATAAAATAATGAATTACCTTTGAAAGCGAACTTGTTTTCTGGACAAAACCGTTCATTGACTCAGCAGACCCAAAAGTTAATACGAGTCACATATTCACAGTAAGATTAAAAAAAAATCATGGAATTCTTATTCTTCCATCTTTGAAAATAGACTCGTACTAGTTTCATTTTGTATTAAAGAATTATATTCACCTTTAAAATCACAAAAACGTAAATTGTATGCTATATTATGCCCGATTTCTGTGCTATTAAAACCCACATGAATTAAGAGAAGATGTTCGATTGAATCTTTTTTATAATCCATGACATTTGTACTTAGAACTTACTATTACATTGATACGATATGGTTGTCCTTGGCATGTGCCCATAACGTTTACTTATTTTAATAACCCAGATAAATTCTAGATAAAACGCAAATAAACGTCAAGCTTGATAATATCTAGGTATAAATTTACGATGTAATAGGGCTTTATCGATTTCGTGAATTTGTCAAAGATAAAGAAATATTATGCAACAAAATATGATTAATGTTTTTTAAGGACATTATAAAACAACAGACAATAATTAAAAAGACCTCCAATGATTACGTAATTAATCTCATTATTCTGTTTTTATTGTAGGTATTTATAACTGACATTTATTAGATCGTTTAAAGTTAATAAGTGAAAATAAATTCATCATTTCTTTTCGCGAATTCCGTTGCTTTATAGCGTCAAATGTTGAATTTGATACTATATTTAAACATAGCTCGCATAGCCGCTCGATTTTGTTCCTTTGCTCAGAATGAGTGAACTTTCGTAGGAGACATTGCAACTTTCTTCCAGTATATAAATCTAGAGAAAATATGTTGAAACCTTTCACTCGACCGCAGGCATTTGTTTCAACACAAATCCATTTTCTATATAATAAATTCAGGCATCAACAGAATTTCACTTTTATCACAATAACATTAAAGTTTAAATTATAAAATAAATACCGTGATTGAGGTGAACATTTGTCCCATGAGCAGACCACCGACGACATGTGGACCTAATATAGGGGCAGTTAAAAACGTAGCTGAAGTCGAACCAAACATTTTAAAAAACAAAACACTTTCTACACAAGAACTTCCAATGCCATCTGACAAAGTATTGAGATGAAAAAGAAATCTTAGAGGTCGAGATAAAAATGATTTTCAATCAATCAGATAAACATGTTACTACAGGTATATTTTCAGCAAAAATATTTTCAGCAAAAAATTAAGTAGAATAAACAAACGATAATAAGTACAAAGAAACATTAATTGCCAATCTTAGGACATTTTTGAGTGCAAACTATAAGTCTCTTTAAAGTTCTTTATCGTAAGTACGGTTGAGTTTTACTTATTTAGCCAGTACCTACTTGATTGACAAAGAAACATTATTTGATGATTAAAGATTTAGGGAAGGTTTTGGTTAATAGTTTATGACCAAGTTAGGGCTACTCTCTTGCAACATTTGTCATCAGACATCTATGTAGGACACAAATCGGAACTTCAAGCAAGTATCAGTCAATTTATTTACCGCAATTTATAGAATAGCTTTATTGTTTAATTCTTCTAGCCTTATCCTATGTTTGCAAAGCCCCAAGGCTGTTCATTTATCCGAATGAAATTGTGGGTTCCGTTATAATAACAGGCGATTATTTACCGAAATTATTAGATGACGATGTATTATATCTAATATCGAAATTTATTTATAAGTTTAACTAATCCTGAGGTACATTAAGATACAAGGAAAGAAATGAATACGAATGCATATGGATAGTACATTAAATATTGTTTAAGCCATTCAATGTATGATGCTCTTTTCTGCATGTTGTCGTATGCTCCCTACATCTAGCTCATCATAGTAGACGGCTGTTCAAATCATAAAAAACAAATGCTTATTGAATATTAAAGAGAGAGACGGTTTAAAAAAAACTAGATAAATTTACATTAAATAATTAATCGGTGACTTTTGAATGTCATTAAAGTTTATGCTTTTGCAGAAAAATTGTGTGATTCTTTTAAATTCTATAACACGATAAGTACGATACATCTTATGATTAAATCAAACAAATTTCTAAAAATTTTTTTTTTTACTTTTATACACTAAAGACCCACAGTAAAAATATCTCAGTTTTACGCCAAAATATCGCAAGTAAATTTATCAATAGGTCTTTTTGTAATTGTTTTATTAACTATTTACTTTCATAGCTCGCAATAAACTTGGGCCTTATAAATTTTATATCTCCGTATAACTTTATAGCATAAGCATGTTATGATACCATAAACATGTATTGATTAGAGGTGTACCTACATGAATTGTGTTACATGAATATTTTAATTAAAATTCCTGTTTAAAAGGTTATCCTATGAACACAGCAAAAAAATAGGTTTTCAAAACTAAGGAATCCTTATCCATCTCCCCTTTTTATTTCTGGTTCCATAACGTCTTCAAAAGCTTTTTAAGATTGACTCTTTGCCAAAATGACACGTTTACCATATCAATTTTGTTTCTGACTTTGCGTAATAAAATCTTATAATTATCTTTAGATTAGTCTTTAGCTAAATTTAAATTTAAGATACTATTAACATCAGTTTTCAGATAAACTTCACGAATCACGGATACTTTACGCATATTCATTGTTAATACTCAAGAGAAAATTCATATACTAAGGCGACATGCAGTATGTGCAGAATTATGAATTATTATCGTCTCTCGACGGTAAAGGAGACGCGTGCCCAATATATCTACAATCATCCATCTATCAACTATTATCAGCAAATTGATATGCATTTCTAAAGGAAAACTTCGGGGCAGTACGGTTATCAATATTTCGGCAATCAGTTTGATCTGATTGTAGAGTTTAGTATTGCTAATTAGCCTCTTATCTCATAACCTAATTCAAAAAGTCAATGTCGTAGGTATTACAATTAATGAGCAATTTTCGAACGGAGATTTTTATATATTACTTTTAGGTACTACTTAAGATATAATTAGACTCAATGAAAAATCTGTCAAGTATTTCCCAAATTAAGATTATAAACTAAAGAAAATAAACTTTAGTCATTGAAAAACTGCTATATTATAAGTTAATAATATAATACCTTCCTGACAATAAAGTTATTTTGGTAATAAACCGAATGCAACTTCGATTTAATGTAATCCAGATAGATAATAAACATTATGTCTCCAACAAGTTGACCTCTCTTACATCCGTTTCCGCCCGGATGTAAGTGCGTGGACACGTTGAGATTTTCACTTATTGAATTTGATGTAATGTCTTCGGTTTCTTCCGACATTAATATTGTTTATTGTCTTGTTTTTTTTCTTATTATTTAAAAATAAATAAAGATGAAAGTATATAGATACAAACTAATAAATACACCCAGTCACATACATAGTCCTGACCCTACGGCCTACACTAAGTAAAAAGTCTTGTGTCGTGTGCATCAGAAACAGCGAGAGGCTTTTTGGTCTCACAAACATCCATGTCCAAAACAAAATTTTGTGGCTCACACATAATATTTGTCTCTGAACGGTAATAGAACCCGCGACCTCTAGTCACGCAAGCTAGTTGAAAGCCAACTGCGCTACCGGGGATGTGGGATGTGTACTAGACTATACCTCATTCACGATAAGTTGATTCTTTTGGCAGATGTCAATTTTTCTGAGACATGACTTTGAAATAAAAAACGTATTATTTTATTATTTCAATGATTTGATAAATATAAAAAAATACATACAATACAAAAGTCCCTAAAGATATAAGCGTTATCCAAAAATTTTGAGACTTTATTGCTTCAAAGTAAAATTAAAATAGGAATACTGAAACTAATTGACGTTTGTATAATGTTACATCGTTCGGACGGAAAGGGACGTAACATCGTTCATATCGATTGCCACGTCGATAATTTTATTGAACGCTATGATGATCATGGCTGTGCTCCAGTTTCTTAATAAAAACTGTTTTAAAGATAAAACTATTTAATTTTTCAACCTTAATTTTTACATACTGCGTTATTTTTGAACCTCCTGTCAACTTAAAATAGGTTGTTTAGACCATGAAACTAAAGAACTTTTCCAAAGAAACATGGGTCGAAACGTGATAAATAATTCGACCCTCCCATAGAAAACTGCTCACGTGGTCGATTTCGTGTAGAAGGTCTGAATTTTTTTTTACTTTTCGACACGTGTTTCTTTGGGGAAGTTGTTTACTTCCGTGGTCTAAAACACCTATTTAAATTTGGCGGGAGGTCTAAAAATAATCCTGTTTAAATATTAAATAGGTACTTATTATGACCCACCACCGCTTATCTAAATAATGTTTTATATGTCGAAAGTAATAAAGAATTTCACACATAATGCAGTATTTTAAAACGCAATATTTTTTAACTTCTCGATATTTTCTGTTTCCCATCATTAGTCGATATGCCAAAAGAATCAACTTATCGTGAATGAGGTATAGACTATGTTCTCAGCTCCGTAAAAGGCATTCTTGCACTTACACTTACAATGCAATAAAATGGTACACTACACTACATAGCGTTTATGTTATTCCAACGATGACGGATGACCAAGTATGTTTGATATTAGTTCTCAAGCAAACCGTGAAACAGCAGTGAAACATAAGCTACTAAATATTTTGCTAACATACCGTACCGTATTCTGAATCAAGGGCCAGTGTTTATAAAGATAATATGCTGTGTTTTTATATACCTCTGTGATGGAATGCCTCATTAATCGTAACTTTAAAGTAGCTTTTAGATATACTATAAATCACATACCTACATGTAGGTTCTGGAGACATACAAATTTTTAGATAGTAATCTTTCAGTGGTTGAATTTCAAATCGTTTAGCGACAACTACGTTCTTAACCATAGAATCAATATGGACATGGAAACTCAATAGAACATTGTGTGTGTATTTACGAATTTATTTGTGTTTATGTATAATATATTTACACGCATATATTTATCTCGTAACATGTAGTAGATTACCCGACTATACCGTTTGTATCCTTTTTAATTCATCTATTTATTATCTATTGTCTGTATAAAATTACGCACACAACAGTTGAATAAATAAGGAAAGGAAATACCGAACGCGCCGAACCTACGATTAGACTATCATAAGTTTGACACGGCCGCGTCTTTGTAATTCGTGGAGCGTAAAATATCAATTCTTTTTTTTTAAATGAATTAATGCAACGTATCAGAAAGTGTTAAAATGGCGAAAAGACAATAAACATATGTCGTTAAAGTTTTAATTAACTACAAAAGATAAGAATGTTGGAATACAACTGCCGGTATGCACTCAATTCAAATGCATTAAAATAAAGTACATAAACGAGAAAACCCGATGCATTTTTGAAATGGCCAACGAAAGATACGTAAAAACAATTTTGGTGTGTTGCCGAAAAGGCCGATGTAGACTGGAATTTTAGCGACGTAACAGTGGGCCATTGGCCTGCGGCACGCAGAAAATTAGGAGGTAAAAATAAGGCATATTTTAACCGACCCTCTATAAAATCCTGCCCAAGTTCTTGATATAATCATCCAATATAAGGCCATTTCTTATTTTGTATTTTTTGTACATCTATAGATGTAAGTTTATGGTCATTTCCTTTTTGGCAGTCGTAAAGATAGCGAAGTTTATATTGCCGCATACTTTAAAAAAATTGAAATACTTTGGACAATTAGTGATGAAATATTAATAAATAAAATATATTTTGTGGAATTTTTTAATTTCTTTTATTTACAAATATATAAATGGAGCCTCCATTCCTTTAATGGTCTATCCACTAAAAGTAATCCATACGGAAATATATATCAGTAACTTATTCTAGTAAGCCAGTAAGCCAGGCTATGAGCGATTAAGCACAATTTCTTGCTGCGTTTATGATTTCCATTACTGTTATGAGTTAATGGCGCAAAAACATACCCTGCAACACGAAATCATATTGTGTGTCTGTTCTCTTTAGTCTTACCAACTGGAAATGGAACCAATTTGCAATTGGGTACTTTTTAGCCACTGACCATTTCATATAGTTTACCTGACAAAAATAACTAAAAATAATTGCCTCAAAGCTTATTACTAGTTAGCGTTATAAATTAATGACATTTTGTCTCTGCAGAACAAAATTAGAAAGTAATTATGCTGTTTCTTAGGTGCTAATTACTGTCAATTAAGTAGAGAACAGGCAAGGAAAATGAAAAATTTAGTACCGTCTTTTTCACATATCTCAATATTTTTATTTTAATAAAATAAAACTGGCACATACAATTTGTTTGAACAAGTGTACCACGTATAAAAATATTGCTGCGTAATTGAGAACGACAGTATCTGAAATACATTTCTTCAGATATACGATTACATACAAAGATATTATCAACTTGATAGCCTTGTGGAATATGGGTTAGCAAGACAAGTCGCCATCAGGAATTTGACAGTTTCTTTTCATTCGCAAAATTAGTTATTAAAATATAGTAAAAAAAGGAATTTTGTATATTTTTGGAATGTATTTATTGTAGGATGATAAAGTATTGAATCTTCAAGAAACTGTTATTTAAAATGTAATTAGTAGTTGTTTATTCTAATTAAATTGAAATAACAAGGCTAGTAACAATTATTTAAGTGGGATGAATTAATAAAAAATATCGAAGGCTTCGTGAACAGCACGCGAGCTAGATTGAGGCCCACACGAAATTTCGTCGGTTTAAGCTACTAACCTTAACAAGAGTTTCAATCTGTGCTAGTACCACAAAATATATAGTTGTCCCAGTTTCATTTAGAAACAGTAAAGTAACATCATTATAGTAATAAACCACTAATCCCATTTCAAGGCCGATATTTTTTCCTTAATTGTTACAAATCGCGCACCAAAGTTCATAGGAACTAAAAATATTTTAATGAGGTTTTTAACCCATAGACCACAATGACCTACTGATATTTTTTTAATTAATTTATTACCTACATTCCGATAACAGTTCTTTTCAAAATGTCCATAGAAATCAGGTTTTTATAGAAAAAAACAGGTAAATTATGTTGTTCTTTCGTGTAATTTAGTAATAATGATACATCATTATCTGAAAATTCGCCAAACTGACATCGTTACGTCGCAGTGGCAACAAGGTATTACGACCAATTTCATCATATTTGTGGCACGCAAAATCACAAAATGTAATTATATTTAAATGAGGGTATTTTTAGATATACATAGATAAATCGTTGTAGATCATATCTGGCCGTGCGTGGTGGAAACTGCCAGATCAATTCGATCAATACCTTCATACAATTCTAAATCCGTAAAGGGAATTTTATTCAGCCGGAACAGTGGTTAATGAGGTATTAACAGCATAGGTTTTAATTTTTCGATAAATTAAACGTTAATTTGTTTCTTTTTTACACAATGATTTACGGTCCCAATATGAGGTGAAAATGAAACACACAGAGGTGCATTTTTGCACCCACTTTTCGCCAACAACATATCACACACAACATATAGGGGATAAGTCTATTGCCGTTAAAAATTATAAAACTTAAAATTAAAAAGTAAAATAAAATAAAATTAAAGCAAAAAATAAAACAATATTAAAAATCATATAACGCTGTGCAATAAATAAATATACCCAAGCAAGTAAAGTGATCTATCCTACATCACTGGCATAGTGTTACTGCACATAACACGTCCCTGTTGAGTCGATCAATGCTCACTGTACCTATTGTTTAGAAAGACAATATCTTGATAGTTTGTGACATGTCGTGAACACTTCCATGTCGGAAAACAAATGGCTATAAAATTCTAGTGATAGAATAAATATATAATGATATGAAATTATCGATCTGAGAATAAACACGTTTTTCATAGTTCTAGGAAATGTATAGCGAAAATGTAAACACATTTTATGCAGTTTTATATATTTTATACGTGTTTCTCGCCGATAAGATACATTCACTTGAGACATTGTTTGGAAAATGAAATAAAACTTGTGTTTAAAAGAAACACTTCAATATACCTTACACCTTTATCGTTATGCTTGAATGTAATAAAAAACTTTAACGATCTTGTTGAAAATGTATTGAATCTATTTGCCTTGGAGTCTCATTGTGTAGGTGTCGTTGAGACCGGAAAATTTCTCGTCGTTTCTAGATATCAGAGAATGTACTATGTCTCTAGACTGTTGGGTTTAAGGTCCTATTGACGACAATACTATATATAATTTAATCGGTTTAGTCAAATTAAGAGAACTACCATTATATTCACAACATTAATTTAAAAATTATGGGAGTAATTGGTACCATTTAGGGCACTTCTGGCCCTGAGATGCCGCAAAACCGCCCTAAATACGTGTGATGGTCACCGAGAGGTTTTAGTCGGTATGCTGGCGTAGCCAGTGACTCCGACATACCCCTTACGGCCTCCCCCGAGGTACCGAACAGGGGAGCTTTCCTCTCGTGATAAAAAAAAAAAAAGTAATTGGTACTACATATATTGACGAAATGGGGTTTTCATAATACCCAATTATACTTTTTTACATCGTGAATGCTACTATATATGTATTTGATATATTATTACCTCATTGATTGATAAGCAAAGGCAAGAAACCAATATATTGTGTCAAGCTCTTTATCTTTGGATGACGATATTCTGAACTTTTGATCGATATACGTGACGTATCTTAATTTCACTTATTAAATATGCAATATTCTAATATAATTTAGTTTTTACGTGATGAATTAACTATAGATAATACAATAAAATTGAAAATGTGTCTTCATACTGTAATAGTTTTGTAGTTAAGTTAATTTATGTATGTCTCTTTGTTTTAGTTATAAAGCTCACTTAAAAAATATTTATAGTTTATACTATAATATTTTGTCTCTGTGTTGGCTGAATGGGTAGATGACCTTTGTGATGACAGGTGATAAATATTTTTAATTCAAAATTGTTACACCAATTTGAAATTTATATTCTTTTTTTAAATCTTACCGCCTAAATGTTTAATGTTCATATTTAGAATTAAAAGCATTTTACTGCTTACAAAGAAATGTCGGTTCGCTGCAACCGGCTATCAAAATACATATATAGTTACGCAATATACTTATAGTTCTCATTGTACGAATGACAACCATATTATAATATAAAGACCTTTATATCTGTACGATAAACAGTTAAGATAACAATAATCCAATGATAATATAATAAACTGACACACGAAAACAAGTCTCTCAAAATAAGATACTATGTCAAAAGTTATAAATTCACAACGTTTTTGTATAAATTAACTCTGAAATAAATTCACGTTTTTCTTTACATATAAGAATTTCCTTACGTGAGTCTAAACGGAGTCGTTATGAGTTCAGTGGCTTATCACATTGCATGAGAAGCTCATTCACTCAAAGTAATTACAGTCATAAAACATTCGGTTGAACTAGCAAATCGATAGATTTAAATTTTTTACCCGGTAAACTTAAAAAAATACAGTGATGAAGGGATAATTACCGTGGAGTCTTTAGTTCGATAACAAGGTGAAGAAATTAACGCAGTGTGGCTTTACGCAATAAAGAAAAGGTTGCCTTGATGCTTGAATCATATTTCACAACGTCAAAAAAAATATATTTTTGCATTGGTTTTTCTTCTAACTACTTTTTAAATTATCGGGTGTAGTGCTATTATAATCTGTGTATCCTTCAGCAATGGAAATAACTAGACATTACTGGTATAGTTAATATTTTCGCATATAGAAGATGAAGCTATGACCGCTCTGTATAAAATAAATATTCGCGAATACATTTTAAGTTTTATACTGCAAATGTAAATTGTAAAACTTTTGATGTCATTCAGTTTGGTCTAGAGCGATGGTTGAAGAGAAACGACTGCAATCATCCTTCACTGACGACAAACAATACCTGATGCTCGACGATTATTGGATATGACTAATCCGAAGAAGCGAGAATTATTTATAAATTAATTAGAAACAGAACTGATGTTTTAATAACAATTGATGAGAATTGACCCTACGTCTTTTTAAACCCGGGTTCTAATAAAATAAATCACGAAAAAAATACGTATTTAAATACGATAGTAGTTGAAGTCGTCCGACATAAAAATTACGCACGTGCAAATAAATTGCGCAAAATATTTTATGATTACTGTAATATGGAATTAATGTTACTTAAAACACAAAAAATATAGGCTGTTCTTTTTATTTGTTTACGCGAAATTATGATTTATTCTAAATTACAAATATAAATCTAACAAGCTCTTTAATTTTGCACGTGAAAGTGTTTAACGTATTGTTAAAATATATTTAACATCTTAAGTACTGTTTACTTTAATAAAAATAAAATGCATTAACGCGCCAAACGTAAAAAATGAAAAATAAACTTACCAATCAAAACAGCGTTGAAAATAACAAAACTGCAATGTGTACGTCCACAAAAAAACGCGCGTTTTTTCAATCCTTAAGAATATTATCTATGGTATTTTTTTTTCTTTAGGCAAAGGCTCGACGGCCTATATTCCTGAATAATAGCGCGCCACTGTCACACGACACGACGCTACGACTGACGGAGCTACAGTCTCGAGTTATGCTGCATTTACAGGAAATATGTGGATACGCCACAAAACGATAGTGACGCATGCGCGGTAATATAAAACATAGTACTTGGTCGGCGGATTCTCTTGAGTTTTTTGCTTATCTACTTTTGGCGCGTGCATAGAATGCTGAAATGGAACTCCATTTGACATAAACAACTTTTTATCATATTTTTTTATATTTTTTAGAAAATCTACTGTATTTAAGGTATTGTCATACAATGCGTTCTATTGACTATTGAAGGATGTAATATCCTCGCGAAAAGTGATACTCTTGTTTCATAACGTGACTTGAAATTATCACGTAGCTGCCATATTTGCTTACAGTTTATCGTTAATTTTCGCACCTTTTCCTGTCTCTCAGTTTAAAGTTATGATTATTCTTTCTCTTTTTACCTTAATAAATTATCATAATGTTTATTTTTTTGTTGACTGTTGTTAAACAGTCATAGTGGCTACCTCATGAAAACAATATAATTGACTTTATATAGAAAGAAATGTACAATTTTCGCAATGACTCTTTAAACCATTTTTCTCCGATTTGTTGCATTTCTTAAATATATTTTTAAGGTATTATCATGCAATGTAGGTACATGAATTGTTTAACTTTTATGACTGTATTTAATTTTTTGTAATCGCCGATAACACTGCTGTTATAAAGATTGGTAAAATTCTCAAACCTACCGTCAGTTAGTTAGTTATTTAATTCTAACTTTATAAAGATTTCTTGTAAATTGCGGTAAGCCGCTGTTGGCAGGCTGCTTCCGACAGAACCCTTTGGACGTCTTTGTCTTATGTCCTGTAGTGGACGTCTCAAAGCTCTTTTTCAAGACCTCTATATCGCAGAGCACACGCTTATTCGGCAAGGCCACAAGGCCGTCAGAATAATTATAATAATAAATAGATTTAGTAATAATTGAACGTTAATTCACCATAATGATTACTTGGAAATTATTATTCTCAGCTCCTTAGTTCGAGCGTCATCTTCAACGACATTTTATTAAAGTAAAAAGTAGGAAAAAACATGATGTATTGATGCATAGTAAGTTAATGTATTACATTAATCTTTTTTATATGTTATTAGTAAGACAATAGTACGCACGTAAGTACGTAACCACACGTCTTTATTCCTCGAAGGTGTAGGCAGGAGTGCATTTCTGTACTCACTTTGAATTACTTTGTTGTTCTATTATTTGTTGTTACATATTGTTATTGTGTTGTTATTCATTTTAGTATGTATGTATGCTAACGCGCTAAGGTCGGCTCGGTTCACAATCGAGTACATTTCCTTTCCATACACGCGTTTTATCGATTTATAATGTGGACCGTATTATTTAATTGGAAGCTGAAGATAAGCCATGAATTGTCGCCGCCGAAAACATTATCGAGTGGAAAAACTGTAGAAGTGACGTCAAGAGGTTATAAAATGGAATTGTTTTTTTTTTATTATCAGTCCATAAACATCCCACTGCTGGGAACGGAACTCCTCTATCATTGAGTTAGGCCTTTAAAATATTCCTAAGAAGTTTTACGTGCGCACGTTTCATAACGTTTTCTTTCACAGTTACAGTAAGTTATAATTCATTGTGAATATACACATAGCTTGGAAAACTCAGAGATTTGTGTGGGGTTTGAACCCGCGACCCTCGATATTCTCGATCGCGTACCTAAACCTCGAGGACATCACTGCTTTATTTACATTATATATTTATTTGTACATTTTGAAGGTGATGGAATCAGTATTTATGCATGAATACAAAATATGTAAGTATAGAATTATAACTCTCTTTCTTCAAAAGTGGGTTGCGCCGCGTAAATCCCATTGGTAAAAAACCCGTTAAGTTTGTTTCGTTGGGTCTTTTAAGTGGCTTTTTAAATATGATAGCACTCTTTAATATAATTAGGCTTTTTGAAAATCATCACGATCCTTCCATATTTTATTTTGGGTCCAATAAAAACTGGGTAATTGTTGTAAATATTGTTGGTGTCATTGTAACTCGTGCCTGGCTCTGACTTTGATTTTAACGAATATAATGGAAGAAAACCATGATAAAATTAGCACGTGCAAAGCGATGATAGAAACCTATTAATTAATAAACGATCAAAAACACGCAATCTGATACGACTAAAATTACTTTTAAGCGGTAGTGTAATTACTTAAAAGGCTCATTATCCGACTGTAAAAGTCACATATCTCAACTATCAAATAGAATTGTAACGATTATTGAGTTACTTAAGAAATTCCTCAGTTTATCTTACACCCAAGTGAGACGGCATTGTTTTCTGTGATGCTATTATGTAATGCCTGTAATCTAGACGTTGAAATCGTCGATTACAAGAGGATTACTTATATTGTCACCCTGGCTTGCGATATCAGGCGCACAAACAACTTGCATTGTAATAAAACAACATATTTCAGTATGTGGATGTGTACTTAAATCGACGGAGACATGCCACTTACAAGAAGAAGACATCTTTGAGATGTCTTTAATGTCAGTAAATGTCTAAGTTAATCAATATAAACAGCCCCGCGGTACAGTTAGCTAGATACCAGCATGCGAAACGAGAGGCCGCGGTTTCGATCCCCGCCTTGAGATAAAAGTATGATTCACAAATATTTGTTTCAGGTCTGGATGTTTGTGAGACCGAAAAGTTCTCGCAGTTTCTGATACCCACGACACAGTGGCGTGCCTAGGGTGTCAAACTAAGGCAAGCCCAAATGTTTATTTAGTAGCAGCATATTTTTTTTGGTACGTAGGACTAATAAATACCTACCGGTTAGTACTCACATTCACGTTTATAGCGTTATTTTATAAATAAACAATCGTTAAGTTCGTTATTCGGAACTATGTAAGGCAAGTCGGGCTTTCGGGCTTCTATGGAAGTACCGCCACTGCCACGACATAAGACTCCCGATTTATTGTCGGGTCAGAACTATGCATGATTGTTGGGTGTATTTATTTGTTTTACAAAATGATGCGTATAATTTATACGAAAGTGTAAACGACTACACTTCAATGGACCAAAAATGCCATGATGGCATAAGAGATGGTCATGCCGTTTTCCGTCACGGCATTTGCAGGTGTTTTCAGATCGGAAAGGAAGTAGCGTGATGCGATTCGCCGTCACGATATCCGTTCGTCTCCCAATGATTTGATACAAAATGTTTATATTTAACGGATATTTATAGATTAAATGATAACAATCACTGATTCATAAAAACATAACAGACGTTAACTGTCCCTAACCTATATCGATAAATTTTATTTATGTCTCCCACTCGCTCTACATGGACAAATGTATGTAACTAAAAACCGTGGTTTTTATTCGACCCCAAAAACCCTTGTGCGATAAAATAATATGAAGGTTTATACGGCAAAAGACTTTTATCTTAATGTAAAGTCGAAAGACAGCAAACTTATTAAAAAAAATATTCCGCAATACAAACCGTATAACCTGATAAGTTTTATGGTAATATATGTAGAATGAGCTCGGTTTTTTTATTATATCTTGTGATAAGAGTACAGCTGTGTGAAATTCGGAAGACGTCATCAGCATTGCGGGGCTTTCAAAGGATATGAATGCAGTGACGACTGCTTGGTAGGTCATGCGCTCCAGAGTCCTCGGATTTGATCCCCGTTTAGATAGACAGTGCAAATGTACCCGTTTGATAGCTGTCATCTACTTGGGTTTGTAACTATGGCCGAATGATTAATCTTGGCTGCAGAAATACTCATTCGGGTTGATATTTTTCGGAGTATATTTATTGGAAAATTTACACTGATTATGCTGTGAATATTGACTTTATGTAGTCACTGGTCTAGTAGCCTACCACCTATAAGGATCAAATAATCAATCAAATACTTAAGAAGGGTAATATAAAGAGCCCTCAAAACCGACGTGCATGCATGAAGAGGATTATATCAGTGGAGGAAGCGAAAGAGGTGTGTCTGGACCGTGGCATTTGGCGCTCTATACTCTCTGCCTACTCTAACGGGAGACAGGCGTGAGTTTATGTATGTATGTGGTCTAGCAGCATTTCCTACCAAATTCTCTAAACACTACTGTCAGCCTTCAGATATATTGGGATTCCCTTGTGTCTAGCGACAAAATAAACGATAAGTCAATATAAAAAATCTAAGCAACATGCTTTTTAACGAATCGAAAATGGCAGTCTCGTAAAATGCATATATATATACGTATATACCACGCCTACAATATGATGAAAGTTTTGCAAAACATTTTATCACCAATTCACGTATTGACGGTTCGCACATCCTTAAATAATTAACACTGTTTTACTCTAACACAAATGCATTAGTTGTCTTCATATATGGCTTTGATAAACTGATTATCATATCACGCCACACGATCTACGTCTCAATGGATCATAGTTTTAAAAATACGTAGATCTTGTCGATGCCGACTTTATAAACAAAAAAGCTACTTATAAAAAGTAGCCTCGTCTATTAAGTACTAACTGTTACAATTTATTTTGATTTCTAGTGTCAAAAAGTCAAAATGGTATCGCTGAAAACGGGGTGAAAGGAAAACATAGTTATTTTTACAATAATATCAGTATAGATTAGAGTTCGAGTTTCTTTTTGTAAAAGCGTACTTAAGTTTTATGAATAAGGCCTTAAAATAAACGTTAACGAATTTCAGAAACATAAATCCAGGTTTTTATGTATTTGAAGCTAGGAAAAAGAGACTGCATGGCATACAGGCTTCACCAATAAACTGAATGCGAATTTTATAGATGTCTACTAGGGTGTCCCAGCTTAGTAGGGCGATTTTTTTTTTCTCGAAATTAGATACGCATACCCTCTATATTTTTTCTAATTGACCCTAATAACTCAAATACGAAATATTATCGAAATTGGATAGCGGTAACCCGTGCCGACTTGATGGCAAAGTTTTAAGAAAAAAATTGTATGGTAATTGTAGAGCACATTTATAAAAACTTAATTTTTATTTTCAAAATTATATCCTATTTCACCGGTATTATATATTTATTATTTAAACAGGAATATTTGTGATATTTTAATCTTAAAGTTTTCTTTTTACTGTTAGGATAAATCACAGAAAAAGTTGCTTTAGTTTCCCTTTAAAGGTGACTTTTTCACGAAAATTTTGTATCAGTATAACTGCAATTTGCAGTATCACTAGCGACTTTTAGTGTCATTATTGATTTCTTAACTGCTTGAAAAGAAGTATAACTAGTCTGTGAAGTAAGCAACTCATTGAGAAAAGTGTCAAAATTTTAAAACGATTGAAGAAAAGCAAGACTAGTTTTTGATCGAAATAAAGTCGTTTATGTCTTTCTAAAAAAGTAAATCACGCAGATATCTTTCCAGGGGATATGAATTGATGGATCGTCTTTAGTTAAGCTTTAAAATATTATAATTTTTGGTTCCTGGTCTCCATCATAGTGATATAGAGACAAGACAGCTACTTCATGAACCAAAGGCCAAAAATGCTGAAAAATATTCTGTATAGTCATTTCTGAGTTAATTTTATTGACAGTTTCCCAGGGTTTCAAAGTATTAGGCAAACATAAGTCGTGGTAAGGTGCCGTCACTGATAATATACAATGCATCCAAGCCTTAACATGGTATATAGCGATGCAAATCTAGATGTCTAATAGTGCGACTTTTTATTAGTAATTTACAATTATAAAATAAGTTACGACATTTTTAATCAATTAACTGCTTCGGCCATCATGGTGTCTGGTACATAGAACTTGGAGATCGAATAGTCAATTTTCTTTCTGTATCACCACCAAAGAATATGATTATAGCTATAACTGTTAATTCTTGATAGCCAAGCCTTAAATTTCCTTCATAATTCTGTCCGGTAAAACAATGTATATCTAATTATATAACTATATCTATTGTCTAAATTTATTTTTATCAATTAAAGGGCACTGGCGTGTGCAATATACAAAAAGTAGCCCAAGCTTGTAACAAACTCTTGACGACACTGTATGAACACATCTTGCGATTTTTCCGCATTATTTGTTGATCTCTTCAGAGTCGGTATAAGGCAACTTATTTCTTAAAATTAGTTTATTAAAGCTTAAATAGGCATATAAGCCCTTTAACAAAAAATAATTAATCTCGAATAGTTAGATTTGCGATTTCCAAAATTCAATTTTACTTCACGAATTTTATTAAACAGAACTGCCAATATTTGCTCTTTACAGAGAAGTTTTAAGCCGTTATTTTAATGTTTTGCACCCCCCTATTAAAATTTGCCTTTGAAATCTTAATCTGACATATTGATTAAACAAAAAGAGGCGTTTACCAATACAATAAACAAGCAACCACGAAACTTCCATGCGAATATTGCGACGCGCCGAAGTTCATACAAAGTATGTAAGTACTGAAACACATGAATGCAAGTCGGCACGGGTTGCAGTGGTCCTAAGTTCATGAAATTTTATTTATGAGTGTTTTAACACCATTCGAAAATAATTAGAGGGTATGCGTTGACAAAAAAAGATTTTGATTTTTTTGGGACACCCTAATGTCTACGATATTTTTTATTGATTTAAGATATAGGCATTGTTCGACAACAACTTTGTATAAAGTGTAGGAATGTAACCTGTGTATTAATAAAGTCGTGACAAAAATATGTCATTATTTCCGATAGTTCGAAACTTCCCAAAAGCAAAATCGCTAGTACTTTGTTGGGTTAATGACTTTCCTGTTACGTAGAATTATCGTCGCAACTACACAACTATCTTGCAACAGTTTCTGATTACTCAACTTTTGACTCATGTGCAATTACGGTTACTTTCTAAAAACGGAAATATGTTTTTCAAAGCGTTTTCAACTAACCTATATATAATGTCGGCGAGACCGCAAGACTAACATTATTTTTCAAAAATGACAACCCTATGGCCAAGTTAGCTACACAACAGCTTGCAATACTAGAGGCCGCGGAATGGATCCCTGTATCATCAATTATTTGTTTCGGGTCTGGATGTTTGCGAGAAGAAAAGTCTTCTGTAATTTCTGAAACCCACAATTCGTATCTTATTCAACATTCGCATCTTATTGTATGATTAGAACTATGTATGTGATTTTGAAGTATATTTACTAAGATATTTATTCGCAAGGATTCAAATATAGCAATATAATATAAGTATTTTCGTGTTGTTGAATTGCTATAATAGAAAAACGAGTTTTGGGCTATAGAAGTGATATAATATTTTCGAACGGCACGGACTCCACAAATATGCTCGAGAAACGCCTATATTCCTCACATACGCAAAACACATCGAAATGCAATTTAACCCCTTCCCACCTTTTCGCATACCAGGATTTATAAGCAAAACTCCTCTTACATGAAAACATCCCCACACAAACCTGTTGCACACACAATATGGTCCAGTATTGTGTTGCTTGCACATGCGTTAGTCATTATAGCGCGGCCTCCTCATTATATCATATTGCGCGTTATCTGTAAACACACCTCCAAGTTTCCGTTGATTCATAGGCTGTACGAAATGACCTATCTTAACCTTTGCCCACCGTCTTAAAGTCCCATTACTCGTAGAACCTAAAGGATTTTTTTATTTGCTTTTTTTTTTATTGTTTGACATATTTTCCCCACACTTTTATGTTGCAATGTTCTCCACAAATATTATGGTTAAATAAACGACAAACTAGTATGTCGAGTTTAAGACATTTTTTTTTATTACTAACTGTGGATTACGAACTTTTTTGACAGGCTTTTACGACCGGTAACTTTTCTTTAAAATATATTAATTACCCTCGATGTACAAGATAGCCGGTACGATCCCTTAGTCATAAAATATTAGGTATAAGTATAACTGATCTTCCTTACGGAAATTCCTTGACGTTTTGACGTCAACAAAAGGCGTGTCGAGAAAACATATTATCCTCTTAAGTACATTTAATTGCAGATAAAAGACCAGGATCTTCATCTTTATGAAAAAGGTTCGACGATAGAACATAATGATGAGTATTAAAGTTCATAGTTAGCTTGTATCAATTAGATTAACATACAATATAATTATGCACTCGAATCATGAATAACAACTATATTGTAACAATTTAAATAAAACGCAATAAAATGTATAATCAGATACTATTATGCAATAAACTTATGATGTTTAATTCGTTGTTATTGTTCCGCCAAATTTCTATTAAAATATTACTAATTAATTTATGGCCTGTAAAAAAATCAACCGAAAAAATGATCAATACTTTTCCTATATATAAATCTTCTATTTAGAAAACTAGTATCATAAAATGCGTCACTTTATTAGAGGAGGAAAATTTTCAAACAATTTCCTATCAAAATACTTCCGTGATCTCGTCATTATCCTTAGTTCCTTTGCCTATCAATTAAAAATTACTTACGTCATCGTACATATACGGGAAGCACTTAAAGGAAAGTAATATGGCGTCGTTGTCAACCATTTCTATTTTTCACTTCACTAAAACTGTTCACGCGTTCCTTAGCTTTGCGACACGGGCACATTCACTAAGACTGTATCTATTTTCCTTAAGCCATGTTCTTATATATCGAAGGAATTTTATGTCGTTCGTCGATGGATTTTTAGGGAAATCACATGCATGTTTTTTGTAACGATTTTTGATAACTTGTTTAACTTAGGCGAAATGGAAATACGTCCTACAAAGATTTACGATTAATCTCTTGCCCTTCGTAAAATCTTTGGTAACGTAATCAACTTTTTTGTGCTTAAATATCTCAATAGTATTGGAGACTAAAATGTATGTTTTTTAAAATGACACGTAATGGTATGTCAAAAGAAGAAAAGAAAGATTTCGGAAATTTACGAATCTCCTGGTTCTGTATGGCCACTTTTGATATCTAATAAGTCATAGTTAGAGTAATGTCAAGGCGTGCAAAATGAAAAAATATAAGAATATAACCTAATGTTATCTTTCGAGAATATTAATATATACTTTGAAGTATAATAGCATAGTATAGTATTAACACGAACAAGTAATTAATGCTATAATCTTCGCACGATGAAAATTACGGCGACATTTCCTTATACAAACCAGTTTTTCTTCTTTCAAATGTTTTAGTGTTACGTACGCAATAGTAAATGCCCACATTCCATTTGGGATGTTTAGAAAAAGTAAAACACGTTCCATTTATCAAAGGATGTGTTGTCCAAATAGGTTGTTATGCTGTAGAACTTTATAAAAAACGCAGGATTTACTAGTTGCTAATTCTATCAATTAGGTTTTTTTCATATACTACAAGTAAAAGTATGTGTAACTATTGATTATTATTTGTGTGTATTTTCGGTAGACAAATAAGAAAAAAGTTTTTTCTATGTGTCAAATTTTTAAGTCATTCTGATGTGATGCGTTTGCCAAATAATAAAAAATCTTAATTTTATTATAGGTTAATTATATCGATTAAAACAGTTGCTTTCTTATTAGTCGCAAATATTATTCTGATCGCACAGAATTAGTCCTAATGTTCTTGTGAATTAAACATACAAAACAACAGTTCTCATGAGAAAATGGTAATAAATTCTTCCCTTTGCGGGTCTGCTACTCCATAGAAGCCGTAAAATAATCATAAACCTGTTTTATTTCGTTTCTGTATTGGCGGGAAAAACCACAGGTAGAGTTTATTGACCCGTTAGCAGATGCAAGAAACTGCAACCAGGATGCGCAACGAGCTTAATGACCTTATAAATAAACAGGTATAGATTTAGTAAATCTATCCATATATTCATAGCAACAGCCTGCCTGATAGTGTAAGACAGTGGTACCAAAACCTTCGAGCCGACTTTTTGTATCGAAGTTCTATGTATTTGGCGTAGCCTTCCATTTCGCGAAATACCGATATTTGATTTTAAGGTCCATCTGAATTTTCGGTTTATTCTTACTACTTTTATTTGACTACTCCTTTTTATCACCGTGAAGGAGTGACGCAAGAAACTTCCTTAGCAACAATTACAATACTATAACTATACTCGTATCTTATAATTTCAAGTTGGTATAATTTCGAAATGTTATCAATATGCGTTGGGTTTTTAACGTTCCTTTCACCAATAATGCCTTCAAAGAATACAAAAAATCAAAAGCAAGACGCATAGGGAAAGTCCCAACTGGGTTATTTTCCTTCTTAGTTTTATCTTTATTTTTTTAGTTAATAGGCATAATATTGTGCGAAGTCATTTTATATAAGCCCATTTAATAGTATTTTCTCTGATTACTGCTTTGCAAAAATTGCATTTAGAAATTGGGCGTAAACTAACGCTTATAATCCTTATTAGTCCATTGCATGATTGATACTACATGAGTTCTTTGATGATTATTTCTCTGTCAGTATGAAGCATTCCAGTAATTATTGTAGTTATTATTTACGTAAACTCATCGTATTATTATGTACAAGAGTTCTAGCTTTGTAATGGTAAAATATCTACAATTTGAATGAAAAAATAACAATGCGAACAAACCGCTAAAAATGTGTCATGTGTTGAACACTTTTATTTATGCCTAAAAAAAGTATCTAAATATTGTATATATAAGTCATGAGCCATCTTAACAACTAAGAGAGGTTAGGCCTTAGTCCATTCTATTGGCCTAGACTGAATCAATAGACTATAGACCTAAGGAATTCCATAAAGAAATGTACATAAGTATGTCGTTATTATTCGCACGTGCATATAATTTTAATTATAATTGTACCTAAGTATATGGGTTTATCACATATAGTGCACACGATGTAGGAAGGAAATTACCCAAGTGCAATTATTTTCACGCTACGTATGGTAATATGGCTACTTGTAATGTGGTTGTAGGCAGTCGTAACACTGAAGGCGAGTATGTAAATAAAATACTGGCTTTAAGGAATACAAGACGTATTTCGCCGTTTTGAGTTTTAAATATACAAACAAAGTATTTGGAAGACGAAAAATGCTTAGCTGATGGGCTTAAACAAAGAAAATTATAGAAACTTTCCCCTATCATTTAGAAGGTACTGTTGTGAGTTTGTAAGGTTGGACGTATAAACAGAATCGGTTCCACTGTTTTAAAGAAAAAAGTAGTATCATGTACTTAAATATGAAAATACAAATTGTTTGCGTCTATTCATTTGAAAATGTTTTTATCTAATTCTTGATTCTGCAGGAGATTTCGTGAACTCTTACGCCTTCAGATTAAAAAGGTGACTGCTAAATATGATTTGCTAAATGTCTCGTTCAAGATCTACGCTCTCCTTTCGAAGTCAGTTACCAACAATACTCTGTTCTTCACCATCTCTATCAAAAGCACCTACCTACTGCGGCAATTGTTTTTTACATTAACCACGAAATATTATCAGAGTGTACGTCATTACCCTGTGAATCAGGATTAAATTGTCCTTCAACAGCAAACATAGGAACCGGAATACAAAATGCAGTCTAGATCGGTACGTGAGCGCCGCCGCGTGCGACACGCCGACGATCAGATACCGTGACGAGCATGGCAAATGTTTTCCTCGAACATTACGCATCTTCTGTACGATTATCTTTATTTTTCTAAATTGTTTCCTTAACACGTAGTACATTAACTAAATTTTGTGGGCTTAGTTATTCATCCATATCGTTGTAGTATTTACGATTGTTGATGTTGAATTACAAATTGTTGTCCGCCACCTATGGCTGTAGAAAGTACTGTGTTTGCCACCATCAGGATATTAGCATGTTTAAAGTTGGACACAGTCTTATTAGAAGGCCTAGGATATGACAGTCATTGGACGTTAAACCGGCTCGTATGGCTATGATCATAGGAAAGACAGAAAACCTAGTTATCAAAAAAAGATTATTGTAGGCAGACACCAGCCTGTCAAACAAGAAAACAAGTCACAATTGTGCCGACTATCAAGAAATTTACTGTTAGTGCGGTCGATATCTAGTACCAAATAGGTCTATTAAGAGATGAGAGTCGCTCGCAATTTGATCCTCTTTAAATATAACCTGTTTGGAGATATGCTGTGTTCCTTTGCCATGTCAATATAAAAACAACTTGATAGCATTCCATACAATAATGATAAGCTGCTTCAAGTCCCGCTAAAAGGACTAAGGTACATAACATAGTACATAAATATGTATGAAGATATTTAATTTCTTATTTATATATTCATGTATCTGTACTGTGACTACATGCATTACAGCGGGAGGATATAACTACAGAGGAGTAGCTAAATTCAAATATCTGGGCTGCACAATAACTGATACCAACACGAGAGAAGAGGATATTGAAATCCGTGCACAAAATAGTCTCCGCTGCAGTGCTGCTCTAGATAGAGTCCTGACCTCCAAGCTCCTTAGCAGATCCACCAAAATTCGCATATATAAAACAATCATCAGGCCTGTTCTAATGTATGGTTGCGAAACCTGGACGCTAACACAGAAAGAGGAAACTAAGCTCCTAGTAACAGAGCGAAAAATATTGCGAAGGATTCTTGGACCGACCAAAAGAGATGACGGAACCTGGAGGGCAAGGAAGAATTGCGAAATTGAAGAACTAGTAGCTGAGCCCAACATCATTGGCGAAACGAAGTCACACAGAATTCGCTGGCTCGGCCACGTGACCAGAATGGGAGACAATCGAGCTACCAGACGGGCCTACTTGGGACTTCCGAATGGACGGCGACCTGTAGGGCGGCCGAGGTATCGTTAGAAGGATCAAGTCGAGAAAGACTTGTGCGAACTTCGCGCGATCCCATGGCAAGAAGCAGCACAGGACAGGCCTAAATGGCGTCTCTTGGTGTCGGAGGCCAGGACTCATTTTGGGTCGTTGCGCCGTGATAAGTAAGTAAGTAAGTAAGTAAGTACTGTGACTAAAATTTTGCGTACCAAAGTGATAATTAAATTGTAAGCAATTTATGTATAATCCACTTCGAAATTAGGTTAAATTATGAAATTTATATGCAAATAATGATTGCTCAATACAGTTGTTATCTACAAAATGCGGTGTAAATTACTTAAAGTTTTTTTTTTTCACTTGGAAATACGCAACCGAATGTCCACAGATTCGTAAGTCACGTAAAAACCCGGCGTCCATTTTAAGTAATGGCTTTTGTTTTTGGTTACGTAATGGAGATTGTTTTTTGGAAGTAGTTTATGTAATGAGCAGTAGTTTATAGTTGGTGCAGGGGATCACGACCCTCAGCAATGAGGAAAACGACGCGAGGAGGGAGGAGGAGGAGTAGTTTATACAATTTATTAAACAGATATTAAGGACTTTATAAAACGAAAGCGTTCTTGCCGAGAGGCTCGACGGTCGCGGTGCAAACTCCAGGCACACACCTCTAACTTTTCGAAGTTATGCGTGTATTCACAATGAACTATCACTTGCTTATTTAACCTAAACGATATTAGGAAATTCTTAGGTGTGTAGTTAGCCTATCCACATTAAGGCAGCTTGGTGGACTAGTCGAAGAGGAGACCCGTGCCCAGCAGAGGGACGTATATGGGCTGATGATGATCATATATTAAGGATTTTATAAATTGAACGAGTTATTGTAGAAGCGGGTAATACATTAAGCCGTATTGCCTCTTTGGTCCTAAGGCATTATTATTCAGCATGCGATCGAAATCTCCCGCGTAAGCAAATCATTGGATTTTCCATAAGGATATTAGAATATTGAACTTGGTTTAAAAGTAACCGTTTAGCAATGGGTATCATAAGCCACGAGACTTTTTGCCATTGGCCAATTAGTAAATTTTGTCCAACTTTATCACGTTGGTTGACCCTCTGTCTTTCATACTACTACAGTAATTTGACAACACCGCGCTTAATTCATTGAAAATAGGTAGTATCCAACAAAAAATGACAAAGATCGATGAACCATCAACAATCTAAAAAATTATGTCATGCCGAAGACTCCAGTTTTTTCGTTATTTTTGTCGTCTTCTCTATAATCACGAAGTAATTTAGTAAATTACATAACAGCACAGTCTCGCACTTGACCAAGTTTTTTCTTAAATTCAAAGTAGCGATGAAAAATGTGCCAACTGCCTACCAGCCTTGATACGATTCGTCAATTGTTCAACTCAAGGCAAATGAGCGCTGTGGGGCAAGATAACAACCGTTTCTATTCTCAACTTAAGTGTATTTTAAGAATAATAAAGTTAGGAAGATGAGCAAATAATTTCTTCGAATAATAATAGAAAATGAACATCTAAAGTGGTATTGTAATAGTAGAAGAAATTTTCTGTGTGTTATTGTTCCATCCTTTTACTGCTGACTTGATTAGGACGTTTTTAAATAGGCCTTTAGAAGGGATCGTAGTTAAATAAATAAGCATATAAAAAATGAGTACTGAAAGAAAATGTGGAAGTCATTGGGGGAGGCCTATGTCCAGCAGTGGACCACCAATGGCTGATATGATGATGATGATGATGATGAAAGAAAAAAATAGTAACATTTAAATTATATGTTACACAACTTTGAAGTAAGCACATTACACTTGATTTCCTAAGTCGCGCAAATAATTACTATATCCAGTAAACAATCACAAATACAACTCTTCAAATACAGACTCTTACTAAGATAAATATAGACTCGTCAAATTGCAATAAAAAGCAGTGTCGTATCAAACTGCAAATATATTATTATCAAACAACAAACACAAATTGGGTGATTTCGCGGAATATTCATGTCTAAATTAGATAACCGTATTGGCTAAACTAATGCATTCACAAATAAGTAGGTATTGATTATAATAATATATGCTAATGTTGCTGTACGTATATTAAAAAAAGAATATGAATTCATTGCGAAAATAGCTTCAATTCATATACCTAGTAGAACTTTTTGTTTTGTGAGTTTTGGTCCCACGAGGCAACATGAGTCAAGGCAATTCTCATTTTTGAGCAGGTTTTCAGACTCCGTGTTGCTAGTGAGAATTTTCTGATGGAAAAATTCAATTTCTTCGACCCGGGCCGACCTCTAGAACATATGGCACATACTCGTGTCACGAGATTACGAATTACATATAAATTAATTTTATTCGTGGGTGTGTTTACAAACGCAAATTCCGTATTAAAACTAGACCCGGAATTTCGGTGTTCTATTCAAATATTTGTTAGTGTGTTTGTTAAACTTCGCAATCTTTTAATGCAAACACCTAAATACGTCAATTAGTCGTGTTTTTAAGCTGTTTTAGTGTTGTTGATTGTCCTGACTTAATCAGTAAGTAAAATAGTGTCTTATAAGGCGGTTGTCAATCTTGACTTACTCGTAGTTAGCAAAAACAAAGCGAAATAATACCTACATCTTGCATTACAGTGGTCATACCATGGACGTAATATAAATACATAAAATTTAATTCAGATATGACGACATGATGGGCTCGAGGTTTAGGGACCCGGTCGAGAAAAGTCAAAATAAATAATAAATAAATAAATACACCCAACAGTCACATACATAGCTCTGACCCCACACTAGGTTACAAGACCTGTGTCGTGGGTATCAGACACTACGAGAGACTTTTTCGGTCTCACAAACACCCAGACCCGAAACAAATATTTGTGGTTCACACAAACATTTGTCTCGGTGCGGGGATCGAACCCGCGGCCTCCGGTTTCGCAAGCTGGTGTCTAGCCAACTGCGCCACGGGGGCTGTCAAAAGGTCAAAAGGTTATATTTTCGATCCCTGAAGCGGTCAAAATATCACTATTATGTTTAAAAACAAAGTTTGTTCAAAAGTTTACCAAACCCCGGAATAAAACCTAGGATTTCTAACAGCACTTGCACAAACAAGTTCATGTTGATCCACAAGGATTAAACAAGGATATAAGCCGCACAACCTGTACTTCGGATTCATCTCAAACCAGTTGTAATGCAATGTGTGAGTCAAGGACACTACGTCACTTGGCATGCACCGCGCAGTCTGCGTAAATGGCTTAGGGCACAATAAATAACTACGCAGTTTTATTCAAATATGTATATCAGACCATATATGCACTTCTGTGGAGGCATTAGGCGTTGGACGAGTGCGAACTGGCGGACTACACACTTAAGAACATTATTTCGAGAACTGAACTGAACAGAACTTTAGATATATGGGTTTCTTCAAAATATATATACTATATAGGGATATTCAAGGTATCGCCGTCCACTGCTGAACGTAGGCCTTCCCAAGAAAGCGCCAACCACCCCGATCCTGAGTAGTATTAATTGTCCATTCTTTTCCACATTTCCACATTTCTTAAGTCGTTCTATAAAATGTTTTTCTTAAAATCAGATTTTTGTGCCAGGAGTTTAAACCCGCGATCGCTAAAACCCCAAACACGTGATCGCTGAGCCTCAGTTCCGGGGTTTCGATCTCCGCATCGAAACAAATGCTTCAGATATCCACAATTGTTTGTTTCCAGTCAAAATATTTAGAATCAAAAGTCTTTCGTAGTTTTTATGGTCAGGAAACAAGCTAGCAGATATAGTGTATTTAGTCTTTTAAGAAACTATTAATCAGTATAATCAGTAAAACCATTGCTGGTGCATACATTGTTCTCGAGAGATTTCCTTACATTTTCCTTGTTACGCAATCTAATAATGAGTGCTGTCGGAATCGCTTCTCGCATATCAATTGATTGGAAGTGCATAAACACAATACGCAGTCTAGTATCGATTGTTTTGTTATTGTTGATATTGACCTCTGATCATTTTCATTCCACTGGATCTATGTGGCAAAACACGTCTCAAACTAATTAGTCTGCAAAACGATAATTCTTTGACAGTAATTGCATTTGAGGAAATTGAAGTCATCTCTGCTGTCGTGTTTCCTTCGGTAAGTGATTATTAAGGACATGCTAAAAGCCATTCACCCATTTTTATTATGCCGTTCTGCTTGGACGTATTTCGTACGATGAAGATTTTTAAATACATTTTCCTTTACTAAAAATAGTATCATTAACGATCTGATCAATGTCTACATTACATACATAATATGCTGACTTTGACCTTCCACAAGGACACTTACTTTATTTCTTTTTAATCAAAACATGACTTTTTTCTAAATACTTTTATCAATTATATTTTTTTAGGAATTGATGGCTGATAGACATGTAACTTCCTTTTAATATGATCAAACACTTGTTCGATATTCAAAACAACGTTTTAGAATTTAAATATACCTAGACTTGTGGTCTCGTTAACTTATAAGGCAATAAGTAGATCCTATTGAGTAAATTATTTGTGTCGCTTCGTGTACTATTCTAATTATCACATACGTAGTATAACAAGGTGTTAGCGATAAATAAACATTGTGGTTCACGCCGTTTTACACGGAAAAATTACCATCGGAATTATTACATTTGTGCGTAATTTATTTGTGTGAAACAGCTGATGATTTCAATAAGTTTAATTTGAAAAGCAATAGAAAATATGGATAGAGTATAGATTATGTGGTGTAACGGCTAATTTGCCTAATAATCTAGAGGTCGGGAAAAAAGTTACTTGGTTTTCAATAGGCATGTGTTAGTAGCAACACTGAGTCTGGTAATATGCCCGAAAAACAGCCATAGGCTCTTCCCTTATAATGAGTGATTCATACTTGGCGAAATGCGGGTGCAGAAATGCATGTCTACCTACCCCTTTGGGAAATACAGATGTGAGGCTTTGTGTACACTATTTTCACACTGGCACGGTTAACTGACTGCTAGACACCGGATAGTAAACGCCTTTTGGGTCCTTACTATTTCAATTAATAGGATGTTTTATAGACGCTAGGGATATCAGGAGTTCTATTCTAAACTTCTTCTTAAATTTATAAACTGATGTACAGAAAAGTAGTCGTCAAATTAAATTAGTATTAACGTTGTATTAAGCGTTACGAGCACCTTGTGGTGCTCGTCTAAGACGGTGTTCAAAATGGGTTTGAAAACCTAATGCCTAGAATATTCGGAATAAGTTGCGATAATTGAAAGGTCCGATGATGGTCCACAATGGATGGAAGTTTTTTGTTATTACAATGTAAATAATATCAATCACACGTCACTCAATTGATTCCCTAGCGAACTTTGCTCATGTAATAATGAGTGCCATTGACAATGAAATGTTAAATTGAATGAATGTCAGCGGCACGTGCTGTCGATTCATACTTATTGATAAATTGTCGCAGGTCGCGTGCCTTTGTATATCCATCAACATATGAACACTGTTGAAAATATATCCTGTACTCAGTAGAACCGCAGAGCCTGGAAGTGTGGGCGACTGTATAAAATCTCCGCATAAAACTGAGTATATTAGGTGTACAAATAAGTTTCCGCCGTTTTATTGTAGATAGATTTTATTGAAGTTTCGATCAGGTTTCGCAGAAGATAACCGGCTTAAAAAATAGTTTGGACATTCAAGAACAACATTACCTATTAATATCATTGATTTTATATTGGTAAAATATAATTTTTATAAGTTGAAAATGTCAAAATTTGAGCCAAGTAAGCGTCATTTGCGGGAAATATTAGTTTACTTCTTTAATTTAAAGAAATCTGCTGCTGAGGCGCATCAATTGCTCTTAGAAGCATATGGTGAGGGTGCTTTGAGTGAGAAAACGTGTCGAGAGTGGTTTCAAAAGTTTAAAAATGGTGATTTGGACGTAGAAGATAAAGATCGCAGTGGAAGGCGATAAATTTACGAGGATGCAGAATTGGTAGATTTATTGGATGAAGATTCATCTCAAACTCAAAAAGAACTTGCCCTAACATTAAAAGTCACTCAGCAAGCAGTCTTCTATAATAAATATTTAATTTGTGTTAAAAAACGGCGGAAACTTATTTGTACTCCTAATATTTCGGGCGATATTTAGGAAGTGTATCTGTGTCTAACTCCTGGGAGTATAGGATATTTTATGAAAATTATAATTTGTGATGATTAAGTAAAATTTTTAATCTGTTGTGAAACCTATTAAATTTAGTTCATTTTTGCGCTAAGAGATGGCGCTGTTTAATTTATACGCAAACAGGTTGTTAAGGTTATAATTCAAGGCATTGTTACAAAAACAGTTTTTCTACAATCGCGAATTACATCCTGCGTTTATTACGAATACACATAAGTCACAATATTTTTCTAGTTATGTTTACGGTTGTTTAACATCAATACATCATTTACTGCGGACAAGCGACGTGAGTCAATGGACAAACAGACAGCCGTGAATAAAGACTCCTTGTGTAATCATCATGTTCACACCGTGACACTACAACAATATGCCACGGCTCGGAAAAAAGTTTTTTTTAGTAGTCTTCAATGGACAATAACTTGCTATGCCTAAGGCTCGGCACAAAAAAATAATAAAAACTCAATTCCACATTTTTTGCTATCAAATTATTTTTCCGAGTGTATGTTCAATCAAAAAAATCTTTAAATTCAATACATAGATCTGATCCTTAATAGCAAATTAAGTCTAACCAAAATATATAAGAGGCTTTTTGGCCTCACAAACACCTACAGTCAAAACAAATATTTTTGGATTATTCAAATACGTCTCGAAGAATCAAACCCATGACTTCTCGTTAGTCTTGATTTAACCAACTGCGCAATGGTTATAGTCACATAATGACCAACTTTAGAGATAAATGCTTTAATGAAGGTAATTTAATCTTCGTAATATATAATACTGTCCATGGTCTATGAAAAAAAAAAAAATCAGGTATAAATATCCACCATGTAAAAATAAACCCTTTTATAAAATAGCAAAACATTCGTTCACATTTTACTATGTTTATAGTACTAAAAATTCTTACGAAAGCCCAAGCACTAACGTTGTTAAGTACTTAAACGCCCAGTAACTACTAAGTAATGAAAATTTCATCACTCAAGGCAATTAAGGTCTGTGGGTAAACACATAAAGGGAACTAGTATTTATACATGTGTAGTATGTACGCATTATGTAAAGTCATTTACATTAGGGGTCGTATTATGTAGGATAGTAATTTTAATACTATCTGCTTCAATTACTAATTAAAAATTTTAGATGACTTTGGAAACTACGTGGGGTTTCTGTTCCTACAAATACCCGAAATGAGGATTACTGAATATATTTTTGTTTCGATGATGAAAATGATTGTATTCATTGCTTTAACGTACCCCCACGTTTAGCTTAGAATTATTTATAACAATTTTATTTTAACTTTTGGAGTAAACAAATAAATACATCTAACAGTCACATACATAGTTCTTAGTTCTGACCACACACTAAGATACAAGTCTTGTGTCGTAAGTATCAGTAACTACAAGAGATTTCGGTGTCACACACACGTTCAGACCCGAAACAAATATTAATGGGCCACACAAACATTTGCATCAAAAATAAAAAATCGTTAAATCATGAACAGCATACATATATTAACTACGGGATGGAACAACGGTACAATAAAGTAGGGATGTTCTACTTTTACGCCAGAAGAATCATTTTCAAGTCGACCGAATTACTCTCGAAGCAAAAACAAAGGTTCGAGGCCTAAATTGTTTCGGGTTTAATCACCGCACGGACAAATAATTGTGTGACCTACAAATTTATGCATCGGAGTAAGTACATTTTGAGAAAATGTTCCTCATTTTCGTATACCTACTAATTCCTTTTAAAAACTCTTGATAAACAGATCTATATGACGATTTTTCAATAACAAAATGTAAAACATGAAAACGATACTGAAATCGTATTTGGAACAAATAAAACGTTTAATAACAATTGCTACATCCATTTACAGGTTACAAAGTCAACAGAGCAAATTGAATCAACAGCAATACTGCCAATTAAAGTTCATTGGCTGGTTATAAAAAACAAAAGGCATTACAACCGAACTATCTTCGGCAAAGCAAATTGTTTGTAAAAAATACCATGTTCGCGCACTTGTTTCGAAACGAGCCGTTCCTTTCAACGCATACAATAACTATTGTGGGTCAGTGAACAAAATACCCAAACCTGTGTTACATGTGCCTACATACTTGTGTCTACTCATAGTCATAGTTTAAAAAATTGGAATAAAATTAATACTTATATCCCAACAAAAGCATCACGAAAACGGGACACTCAATTTAGCTTAATTATTTATTGAAGATTAAAAAAACTATGTCCTGCATGACTTGGTACAAATATATGTCACATACATATGTCCCTGGGGAAAAAGGTGCGCAGCAGATATAAAACTTTGATGTTTCACACAATGTATGTATGTATTCACAATGAAATACGCACTTTCATGGGTTTAACTTCAGGAATAAATTCGTTTTCTCCACAAGATATTTAAAGGTATGATTCGTTCTTCATCTTGCAAAAGGCCAGTGTCTACCGCATCAAGGACTAACAGCTCTCTGCTGTTAAGGAAGCCTGTGCCCAGCAGTGGAACATTTATGGGCGTTTATAATAGATACTTATACGGAATCTTCCTCAGAGATGCATTTGCAGTCAATAAACGTGATTCTTGCGCATTGAACTGTGAGCGAATGCCAATTGGGGTGAATAGAAGCCAAATTGGTTTAATTGACTAGTTAATGTGTAGTTTATATTAATGAAATATACACTCATTACTTAATACATTTACTTTGGATAACACTTATTAAAACTAAATTAATTGCTAACGAAACATAACACTTTCACTTTTAAATTTTATAATATACTTTATTTAGGGTTCTCTATTATTAATCCTGAAGTGCTAGCACGATCTTATTGGCGTAAGTATAAAAAAATCCTATTCAATAGTAATTTTAATATATACCTAATCTAAATATCTTGCTTCTTTCTCGCAATAGCAGTTGTTTTTCCTAAAATCCTATTTTTTATAACACAGCATAATTAAATAAAACACTACCACAAAACATATATTATATCGAATAAATCGATTTCACATTTGTTAACGAGAAAAATGAGTGTAACAACATAAAGTCAGATGTGTAATGATTGCATTTATCGTAGATAACGCAAGATATGATGACCGATTAGAGATCATGTACTAAACTTGCGTGACACTGGTCCGAGGGAAATTATAATTGCAGTCGTCGTTCATCTTACTAAGTTTTTTCTATGTCTTATCTCTTAGACAATGGTTTATCGTCGTGGCTAATGACGACTGACTTAAAACACGAACAAATGCTACAAATCAAATAGACCTGACACGACAGATTCATTCTTATGCCATGACAAGTGTTATTAAATTACGGAATTTGATTGACTCGGCAAGTAGTTCGTGTTTTTTATACGTCGGTAACTGACAAAAATGAAACTTAAATTTAATTTATCCATTAGGAAATTCTTTGTAGCAGGACGAAGTCTGCACATTTTCTAGAACGGGAATAGGTTCACGCTTTGTTATGTGGAACTTAATTGGCAAAAGATGAGTTTAGAAATTAAGTTCACTCTACTTGATCTCAACTAAATGTATACATAAATTTATTATTCCATTTTCTACAACAACAAAATGGTTTCCCAACTACAGTGAACTAGAGTCCGTGCTACCACTCAAGTCTGCTAACCGCAGTGCTGTAATTGAATAATGGAAAGTTGCCAGTATAAGCAAACTAATCTATAACTCTAACACAATATTCCACGGCAATCCGCTCTGGGCCAAGTAGTTGTTAGGTTAATGTCCATTCCATCTTGGAAATATGGGAGGTAAGTACCCAGAGGGATGTACGCGGGATGTATGCGTTCAGGATGACAAAAAGTTATACTTTACATAATTAATTTATTGCACATATTTTAATTTCACGGGAATAAACAAGAACAAGAAGACAGGACACAAGATGAAAGGGTCCTCAACTCTTTACTTAATCTATGTATTATATAATATATTCAATACAGATTACAAGACTTCAATTATGAGGCGTACTGTATATATCCAGAACTAGGCTTTTTCTCATTTGCCACGAATAGAAGTCCTTAACGTCATAACTTCTAAGAAAAATACGGGTGAAAACATACAATACGTATCATAATAAAAAATCTAATAAATATGATTAATGCAACATTCACATACATACGTATCAGAAACTACTTCGACTTAAGACTTTTCGGTCTCACAAACACCCAAACCCGAAAAAATGTTTTTCGGTGCTGACACCAGCAGCCTCTCGTATCGCAAGCTGATTTCTAGCCAACTGTGCCACGGGGCTGTCAATAATTCGGTACAAACATTATATTTGGAAGCTGCGAACCCAACAAGTTCGTGATATTGCATTGCACGGCGGAAATCAATCGCTAAATAATCAACAATTCCAATAATTTCAACATCGCATTGCCAACGCTCATGAATTAAATATTATGGGAGCATCTTCAACTGTCAACTCGATTCCGTTGAGACAATTGCTAATACATTTATGAATTTATAGTGCTATTTTTTCAATAAAATTTTGCTTTTAAAGGGCGATAAAAAAGACAGTTGTGATAACAAAAATAAATACATAAGTATTACTTTTTTATAGTTTTATACACCAACAAGAAAACTTCCTTCGCATAAAATTGAATCGTTTTCCCTAGCATCCTATTTAAATAAAAATTCAATCTGTCCCAAGCGATGCTCAATTTTATCGTGAAAATTGCGATGAAATCTGTTTAATAGTTCCAGACTTTTCGTTTAGTATTTCTATAGAGAGAAATTGTAATGTAGGACCGATATACATAATAATATATTTGGATTAATATTCATCTATATAATGCGTACCTCGTATTAACTCAATATTTATGTAGGTATTCATTTTTCCTTTTTCAAGCATTCTATCCAAACGGTATTTTGCATAAAGATGTATGCCGTTACTTGGGTTTCATATTATACATTCCATTGCAATGTATACGCAGCTAGTATGCCGATTTTACGACTCCGACATAGCTATGAAGAAATCGAAGACATGTAGGCAATAACTATTAACAAGTAGACATACAAGCTCGAAATGAGAAGCCTAATTGACTATACTCATATCTAGAGACCGGATTGTATGCGAGATAAAAGGATTGAAATATCCACGCATATTTGAATTTTAAATGCAATATGCACTAAAATTGGTTGAATATGCATCAGTAACGATATTTTTCAGTAAGTTAAAAATGGAAAAAAGTACTTCTAAATACATTTCGTACCAATGGGTGTGAGAAAAGGCACATGTTTTTATTTTTTTATCGGGATTATTTTTAAGTTAAAAATTTTAACCCTTCACACCGCTTCTATTTCCTGTCATAGTTTTCGATCATGGTCTTTATACACCTATGTATGGAAATGTATTTATTCGTTTATTGTTTCCTTTTGTTTATTAATATATTTTACGATCTCTGTTTTGTTATCATTTTTTAAATTATCCTTGTGCATATACGAACTGCCTTTCATTTCTCTTCCTATATCTCCATATCCACCCACGGTTGTATGTAAGACATAGCCTTGTATGATGAAACTGCCTTTTCGACTAATATAGTCTACTGCAGGGGTTCCCAAACTTTTTTAGACTACGACGCCCTATACAACTATTATTTTTCTTGCGACGCCCCCCCCCCCCCCCGTCATCAAAACTACCGACTTTACTGGAAATAAAAACAGCAGTAGTCAGCGTAATATAAAGTTATCAGAAAAATAGGGACAGCGAATGTTTGCCGATCGCCTCGCGACGCCCCTCGGATGTTGCCGCGACGCCCCGGGGCGTCGCGACGCACAGTTTGGGAAGCCCTGGTCTACTGTATTCTATAGTTCTTTTGTTATGTGTACATTAAAGTTTTAAATAATCAAATATATTGGTGATTGCGAATTTTTTAATCATTAATTTAATTCTTATTATCCAATGGTTTATTATAAAGATTTATTATTGATATGCCGAAATGTATTATATTGGCTTTACTTCCACCCTGTTATAATATAAGATTAATCGAGTTAAATATTTGTTCCATAAATACCCGACAGTTGACAATAACATTAACGTTATATTTGTATATTCATTAGTGAACCGGCGACAGAGCGTCATGTGTGGAAATTTACTGGACACCACTTTGTATACAAGTTTTGCACTTTGATACTGTATTTGGTTGGGGATATTAACGTTTTCCTTAAGTACCTGAGACCTGGTGGTGTTTTGATAGTTTATTAAAGAAAATAGTGGCCTTTTTAATGATGTTTCTAATATTTCCAGTTGGTGTAGACTGCATTAAGACCCTTATACTTACGTCCCACAGCTGGACACGGGCCTCAGCTTCAACATAGAGCACTTTAGGCCTTAGACTGGCCTAGTGCGGGTTTGGCGAACTGCACACCTTAGAAATTCTTGAGAAAGTTTTGGTATACAGTTTCCTCGTGATGATTTCAATCACTAATAAAGTACTTAATAAATTCATCGTGAATTTAAAGTACTTATGTTAAAAATATTAGTCATAATAAGAATAAATAATAATCGAACGCCGTTTTTTAAGAGATATTTAGAATTGTATTTGAAAATGAAATTATTGTCTATCCTTTTGATACAAGATAGAATAAAAACATACCTAAACTGTTGACAATTCGCAGCATGCCATCATCCGGACACTCCGAAAGTCCGGCGTTCGTCCGATTAACCGGTTTATTCACATTTGCCGAAACATATCAACATCTCAAGTTCAAGGTTAGTGCAATTTATTTAACAACACTGTGGGAGTATTAAAAACACTTTCAAAAGAGAATGGAAAAGTAAATATATCTGTTTTTGTTTAAACTGCTCGACCGAGTTTAATATTTTTTTGCAAATATGGACCAAGACCGTAGACCGTTATATCCTAGTTAAAGTAAAGTTCAAAACTATTTTTATATACGAATTAATGTAATTCAGTAGGTAGTCAAACATTTTCTGACACAAATTTAAAACGCACGAAAAGTCACGAATTGAAATTACTTTTCTTTAATTTTCATAACAGATTCGAAACGGCAGATGAAGCGCGATGGGGTGCAAGGTCGGGATACCTCCAAGAGAGCCCTGTTAGTCCGGATGCTAGCAGGGACGGTGCGCCCTGGGCAACGTCGGCCCGTGCTGACGGCTAAATCCCGACACGAGGCGGACGGTCGTCTTGACCGCGCCGCGGTGGTGCCCTTATTTTGGGTCATCCCGGTTCTGTTCCGGGTCTTTGGCGGGCTCGGACAGCAATCTTTTGCTTCCGAGCAGGAAATGGGCGAAACCTATTTCCACCGTCAAACTCGTAATCCGGTCGAAGCTGTGGTCATTTCTCGCAGTTCGACCGGCGCGAGGGTCTTGGCTTAACCGCCTGGGCTGCGAGGGAGAAATCCTCTATAAAAAGTTACCCCGAATCCCAAGCGGCGGCGCACCGTGAGGGGATGCATGGCTGATGGGAGGTTCAGTCTCTAGTGCGACCACCGCCAGAGTACCGGCCGACCCTCTTGGCGGGTTACACTAGGCTTACCCAGGTACAGGGGGCACTGCCTGGGTGGACCCTTTATTTCCCCCATACTCGTGGGATCAAACATGGAAACTAATTCAAATCTAAATATTCAAGAATGTGCTGTGATTAGCAGAGTCCCTTCTCAGGATGCTTTAGCACCAGGGAAGGTAGTTGCTGCTGTAGAGTTTAAAACGTCTGCAGAGGAGATCGCGCCAGTCCGAATCGATTCTGAGTCCGGACTGAGCTGTGACTCTTCACGGGCAAAAAGAAGGCGCCTCTCGAGGAGGCGGAAGGCGGTGGAAAGCGGTGGCGCCACCGCAGGCAAGCCTGGCTCCTCCAAGGGGCAAAAAGGACACACTACGGCTTCAGCCACAGATGAGGAATCTGTGGTTGAAGCCAGCAAGCGCTACAAGACGGCGCTAAGAAAAGAGCGTGCTGCCGAAGTCAGACGGAGGGCTGAAGAGGAGACGGAGAAGGCCAGGGCTAAGAAGGCTTGCCCATTCCTGAAGCCGGTGGCCCCAGAAGCACCAGCGTCCACGCGCCGGGAGGCCCTAATCAGGGTGGCAGATCGGCTCCGCAACGTTTCAAAGACGTCAAAAAATTTAAAAGGTGGCCTGCAGAAGGACGTCAATGTCAGCGTTGAAGAGCTAATTGACATGGCGAACGAGCCACCGCCGGTGGAACTAGCCCGCGTGGAGGCGGAGAATACCAGCCTCCGCGAAAAGGTGTTGGATCTGGAGGCGAAACTCACCAGCCAGGCGAAGCGCCTGGAGGAGCTGTCGGCCACTGTGCGGTCACAGTCGAAGCCGACAGTTGTGCGCGAGGCTTCTTCAACGGCGGAACGCCTCGAGAAAATAGAGCGCGGATTAGCCCAAATGGGCGCTCGGCTCGAGACGCTTACTGTGAGACCGCCTTCGGAGTTAGTTCTCCGGCCTCCACTGGCTGCAGACAACAAAAAGCGAGAAGGAGGGGCACAAAAGCTTGCCGCCGCTCCAGCCATCCAGCCCGCCGCCGCTCGGCCTAGTGTTGTAGCCCCCACAGTGGTTTTCGAACGCCAATCGCGTTCGAGAAGGCGGGGAAACCGGAAACGCGTGGCACTGCGCCCACCGACGCCAGCATCGCATACTGTCCCCCCGCCACCCGAATCCATGGAAACTCCCTGGACCGAGGTGGTGAAGCGGGGCAAAAAGAAGAAGTCTGGGGGGCAAAACACCGCCTCCCAGAAACGCCAGACGACACAAGCGTCGCGCAAACCGGCGCCCCAGCTCCGCCTCCCGCGGAAAGCCGCCGTTACACTGACGGTGCTGCCAGAGGCGTTAGAGCGGGGCGTCACGTATGCCCAGGTCCTGCGCGACGTCACGAGCCGTGTGGAACTCACCAGTCTGGGCATCGCTGACCTGAAACCCAGACGGGTGGCCACCGGGGCCTACCTCTTCGAGGTGCCCGGGCCCGAGTCGGAGGCAGGGGCCGACTCCCTCCTGAAAAAGTTGAGGGAGGTTCTTGCCGGGTCAGAAGATGTACGCGTCGCTCGACCCGTCAAGACTGCGGAACTGCGGGTTTCGGGGTTGGACGAATCCGCCACCCCAGAGGCAGTTGCAGCGGCCGTCGCCCGGCTCGGCGAGTGCTTGCCTGAGGACGTCCGAGTTGGAGAGATTCGGGCTGAGCGCTCAGGCCTGGGCGCCGTGTGGCTCCGGTGTTCGGCGAAAGCGGCGGAGAAGCTCACTAGGGCAGGACGCGTCCTGGTGGGTTGGGTGTCGGCTAGGGTCCGGCTCTTGGAGCCGAGGCCCCTGCGGTGCTACCGGTGCCTCTTTAGGGGGCACGTCCGCGTCAAATGCACCGCCGAGTGTGACCGCAGTGGGATCTGCTATCGGTGCGGTCAAGAGGGCCACAAGGCTCGTGAGTGCCTGGCAGACCCACACTGCACAATCTGTGCAGCTGTGGGAAAGCCCGCTGGGCACAGGGTGGGCGCTAAGGCTTGCGTCGCCTCCTCCGTCCCGCACCGCTCTTCTCGCGGTGCAAGACCCGAGGTTGTGGCGCGGCCGAAACCGCCCACCCAAGAGATGATGGAGATCGCCCATAGTTAATATGGCATATAACTTCCTCCAGGCGAACATCAATCACTGCGCTAGGGCACAGGATTTGTTGGTTCAGTCCCTGGCGCAGTGGTCGATTCAAGTGGCTGTGGTCTCTGAGCCATACTTTGTCCCACCCCGGGATGACTGGGCTGGGGACCTGGATGGCTCGGTGGCCATCATCACCCGGGGCGCCGCCGGATCCCCGCCCTTCGAAAAAGTAGCGAAGGGCTCGGGATGCGTGGCGGTCTTGTTGCGGGAGGTTTGGGTCGTAGGAGTGTACTTCTCTCCCAACAGGTCCCTAGCGGAATTTGAGAGCTTTCTTGCCCGCTTGGGAGCCCTGGTGGTGCAAGGCAGCCAGACCCACCCCGTGGTAGTCGCCGGTGACTTCAATGCCAAGTCCTTGGCATGGGGCTCGCCGGTGACTGATGCGCGGGGTCGGTCGCTGGAGGAATGGGCGATCTCCATTGGGCTAGTCGTTCTGAATCGGGGATCGCAGAACACGTGCGTGCGGCATAATGGCGGTTCGGTGGTGGACATAACGTTCGCCACCCCGGCCCTTGCCCGCCGTGTCCAGGGCTGGAGGGTCCTGGTTGACGAGGAGACGCTGTCCGATCATCGTTACATCCGGTACAGCGTCTCTGCTTCACGGGCCCCTACTCAGTCCGGTGGTGGCCCGACTGCTCGATTCACGGGTGGACGGCGGTGGGCCGCTAAGCGCCTCGATGTGGCAGCTGTTGAAGAGGCTGCTCTTATTCAGGCGTGGCTCCCAGTGACGGACGGGCCGGTCCGGGTCGAGGAAGAAGCGGAATGGTTCGGGGTGGCGATCACGCGCGTCTGTGACGCGTCGATGCCCCGGGTCACACGCCTCCCGGCGAAGCGCCAGGTATACTGGTGGTCGGCGGAGCTTTCACAGCTGCGTGCGTCTTGCACGGCTGCGCAACGCCGACTCTCCAGGCACCGTCGTCGTCGGATCCGCCAACCTGGCTACCATGAGCAGGAGCAGCTGCTCTACAGCCTCCACAGAGCGGCGAAGAGAGCGCTGCGGGTGGCCATTGCGCGAGCAAAGGCCGCGGCTTACGAGGAATCCCGGAGGACTCTCGATAGCGATCCATGGGGGCGTCCGTACCGTGTGGCGTTGAGCAAGCTCCGCCCTTGGGCGCCTCCGCTGACGGAGAGCCTCCGGGCCGACCTCGTCAGGGACGTCGTCGCGGCTTTGTTTCCGGCCGCCGAGGAGTTCACTCCTCCAATGATGGCGCCACGTCCATCGGCGCAATCATCGTTGGCTTTGGCAGGGGATATCCCGGAGGTTTCGCCTCAAGAACTAGAGGCGGCAGTGTTTCGGCTGCGGGGTAAAAACTCGGCCCCGGGGCTCGACGGGGTGCCCGGACGTGTTTGGGTGCTCGCCGTCGAGTCGCTGGGTACGAGGCTTCGCTGCCTGTTCTCTGCGTGCCTGCAGCAGGGCAGCTTCCCGTCGCGGTGGAAGACGGGCAAGCTTGTCCTGTTGAGGAAAGAGGGTCGGCCCGTGGAGTCGCCGTCGGCCTACCGCCCGATCGTTTTGCTCGACGAGGTGTGCAAGCTCTTCGAGCGTATCGTGCACGCGCGCCTGGTCGAGCATCTGGAGAGAACGGGCCCGGATTTGGCAGATTGCCAGTTCGGGTTTCGGAGGGGCCGGTCGACGGTACATGCGATTCTGCGGGTCAAGACACTGGCGAAAGATGCAGTGTCTCGGGGCAAGTGCGTCGTGGCGGTGTCACTTGACATCGCCAACGCATTCAACACCATGCCCTGGGCCTGCATCAATGAGGCACTTCGGTACCACGAAGTTCCGCCATACCTTCGGTGTCTGGTGCAAGCGTACCTATGCGATAGGTACGTTGTGTATCCGGGTGCCGACGGGTGGCAGCGTCGTGCGGTGTCGTGTGGTGTTCCACAGGGCTCGGTTCTAGGGCCGCTCCTGTGGAACATCGGATACGATTGGGTGCTTCGTGGTGCCAACCTTCGGGGCGTTGCTGTCGTCTGCTACGCGGATGACACTTTGGTGACAGCGACGGCCGGGACCCCACAGCGGGCCGCCCTGCTCGCTGGGTTCGGGACCGAACTCGTAGTGGGCAGGATTCGGCGACTTGGCCTCCAGGTGGCCCTGCACAAGACTGAGGCTATATGTTTTCATGGGCCTCGGTCTAGGCCACCGCCGGAGGCGTACCTCACGGTGACAGGCGTTCGGATTCCCATCGGCGCCCAGATGAAGTACTTAGGTCTGATTCTGGACAGTCGGTGGGATTTCCGCGCGCATTTCAAAACGTTGTCGCCGAAATTGGTCCGGGCAGCGGGCGCTCTCGGACGTCTGCTGCCTAACATTGATGGTCCTGGCTTCCCTTGTCGAAGCCTTTATGCTGGAGTTGTGCGATCCATGGCCCTGTACGGGTGTCCCGTGTGGGCCGAGTCACTCAGCGCTCGCTGCGCCCGCCTGCTGCATCGCCCGCAGCGTATGGTGGCGCAGCGAATCGTTAGGGGGTACCGCACGATTTCGCACGAGGCGGCCTGCGTCTTGGCTGGTACTCTGCCCTGGGAACTAGACGCAAAGTACCTCTCGTCAGTGTTCTTCTGGCGGGAGGAGGCGTACCGACAGTCCGGACAGAGACCGGCCCCAAGAGAGGTCGAGGCCATGTTGGCCTCCCTCCGCAGTGCCGCCGTGGAGGAGTGGCGTTCCAGGCTGGAGAGCCCAAGTGCTGGCGTGGCGACCGTCGCGGCAGTGCGACCTGTGCTCCAGCAGTGGATGGACAGGCGCCACGGTGCGCCGACATTCCGACTGACGCAGGTGCTCACCGGACATGGCTGCTTCGGTGCGTACCTATGGCGTATAGTTGGAGTGGAGGAGTCCGCCGTGTGCCACCATTGTGGCGACTGCCGTGAGGATACGGCCCGGCACACGCTCGAGGAGTGCCCAGCCTGGGACGAGGAGCGCAGCGCTCTCGTAGCGGTCGTGGGGAGTAATCTCTCGCTGCCGACAGTGGTCGCTGCCATGGTCGGCAGCCGGAGGTCGTGGAAAGCTATGCTCTCCTTCTGCGAACTTGTCATTTCGCAGAAGGAGAGTGCTGAGCGGGATCGGGAGCGGATCGATCCCGCTCGTCGCAACAGGCGACGTAGGAGGCGCCGGGAGAACATCTAGCCCGGCGCCTGAGGGCCACGTGGGGCCGCCGTCCCTACCTTGGCGGCTCCCGGGATGTTGACGCCGGCAGCGTCATGTTGATGTGCCTTGTGGCACCGCGCAGAGGCGGTCCCGGTACAATCCATAGCACTGCTTCAGGGTATATCGGGGCCGTCTCGTTTGCGCCGATGGTGGCAGTAGCGGGGTTTTTAGTCGGTATTGCGGCGCAAAAGGTAGGAACCCGGCTCAGCGGCCGCCTGACAGAAATACGGGCGGTAACATCAATGCTGGGCCGGAAGGCGCCGGTGAGTCCGGCACACCGTCCGTAAATAGGATTTTCCCCGCAGAGAAAAAAAAAAAAAAAAAAAAAAAAAAAAAAAAAAAAAGATGAAGCGCGATAGGTATAACACATTCTCGTCACAGAATTGTTCTCGAATCTTCCAAATGTATTCTCGCCCACTTATAAAACCGGTTGGTCCTTTGTCCACGTTGATAGGATAAATTTTACATATTAGTATTTCCTCAAGAGGTTTTCGCTTGTTGGGAAAAGTTTAAGTCCACTGTTTGTTAGTTAGTTTTCATCACCAAGGCACTTCCACTCACCATTCATCCATCACCATTTCACATTCCTTCGCCATGAAAATGGGCAATTCATTAAAATTACATAATTTACAAAGCCTACGGTTTGGTTCGGCGCGTTTAATTAAAAAATAATAACACCCAACAGTCACATACATAGTTCTGACCCCAAACTAGGGTTTAAATCCTGTGTCATGGGTATCAGAGACTGCGAGAATCTTTTCGGTCTCACAAACACCCAGACCCAAAACAAATATTTTTAGATCACACAAACATTTGTCCCAGAACGGGATCGCACCGCGGCCTCTCGTTTTGCATACTGGTATCTAACCAACTGCGCAACGGGGCTGTCATTTACTAATCAGCTGTTAATTATCTAGAGTCAAGATATATTTTATTACATATCTTAATAAAAACTGAGACTACACTAACTTAATAGCAAAGTGTAGTCCTTCAACACGCACTAGGCCAGCGTTGTGGACTTAGGCCTAACTACTCTCAGTGACAGAAAAAAATCCGTGTCCAGTTGCATAACGTATCATCATCATCATCAGCCCATATATCCCCCATTGATGGGCACGGATTTCCTCTACAACTGAGAGGGTTGAAGATTTATGACCTATACGGGCTGATAATGACAAGTTTTAACAAAATGTAAAAGGGGATCTTTAATTCGACGCAATTATTCTTCAACGGTAAATTCTAGATTATGTTAAGGCAATTTCCAACGGGTAATTAATATTAATCATCTTTTACCATCCCTAATTCACAAATCGATTATGAGCCGATATAAATGCGTTTTATACTTATGCAACAGTATTTTCCGAGTTTGTTTTGGGTACACTCATAACTAAATCATTTGCCAAATTGTGGAACTATTAACGAAAATTGGATTGAAAATAGTTTGCACACACGCCAACCTAATATAGGTTGTGTTTTTGTTAACTGTAATATTGCAATGATTTACTTCCTTACGTGATTTCCTAGAGGGAAAAAATCGGCTATCGGTACGGCAATTTTCGTTTTAAAACATGTATGACTCATTATACATACATGATTTCCATTAGCAGTACTGCCTTAGAGGCTAAAAGTGTTTCAAGTTGTTTTGTAATGTCTTGCTTACATTTTTTTATTTTGGGATCAAATTGCTTTTGTTTAATAAATTATAAGATTATTATCAGTAATTATGTAGGCGACCAGGGCTGTTGGGCTTCTATGGAATTACCACCCATTTTAGCGCTCATTAAATTCCGCTAACCTACCAAGACAGTCAAGACTCTAGATTATTTGTCATATCATTACTTATATTTCTATTGTTCCTTGATTATCAGCGGTGTGGTTTTAATATCATTCCTTTAATTATTTTATGCTAGTACGGGAAGGGGCTAATTGCTCTAGGTAAGTGTAGTGCCATTCAGGTTTTGTCTTATAAAAAACCATTGCGATCATCTTCTTTTTAGTTAGTCCAGCTTATTTGATCGTTTATTTCAACGATAGTTTAGGCGTTGCTATTTAGGACACGCAGACTGGGATATGAGTGCAAAAAGAAAAACAATAGTAATAGTCGAAATTTCATTTAGAAAATCAAAAGAAATATCCAACGTCTAAATTTTATTCGACCTAGTGTTATTGAATAAGAAGTTTTTATCTATTTTGAAACTTATCTTTATTTATAAACCAACCTGATTTATTCATTTGAAAAGCAAACATTCTCGTTTGAAAAACTACCTAGATTTCTAAATGGGATATTAATGGTTGCACAAAACTTAAGTCACGAAATAAAAATGGCTTGTCTTTCTTAAAGTCACAGTCAAAAACATCTTTTTTCTTAATTGGCTTTTATAAGTTCCTTTGAATCATCAATAATAATCTATTTTTTAGACTATTACTGCTACGAAACATGTTATCGATGTGGAGAAAAAAGGCAAGAAACTCCCTCAGCAACACGAAATTTCATCTGATACTTAAATATATTTCAGTTTTTAACTACAGCATCGTTATTATTATAACGTGAAGCGTTGAAATTTAGCCGTGTCAAAAATCCGTTTCCAATGTAACTACGTGCAGAATTTCAGTTCTTTTTCAAACCCCTTTTAGCTTACAATGAACAAAAATGAAAGCGGAGATAATTAACTATAAATAATTCTTAAACAATGTTGCATTCCAAGATCCGTGGATTACAATTCACAAGGTAATGAACTTACATTTGTTAAACTCCGTTCTTTTAGTTATTTTTTTTTTACTCACTCCAGCACGAACAATTTATTTTACAACCATGCATATTTACATGATAATATCGGATACCATGGCAATATTAAACCTGGATATTCTAGGTTATTAAGCCAAAGCACTCCTCTTGATCCCATTCCAACGTTTATAGCAAAATAAACAAAAAATATTACGAGATATCCTTTGGAGTATAAATATGTAAAATAGCATTTACAATTCAAATTCGCGGTAATGTCCTTACGCATCTGACATGAAGATCCACTTATTTGTAATAATTTACTTTGTATGCCTTTTGAGGGTATTTTTACAAAACATGTTTATACTTTGAGTCTCGACTCGTCTTACGAAATAATAAAAGAAAGCATTAAAACACATGAATAAAACTAATAATTCATTGATTAGCATGCAATTCAAATATTAATTGAATTTCCATTTGGCATTTGAAGGTAAATTATGTTCTATTAGAACGAAGACAAATTAATTCATTTACATAAATTAGCGAATATGTGTTATTACCGAAAGTTGTGTTAATAGTTCCACAAAGTATAATACGTTGTTATTAAGTTGTAAAGTTATTGTATTTCTATTTTATTGCGCCATGACTACTCCTCTGATATCCATTATTACTGACGTATGGGTTGTCTAGTAAAGATCGCCAATAGCCACAAGACAGACAAGCCTTTGACACTGATATATATTTTTTAATTCTGTTCTTGCATAACAATTAAATAAAAAATAAAATAGTAATATTATAAATACCATGACGAGCAATGCATGGAATCTTGAATCTAAAGCGAGCGTTTTGCGGAAATCTATAAATTGTGTGTTTATTCGCGAATACGTAAGTACTACGTTTTGATATTTTATTAATAATTGTCACGCTCCGTGTGGCGGCTTAATTAATGAAGTCTACACGGATTTGATAATCGCGTAAAAACGGATAAGGTAGTACAATGTGTATACTTTGCGGAAAAACGAGAAAAACATAATATTTGTATTTAATAAAACCTCGTTTATCTCATAAATTAATTTATAATTACGATCTTCAACTTTACTGCCGATAAAAACTTCGGTAATTCACGAAATTTGAATGGCACTTTTATTATTGGAATTGAAAAGAAACTCACCTGATCATATCCCTTATCGTTCTTTTCCGTCATAACAAAACCGGTATTATCGTAGCACGTCTTCCCCTGATCCAATTTTTCGCACCCGAACGATCTTATGTCACTGTCACTCATGTTTAAAAAAAAAACAAAAGCAGATCACAACACGTGTGGAGGCTTGAAGACTTTTAGTAAAGCAACTGATCGCAGGCCGAGTGTTACGTCTACTTTATAGTGTCACACGGTTTATTATTAACCGGTTAATTTTTCAACAGGACTTGTTAATATTTCGTGCTGTCTACGCGTTGTGTACACGCAGCGACGCTGAACCGACTGTGAAATTCTTTGTTGAAAGAAACGTATCAAAAGTTTGATGTTCCCGCCGTTTTTCATTTGCCGCGCATTACCTGTCTGAAATCGATTTCTGTGCACTTATTAGGAAAGATGTATTACTACTGTAATGGTGACGAAACTGTTTTAGCGCCAGTTTTGTAGTTTGGTTTTATTACCTATTGTTTGACGATAAATGTATGTTGAGTTATATAATGTATGTATTGTCAATTGTGTATGTAAAGTATGTATTTCATACAGTCATGTACTAGCATACATGCAGTAGGTAGGAGGTAGTCATTAGGGTTTAAATTGAATCAACTGTTTCCGAAACGGCATTTCTAATTTGTGAGATTGTAGTAAAATTTTTCTTCAATTTCATTTTTCCTAAATGTTCATGTACTCATGAATGCAATTAATTACGATAAAAAATAGCAAAACTATAATCACTTTCTAGCTTTTCTATTTACCATTGGTGGAGTGATAATTTGTGAGTTCGATGACCTCTTATTGTGCTTTTTTTTTAAATAGTGTATGCTTATACATGGTATTAGGGAAAGATCTAGGAAAATTATGCGACAATAAGGAATTGTTGTTTACAAACTCACTTTATTCTGTAGTTCTGTTTACCGGATTATATTTTTTTTTATTTCTATATTTAATTAAATATTATATCATACAAATATTATCTTGATTCGTACTAGTTGCTACACTTACGTTTAATTTGCTAGAATAAAGAATAACAGTAGTAATTGGCGTTTAAAATCGATCTTAGATAAACCTGGTACAATACATTACACCATAGTAATCGCAGAAGCCATTTATACACATTAAAGTGTATTCACACTGGGCTTGCCAATTTTTTTTGGCCACCCAAATCAACATACTCGTTAGATATTAAACAAAATCTGTTTAGGCCTAAGTTCGATCAAATATTTTTTTTTACGTCTTCGATTCTTGGTATATGAAATCATCATCAACCCATATACGTCCCACTGCTGAGCACGGGTCTCCTCTACCATTGAGAGGGTTTAGGCCATAGTCCACCACGCTGGCCTAGTGCGGGTTGGCGGACTACACACCTAAGAAATTCCTAATTCCTAAGAACTTTTAGGTGTGCAGGTTTTATCACGATGTTTTCCTTCACCGTTAAAGCAAGTGATAATTCATTGTGAATAAACACATAACTTCGAAAAGTTAGAGGTGTGTGCCTGGGGTTCGAACCCGCGACCGCCGAGATTCTCGGTCGCGCGCCTTAACCTCGAGGCCATCACTGCTTTGGCTTTGCTTTGGTATATGAAATATGGATAATAATGTGAAGACTGGCCTATTACCGATTTTTTTTTATTTCTATTTTTTTAATTTGAATTTCACCTATGTCTATGAATGTGTAATGTACCTTATTTAGTACTGTATTACTGTATTTGTACCTCTCATTATCAAGTCAATTAAGACAAATGTAGGTATTAGTGGTCCACAAATATTTTGTATAAAGTAAGAAAAAAACATTAGTTTCTAATATTCATAAAACAAGACCTCATGTGACATTTCATTCGTGACCTTTAAATTATGTCTGTAAACATTAGGTAAATTTTCATGTTTTATTTTCATTCTAGGATTATCATTCATCGTTAAAATATTCGGGCCATTGTTTTCTCAGTGATTAAGGAATGGGTGCATTATTTCAATGATTAATACGACCTACATTCGAAATTATTATCAGCAATTACACAGATGGTCAATAGATAAATATAGTATGTACCTAAGATTAGTAATTTTGCGACACAGTCCGTAGAAATTTGCACGTTTATATTTGTAATTTTCACGAACTTTTTGTACCAATCCCTAGAAACAAATACTTAGAAGGAATTTTCAGCTTTTGAAATAGTAAAGTAACAATACATTCAATTCATTCCGCGGGATAAACCCAAAAGCGCAGTTGTAAGATATCGAGTTTTTGATACAAGTCATAAAAGTGGTTTTCTGTTTTCAAATTTTTCATTTGGATTTATACTGTGCGGTGCCAGCACAAAATATATAAGGACAAGAGAGAGTGATAACAGGCATAAGTCATAAAATATTTAAGAATAAAATAGTTGTGCCTCCGGAAATCTTACAAATTAAAACGCATTTCCAATCTGTTATAAATAAATTCATTATGGTAATTTCAATGAAGAAATAGACGTCTTTCTTTTAATTAATTTCTAAAATACCTAATGAAAGGAGTTATAGTTTATAATAGAACCTTCATTGACTCTAATAAACTCAAGAAATTAACTTATAATATGAGACGGAGGCTGTTTTAAACTTGTTGCAAAATTGTAAACATGTTTTTGGAATATTGTTACGACTCTTTGAGATTTATAAACTATACTGAAAATACCCACAGTTAAACAGTTCGAGTATAAAACGAGTTTTGATACAAAATAAGATTATTAAAATAATTATAAGATATAATAGTTACGGTGGAATATTTTTAATAGCTGTGACCAAAACAAACGGCATTGTCGATGAATCCCCGCGTTAAAGGTCACAAGTTGTCAAAATGTTACTTTATTTTCACATACTAATACAATATATCTCGTATGCAAAAGACACTGTTGATATAGATGTGTAATAATTAAGCAGAATAATAATTAACAGGACCTAGAAAAAAGCTAGGTAGCAAAGAATAAATGTAAATGAAAAACATGAAATAGAAACGGATTTTGTCAAATACGAACACAAAAGCTAAAATAGAATCCTGATGAGTGTCATAAAATTTTGAGGTCTATTCCAAACTGTAATTTTCTTCTGATGAATGATCACGATAAAAAAAATTGCGGTATACGAGTATGTCAACTCTCAATGCTAGAAATTCCATTATTTCCGACAACATGGCATCTAAAGCATATTATAGCTGCCAAAAACAGACCAATATATAACTACTTCTCCATGTATAATATTAATGAAATTTCTAAACGTAAATAAATAGAAAATTAAGGTAATACCTACAATTGACTAAAAATCTGTATCGTCAGGCCAGCAGTAAGAAAATTAAGAACTCCCTTTGACCTTTACCCGGGGTCACTTAGCTTTTAATTAAGATTACCGTCACATCGTGTTGGGTGCAAGTTTCCATATATTAACGTACGAACCAACGCTCTGTAGAAAGACCCGCTGTCTGCCATTTGGTACTTAAAAACGGGGATGAATTTTCATAGAATATTGAGTATTGGACCGAACATGTATTTAGTCTAATAAAAAGCTGATAAAGACCAAGTCATGAAAGCTATACAGGATGGTTTGTGCACCCTGAGTATTGATTTTCAATGCTTATTCTGCTGGATAAAAAGTAATTAAGTTTTAAAAAATATTTTAAATTTATTTTAAGATACTAGTTTAAAACTACTAATTTAGTTTTAAAAATCAAATCTTTTAGTGATTTTCAGTTAATGCACTATTTTCTAAGCGAATAACAACTAAGAGCAAGAAAATTTCTCGGTAAATATTTTTCGATTCCTGTCCAATATATCTTCTAATCACATCTATTATATCACTCATATTTACAACAGCATCCATCGACATATTTCATCCCAAAACGACTAAATATCGAATAAATTTAACCATAAACTTTCCTTCAATTTCGTCCCATTGTGGAAACTGGTTCGCGTTGTGGGTGCCACATTTTCTCGTTACTGTGGCTTGGTGCAAGTAATACTGCGGTACTGCGGCGCCCGGGGTTGTCGAACCGGTTGCCCCTTAGAAAGTCGTGGCACCTGCACCATTTGTGCAATATCAACGATACCACGCAGATAGGCTCTACTTAGCCCCACTAATGATTTCCATGCAACTGAAACTGTTGGGTAATGCTGTTGCGTTTAGGTAAGAGCTGAGGTAGGAAATGCTGAGCCTTATAAATATATATTATGAGATTATTTTCTTCTCCTATATTTTGTCACTTATTTGACAAAGTGTTTTTGTTACTTTAAAAGTAGACACTAACACTCCTTAAAGTACACCTAATTGATAAAATAAATACACCCAACAGTCTCATACACAGTTCTGGCCTTACTCTAGGATACAACTCCTGTGTCGTGGGTATCAAACACAACGAGAGACTTTGGTCACACAATGCTCAATTCCGTGAAAAACATTTGTCTCGATAAATAAGCTAGTATGTAAGCTAGTATCTAGCCAACTTTGTCACGAGGCTGTTAAATAATGCTGATCGTAATGCATAGTATTGGATAAAACAGAACAAATACAGACGCTCCGTTTTTACCCTTCATTTATTCAGCAGTATTCAAATATTGACGTCGACAAGCACTCATCAAGATGAAACATTCAATTTAAATGTTTGTCTACAAACTTACCGTTTTGCAGTGACTCAAATATCAATGGCATCGTGTGACTCACAACACTTCACTTGGCAGAGTTTAAACAATTTCATTTGAATAGAACCTCCTTTAATTGTTATAAAGTAAAATTAACATTGTCTTATTCACTCGAAGAATTAAAGAAATACCTTTGTTTGATTATGTGATGCAACTGAAAGAATGTTAGTGCAGAAAGTTGTAAACGCTTGAATGAATTTGAATTCCTCTCCGTTGAAGGCCCGTGGCCGGTATTGGAGTGAATGAGTGCTGATATATGTAAACTAAAGATTACATATTTTTAAAGAGTAAGGGTACACAAATTCATATGATATTCCGATGATATGTTGAGTCTACCTATCGGTATTAGACTATGGTATATCAACACTTTTAAACAGTAGATTAGGACCAATTCAGAACTTGACTAAACAGAACTGAATAGAGCTGACGTATGTAGTTAAATTCTCAGTATTAACAAGCATTTTTAGTTGGGGACGAATTCAAGCTACATGTATTGATAACTGCACTGCAGTCTCCGCAAATACTTGACCCTTTCGTGGCGGCATCATATTCAATACAGAACCATTCTGTGATACCAATCTTTCGTGTGAAGATGTCTTCTATTTATAACTAACAATGCTTCACTTGATTCGACGCAATGAGTAGCATCCGGTCCAAATGACGGATAACAAGCCTGGTACAATGGAAACGGCTTTAAGAGAAGTATATCTTGTACCTAATGTTGTAAAAGATCTTCTGATGAAATTACATTTAGTTGAAGAATTGGGATAAAAGAACTAATTTATAGGTAACGTTTTATTGCACTGATAAATGTAGAGCTCACTACAGTGAAATAGATTATTGTTTGGTGAAAAACGAATCCTCACTGGTTAAATTTGCAAGTACGACAACATTAGTGTAAAGATAGTAAACATGAGTGAATTTTACCATTCCTTGAATTAAAATGGCTAAATTAAACTTTAATATTCAATTTAATAGAAAAATGTGTAAGCACATAGTAAGTACAGCCTGTCTGTCCCACCCTACACCACCCTATCTACCCAGTCCCACGAAAATAACTTTATTTTAAGCCTGAGGTCGACAACCCTTGGCCCGAGGCTATTTTTTATGCAATCGATAATGGTGTTATACTCGATATAACCGCAGATATTGGCAGTTTTTGAAGTTATGGACTAGTATGGTCTGAATTTAAATTATTTTATCACAAAAGACTGCCATCTGATCTTTAAAGAATCAAATATTGAATAAGTTTTATGTTTCAAAAAGATTTTTGTAATATTTTTTTGTCAAAGTAAATATGACGAAAATGTAGTCCAAACTGATACAAAGCGATAAAAGGAATGTTAGCATGTTCCAAGATGCATATTTTACGCATATAATATGATTATTTCTAACTTTCACATTACGCATATTTCGGTCTTTGTCATGATATTTGTTGTACATGCATACACTGTTAACGTCTGCACATACATATCTTTAAATGCTTAGATCGAGGCTAATTCTCACAAAAGTTCTTCTTATTGTCACTGATTAGGTCATACGTAATACCAAACCCGACCAGAATCAAACTTTAAAACCACTTGATCACTAGCCGTAAAATTAAGCAGCAGAACCTACGAAAATTGATAAGTATAGGCATTGTTATCAATAAACTTATGTGGATCAAGGTTAATAACAAGTGAGTACAAACGGAAAAGAGGCGCCTATCGGCTCGTAATTAGAAATCAATATCGTCGACATGTCAATCTGCGTTGTTTGTTAGTTACCGACGAGACTGCAACTATTAGCTGTACGTGGAGTCTGTTTACAAACAGATGATTGATGGAGCACTTTTCATACAAATCACTGAAAGTTTTAATATTCTTTATCACTGTAATGTGAATTTCCTTAATTTGCTTTCGTAAATCTATATCTATATGCAATAAATCTTTCGGTTGGTCATAGATACTGTATGTAATTTTCTACTTATTTGTAAAATAGTTTCGAAAGTCTTTGGCTCTTACTGTCCTTTGCATCAGGTTATGCTTAAAAGTAAGTGAGATGATGTCCAAATATTTAAAAGGCGCGTCGTTTATCTTTGTCAATATAATAAGGTGTTTTTTTACTTAAATTTAAGGATGTAATAAAGAAATTATGGACGTTTTTTCGATCTTACAGCCACTGGGAAACCGCTTTTCATTTAAAATTAGAAAGTGACTGTACTTTAGAATATAATACCTAGTATACGAAAACGATTTACACTTTTTTCAGCTTAGTTGAACTTTAATCTATTAATTTTAGTCACGTAAATGCTTCGTCCCGACGATGGTGATGACGTGGATATTACACATCCATATTCACAAGCAATTAACACGTCCAACTATACGTAGTATTTGAGTTCCTTCAAAAAGTTATTAATGTCAGGAAAGATTGTGATATAATTTCCTATCATGAAAGGAAAACGTTAAACTGGGTAATAGGAATCTGGTTTCGGATCCAAAGACACTCCAAGATATTCGGAGATTTCGTTTCGATTTCGAGATGATGAAATGCCTTTAAATTAAATTCTTCTTACAATAATTCTAAAATTTACATATATCGCATACGGCATTAAATAATATAAATAAGTAATGCAAAAAAAAAAGCAGTGATGAAATAAAAAAGCAGTGATGGCCTCGAGGTTTAGGCGCGCGGTCGAGAATTTCGGCGGTCGCGGGTTCGAACCCCAGGCACACACCTCTGACTTTTCGAAGTTATGTGTGTATTCAAATTGAATTATCACTTGCTTTAACGGTGAAGGAAAACATCGTGATGAAACCTGCACACCTAAAAGTTCTTAGGAATTTCTTAGGTGTGTAGTCCGCCAACCCGCACTAGGCCAGCGTGGTGGACTATGGCCTAAACCCTCTCAATGGTAGAGGAGACCCATGCTCAGCAGTGGGCGTATATGGGTTAATGAAGAGAATGCAAAATAAACGACCGACGAACTCGCTGCTCTCGTCTATAAACGCCCACATCACGTGAAATACGTTTTATTATCAGGATTTGAAGACAAATACAATACAATATAGTGGTTTAAAAATATAAGTATCTACCCTGGATATATAGAGTAGATACCATTTCGTGACGACCTTCATCCTAAACACCCCTACTCGCCCACGCGACGATTTCAACGAAATTCGAGCGTGGGTGTTTTTCCTGTCCGCCAATTCTCATCCAAAAACATTTTCAATGTATTCCAACTTTTATCGCAAAAGGATAAGGCTTATATTGGAACACTGCAACAGTAGACGTTACGTTAATTCAATCATACCAACGAAATTGACGTCGAAGAGTTTTGGTACATGGTACTATCACATATTACGCACGGATGTCAAGGAAACAATCTATTTATGGAAGAAATAGCTATTTATGGCAGAATCAGAAATGTGCGAAAGTATTGATGACGTAAATCTGTATCTTATTGTCTGAATGTAAGTAGATCTTATAAATTAATGGAATCGGGTTTTAGACAGATTCAATGTTACAAAATTCAATCCAATTTTTTTCCTAAAACCTAAAGCCACAGCGTTTATAGGGTTAATTTATGTTGTAGACTAGCTTCACAATAAATATTTGAACAGTAACCAGTACTTACAGAGATGTAGAGCCCATAGGTATTACAGATGCCTAACATTCTTAGTAGCATCTGGACAATGCATTTGGTAGACAATAAATTCATTTTTATGGTAAACATTGCAACTTACGCAACACGAATCCCTTCGAAACCCAGTATGATGGTACTCATAAAAAATTTCGACACAGCTTTATTTTCTGAATAGCTTACTCGTAACATTATCCATATTGCGTAAGATCTGTAATGTTGCGGTTAAGGATCGCCAGCCTCGATTACCTAGATAATAAACACGATGTAAACAGCAGTTTTCATGCAATTACTTTTAAAACACTGCTTTCAACCGCCAAACAAAGTGACGTTCCTAATAAAGTAAGTTCCTAATAAAATGTAAACTCAAAAATGATTCAAAATTTCATCAGTCGGCAAAGTAATGGCGAAGGAGCTGTTGTAGATACTTTTGCGAGAGTCACTTAAGCGGGCCATGGTTTCTGGTTGGCAATATTAAGAACACTAATTCCTTCTTTATATTTTTTCTGATAACTTTCGTTGTCGGATTGTGACAGATTAGGTTCCTTTAGGATTTGTAGAGCTTCATTGTGCGGCGTCAATACTGATGCGTTATCAACAGCATTGAATACACTGACAAATTCTGGCTTTGGCTTTGACATAATATCTATTCACAGTGAATTATCACGGTCCTAAACTGGGATGTCGTTAGAAAATTTGCAGATCTAAGTGTGTGTTAGGTCAAGGAAGCCAACCCTTACTGGGCCTATGTGGTGGACTATAATGGTATATTGTTAAAAAGATAAGCTTAACCGAACGAAATTTTAACCGGTAATAATAAACCGCAGTGATGGCCTCGAGGAGAGCAGTGATGGCCTCGAGGTTTAGGCGCGCGGTCGAGAATCTCGGCGGTCGCGGGTTCGAACCCCAGGCACACACCTCTGACTTTTCGAAGTTATGTGTGTATTCAAACTGAATTATCACATGCTTTAACGGTGAAGGAAAACATCGTGATGAAACCTGCACACCTAAAAAGTTCTTAGGAATTTCTTAGGTGTGTAGTCCGCCAACCCGCACTAGGCCAGCGTGGCGGACTATGGCCTAAACCCTCTCAATGTATAAACCACATTTACGTGGGAATATTGTAACAATTTTATGATACGTCACAAGATTGAGAGTCAAATGGAATATTTTTACATAGGTACTTATTATTTATGAATGTTAAACACATAAACGCCCACAGATTTTGCTATCTAAAAACGTTGTTTTTGATAATATTATTATATTTTTGTATAATAACAATCTAATTAGCTATAGAACATATCAGTATCAGTAACTTGTTGGTATGTGAGTCTAATGTTATTAGTAATAATAAGCTGCAGTCTTGACCCCAAAATATGATAAAGCGGGGTGTAGCAGTTACGTATATGAGAGATAAAATTCGAGCCCATTACAAAATGTTCCGATACAAAACATTAGTAAAGGCAAAAACCTCATGGACTTAAACTTCAACGTTAGATCTTGGCATACTTTAATTTCTTAGGAATGTCAAGTCCACCATACCGATCTAAAGCAGTGTGGTGGACCAGTATCTCTATAAGTCTGAACATGACAAACCTGACAACACGTAGTTTCTTTAGAGAATTGAGTCAGGAATATCTCGTAAGTTTACGCACGTCAACTTTTACCGCAAGACATATTAAAATTTATGATAGATATAATTTCTTACAGGTTTGAAGTTGGGTGACAACTAACAAGATAACTTCAGTATCTATAAGAAGGACCTGCATTATTATGTAGAGAATTATAAATTTTTTGCCCACTTATGTAACACTGATTTAAAAGATTCTATTGATTGGTTTATCCATAAAATGCACTTAAGATAGTAACTTAGTTGAGTTTGGATTTTCCAACTCAGAAGGTCAATGACGGTGTTAAATGGTTTCGTAAACAAACACATCCAAAAGTATCGTTTTGTTCAGGATCAAAGCACGCTTCGTAATTAAATTAAGGGTTCCTTGGAAAGAAAACTTTAACTTTCAGAGTTATAGGTTATGTAAAAAATCACCCGAATGTCAACCCTAACTTAACCAAAATAAGGATTAAGATTGGGCCAAATGGTATGACCTTTGCATGACATTACATCACCAAAATCAGGATTGGTTTCACGTACCTTTTTGTCCAGCAGCCCGATGGACTCAGCAGGCTCACTCACTTTTTCTTCAGTCATTTTTATGTTAGAAATGTCATAAAATAATTGTTGCAAAGGTTTGTTTCGCTGTGCCCGGCCGCGTGGTGTGCTCCTATTGCGTTGTCTGTCACCCCAGTGGAGTTAGCGCATGCGCGGTGCTCTCGTGAAATACGCCGGACCCCTGTTTCTTGGCGGTCATCGTCGTATTTACTTAGGGTCCCGTCTCATTCAGGCAATTGTTGGACTAATCTGTTGCTTACATTGTGTGTGTATCCTTTATAGATGGAATCTCTTGCTAGATGAGATTTTATGATGAAATCTTTTTTGGTTTTTATAAGAGAATGAACTTTGAAAGGGATAATAAAAAAATTAGAGCATTGAAGTGAAATAATTGCGTCTATGAAAGTTAAATCATAAATGGTTCAAACTTTTATTAAATGAAAAGATTTTTCATCCAAAGTTTACACCAGGTTTTAAAGCATTCGTACACTATGTATTTAATTTTACTAAACATACCCAAAGTATAACCCATTTTAACTAAATATGAAAGCTTTATATTTAGTACTTTCAGTTCATTTAATAAATAATCTTTTCTAAATTAATTTTAAAATCTTTTAAAAGCATAATATGTTGGTTCTGTATAAAACAGCATATGAACCCTAACCGAATGAATCTTACGAGCCCTTCTACAAATAGGTTTAAATCCAAGTTTAATCCAATTACTTAACCTCAATTCTTGTTAGACGACCTCATGTTAAATTATTTACACTTGAGAAAATTCTACGTCATCATTCTTAAAACTATAGTTCGTTGAATAATTATAATGTCATCTACAGTAAAACTGCATCTAATACACCCATTTGGGTCTTTTAGATGTCAACGTATGTAATGTATTAAAACATCCCATAGTGATATGAACACGACTGTTCTGGGATAAGTCTAGGTAAACCATTAGCATCAGTCCAGGTAATTTTTACTATATGAGGGAAGATTATAGTCATACCAGTCGGTATTCCATTTGGACTGCACTACAATTACGAACAGTTACTAGATTGACCATTTTGCTGTTCTACTAAATAGCCACAATACTCGTAAAGACACGACATTTGCACTTGACCACTAGGCTAGCGTGAACCTCTCATGGATAGAAGAGGCCCGTGCCCAGCAGTGGGACATCTATGGTGATGATAACTACCACTTGATAGATCTTTTCTCCTATTCATCATAACTAAGAGCAATATATGTGTGACCGCGTGACGTGTTTTCGTATTTACAGGAAAAGAAAAGTATGCTGTACAGTGATACAGAAAAGGATGTAAGTATTCATTAAAGCTATTGACGTCATTTCTTCTGATTGATAAGTGTAATACAAATTGAATGAGATTACAGCTGCTCCACAATCTAAATAACGAGTAGAAAATATGCAAATAAATGCAAAAAATAACTAGGACAAGCAATGAAAATGCACTCGTTTTGCTCGATAGAATAAATCTCTGACAACGAGCGCACGGCCATTTGAGGACATTGCTCTTGCGTCTCTGCATAATACATTAATCTTGTTAGTTGAGCCATTAGGGACGTCTTCCACAACTTCTTAACAACTGGTAGTTAGCAAGAAATTAAATTTGGTAGACTTTTGCTATTTTATATGTTTTCTACTCTGCTGATTCATATTTGGAGGTAAAAAAGCTTATGGCAATTTTAGTTTGTTAATTGTTTTGTTATATTCGAAATTTTCGTTATTTCGCTTATCTGATGTATGAAGGTGTTACGGCAACTTCTATTACTTACTTCAATAATTAATTAAACATCTTAGTCAAAAGAAGGTATTCAATAATAAAATGATTGCATCTCTGATAATTTCAATATATTATGTATTTGGATTTTATTCGTATTTCATGTATAATTATCCTTAATAGCTAAAACCAACTATTCGCAGATAGTCAATATTATTTTTTTCTACTGAACCATCATTAGCTTGGACTACTTTAGCCTGCCCATATTTTTGTACTGTATATTTATTAACAACTGATAATCTTTTAACTTTGAATCTCTTATCTGTTTGCAGAGGTGAAGTAGACGCACCTAAACTTGCTGATTCTGTTTCTTATTTACTGACGATTACATACCAATAAGTAAATTGTAAAGCTACATTTATGGAAACGAAAGATGACATTGTAAAGTAAATCAATACAAATTTTATGCCATAATAAATATTTTTCACGTCCACTGTTGGATAGGCCTCTCTCATGGCACGCCACTGGGCTCGATCTTCGGCCCTATGTCCAACAGTGGACGTGAAAGGCTGTTGATGATGATGATGATGATGATGAATAAATATAAGGGGAACCTCGCCTCGTAGTATTCTATTGATTTTCCCAAAAAAATCTTTATCTATTATTATTAAATTTGTTATACACAATTACGAAAGCCCTTAAATATGGGTAGGTATGCATAAATACCATACAATTGAGCCAAGTGGGTTATGAATCACAATGTGTATGGTAAGCCATAGGGCAAATTAACCATACTGACTAGATACTTGTAATGGACATAATTTAACTGAATAAATCGCCAATTCTGAATTCAATACTGCATAATAAAATAATAATGGGTAGGTTCCGATAGTTCGTCTGGGAGGCGTGTCAGTATGCCTTCTAAGTGCTGACGTCACATCGCTTGACGCATTACGTAGGCCGTCCCGCATGACATCATGACATCGGGAGCCAGGAGTCAATAAAGTTAATAACTGGCAGTTAAATCAATAATATAGATTTTTATTGACATTTAAATAGTTAATAGACTTGCACTTAAAAATTGATAATGCGTATTCGATTTACAAGTGCCAAGTCACTACGCTGCTTTAAGGAATGAAGGAACACTTCAGTTTTTAATAGTTTCATGTCATATTATGTTTAATTCAATGTGGTTTTTATCGCAATCCTTTAACCCCCTAAATCTGAATAGGTAGGCAGCGCTTTTTAACTTGTTTTAATTTTATTCTCGTTTACAGTGACTGTTGCTGTTATTGATTACTCGTATACATTTTTACTGAATGCTACGCGTATATGTACTACTATTGCTACCGATTGAAAAACTCAAACTTTGTCTCATCCTGATATCGAATCCAAGACGCCTTCCTACACCACTTACTTATGGCGTGGGCCCGACAAAACATAACAGCTGTTTTAATTATTAAAATAACTTATCATTTAGAAATTACCAACAAAATACTAACTCGTTTTCTATCGTGTGTGTGCCGTTTTTGAACAACCTTGTAAATTGTAATCCAAAAGATAATCTAATCTCCTTTAAATAAACTTCAGGTTACTGTCGAGGTCTTTTCAAATGACCTTACATGCTTGACGAGTGATTGAACATTAAGTGAAAAATACTTTTGATAGTTAATTTATTTTAGAAATGAATTAAAACAAAAGGCAAAGATATTATTTGACGTTGCTATGTACATATATAATTTATTTAGTATACGAAATGATGCTTACAAAATCTAGGTAAATACTTTCTATTCTCTTTAAATTGATTTTAATGTAGATACTTCTAGGTCCAACGCACTTACGTCTGTAGACATGTAGGTGTAAGCAGGGAAACATTACTACAGTTAGATACCAGCCGATGTATTTTAAAAAAAATGTTTTTGAAAACATTTCCAAATTTCCAGCTGCACTTACTCGATCCGGGTATCGAACTCGGAACTTATTAATTTACGAAGCTAATGAAGAAGGCCTATTACAGTCAAAATTATTCTATTCTTCACACATCTAAATTATGATTTTCATATCAAGCAACATAACATCTTTACGATGAATGCATATTTTAACATCATACTCGTGAGAAAACATAAATTGAAGTGGCGAAAAGTCCAGCATTAAACCGATTTACGGCAAGCAACTTTAACGTGTTTCTGCTAAAATAACATGTACTTAAGTACCGCGCGTTTCACAATATGTAATGGATATCGGGAATGCAATCGGCGAGATGAAAACCAGCTCGCGCGCTCGAGCGAAAGGAGAAAGCTTGTTGGAAACTATCGTCCCGGTGCAGCCGATGTCTATTTAGGAATAAATACACTTTGCAGCTAAATAATATTATTAAACTTTATTTAGAGAAAAATTAGTTGACAAAATATGTGTCCCAAGAGATTACCGACAAGTGGTATGTTGACTCGACTTTATGAATGAAATATCGAAGTTTACAGTATGGGTGTTAAGAACGAAGTTTAGGACTTAAATGAAAGAGCTTTGTTGTTTCCATGAAAGAAGGATTATTTTAAGGGCACACAGATAAATAGGAATCGTTGTTTTATATTATGTAGGTATGAAATTCTAACAACTTTCAAGAAATTACTTGAAATCTTAGGAAGCAACATATTTTATCACACTCAATTATTTAAGTAATAATTTCGAAGGAATGATCAATGAATGTAATGTCTTCAATTACAACTAACGGCAAGATCTTATCTATCCAATTGCACAGGCATAAGAGCAAATTAATGTCATTTTCTCTTAATTTTACAAAGGCTTTTGACGAATTAATGAAATTCTTTCCATTGTCAAATTAACAAAAAAAGAAACTTTATCTTAGATAAATCTAATTAATGTTATATTTTAAGTTGGTTTATATTTCTCCATCACATTGTTGCTTGCGTCATATGTACAAGTACGAAACACTGAACGTGTATTACAACACGCATACAGGCTCCTCAACAAACCCGTTGTTCCTTGCAAAAACTGTGAAACTCGTCCTATAAGCAAGAATTCTGAGAATGCCCTTCGCTGCCACACCCCTCATGCAATTTCGATTTCTTCAAGTGTCAGCACTTGCTCATTAATTCGTGAGGAAAGTACTTGATATAAATTATACTCAAGCAAAGTCATTAATTATCTTTGGGTAATATAAAGATATATGATGAATAGCAGTGATGGCCTCGAGGTTCGATCGCGCGGTCGAGAATCTCAGCGGTCGCGGGTTCGAACCCCAGGCACTCACCTCTGACTTTTCGAAGTTATGTGTGTATTCATATTGAATTATCACTTGCTTTAACGGTGAAGGAAAACATCGTGATAAAACCTGCACACCTAAGAGTTCTTAGGAATTTCTTAGATGTGTAGTCCGCCAATCCGCACTAGGCCAGCGTGGTGGACTATGGCCTAAACCCTCTCAATGGTAGAGGAGACCCGAGCTCAGCAGTGTGCGTATATGGGTTGATAAAGAAAGAAGAAGAAAGAAAGAATATAAAGAGCCTTCGAAACCGACGTGCATGCACGAAGAGGATAGTGTCAGTGGAAGAAGCGAAAGATGTGCATTTGGCGCTCTATACTCTGCCTACACTAACGGGAGACAGGCGTGAGTAAATTTATTATGTATGTGTATGTTTGACTGCATTATTAGTACCGTGATGTATGCAGATATAGGGCATGTGATCCAGAGGAACCAAGATTGATTTTAGGGTTAAAATAAAATTATTTGATTAATCCATTAGACATTTAGGTTCTGGATGACACAGACTTGAGTATATGAAGGTATAATGAGTAATTAAAAAGAAAGTTGATAAACCAAGGTTTAATTATTTCTTATACGATTAATCAGTATGTTTTAATAACCTTAAGGTCTAGAAAAGTCGCGGTATCATAGATCAAAGGTACCTAACGGTTTCTAGCAACGATAAGCCGATTGATTTATTAGCTTACTGCAATAAAACATCAATTAATCATAGCAATTAGATATGCTATGTTACGATAAGCATTAGATTTGCGGAGACCCCGCGAGTCTCTCTCGAGTCCAAAGTACTTGTGTCATTAGTGTCCTTATGCTTTGTAACAAATAGTTTATTCAGGGATGCTAGTTCATAAAATTTTCAAATGCCCGTAGTTTGGCGCGTAATTTAAAACCATCGCTATTAAAAAGCAATTAAAACATTACGTACATTGAAAAACGATATTATGAAAGACCAAATGACCAAAATCCATTTCTTGTTTATTCAAGAACTTGGCAATTCCATAGGCACAGTATTCAAGCTTTTAAAACCTGATAACTTACTTAAAGAACTATTAATCTTGTCCAAGTTATTCGTCATTGTTCATTAAGCAGGCTAAAACATACCATATAAAAAATCCCATTTTTTTTAAAGTTACATTAACCGTCAACCCTTATAATATCAATTAGATATTGCTTGCAACAGTTAACGTTGATAACCTAAGTGATAAATAAAAATGCAATATTTTTTTTTATTATATTTTAATTTTACCATTAATTACATAACATTCGCATTGATTTGGGGCCGATGGCGACTTACATACATTATATTTACATCAAAACTCTTAAAATACATGAGATGGCATTTTATAGTTAATAATATCAGTCCACATCACAACTGTAATATCATTATATTTTCAATTTAATCTACACCAAAAAGTATCTTAATATTTATCATGGACGCCATGTTGTTTTTTTACAAAACGGCGGGAAAGTAAATTATGAAAAGGTCATATTATTTTAACAATAGAGATGAGCATTTTTTATTGTCAATGGTAATTATTTGATAAATTTCAGTAGCAACTAAAGTGCTTTCAAATATTTCACCGAGTTTACTGCTAGTAGTTTAAATGGCAATCATCGTAGTTACAGAAAAAGTAAAAATAAAACTAGTCTGCTGAAAAATCTCTTAAGAAAAATTCAAATTCATAAGTGTTATATATCTCGACAAATTTAATTTTAAGAAATTAACAGTAGTCTATTGGGTTTAATCGCTGTATTGACTTATCGAGCTGTCATTCAAAATTGCTTTTTGTCAAGAGTCACACACATTACTAGCACGATTTATCAAAACGCACATCTCTATTCAATAATAATATTTTTTGGGAAAAAATATTTGTATATAAATTGCAAATAATTTTCCCAGCAATTTAGTATGATAAGTATTTGATGTAAATAGATTAACATACAAAAAACTTTCATATTGTAACCAGTGACAACATTTCTGAAATAGAAATCAAAACTTTTCAGTAACTAATCAGGATTAAGATACATATTGAGTTATAATTGCCAATAATATTTAATAATTACTTATCGATGATATATAATATCGATAACATTCGTAAAAATTAATCGAATTTATTTTAGCGATTTTCTATGAATGTATCACATATAAGAAAATCACTAATCGACAAAAAAATTATATAGAGAATAAAGTACAAGATAGAAATATATATACCAATTTTATTTACCCAAATTATATAAAAGAAATAATTTTAAACAAAATCAAATATGTCTCTATATATAAGTGTAAAATTAAAAAGTGCTTTGAAGAATATAATATTAAAAAATCATATAACAACAATGTTTTATGTAGACCAACATCACTTATGCGGCAAGACTTATTAAAAAAATAAATAATTACTTAAAGCTTGTATACTTAAAATTATTCAGAAACCATTCGACAATGTCGTTTCCTAAGTAACCTTATTACCTCCACATAAGGTTCAATTTACAATTTTTGCTACAGAAAAAATGTAAATTCCTTACAGGTACGTTCTAGCGAAATTCGCCAACAATTATTAATGTAATTACTATAATATTACAGTAACAAGTTATTCTGGTCCCAAAATATGATATAACTATGTATGGAAACCAGACAACTAGGCTTATAGTAACACACAGGAAACTTAGCAGAGGTACTAAATACAGGATAGTAAAGGACTCGACATCAAAATATCCTATACAGGTACGGCCACTTAAAAGATTTTTCCCTCACTTATATTATACGTAAAATTTTTTACGTTTTATATTTTATAATAACCACATTTTTACGTTTTATAATAACCACATTAAGAATTCAATGTAAGAATGAGTTTTATTTCAAGGACAAACATGTAGGAGTTAAAAGCATCAATTCATGTTTGGTTCTTGTTTTATATGACGAAAGTTATGGAGTTAGCTGAAAATTTAGTCCACACTTTTAAAACTGAAATTGTGGTACCTTTTAATTATAAATTTAGTTATATTGGTATCATACAATTACATTCATTTGGGGCACATTTTTTTTCATTAATACATTTTTATTGAATTTGATCTGAATTACGATTTTAAAAGATATTACAAGTAGTCAGTATAACAATTTATGTTAGTACCCAATACTTCAAGATTGATAGTACAAAAAAATCACTTTACATAATGATTAAATACTGAGAAATTTATTTAGAATAGTTAGTACTAGACGAAAATTAGATACACAATTAGATTTTGGAATACACCAAATACGACATTACATAGTCCACGCATAAAAAACGTGGGTTCCATTAGACATGACGATACACAGACAGATAGACATACAGCTACACATACAACACTAAACATATATATCTAACTCGAAACAGTTTCGAAGATTCATTAATTATTAGGCCGGTTATACTACTCGTTGAAATGTTTTCACTTACATAACTTTACACTGGCGAACAAAATAATGTGGCAACATTATATTTTAAAAATATATTTTCCCTAACTAAAAAAACTAAAAAAAAAAGATTAAAAGTAAAATTTTTGAGGTTTAAAAAGGGTGACACAGTTCTGAGTTTGATATATCATGATGAAAAAGTAATTTTTGTAATTAAATTAAAAAATGGATTATGATCCAATTATTTTGTCCGCTAGTGTTGTAATAATTATCATTATAATTGACATAATTAATGATAATTAAATACATATGTACAAATATTTACACTGGAGTAATCACATCATTTCACTTTTATATAGTTATTTAATATTTTAATCAACTACATACTATATTTTTTTAGACTGGCAACCTTTCAACTATGCCAATGACATTTAAAGTGAATATTGTAGCAAAATGAAATAATTAGTAATTTAAGTTTCAACATTTTAATTTGAAATTTACTTATTATTTTTTAAAAGTTTGGAAAAATTATATTTTTACGCTCATTTTTATGTACATTAATTATGGACAATTTGTAACCTCAAATATTAGAAGAACTCTAGAATATGCTTAGAATTTCTTCACAGACCTGTAAAATGAAATAAACATACACTATATAGCCATATCCCTGCCCTATTCTAAGAGACAGTTTCACCAAAATAAAGATAGCGTCATATAGAAATAAAGATGCCTTCTTGTCTCACGAATATCCAGGTCATAAATAAATATTTGTTAGTTACACAAACATGGAGAAATATTCTACCTACAAAAGATCATAGAGTTCTTATGATACATGAGGTTATGGACACATACATTCCTTGTCTAAGTTTAGGATAATTATATATTTACTAGATGCTATATACTCCTATAGTATTCTTTATATAATTTCCTATCGAACCAGGTACAAGTATGACACAAGACTGTTTTTAAAAATACTGCATAAGTATTATTTGAGCGGGTTATACAGGGTGTATTTAGACCGTGATCGAAAACTGAGGCAGGTAATAGCGATAGTGATTACAAACCCCCGGGCATTAAAAAATATCCCGACAAAAAATAAAATTTTTGTGGTTTTCCATACAAACCACATACTTTTAACACCGATGGTTGTATGGAAAACGTCAAAATTTTTATTTTTTGTCGGGATTTTTAATATCGCCACTGGGTTTGTGATCACCCTCGCTTATACCTGCCTCAGTTTTCGATCACGGTCTAAATACACCCTGTATACAGGATGTAAATTAAATACACCCTGTATACAGGATGTAAATTAAATACACCCTGTATACAGGATGTATTCGGTTCATGATCGGAAACTAAGGCAGGTAATAGCTATGGTGATCACAAAACCATCGGTATTAAATGTATGTAGGTTGTAGGGAAAACGTCAAAATCTTCATTTTTTGTCTTTTTTTTTAACACTAATGAGTTAGTTATAAGACACATACAATCTTTAAAAACAGTCTTGAGCGTCATTAATGATATGTTAACGTATTGTGTGACGTATCAACGTATATACAAATTTGATATGACGTCAACACTCATACACATAATATATATCATTTTTATGATTAAATAAATATTTATTTATATACATACATCATCACATGGCATAGCAATAAAAATATTCGTTTTTAATACATATCCAATGTAATAGGAAAGAAAATCATCGGGAAAGAATCTACATGTTTCAAAGTACTTTTGAAAGGTATAATGCTTTAGATAGGTCAAGTGTACTAAGCCGTGTTATGACATCTTAGTTGACTAAGCCCTAACTTCTTGCATTCCTTTAGAATAATATTATTGTTTCATCACAGGGACCGAACCTGCGGCCTCTAGATTAACTGTTGGTTTTCGAAACTGATTTAAATCCTTGCATAATCAAAATACCTATATTTTATGACGATATATATTGTAATTATAGATATTTTGTATATATATGATAACATTCTTACGAAAATTGCACTCAAGCAAAAATAATTTTGACCAATAGATTTTTATTTAATTTTATAATCTATGTTTGTAATAATAAGGTTCATAATTGTCAGCAACAGAAGTCCAAAAACATCAATCTTTCATATACGTCCAAATAATTTTCCTTTCAAGTTATGTAGTGTGGTTTATTCTATTCTGTTCTAAGTAAAATATGAAGCAATCATAACTTTTAGTTTACTTAATTAACTCTTGAAAGAAATAAGATGTTGATAAGTAGAAAAATATAGTGGAGGCCTTCGCCTAAAAACCACTTGTAAATAAAAATGACATAAACTTATCTTCAAAGAAATATTCTATAACGTTTACTTTCAACATCTATACTTCCCCTTAGTTGATATTAACATTTAATTCACATACTATCTACACTATGTGGCACACATTATCAGAACAATTCAATTATTCCAGAATTTCTATATGTAATATAGGACTGGAAAATATAATTTACCCCTTCCCAAATCCGATGTCCAATATTTGCCTTTCAACACTAAATTTTTTTTGACATGAAATTATAAGTATTATAAGCAGTTTTCTTGTCTCATGCGGTGATAAAATGTCAACAGAATATCAACATATTATATTTATTTGAAATATGACAAATTGACCTAACCAGATAGTAATTGTAATCCCGTTCATATAAACTATCTTATTTATTTCTTACTACTCAACATAATAACAACTGAAATGAAAACTAAGATGGGTACTAGTTACGGTGATTACAAAAAAAATGGTGTTGAAAATCTCATATAGACAAAACCGCATGATACAAGAAACAGCGTCATATCCTAACTTTCAATATCACTACCCCACCGTCAAAACATAGATCATCATTCTATACACACAATACATCCAACTTGGTCATCATAGCTAGACAAAGACATCACTATTTTTCAACAGTACTTTAAACTACTTAAGAGTAAACCATTAAAAAAGTCTTCAGGTTTTACAATATGGTTTAAATCATGAATAAATAGCGCTGTCACTGTCCACAGTACTCATTAATGAAATTATCTAACCCTGCATATAAGTTTCACGATGGTAAATTACGACCATACAACCTGGTATATACCATCATTAAGGAACTAAACCAGCAAAGCTATTCTCAAAACTCCAAACAATTGCTATTGTTTCTTGATGCATCAAATTTTGTTTGCTGTCACCAAGTATCTTATAAAAAACAGAAAATAACTTGATATAAGAAGCACAGATAGTCGAAATATATAGTAAGCTTTCAAACTTGAATTTTAATTGTTAACTCAATTCAACATCGAGAATAGCGTAGTTGGTTGACTTAATAGATAGCCCCAGGTCTTCTAATCCAACTGGACTCCTAAATCACCCCAACATCTTCACAACATTCAGATCGAGACATCTTCAGAAGACTAACGCAATTTCCTTTAGACTTTTAGGGGGATGCCCTCAGCAGTCCAAGGTGTAAGCCGGCTACAGCCTATCTATACTATAAGCCAACTCTAAAAGACAGTGCATCCAGTAGATCCCAGAAGCTGTGGCTCCAAGTCCTCGGATATCATAACCTGACCGCCACATCGTCGTCTAAACTACTGTCTACTTCGCAGCAGGAGACCAGCTCCTCGAAAGACATACCGTCGCAGGTCATGTTGACGGCGGAGATGCTGCGGAACAGCGCCTCAGGGTCCAGGTCTTCGGGCAGTTTGGTGAGGAACTGGGCTGCTGATATAAAGTCCATGTCTTTCAACTCGTCCTGGTAGAGGTGGAGTACGCCTGGAAATCGAAAGATTGTGGTTAAGGTTTAGTAGTAACCAGGATTTTTCGTTTGTTTAGTTGCTGGTGCGCCTACCTAAAGTGCGATAGTCACTTAGTTTCTGAATTGAAAATGAGCGCTTCAATACTGTACAAGCATGTGCGTGAATGAAGGGGTCATTATCGGCTATGTGATTTATTCATCTAATCATTGTTGGTATGTTTTTGTAAATTCTATCATCATCATCAGCCCATACAGCCTCTGAACACGGACTTCCTCTACTATTGAGAGGGATTCGGCTGTAGTCCACAATGCTGACCTAGTGCCGGTTGGCGGACTACCGGTTTTCCGTCATCTTTAAATAACTGACAATTCATAGTGTATACACACATAACATCGAAAAATCATAGATCTGTGCCTGGTTTTAGATCTCAATATTCTTGACCACGTGCCTAACTCACAACTTCACTCACAACTTCTGTAAATTTGTCATCTACAAAACATTTGTTTTAGCTCACAACATGATCAGTACTAATAAGTCTAGTGTAGTGTTTATCGATGGCGGCGAAATATTTTTCAATGTGTAACATGTTGAATAATGATAGTTACCGATGGCAGCATGGAAGAGGAAGGTATCCCCGTCCCTGAGGAACACGTCCCACAGCCTGCAGGCGGCGTCGAGCGGCATGGCCTTGGCGAAGGCGGTGTACAGCCACTCCACCAGGTACAGCTCCGGCAGCAGCGCGCCGCCGCACAGCACGGGCAGGTTGGCGCCCACCAGCCGGTCGTACGCCTTCCACAGGCGCTGGGGAAGTGGACGGGCCAAGTTAAATACCAGGAACGAAGATATCAGAAGAAGTGGTACGACTTCTGTAGAAGCCCAAAAGACTAACTTTGCGTACGAAATTCTGATCATAATTTTTAAGCTTCCAAACTGTATTTACCATAAGCAATTTAACATATAAATGAAAAGAACCTAACTACTCTTGAAATAAGGTATAAAATATTGGAGAAATAGAACTATAATCCAAAGACACTTTCATAACATTCAAGACAGTTCTCCAGTTTTCTGGATACATCTTGATTATATTGAAAATTTCAAGTGCTTGTTACCTTTAATCTTCTATGGTCCTTGTTCCAAAAATGAGTGAGAGTGTTACGAGTACACGGAATGAAAATTTTTAAATTAACTAAAGATAGTTTTTTGCTACTTGTCACCAAGTCACTATTCTAGCAGTCTAAATTTATTCTTAAAACTTATTCTTATTAACTTCCCCCATGAGGTACAGAAGCTGATTGAGTATCGTACCTGCATGGTGGCTCCGTCCCTGGAGAAGGCGGCGCGCAGCACGCAGCCGTCGAGCAGGTTGGCGAAGCACACGAACGCTTGCGGCGCCTCCATGTTCAGGATCAGCACCGCCGCGATGAACGACATGCCCTACAATCACACTACCTTCACATACTGATCCTAGGGTAAAATACTACATTCTTCAAGATACATACGAACTAATACTACTAATATTAACGGTTATGGGATCTAAGCTAAATTGATTTCTGCATGCTAATGGATAATATCAAATTCGTAAAACATGTGAAACTACCAATCAGTGTTATAATAAGCGTTAAGTAGGAGGTCAATGACTTGTCATTACAAAAGCAGGAAATAGTAATTAGATTAGATCAATTACAACAGAAAAACAATCTAGACCGTTTATTTGAAGAAAGTTTTAGATAGATTTAGGTCTTTGGCCTCACAAAAAATTAACGTTTTAACATTCTTCGTAACTATTTTTTTTTAAATCAACACTCACCTGCACATATCCGATATCAGGTCTGTAGCACACATACGCAGCTAGGAGTTCATGTAACACGTCGAAGTAGGGCCCGCCTCGCTGAAATATACACAAGTGGGGGAAGGTCCTCGCTATGTCCAACTGTATCAGCTCCATGGAACACTCGTCTCCGTAATCCAACAGATCTGGATTAGATTTGGAACAACACTTTTTCGGTTCAGCGTCTTCTGTATGACTCTTCAAATTCTGCTCGCTGAAGTTTCTGGGTATGCCTAGACGTTTGTCATCATCTTTTGATTTGTCCTTTTCGGTGGGTATTGCGTCATCGAATTTGGCAACGTCATTTCTGCCTCCACATCCGCATTGGTTGTTGACTTTTAACCGTTTCCTCCTTAGATGTGCTTCCTGTAACCTCTGCTTCGCTTTGGCCACGTAGTCCTGGTACATTTCGTGCGTTATGTTGAGTTTGTTGCCGATCGCCAGTTGCCATACCTTACCTCTAACAGCTGGTGGTAGCCCGCACCACCATAGCTCTAGAGTCCGTTTTGCGTTTTTCCTGTAATTAAAGTAGGGAAAAGATAAATAAAAATACATTTTTAATTATTTAAATAGAAATAAGTAAGTTTGAACTTAAAATACTATGTTTATTGTTTCATGATTCCTACCTTCTACTAGCATGATAAAATGTGACTAAAAGTACCATAAGAACATAAACTGCTACTAGAGGGCGTAATTCATACGAATACATTACATACACTACACCAATTAGCATATCAAAGCAACAATTCTTGACCCCAACATAAATCCAAAAGCGGGTTCCATAAATCGACACGTGTCATTTATTCTGGAGCAACGTTCACGACCATTGTTTTGCACAATGTGCGAGTGCAATACGCAAGCTAAAAACAAACGACAATCACAATTGGCGACGAATGCCGGCTCATTGTCCTACACAATGGGTTTGACCCGCTTTAGTACACTTACGACGTCACACGCCTAGAAATGCACAAGACATTTTATATTTAGAAATTATACTTAGTACTTTATGACTTGGGTCAATGGGGTGCAATTAAAGGTCCAACATTTTATACGGGATGTACTCAGACTGTGATCGGAAATGAAGGCAAGTAATAGATACGGCGATCACAAACCCATTGGGTGTAAAAAAATCACGACAAAAAAAAACTGACGTTTTCCGTACAACCATCGGTATCTGAAGTATGTGGTTTGTATGGAAACTTCAAATTTTTTATTTTTTGTCGGATTTTTTTAAAACGCCAAAGGGTTTGTGATCACAGTAGCAATTACTTACTTGAGTTTGCGACCACGGTCTGAATACATCCTGTATAAGATGTTGATAGTCACTTCTCTTGAATGTATGTTGTTACTCACATGTTCTGCCAGTCGGGGAGTATAGTCTGGGTCCACTCTCTGGCGTGCCTGGCCAGCCGTTCCTCCTGTCTCAGTGACTCCTGGAGTTTCGCGTGTCTCGCCGCCACCTCCCGTTCCACGCGCCTCCTAGCCGCTTCCACCATCCTAGCATGCTCTGCTTTGTGCCGCAGCGCTTCTTCCGTGCACTTCGCTGGCAGATTTGATGGCCTGAAATTATTAATGAGGGAATTATTTCTATTACTCTATAAGGAGTAAGGATTGCAATGAATTATCACTTGTTAAGGAGGGAAAACATCGTGAGGAATCCTATACATGTACTATACTATGATACTGTGATAGACCAAGTAAAGCCTTACTAATTCAGTTTCTAAATGGCCTCCTTTCTATTTGGGCTTATATGCACGCGTAATGTAATAATAACACTTTTCCAACCGATTTCGGCCATGGTGACCACTTCTGTTCCATTAAGTTGGCATGGCTTACGTAACCATAAAAATAATATAAACCACATACAACAATATCTAGTCTATAAAGGCTACTGGAATACATTCATTATTAATAATTAATATATGCAGTACTCAGCAATTATTTGTTTGTCAAATTGTTTTAGCTATTGCACAAGTCTACTAAAACTTCATTACATCACGAAGAAACCTTTATAATTAAAATCGTGCACCTGAATAACTAGGCCGTTTACTTCACAAAATTTCGTACGTTGTAGAATAACCAAGAGTTTCTTCATCTAACACTACTTCAATTATGTGGTTTAAGAATTAAATTTCATATATGGCGATGTATCCTTCTTGTGTTAAATCTATATGTATATACATATTGTCGCCAATTCGTTTGAAAAATAGTTTACGAGACCAATGCTTTAAATGTACGGCAATACGCGTCCAGAGTTAATATTACTGCGCCCATGTCTACTGACGTAATAAGCTTCGTAGAACGCCATTTCTGAATGAAACTGACCTAGTAGGTACGCCTCAGTTTCATGGAAGTGAATTGATATCCAACGCCCTTTGCAGGTCACCTTAAATAAAGTCGCTAGAAGATTTTATGTTAAATTCTTCGATCAAAATATGAATCGTACATAATTTAAACAATATTTTTCTCATCAGCGTTACCATTCACGAATAAATAAAAAATGTACAAAAACTTTCGCACTCTGTAACTATAAAAATTTTCATACGAGGGGCGAAATGGATGGATATAAATGCCGCGAGCTAAATTAAAAACGCATCCCCTGTTTCCAAATCGTACCCTAGCGAACTTCTGTACACAGTGAGGGATTGCAACACAACAATCGTAGGCAATAACTTCTCGTCCACCCTTCTCTGTAATGCCCCTTCGGTTGAACAGGCATGTAGTGTACTCCTATAGTTTATAACAAAAGAGGCGTAAACAGAAATTTTATAGGGTCGACATCTATAGTGTCATTTGGTGATAAGTGTGCGATTTTTTTTTAAATCACCATGGCAGCTGAAGTTAGGTGCTTTGAAGCCCTAGGAGTATTATTTGTTAAAGCCACGGGAGTCGAAGGAAAAAATTATACAGCTTAACTGGGTACTTATTTACTGTAACGCAGAGGTTTATAATCATTTGAAAGTAAAATAAATTAGTGAAGACATTTACAATGTGTGATTTCCCAAGTTGAAATTTAATACAGAGTCCATTTGGTCAAGAATCACAGAATCACTACATTTACAATAGTATTCATCAATTTAATATTTCGACTGTAAAACTATTACCTAACAGAATTAAATAACTATATTCCAACGTTTAAGTTAAATAAAAGCGGCACTCTCATATAAAATAAATGGTCCCTAACAATACCATTGCCAGAAACAAATAGGCTTAAGTTCCATTACTCTACATTAAAGCGGATTTAGTGTACACGGCTCTCTTATTGAGAAAGCGAATTGCGAATACACGCATTTAATATTCATAGTACATCGCGCAGTTATAAAACGCGTTCGTGAACAAATTTTCATAATGCATTATGCGTGGCGATCAGACCGCGACGTATCTACATACAACTCCAATGATTCTGCATTAGATTTGTATGAATTAGGCATACGACCCACTATCCGAGCAGTGTTTATGTTTATCTGATGTTATGAGCTAAAATGGCTTGTTAAATAGCGCAAAGATTTAACACGAATGAATAGCACACGCACGCTCGCATACACGCACGAATACAGTCCAGACACGCACAATCGTGTAACGCATCAAATATACATACGATGTACAGTTGGATTGTTATGTAATGTATTTTGGAAAGGATCCATTAAAGAAAAGAAGCCGAAAGTTGTTAGAATGGAAGGAATAAAGAAGAAAACGAAGAAACTTTGGTTAAAAAATACGCAATTATTAAATATCAACTACCAGAGATGGGTTTAACGTAATAGTGATTAAAGACTGAAGAAAATTATTGCAACATTGAAACTGTAATATTCATTAACGGCCAGTGGTTAATGAATATTACTTGTTATTGTGATTGCTATTTCTGTGACCTTATAGATGATTAAATACTTTACAAGACTGGTCAATAGCCTTATAAAACGAAACAATAACCTTAAGCAATCATAGATATTATTTGAGGCGTGAAGAAATTTTGACACTAATATTAAAGCATTTATTTTCATCATCACTGCATTTGATTTCATACCGTTTTGTAGTCCATAAATTTTGCAACACATTCGCTGTTACAAACGTCCAATGAACTATTCATACGTTTTGACTCAAACACAAATATTTATTGGACAAAGTTTAATAACCATGTATCAGACAGATATGAATAAAATAAATAAAAGAACCATTACTCTTACTTAGAATTACTCGTTTCATAAAACCTCCATGGTATGTTGTATAAAATTATTACATCAGACAATTCTTACATTTATAGTCACATAAAAATACACATTTCAAGCCGATTTCATTAGCAATCAACTTCTGTAACGTAATACCGAGGATATATAACTGGCAATAACAAACAGCCCATAACATTTACTAATAATAATACCGCCAGATAATATTGCCCATATCTCATAAACATTCCACACAACTACCGTTTCCCGAGTGAACATCGTAAATACTACGGCACACACGCTCGCGGGCAATCACAGCCTAGCGTAACATTCTCGACTGATATCTAAAGCAATGATATAAACATGAAAATCATGTATACTTTAGTTTATCTTTTTAAAACGCCTATTTTCTAAAGATAATAATTAAACCATGAGACGTTGGAGATAGTATAAGGGTACGTTTTGTTGTAAAAATTAAACTTCATTACGTTGAATTAGGAGCTAAGAATTTCTTTAGGTTGAGGTGTGAACATTTTATTTTGACGCTTAACATTTCGTCTGTCCAAAACTGTGCCGAGTGCTTGTAAAACTCACATTAACTGTTCACCATACCACTGTTTTAAAAGTATTTATAGCCTTCGGAATTCGATTTATTCCACATCGAAAAATAAATTTCCGTGCATTGTTCGCAGACGTTATGCTTCATCGAAGTATGAAATAGCAGGCGATGGTGGCTAATTTACGATGGGACGATGCTGTGGACTCGACACAAAATTTACGAAATGTGCTTGTGGCCGTTTACCTTTGGCTTGCATGAGTGATTCTGTTGAACGCAGGAACTCAGCGGGATATCATCGACATAAACACAAAAAGATTGCTTTTGCGTTTGAATAAGCATTTACACATTTTTTTATTTGTTTTTGGTCACTTTATTTAGGCCTAAGCGGCTGTTACTTAGAAAAGAAGTTTATAAAATTATAATATTTTTGGGTGTAGGCATCTTCCAAAAAACTACTTCCTTAATGTTGTCTAATCTTGAATCATGATTAATGATTTAAAAATTCTCTTTAATGAGAGTTTAAACTGGTCTTTGCACGCTAACAAGGAACCGGTACTTTAAGCAGACTATCGTTAATTAGCAGGATGCATCGCAGACTCCATGTAATCGGCTTACTACAAAACGAGCAGGGCTGCGTGCAATTTTTGACTTAAATATTTTTAATATGCTATTGCAATTGGAATGTCATAAAAATTATCAGGAATTATAAACACTCTAAAGGTCTTTGGGGGAGCCCTATGTCAAGCAGTGGAAATCGTAAACCTGATGATGATAATGAAGTAACGTATAAGGTATGTGTAGACCGAGGCTTTGTCCTTTCTTAGCCCACTTTCATATGCAGAACCTACACCAACATGTAAACCATGATACGTACAAAATATAAATAAACATTCGAAGAACAAACCTAAATAAAATGTCGAAGCAACCTCGCAGCAGTAATAAAACCATTGAATATTTCATAAAATGAAGTCTAAAACATAAATCTGTGGAATCTACACGGACAGCGGCTGTTAGCGCGGCCGGGAGCCCTACAGCGGTCACGAACTAGCAAATTGCGGCCCGACGCTGTCATTACTGAGGTATTTCCGCTTCTACTGCGCTCCTGGTGCCAATTTGTGCGTACATATTGTTTCTGATCGCCTTTCAGATATTTGATACATAAAGTGACCTACGACTGTGGAAATATTTTTATTGATTATAGGCAGGGTTGGGCAGTATTTTAATTACTTGTAATTAAAATACGTAATTGAAATACAAATACGTATTTTGTATTTGTATTTCAATTACTTCCTTAAAATGTAATTTGTAATTTGTATTTCAAATACCTGACGCCGAGGTATTTTGTAATTAGTATTTTAAATACTTGAGGCTTTAAAATACATTAATATTAAAATACAATTAAACACCATGAGTGCAATAGTGGTAAGTGGCGAGAAACGGCATAATTCTCTCAATGAGTGAAACTAGGACCAGGCCTCCAGTGCCCGGCAGCCCCACTATTCCTGGTTAAGGTAGCGGCCATGGTAAGGGCGGGGCAGGGGGTGCTAAGAATCCCCGGGTTGGCCCCGGCTACCACACCCAACGACGACTGGCCATGGTTACACACAACATACGCATTTTGAGGACAAACGAGAAGATTGTTGATTGAATTGAGTGGATAACACTGGGATATACTGGGGTTGTCGGAAGTCCGAAAGATCGGGGAGGACATGACAACCCTGAAGTCCGGTGTCCCGAGGAGGAGTCGGATTTCTCATCCACAGGTCTCCCATTAACAACATCGTATCCAATGAAAGTTTGTCGAACAAGACAGTGTACCTCATACTCAGAATATCCAAAAGAGCTCTCGACTTCAGACACAAGTTGTGACCGTCTTTCCCCAACGGTACTCCAAGGGACATTCTGTTGGCCGATGTATCGCGCGTCACTCGTACTATCATCTGCATAGCAATGCATGCTTTCGATAGACATCATGTCATTGATATGCAGGATGAAGAGTGTCGGCAATAGCACCGACCTTGAGGAACGCCAGCATTAATGGTTATGGTCTCGGAGCAACAGCTGTCAACGACGACCTTGATGCTTCGACCATCCAAAAAGCTGGCGATCCACTTGCAGAGTCCCTCGGGGATCCCATATGCTGGAAGCTTCGCCAGAAGGGCGCCGTGCCACACTCGGTCGAACGCCTTCGCAATGTCTAGGCCGACGGCAATAGCCTTACCCCCACTCTCCAGGGCCTCCGCCCAGCTGTGCGTGAGGTACACAAGAAGATCGCCAGTTGACTGACCGTGTCGAAAGCCATATTGACGGTCGTTAATCAGCTGGCGATCCTCAAGGTAGCTCAGGATCTGAGTATTAATAACTCGCTCCATGACCTTGGAGAGAAGGGATGTGACCGCTATCGAAAGGGGGGGGGGGGGGCGCTGCAGGGGGCTTCCGACCGATCCCGGTGGAAGACATTGGGAGAGACCTATGTCCAGCAGTGGACTTCAATAAGCTGATGATGATGATGATGAATCTTTTTTTTCCTTATCTTTCCAAACCATGCAGATTACTTATTAAGTATTTTGTAATTTGTATTTGGTATTTTAATTACAAATAGCTAAAATACTGTATTTTGTATTTTATATTTCAAATACCTTACTTAAAAGTATTTTGTATTTCGTATTTTAATTACTTGTGATAAAGTATTTTGTATTTTGTATTTCAATTAAAGTTAAGCATGTATTTTGCCCAGCCCTGATTATAGGAAATGCGATGGTGTTTATAACAAAGCGATGGAGACAAATCAACTGGATTAATCTTGTAACGCAAATTACGATTGATAATTATAATTGAAATCAAGTTTGTGAATCAAGTGTTTGTGTTTTTTGTTAATTTACTTTGTTTTATCTTTAATTTATAATAATATTATATTTAAATAGTTATCCGTTTAATTTATAAATGTTATTTATTTTCCTTTAATGATTATTTAAATTAAACCGCAAATGTCATTGAAATGCGTTATTGAAGAAACAACCTCCCATATTGTCGCGTAGGCGAAATACGGTTTTCCTGTAAAATTAACAAATAAATAGCGTATTTCCATACTTTATTATTTACTAATACTCCAGAATGGTGTATGTTTAATTATGAAAATATATTTTAATGATAATTAATAATTTTATTAATAAATACTCATAACAGATAAACACCAGAATAGTATTGTCGGCAGAATACAGCAATACGATAAGAATTGTTACAAATAAATCTTGGTCACTAAAGAATTCAAACATAGAGACACTTCCCAAAGATTCGAGGTATCATTTTTAATCTCTCGAAATTCTCAAATGGTTTCAGGCTCACTACAACATTCAGGCTGTTTTAATGATAACCAACAATTATCTTGGCAATATCCGTTTTGTTCACATATGATTTTAATGAGGATAAGCACATTATACCGGAATAAACTGTATACAGTGACAATAACAGATTACGGTTTATAAATAGACAATAGGGTGGTGTAATGATCCCCTAATTAGAATTCCTCGGGCGCTCCCTTAGCGGGCTTTCCATGGACGTCACCCCAGTGACGCGCTTAGCAATGTTGACCAAAAAGCAGGCTTATCACTTTGTGTTGTATATCTTTCACTGTATAACTATAAAAACAAAATTGCAGAAGATTATGTTGACTGCGATGTGAAAATAAACATCTCTTTATGCTTAATAATAATCTATTTGGACACCACTTTATAATTGTCACATTGTGTGATTTACAAATATTATTTCACGTTTAGTTTAGAAGAGAAAGAGTAGATAGTTCAGTTCTCGTGGATTATGATACCCCCGAAATTATAACTATCTGAACAACAATAAAATTTTAATACCATAAGATTTTCCAACAAGGTTCACTTCGTCAATTGATTATAACACAATTCTACAACGTTTCAATAGCTATTGTCAATTCTGCCAATTATGTTTGATATTTCGATTCCGCTCTTGATTATAACGAGTAAATCTTTTGCACAATTTTATCCTTGATTACACGAATACTGGGGGATGGCATAACAGGGGATTTTGCGACAATCCTCATCAGTATTCAAACATGGCCCCTAACGGGCACTCCGTGGATCCCTCAGTGTCGTGTTGTCACGAACTTGTCCACATGCCCGTGCAATATTGTCTGACCAGATATAGACTAGTCACGAAACACGGTTCACACCTCACGTCATGTATTTTTATTATTTAATAAAAATAAATTAATACGAATAAATACAGCTAACAGTTACATGTATAATTCTGACCCAGTAGGATAAATGTGTGTCATATTTTAATAAATATGTTCATATTACGGTCGGAGCATAAGAGTTGAATGGCATAAAGTAAATTCGGACTCAAGATAATCCCCCACCTCACTTGAGCAACTACGATATTCTGAAAGTTTATCTCACCCTCGACCTAATAATGGTTAAATATTAGATTCCATTACGCCAGTGTTCTTTTTCCTACGCCACTATAAAAAATCGGTCAGTGTGAATCGAGCACAAAGTCCGATTAGAGCATCAATGTTAGTTATCTCTGGTATTTCCTGTTGCAATTAAATTGAAACGCTCCGATATCTGTCAGTGGAAAAATATTACATAATTATATATTATAATATGCGATTAAAACGCGCAGATCGCGTAGAGAATCAGATATGTTTTATTACAGTCTGTTTGACAAGAGCGTGTACGGCAAAACTTTTTTTTAGGTACCGCTAGAAGCTTGGTTGTAAATTTGGCAGGTAGCTAGCCCCTTCCCCTCAGATGCTTTGTGTATAGAGTTTCAGTTGTCGTTCGATCTTTGTCAGAGGAGGACGCATTTCGTCATGAGTGCTACGTACGCATCACGTTATGAAGCAGTGTTCTTGTGTTTGCATCCAAAAGGACCCAAAATGTCATACGCAGCCGCTGCAAAATACATGAAAAAGTCAAAGACATTTGTTAGTAAGTGGGTGAAACGCTATTCTCAAGTAAAAAATGTCGACGATCTGCCTAATCGTGGCTCTACGCAAAAAACAACGAAAAAGGAGGACAAAATGATTTTACGGGTATTCGAGAAGAATTCTCGCCTATCGTTACGTGGTGGTCAAGCGGTTTTGCTTAAAAAAGGCCTTAATGTGTCATGTGATACTATAAGAAGACGTTTACTGGCTCATGATGTAAAATTTCGTAGCATAATAAAGAAACCGCTACTGTCGGAAAATCATGTTAAAAAGAGACTCACTTGGGCGCAGGAACATTTGGACCGGGATTGGGACAATGTAATTTTTTCGGACGAAGCTTCTTTTTGGGCACGTTCTTCTATCACTCATACCTGGTGTACCCACGCCAATAAATTCATCCAGCGGACCGTTAAACATCCGGTGAAGGTGCACGTTTGGGGTTGTTTTTCAAAACAGGGATTTGGTACCTTGCACATATTTACAGGTAATTTAAATGCAGCTAAAATGGTCAAAATATATCAAATGGCTTTATTACCATCTGCTCAAAAGTGGTTTAAAAGGAAAAACATATATTGGCTATTGCAAGAAGACAATGACCCGAAACATCGGAGTCGTCTTTGTACAGCGTGGAAACAAGAGAATGACGTTGAAGTACTAGATTGGCCATCACAGTCGCCGGATGCAAATCCAATAGAAAATGTTTGGGCACTCATGAAGTTGAAGCTTCGAGGAAAGAAAATCTGGACTTTAAAACGATTAGTTCGTGAAATTAGACTTATTTGGAGGTCTTTGTCCCTGGATTATGCAATAAAATTAGTAGAAAGTATGCCTCGAAGACTCCAGTCAATTATTGATAATGGAGGCGACTGGACAAGTTATTAATAATAAAGCATCATTGTCTATATCATGTATAATGAGTGTATTTTTTTTCTATTTTTTATCCCAATTCATTCCCGAGTTTTGCCGTACACGCTCTTGTCAAACAGACTGTATGTGTTGAATAGCTTCGCGTGAGTTTTATGTGGGGGTAAGGACAATAGTTTTGTGTTACTTTTATGCATCTTTTATCATTCCTAATTTTTATATTCATTTGCATTTTTAATTAATTTTACCATTCTTCTATGTCACTACCAGTAGCTTATATTTCCAAAGGAGTGAGGAGGTGTGTATTTTTACGCCTACATTTGGAACATTAATATACTGAGTTGAATCCATATTTCTTTACCCTCACTTATTACGTTCCTTTTCGTACTTTCATTATCTATGCTGTGTTAATAACCACTTATGGCTTTCTCTAAACGCAAGATAGCTCTATGCTGTCGAAAAGGATTGCTGGATATCACATACTGCAGAACTTCATGAAGAAACCTCAAAAACGTGAAAGTTTACAATTCTCTTAAAAGCACCATAACTATATTCCACTTACACTACAGCTCTGTGTCCTTTGGATACATTACTCGTCCTTGCGGTATTAAAAGTAGAACGACCAGTGGCACATAAAAATCTCATTCCTACAACATACATCACAGCCATTCGTGGCTCGTTACCCACTTTCCGATGGCTCATAAAAATGCGTCTCGCCCCATTCACTCCAGTGCCATCAGCTCTCCCTTCAATATCACGATTAAATAAAACTGAATAAAATGTGATAAACTCTTCAAATATAGCCGATGCAATATATTTTTTAATTGGAATGTATTTCAAATACAGGATATTCGAAAGTATTATGCCAGCCCCGTGGCGTAGTTGGCTAGGCACCAACTTGCAAAACGAGCGGCCGTGAGTTCGATCCCCGCACCAAGACAAATGTTTGTGTGATCCACAAATATTTGTTTCAGATCTGGGTGTTTGTGAGAGCGAAAAGTCTCTCGAAGTTTCTGAACCCACGACACAAAATTTGTATCTTAATGAAAGATCAGGACTATGTGTGTGACTGTTGGAAACAAAAAATAAAGAAGAAAGAAAGTCACTCGATATTAAAATGAAGTTATATTGTCTACGTAATGAAATATAAACATTACATTAAAACACATGTATTACAATAAACTTGATATGATTGACATATCTTTAAAAATTAATTAGTTAATGATATTGCTTATAAAATTTGTAAGGGAAAATATTCGATCTATTGACAGGAAAACTACCAAAGGTTGAGATAAGCATATTATTAATTTGTTTACTGTTTGAGTACGCTATTAGTCACTCATATAATTTGTTAATGATATTTACCTACATTTATATAGAAATCGATACTGTTTATCTATTAATAAAGATAGGATTTTTATTAGCCATTCAACTAAGCTAATACGATTACATAGATAAAAATAATATGTAGTTATTTTCGGGTAATAATTATTTGCGTTAAAAGATATGTCTATGCCCCAATTTAATAAACACAGTGAAAAATCTCAGATTAAACTAGGTATTAATGTATTTTTATTGATATATCTAACAAATTATGTTTGTTAATTGATTATTCTATGATAAAACACAAGTAAAACCCTAAGGAATGTGAATGAGCACAGTCAAAGTTTAATATAGAAGCCATACAACTGAAAAGGTTTTAATCATATTATGGTAGAGTTTGAATACAGCCAATATTCGGGAGCAAACACAATAGTTAATTTAATCAAGCATGTTAATACACGTGCGTGCGTGTTATTTAAACAGCTTCAAGGCTTAACACAGCCTAACTGGATTACAGGGAACGGTCCACGTGCTCAGTACCGACGACAATATTAATCATGTTTACGTGATATCCTCACTTTGAGCGAAAGTGATTATCCTGGAATTCTAGTTAGGGAAATATGTATCTAATAATGGATAATACATTATGATGCTACATTTCTTGGTGTAGCAGCAAGCGTTAGTTATGTATATTATGAAAAGTACTTGTAAAAGTCTACATGAGTAAAGATCGTCTCGATTTTTAATTTGTTGTTGACTCCTATTAATAATTTGAGAAACATAAAGTTATATTGGGACAGTCCAATTTAAAAGATTATTTCCGGGCGGGCCAAACCGCTAGGCATGAAAATAGTCACAATGCATGTGGGCTGTACACCGTTACAACTTGCATTCGATTACCTTTTTTAGAATTTGCATCGTGGGTTTTAGTAATTAACATAAATGCTTTTAAACATTTCCTAAATTTTGACACAGAGACAGCCTTTTAAAATAAACTCAATAATTTTATTAAAAAAAAAATATTGCAACTATGCAACATTGACAGACATTGATATTAAAACAGTACTGGTTTCGAACCGGTCAGACCGCTGTGTAACTATCAAAACAATTACTTACTTCATCAACCCATATACGCCCACTGCTGAGCACGGATCTCCTCTACCATTGAGAGGGTTTAGGCCATAGTCCACCACGCTGGCCTAGTGCGGGTTGGCGGACTACACACCTAAGAAATTCCTAAGAACTTTTAGGTGTGCAGGTTTCATCACGATGTTTTCCTTCACCGTTAAAGCAAGTGATAATTCAATTTGAATACACACATAACTTAGAAAAGTCAGAGGTGTGTGCCTGGGGTTCGAACCCGCGACCGCCGAAATTCTCGACCGCGCGCCTAAACCTCGAGGCCATCACTGCTTTCGAAACAATGCATCAAAACAATGCATCAAAACAATTGAAAGGCACTAAATACGTCAACGGAGCCCAGGCAGCTATCACAAAATTTCCCCATCTATAACAAAGTAGACAGAGCGGAACGACATGGCAACGTTGGAACGAGTTTATTGGAACATGTTATGTCGGCCAGATACGCTGGCGACCTCGTCCACCGGCCCTGGGGGTCAAAGGCTGTTGAACCAGACGATTTAATCATCGCCCACTGATTGACAGATATAGTACTTAATACTGAAAGACTTCTAGGAAACACCGATCAACTGTTCCTTGAACTTCTAATCAGTCATCGTCTTTTAGGGAAGTTAATGAGGGTTTGTTGACGTATTGTGTGGTTATCGAACGAGTTGAACGAAATAAGGAAATTAAGTCATTAGGTATTACTTCTCCTCTGTTTGTATTTTGCCACTCATGTTATTAAGCTCTCTTATTAGTGGGAATAACTTCTTTTAAGATAAAAAAATATAAGGGATAAGAATTTAGTCGCTTCTTATAATTAAAAAAAAGGTCGCAAATGGTAGTACGAAATTTTTATTTGCCATGTTTATTTATTTTTTAAAAGGCTTTTTTTGATTTCCTATGGCGTCATTATGACTGACTTCATCTTTGCCAAGTAACCAAGCCGTATGATTCTCTGGTGAATTAAACATTCAAAGGTATGTAAATGTTGAAATATTGTTCCTATATTTGCTGCATACCTTGACGGAACCATAGATCGAATAATTAAATCATAAATGCTGAATGCATGCCAAAACAACAAGGATAACTTCGCATATCATTATTCATACAAAGTAGGCATCGCTAAGTGGCACAAAGACGTGTCGCTGTCAGATATATTTATCGTAATCCATTTGAAACATTGTATTAATGAATGTTGACTATTTGATGTTAAGATATAATTGAGTTTGTATTGAAATACTTATTTTGATTCAAATGTCTCGCACATAGACATGTTTTTATCTGTGATATGTTTCTAGAATCATCACCAAACATGTACCGAGTAAGATCAAAAACCTATTTTCTGCATGTATGAAATTTCTCGTGAGACGATGCGGCAACAGCGAGCACAGTTAGACAAACTCACATGACAAACGTGCATTAGGAAACGTTATCACACACACATACATATGTATGAACATAACGTGCAACTTCCGTGTATTTAGGTTTTGCAGTGGGCGTAATAATAATTTATTTCGCCCACACGCAGATCCTCGTTTTAAAAGTCGAAGCCCCGACTTTAATTCATAAATGAATGTTTAATCTAAAAATAAATATGGTCTCATAATCCTCGCAATATCAAGTGCAAGTTTGATACAAAACTACAGAGAGACCACAGCCGTAACAATTGACTGAAGGGAGATAATTACGAATTCAAAAGTGTTCTATTGATATACAATCAAAACCACGCTGCACTCATCAAACACCATTGCGGTCATTTAGACCCACCAAGATAATAACTAACTCACCTATCATGCTGTATCAAAGCTATAGAACTGGCCACCAGATCATCGAACTGCTTGTCGCTGGCCGAGCTGCCCTGTCTCTTGTGGTGATGAGGAGTGTTGGTTGCTGATGACACCGGTGACAAGGAGTTGGGATTCTCCGAAGTCAAAGTCTTGGTGGAAATGTTCCCGCTTGACTTGCTTCCGAACAAACGCCAAGAGACGGTAGGAGTTGAGGATTCATGGTTCTTTGTAGAACTGCTACTCTTCCAAGGGAAAACTCCTCTGTAACAATATGAAATTAAGAGTCAATCATTTGGCACAACGAAAACATCTGTTTTAATGAGGTAAGATTAATAAAAACTGTTTTTATAACGATAGCCCCAGGGAAAAACTATACAAATTAGCTATTTTATTCGCAAATCGAATGATCTTTTCGTTTTTATGTATTGTTTTGTTACGGTGCTATCAATTCAACACAATTTTAGTTTGTTTATATGAAATGTTAAAAACAAAATATTATGATAATTTTTAAAACAATATTATTGTTTCTAAGAATGTCACAATAAGATTAAAATAAGTAATTTTATTGTTGACCTATTAGTGTCAATGAAAACAAATGATAAACACAAGTTTATTCATAGGAGTGTTACGATGAAATTGATGTAAAATCGATTCACTAAACTGCTTATTTGTCAACGTCACGATGTTTGACATACTAGAGTATCATTATTCACGTTCGCTTTGTTGTTCGTAGACAGTACTTAATATAGACAAAGGTAAAGACATACAAATATCATTAACATGTGTTACCACAAAGCTAATGAACATGATTAATCCACATAAACATGCAAATTTTAGTCATTTGCTTGAATTAGGTTAATCCAATTTCCTTTGCTCGTTATTTCATTTGAACACGATAGACGTCACTTTGTAATTTGTGGCCAAGTTGTAATCGTAATTTGACTTCTAGGAATATATAAACGTGAGTTAGTCATTAGACAATTTCCATAACCATATTTCTAACAGTGGTAGAATACGATTCTGATATTCGACACGGCAAAGTGACGTGACTGAGCTTGCCGCAAGAGCGGTGCGAGGCAGTCTAGCCTGCCATGAAATCAGTCGACACCATTATACCAACCAAATGCATTATCGGGTCAGCATAATTGTGTAAGGTGCAAGCACCCTAACAAAGATGATTCTTCTAACTTTGCCACCGAATTGGAGCTTATGGTAATCTCACTCGCAAGGCAAAATACAACTACTATTTTACGTTTTCTGTGAAGCAAAGGTACCGACCCGGCAGAGCTGATCCAATAGAATCACAGTCCAAACTGACTTCGACATGGAGCTACCACTGAGACAAATAATTTATAGAATAGCAACAACTATTATTATCTTTTACACAAGAACAAATAAAAAATAAAGTTTTACAAGTCAGTGGAGAGCATACGGCACATGCACAAAACATCAACACTGAGTTTAAGACGACTAAGTAAGTTTCAAAGTATTCAAAGTATATTTCAAATACAAAATGTGTTATACACTTGGGCTCCGCCAGCAAACCAAAAAATTCAACTGAAGCCGTCTATGAGTGAAATCCGCAATGACTTAGTTGCCGACCTAATATAATTTCGATTGAACTCTCCATCATTGCAGGAATGTGCATTATACATAAAACATTCAGACAATAAGTATACAATGACCGATTACTATAAACATCGAAACACGTCGTGCAGATGAACGCATACGTGTCTCCCAGACAAACAAATCGTAAATAAACCTACCAGAGTTCCAACGCCACGACAATAAAACGTGACACGGATTAGAAATCCGATGGTGTTAAAGAGAAAATGTATACTAATGTTACATACATAAACTCTTGCCTGTATTCCTCGAAGGGGTAGGCGGAGGTCCAATCCGCCAGTCATTAATTTGTAACAGAGGACGAACCTATTGCTATTTTACATACTGCGAGCTGCTATCGAAAATGTACTTATTATTTTATGTTATGTGTTTATCCATTACCGTAGATCGATAAATTATTGTATACAAAGTTTTGTTAACTCAAAATAAATAACAGAGGGCATTATTTCTGTCTACCATTATATTTGATAACTACAACTTATTATTCACAAATATTTTCCACAAATTTGCAAATAGCCCGCACATTCCTTACATATTTTAAATTTTATTGTCCTTTTTGCAGTTAAACAACTTGTTTGTTTTTAGAATAGAGGTAAACAGTAGTTTTGCTCCAACTGACTATAAAAAGCATTTTATTCTCAGCTTCAGCTATAAAAGAAAATAAGGCACTGCACAGTATAATTTGATGTTTTGTTTTTTCGAGCATAAACAGCTAATTTCTTATAATTGCAAACACACTACATTTAACACCGTTAGTATGGAAATTAGGTATAATTTATTCTTTGCAATAAAATGCTAATAATGTAGAAATCAATGGAATTATAAGCCGACTTACTGAAGCAAAGTATCTCTCTATGATAAAACATATTCTATAGGTCACGCATTGCACTTACACCCCGAAAACACACCCCATTTTAGTCGTCTATAGTGACTTCAACGTACTTACTGGTATAACGAAGATTCAGTGGAAACATTAATCAAAACAGTCTTGACCAATTTCTAAATATTAAGAAGAAAAAGTATAGCCACGTACTACGCAATCCGTCTATTTAATATCCTTAAAGTTCATCCCATCACCAGACTCAGATCCCCACTTCTGTTACTGTCCCAACTAAAAAGATAAGCAAAGGTAAGTTAGGTACTACATGGAACTCTTTAAGTAATTACCATACGTTCATTTTATAAGATCTTTACATGAAAGTTTCAAGTGTTGTAAGAACTGAAACTTTCATATTCAGGAAAAAATTCTACACGAAAGGAAATTAAAGAGTTTCAAGTCGTAACAGCAAGATCTTTTAGTAAAATTACAGGCTTAGAAATCCTAAATACCTGCCTTTCATACAATGATAATTAAGTCAAGCCTTAACCTTTAGAATACCGTTATGCACCTTCTAATCTACATCAAATAAACGTGGGAGGGGAAGTTGTTATGCACTCTTTGGAATTTATTAGTAGCACAATAGCTAATAATAGAATGTCATAAACGATACAAATTGTTGATTAAAAGATGTTTTTCGTGATGATTTTGATTATAATCTTCCACATTGAAGAATGTAACTTATATACATCCAGCTACTCTGGACACCCCTTCTGTATCGGGTATCTTGTTCGAAACTGGATCACATCAAACACAGGCTGACCCCGGAACACGACGCACTTGTATAGGTCACTAATGCGAGTTTTTTATCTTGTTTGCAATGGTCGTGAGCCCGACGGACGCGAATGTCTTATCAAAAACAAGCATCAGACAAATGAAATCGTTTTCAGAAATTCTAGAAATGTAGGAAAATTGCCCTTAACAAGACATCTAGAACACGTCACAATGAAAAAGACTGAATTTGACATTCGTTTACATCGAACTTCTATCCAATGATCCTTGGGAAGCTGACATACATTCATGCATTTCTTTCTCCAGCGTTCACGACAAGACTTCTCCATAAGGATTGCCCCTTTAAGCTACTACATTAGGAAAATTAAAACACAAATAGTTCCATTTCCTGGCACAACTATAGCGTCAATGAAAAAGAAATCAAAAGTATGTCTTACCCAACAATTTTAAAATTTCAGAGAAACATACAATGTGGAAGAACGAAGCGGTAAAAGAAAAGCTAAACAATCTCACCTCTCCTGGACGTCCAGCATAGCGGCACAGTTACACTTGCAAATAATTAAGCGAAGCCCATCAATACAGCGGCTGCGAACGCGACGGCTGATGGAATGTTATTGTGTGATAATACAGACGGAGCGTGGGCTCAGGACGAGCGATAACCACTCGCCAATTGGCGTGTACAACACATATTTAGTGGCCATTATCTTTTGTGTATTTATTTATTGTGCAGGTTCTAATTGTGAGTTTGAAAGGACACTACCGGGTTTAATATGGACTGAGCTCAAAAGTGATTAAAAAGACATAAACGCCTGAATTCGGTAAGGCAATTCGTTAAGAAATTAAGATTATATAAAAAATTCTAGTGCCAATTAATTTGTACCAATGGTTTGGTTCTTTCAATATTTTTGACGTGCGAACAAACTTCGAAATCTGAACTAAGAACAGAACAATTTAATAGTATGTAGATTACTTTAAGGATTTTGACAGCATGAAGGTTGTAAGTCAAATAATAATATTAATTATATTTAATACTGACATAAAATGAACTAACTCATTACGTCACTCAGATTCACCCAAGCTTAAAGAAACAGGAGTTAAAGTTTACTATTAAATTTTGAACGTGTAGACTGGTAAACTATTTACATACATGATGCGAAAAATGTAAGAACTTTAGATTTTTAAGGGCGATATTAATGATTACCATACATGGTCAGAATCCATGGAAAAAATTGCATATTCATTCAATATACATTTATTTTTAAAACGTAAGGATTCCTAAAATGGTTAATGAAGTCATGCAGGTTCATCGCATGCAAGTAGGAACAAAATGTATATAAACAGCCTTAAGAAACATTATGTTCACCAACAAGTACAATAAGGAGTTCAATAACAGAAAACATTTAAGAGCGTATAAACACCGCGCGGCTCGCCGAGTTTAGGTAAATACGACGAGTGTCGATGCAGCGACGAGCGCGCGCGCCGCGTCTTACTTATTACTCAAAATATCAAATAAAATGAAATGAAATCATCATTATTGAATATGTATAGTGTCAAATAGATCACTTAGATTAATTCCTTTTAAAGTTTAATTAATCACATGTTCGGAAAGCAAAGATAATAGCAAAAATATTTACGACGCAAATTTCGATGGCGTAGCGCAGAGCGATACGTCCTCTCCTTGAAAGGCCTCGCGGCGGTGTGATTAGCACTGGCCTGGGCCCGGCGTTTTATAGCACATTTTAAAATATTCATAAAAAAATAAAGAAATAGAATTTATTTAAAACAAAAATTGTACGTTTTCAAGTACACGTTCTTTTATTAAGGAAAGTTGTTATTTTGTTAAATTGAATATCGTACAGGGGTAAAAAAAATGCTATAGTAACAGTAATTTCACAATATTTTGAATGCCTTAATTTTTTTTTTACTTGAATATGCAATCTAAATCTTAAAATGTTTTTAACTAACTATTTGCTTGGGGATATATACAATACAACAAAATTTTATTTTGATTAAATATATTATGAATTAATTCGAATTTTGAGCCTCGAAAATGACTCTAAAAGTGAATTTATGACAACCTTAGCTCAGTTATCTTGTTATTTATTAAAATTTACGCAAAAATCTTAAAATGTTCTTAACTAACTTTTTAGATGACAACATTCCCTATAATAATTGGTAATTAAGGTATTTGTACGATGGGTCCTTCATCAATTTTAAGGGCTTCGAAAAGTACTGTTTTTGCCGAAATATGTATAAACCCTCTTAACTTAAAACTTCAATATTTATCCACAATACATACCGTAATCTGTACATGATGATTAAAGCATTATAAAAAATTATATCCCGATTTCAGATGTCTAAGTGAAGGTTTCATTTTAAAAGGCTAATCGATTTCCACCGCTTAACTTTAGAAATACACATAATGTTTTAGTTGGCCTTCAAATCTTCATTGACATTTAAAACACAGCACCACGAATAGAGGCATAAAATAACAACAAATTTCAATTATCTACGCGCGGTTCGTTTAGACACGTCCTCGTTACTACATTGTTGAATAAATATTTATCAACACAACAAGAATATTAAGCAAAGCATCTAAAACTCTGATCAATATGCGAAGAACGCAAAAACATGTGAAGTATGAAAAAATATTAAAGCAATAATTCAGTACGCGTGCATCGAACTAACCTTCGTATGTTGTGCCAAACTAAATATACCACGTCACAAAAGAAACACAATAGTTCTTAACACGAAGTGTGAAGGTTCAGTTTACATTTGACACGGGAAGACCTGTCTCATGCATTTGATAACAGAAAAGCAAACGATCGTCATAATCCTTAGAAAATACTACTGGGGAGATAATAGGCACTATTTGTTTGGAAACATTGAGCAAAAACAGAAAATAGAAGATTGCATTGAACGATTTATAAGGATTCGCAGAAACCGTGTGATTTGCAGCGATTGAACTTTCAATACCTAATGAAGCTCAATGTCAAATGTGCAAGGTCCGCTATAACTTGCTCTAATATATTAAAAATAGCGCGCGACAATCACATGGTACTGTCGGACGTTACGTATTAAGATAGCCATGACATTATTGGGAAATTTCGTTGAATGTGAAGGCGCTTTTATGTACGGCAGGATTTTCTCGAAATTCAACGCATTATGCGTTATGCTACAAATAGGTTATTTTTTTTTAATCATAACTATTAATAATAACTCAAGTAAAGCCTTTTAAAAACACACAAAAACAATAAGGTTATATCGAACCATCAAACTCAAAAATAGTAGCCAAGATGAAAACAACGAAAGATTTTACCTAAAGTTGTGTTATTTTTATCCCACGCCAACTCAACATTTGCCTCGGAAAAACCCGAACCGTCGCAACAAATGATGGCAAAACATCGTGCACATGTTTCCAACTATTGTTTTGAGCGAATCTGTTACAAGTGCAGAATAAAAACATGGCGGGAGTGGTGCGGCGCGGGCGCACGGCGCTTGGTACGCGGTGGTACGAGCGCGCGCACCTAGACACTCGGCCAATCGACGCGACCTGCTCGCTAGCGGCCTTACACAACTCTTTAACACAGGGTTAATGTTTACCATGGGGAACCAAGTTTAAACTGGCAGTGGTCTACAATTTTGTATATATCTAATCGACTTGTATTTACTATGTATGGTGATTGGTGGCAAGTGTAAATAACTTATCTCTCCTCCTAGCCCCAGATATTATTAGGTTTAGATCATTTCAAAGAAAAAAATTCCGTTTCACGATAAATATTGGAATTGAATAACTTAATCCTGTTCTCTCCTTTCGCTTCCCGACTTCCACGGAGTCACATTAATATAGCTTTAGAGATATCCGCGAATTGATATCAATGTTTACATTCACTTTTACTACATATTGTCGAGCCACGTGGATCTCTTCCAATTTATTTCACTTAGCCCATTTAAGAGAATCATGAAACCAGCAATTGACTGATTTAATTGGACCCAATGACAAGATATTATCATCGAATATTTATTGTTAGTGGGCAAGAGTGTAATACTGCGAACATTACATGCATTGCCTTCTAAATTTAAAAGTTTGGAATTTAAAACACTGGTATACTAATCTATCGTAATCATGTCTAGTAGTAGGTACTTACTAACATCGGTTCGAAATTTTCATTGTTCGCAAATTAATTCGCAATAACAATTTATTTATAACGACATGCAGGTGTCTTCTGGTAGCATCTGCCATATTGCCTGTATTTTGCAACAGAACACCTGAGGCCTAATCTAAATCGTTGCACAATACACCTGATCCTTTCATACATTATTCATTTCCATACCTAAGTGAGGACTTTATGATTAAGTACAGCGATGGACATCGTTTTTGTTATAGTTAATCTAAGTCTATATATATGTGTACTTAACGAATACTTATTGTATACTAGCGACCCGCCCCGGCTTCGCACGCGTGCAATGCTGATATTTAATGAATGTTATCATACATATAAACCTTCCTCTTCAATCATCTATTAAAAAAACCGCATCAAAATCCGTTGCGTAGTTTCAAAGATTTAAGCATACAAAGGGACATAGGGACAGGGAAAGCGACTTTGTTTTATACTATGTAGTGATAGTGATAACATACAAGAGATATATCACTAATTAGGAACATACACGGTAATCCTATTCTCCAAGTCCTTACAAATGCATAATGACATTGTACAAAAATATATAAGGAAATCTTAAACCATAAAAGAGTCTATCTGATGTTTTCTAAACACGCAGAGCAGACTAAAATTTATGGACTCAGTCCACAGTTGAAAACTAATGATCAATAAAGTTGTCCAATCAGTCTCAATGTGATACATCGTATAACAATAATAACACTAGAAGTATTACTAAGCCTGCACTTTCAATAGCGGGTGCGTCCGCATTGGATGTTTGATATTTAAAGTTCAACCTTTAACATCGAACTGTTTAACATTCAACAACATTCCACAACAGATTCGTGTATTTATATTATATCATGAGAATTTAATTCGATCTAAATATAAAATATAAGTAATAATATAATATGCAGTCAAAGCGTGAAATTCCTCCGTGTTTTCGTAGAACAACAAGTAAATTAAAATATCTGACAAAGAGGCAAATGTTTTTATTCATATATAAATTTATTCATCATTACAGTTCATTTTTTTCCTTAGATTAGAACACAATTTACTTTCGTTTAGAGAGCGCAAGAAACTCTAGTGTTGCTCTGTTCATAACGAGTTTCCACTGTTAAATAACTTGGGATGCATAACGTGAGCATAAGGATGCTAACATTTAGGACTTAAAGATAATGTTGGAGAAAATAATATTATATTTTGTTTCCCAAATAAACTAGGAATCCAGAACTAGCAAAATTTCATAGCTGTGCTATTATTGCTGACAGAGCAGAAGAAATAGTAATATGCATGCTCTTATCTCTCTCACCAATGCGACACAAATGTGTAATTTGTCAAATGACTTATTGATAGTCTTTCAGAGGAAATGTTTTAAATATACCGTGTGTGTAGAAATTATTGCTAATGCTTCATGTATTTGTACCAATGAATTCTCACGATATAGATGTAATTACTGTATCCGTTATAAGAAACGAAAGTTAATGTTAAAATTTCTCAAATTTAATTTAGCTTTCGTTTCACTTTCAAATTCGCTGTACTTATAATAATGGCAAAATTTAGAGGTTTTTATTGCTTGCAATTTTATAATACTCAGACTGAGATTTTCTCGTACATAACCTCATTTGCGTAGATACGTTTTAACAAGTAAAATAAACCCTTTTTACAATACAATAATTTATTCAGCCCATATAGATTAATTCTCTACTTAGCAACATACTCCACCGAAACTGACCTTTCAAAGGTCCTTATCTAATAATGTAGCGACAAAACAAAACAGTATAACATTGCTTTTATGTACTCGTCAATGACACAATTCTTAATTACAGACCGTCCTTAGAGCGTCATAGAAGAGATAACTCCCGTACTTTGACTTCTCGATCGACCGTCTGGACAATGACGCACAGACAGATAATTCAACAGATGACATGCATTATAAATAGCTATGACTAATTATTTTTGAGTAATGCACAAAGATACATATGTTGCATGGCTTCAGTCTTTGTTCTTTGTAAAACCGATACATGAATCAATTGAGGGTCAAATAAGACCCAAATGACGACAATGCAATATATTAAATAAAACTAGTTAACCACTTTGAAATATAAAAAAAAGATGTGAAACACAGACTTGTTACCTACGATAGTATAATTTTTATGTCGATTCAATAGAATCTTTCTTGAAAGGAGAGTAAAGAATTTAAAGCAGACATTTCTTATTGATTGTTGAGGTTTTACGGCCTCCGTGGCCCAGTTTGCAGAGTATCTGAATGGAAAAAGCTTCGCATTGGTGGAAATAATTCTGTGATGGCAGTGCTTTTGATTTAGGTATTGTACGAATTCTTACTTTCCAGTTTCAGGAATGTGTTTATCATTTACTTTCCTACTTTATTAAAGCTGAATGATATAGTAGGCTAGTTTTATAGTTTTGTATGGATAATAAGTTTACACGTTTAAAAATCCTTACAAACATTCTAATAATATTGTTTCGTGACGTCAATATATATGCTTCTAAATCAAAGGGTAAACGACCTAGAAAATATAAAAAATATCCCGATGAAACAACTAAAAGCTATATAAAATAGAACATCGCCATCAATTTTCCCGTTATAACAACATAAATAGAGAGAACGCACAGGCATTATCCGTCCCGGTGCCACAATAAAATATCATATGAGAAGCAAGTTCTTCGAACACTCAGAACCTATTAAGCGCTGGTGTAAACACAAATTGCTTAAGTATCATTTTATTTTAATCTTCAATGAATAAAAAAAATGATTGTTATGGAAAATACATGGTTTTGTTTGGGTATATTACGTATAAAATCTACTCTTGATTGGAAAATAAATGCATGGTTGTCGAGTTCAACCCTAGGGCAGTGACTTTAAAACTTAAAAGTTTTGCGAGTATGAAAAGAAACCTCTGAAGTCCTTTTCGATTTGGAATACAACAATTAATTATCTTTCCGAGGAGGTTTCTCAAAGTGAATCCTTTGTCTTCAAAGCCTTTATTCCGAATAGCGACGAGACAACACACCGTGCAAAGTATAATAGCGAAGGCAAATATACAAATACGACGTCGGCGCTCGAGCAAACAGTCCTGACATTAAAGTAAATACGGTGCAAGTGAGAAACGTACCGAATTCAACACATTTTATAAAGCTATGGATATGCGATCGCCAGTTTGTTGGATCCATGCCAGAATTCGTGCAACTTTTAAATGCACTTTTGCGAGAATAACCACGAGAGGCTTTATAGTCCTTGACATAAAATCATAAGCAATATGGGTGATGCTTTTAACAGTTTAACTGTTTGAGAACGAATTCTACGAATCCTAAGTAGTAGTCCAAGATTTTATGATGCTGTATAAAAATTGCTATTACATTATTTGAGGGACATAAAATCGGGATTCTTTCTACTTGAACATCAATTGAGCATCGCCCCATATTCGACCTATTAAAGGACTCGACATTATACCTAAACTTAACAAATTCCTTTCTATTCCATGACCGCCATCAGTATTCCGACGGGCAGATAGGGAAATTGCTCATTTTCCGATATTCTTGACATCATTACTCATTTCAAAAAAACATCGAAACATATTCAACATTAACAAATCTTTGATTGCACTTTCATTCCCGTTAGCAAATTATGCCTTTTTTCCCATGTCCAAGTATAATACGCCTTTAAAAATAATACCAGCATACATACTAGGGTCAGACATAAAATTATTTTTATTCTTAACCTCGGGGCAGACCTAATGGACTTTGCTTGTTAAAAATAATGGGACATCATTTATCTACCCGACGCGTTTCGCGACAGTTGTAGCGCGAAAGCTTTAATAAAAATATACTTATTATTATTCCATTATTCTTATTTTCTTAAACATTTAAATTTTATTTCACATAGGTATTTGTCTTCATTTCGTACTCGAAATTTTTTTAAAAACATTTCTCTTCTTAATTTAATCATTAAACCATTATTATACAACTTAACACAATTTAAAACAAATTTATATACACCAAAACATCATCTAGATTTTTGTAAGGCATCGACCCCACTCTGACTAATAATAATTAATTACAACACCTATGTTCAGACTAACTCGAAAATTTTTGCATAAATAGCAATTATTTTCTTAACCAACTACAAACACCTCAGCATAAAACTGTACACGTGTTTGCTAACGATAAACATAGTTTACGTAACAACGTGTTAACATAACTAAGAGATATGTGTAACAATAACAATTCTTGCGGATAGACTAGATAAGGCGGTGTAGCGAGAAATTCATGGCGTATCTCGTGAAATCCACTCGCGATCGGCGCACGGTCTCTGAACACGGTGCCTAGAAAGTTATTCCATGTCAATAGTAAAATTCGCATTTTCACATTGTGCAGTTTCTCTTATTCGCATGGCTGTTTACAAGTGCCCGTATTTGAATACTGGATTTAATTACGCCGATTAAATAAAAGGCTTTATTTTATACTTTCACTGAAATATTTTTATTAAAACAAAATGTACGCTTGACTAACAGCCCGTATAGGTACGGGTCTTTTCAACATTTACGATAAAAGTTACCTTAGACCTAACGTTGGCCTAGTTCAGATTGGGCTTTTTAATGTACCAAAGTAATTTCTTGAAAATATCTCTTGGTGCTGATGTTTTCTAAGGGTAACAGAAGTGACTGCGATTTTCTTGCGCATATTCCAATAGAATATAATGTTAGAGCTTAATGTTTGCCCCACAAACATTAAAAACTAATTAATATGAAACGAGGAATCAACTAGATGCAGCAAGAAATGGAGAAAACGCAATCACTGTGCATACGCCGAAGGAAATAGCATTATCAATTCCACATTAGCATACACGTACTCTCATATACTGAGATGCACAATATTCCACAAGCGATATAGCTTTCATTCAAGGAATATTTAACCCATTTCGCGAATGAAGTATGCGAGAGGCAGTCAGTATGTGGAACAGCTATGAGACTCGACGATTATGTGAGGTCGAGTTGTAATGGAGTCGTGTGACCCCGGAGTGCACACCGCCACTATCTCGACTTGAAAAGGTTTAACTACTCTTGTGAGATTCAAGATTTTAAAAACAATTTAAATTCTTCGTGTTTTGTGACTTACTCGTTCGTTTTAAATTCACCAGTATTTATATACAAGTCACCATACCAGCGCAAATATACTTATCATAGCTGGCTTTTAACAGAGAAGGAAATACTACGTGCCGCAAATAAAATACACCCAATGGAAAAACCCAATAAGATTCTATGCTGCAATAACAAGGCATAATTTCAATTGTTTTTTTATCAAAATAATCAGATATTCAAACGTATTCCAAACTTAGTTTTCAAACTCCTTTAAAGAATATTAATGATCTATTGTGTTTATTATAGTGAATTTATACAATATTTAGTTTAAATTCCTTGTCCAAAACACAAACAGCAACAAAACAACAGTCCCGCCGCTTGCGAAACAATGCAGTCACGTACAGCGATATCAAAATAATTCAATGAGCCGCTTCAACGGCGTATCAAAATCCGAATGTTATTCCGACCACGCCTCTGCCCATCCATTGTGAATTAGCATTCCATTGTGCGATCGTGACCTTCTTCAGTGCGATTTTAACGCGTGCCTGAGCACAGGACATGTGTATATACGGAGATAAATTGCCTAAACATTCATCATTAAAAATAATTGATGGATTATATAAATAGTAACAGTCAAATACATATACAGTTCTGACTTTACAATACGATACAAGTGCTGTACCAAAAACTACGAGAAAATTTTCGATCTCACAATATCCCAAACTAAAACATTTTTGCCGGGTCACAACAGTGTAATTTATGTTTGGAATCTTTTAAACGGAAAACTAGTAAATCAAAACATGTTTATGATATTTTTACGACGTGAAAAATAAAATAAGTAATTAGCGCATTTCAAATACAAACGCATACCGCAAAACCAATGAGTAAATATGGAAGCCAAGCGAATAAAATGATAATAGCAATCGGTCGAATATGTGAAACTCGTTTTATATAGCATTGACCACAAAATGTTTATTGTACTGGACAGGAAAATAACCATATATTGAATGCATTTAACAGTTGTTGTATGTATAATGTAAGCCGCTCATAATAGGTTCAATAAGAGGATTCTCTAACAAATAAATTACAATCCTGTTACAATGTTACTGAGCTCTACTCAACCCTATTTTACTCTAGTCCGTTGTGAGCTTTTACATTTTGTTACTTTTATTGGATTGATCTATACGACTACGATAAAACAAAATAGTGCATTAAACATTAGTTATGCATACTCCGACGAAAAAAGATAGAAAAAGAGGAGAATTTATCGTTTCTCTTCACAATATTATTTATTGCTACGCTTGCTATTTTTACGTCTATTTCCGACAACCTCTCGTTAGTTTTTAAACGTATTGATTTCTTATAATTTAGATATTGTATTTCGTTCGGAACACCTATCCTGTTGCATGTATCCGATTGAATATATTATAATCCTCGTATTTCAGTAATACGAGCTGAAAATTTTTGCTAGAAACGCTTCAGTTGGCGCGCTACCGTCGGTAGACCTTGATCGTTTATTGCTTAATATTTATATAGACTTCGAATAAACAAACATTGATTATGTGTATAAAGTTATTATTAATTACGCGTCATAGAAGCATTGAGCACGCTCACGATTTATTGCATTATTAGCAATAATTTAAATCAAGTTATAGAAAATACCTTAGTATACATCTATGTTTTTTTTTTTATTATAATGGATGCCATAAACGAACAATTAATTTAGAAAAGAGAAATTTTTAGGTCTAGAGATGGTGTTCCACACGGCATTATTGTCAATAAAAATTAGTCTTATCTACAGAAGAATTAAATTACTACGTACTTTTTCAATGGTTTAATGTCCGTTACGGTTTGTAGGTAGCATCGAGTAAAACAAGTTGCCAAATTAAAGCCTATCTTTAGAGTGATCTAAATATAATACAATGGGATTATCGTCGACAATCGCGGGCAAAGGTCGTCACATAAAAGCCGGCTCAATGAATTCCACTAAGTCGTACAACAAAGGAGTTTCTTAGCTCCAACTGCGGGGGAAATAAAAATAAAACCGACTTGGATATTGCCTCGCCGTTTTCTGCTGTGGAAAAATGCGAGTACATTTCTCTTGGACGCGAAAATTTAATTTGTTTCTTCCTTTTACTGTTCTTTCTTGATCTTATTGTTTTACTGTTCTGACATAGAAATATGATGTTTTCCTACATTTATAATACGTATTTGAAAGTTTGACCACAACACTGCAAAAATTTACGTGTTTTATAAACAAGATACTTTTTCCTGCCCATTTATGTAGACACATAAATGGTATAAATAATGATAAATAGGGAGGAAATAAAATCATTCTTGTAGTGGCTACGTAAATCACAATACAGAAAGAATCACAGTTAACATTAATAATGATTACATCAAATGTCACAATCCGTAATTTTTACTGAACGCTATCGAAAAGATAAATTATTGAATTTAATGAAATAAATGAATTATGACTATCTATTCTATCCTGATTTAAGAGATAGCTAATTATTTTTATTTTTACCCAACCACATCACGCATTATTCTTTTAACTCAATCTGAAATTCCAACAAAGACAGCTAGAAAAAAATCTATCAACTGAATGTCATTCAAATCGTCGCGTTTACGTCGGCCACCTAACGTTTGTAATTCAAAGGCCATACTTGTTAGATGAGATTTCCTACGCAATAAGCGAACCGTGAAGGCGTTTAAGTCATCCAAATTAGTTACGTAGTATTGTGCCAAATCTTATCTGAATGACCTGTGATTTGCCGAAGGAAAGTACCTGTAATCTGTTTTAAATTATCATAAATAGAGGCTTTAGATTAGATAATGTCATTTCATTGAATTTACTTTTTATAATAAGGCGTATAATCTTACTATAATCGCACTAATGGATATTTTATGAGAAAGATTTAATGGACTTTACTGAGCTGTAATGAATGTTGGATGACAGAAAATGCAAGAGTAATGGCTGTTTGATTCTGTTTCTAATTATAAATTAGAAATTTTAACGTATGATTAAGCTAAATTTTATAATAAAACAAACAAAAATACGAATTCCGAAACTTTATAATGTACTCGTATCTTTTAATTCAGTATACCCAGTATACACATATTATCACCAACGTCATTAATTTTTATAGTTCATAATTTATATTTACCCTAATTAATATCATCATTAAGTAATCATTTACATTTAAACTGTGACCTTTATTGCACGTAGTCAACCTCATTAAGCATTGGCAGCAGTTTTAAACATCATTAAAATCTTTAATTAGACTAATAAAATTAATCCATCCATTAATCCATCTTAGGTTAGGCTAAACTAATTCCAAAGATGATTTGTATAATTTTGGACTAAGACTTGCGTCCTTTGAGTTAAAAGCTCTTGATACACCAGAACGCTTGTAGGGAGTAAAAGTAATCTTTTGAGTATCATACGCTATCCCGATTCACCTCAATCTTGTCTTGGTCTGATCTAAGATTTATTACATATAAAATATAATAGACTTGACTTTCACTATAATAGCCTTGTCACATATAGAATAGGACTCACTAAAGAGTTCAAGTAATCTTAATGACATAATAATCTTCAATATACAAGAACGTAACTTAATTTGTCGAAATCCGCCACCTCGATACAAAAACATCAGCCATTACAATTTGAACAGGTGTATTGCTTTCCTCTTATTGTATTGTACGCATACATACATAGTACATCTACAGCTGTTAGTTTTGCAACAGTTTACCCAACCTCCGGTGTCGTTCACAAGACGACACGGCGACGCTCCAACCGTGAGAATTCGTGACGCAATACATCGTGGGACATGTTGCGAGAAACAACTGACCCGACACTACGCCAATTTACATGCGGATAAATAGGAGCAGTGAATAGAATAAAAGACAAAATGTCGCCAATATTGCTTAAATACTTTTTGACTTTGAGATGACACATTATTGGGGACTGAACTGAGTTTATCACCGATTAAGTTTAAACAGCTATAGTTGTCTATCTCGTATTCATTTAATTAATTTCCTAAGAGTGACTACTTTCAATAATTTAGCAAATATATTTTGGGTTCAGTACGAAATATTACGAAGCATATAATTGTACGGTATCACTGTACTTGCACTCACGCTCAAATGTGGTAGAGAAAAGACACACTCACTCGTATCTTCAAGTAAATATCTTTTATATTTTTTAAAAATCTTTTTAGCTGAATTTTACGAATTTTATCGCCAATATTAATCACGCTGTCAATATAGTCAGAAGCGAGTTTGAATCTGTAACATTCCAGTACATCAAATGTATCTTCAGACACATAGACATCTAGCAAACGGGGAATTAAATGTAATTACTGTAAGGCAATAATTACAGTGACGTCAAACTCACTCAACCAAGTCGTACCTTACTGATTGTTATCATTCGCTTGATTATTATTATATCAGAATTGCATGCATCAGTCGCCATTGTTTGCCTCGGTAAGAAAATTAAGACATTCTTTATATTTTTTATCAGTATTCTATTCAAAGATTTTTTTTTGTTGGAGTTTTTCTCAAGTATGAACAAAAGGCGCCAGGCTTTTTTATCGGTCCTAGTCACGAACGTAGATATACGGTCAAATATGTGCATTAATTGCTTTTAATATCATGTTTGTGATTGTGTAATATTTTAAATATTCTTTGTCCGTTTATAAATATCGTGCATACGAGGGCGATCCTTAATGAAGACGCATGTATTAAAATTCACATCACTCTTTAGCGACTAATAGCAATAATTCAAAAAAGACTAGCTTAATATTTTTTTGCTTTTAACTATACACATATTAGCTACTGCATACAAACAAGCCGCATTCGCTTTCTGCCACAGTAATTGCTTCATCTCGGAATTTGCTATAATTGAGATATTTTTAATGGTCCATAAACGTATGACCACACGCATCTAATAAAAAAATGTTACGAAGTTTATTGAGATGGCAATATGCCGGCAGCTGCTTTTATTACTGGCGTTATGAAATGTCAAGGTTGAAACTATAGTAACAATAAGTACAAATATTGAAGTGTATTCGGAAGGTTACTGCCGCATCAATTCATTATTATTATTTTTTAATATTAATGTTTTTAACAGCATTAAATATAGATATAGCATAGAGGAGGTCGTGGAAAGAATATGGGCAGATAAAGATATTAGTAGTCAGATAACTTTATATCAGGAATGCTTTCTAACTCTAGCGATATTTATTATCTTGTATCCCTTGTATCTACGTTATCTCACATCTCTAGAATCTGAGGTCTCTATTGGTAAATTATAGTATTTACATTAAGTAAAATCCTTCCTTCAATTTCTTTCGATTATATATAATGCTTGAGATAATTGTTGCTTGCTTATATGATCTATGTCACCTAATACTGCACTATCTTTAAATCCGACCAAAACATGTTGGGCTATAAATTCTGTAAAATACATCTGCAATCTCATTCCTAGAGTAAAAACCCATGTAACCTACTTGTATTGGCATTGTTACAGAGTATCGGCCATCGTAATCTGTACTACTTACTACTATATGGATCAAGATGTAGATAGCCATTATCTTTGCATTGAACTAGTATTGTACTAATTGAGGGACAGCCCACTTGCCTTGCATAGCTTTCTTTTCAATTGTATTTATTATTTATTCACTGTCTTACCACCTAGCTTAGTATTATATTTATCAGTAGTAAAGTTATAGGGCCCTACACCAATTGTTTTTACAATCAATAAAAAAATAAAATGTTCAAAGTGGATCACGATTCTTATAAAAAAAAACTTATGTGTTGTTTTTTCTTACATAAAAAAATATTTCTGTCTTCACAGACTGATAGAACACGTATCTTCATGAAGGCTATGTTTGCAGTTCGGTATGTTTATTAAAACGATTTACTCAGCTAAGATGACACGGGCGATATGTAATAAGATTTCATCGGGACTGCTTCGCCGTAATCTCACATCTACATGTATGAATATGTTACGGCGGAGCAGTGCCGAGGAAATCTTATCAAGGTTGCCAACTTAATTATGTAACCTACTCTGTTGAGGATCGCACTCACTTTGTATTAGATACATATTTGGTAGGAGTTTGAAGGGAACTGGAGAAAGTGGTGGGATGGTTTGTTTATTATTAAATTCGATAGAATTTAGATACGGATGTAAGAAATAAAAAATAATACGAATTTATTGTCTGCTAAACAAGGATGGTGAGAAAAAACTGGATAGTAATTAGTAGTCACAGTATTATAATACGTTGGCGTTAAAAAAATTGCATGGCAAAAGCGAATCAAGCCGTCAGCACGTTAGTTATAATACAATATGCTAAATTAATTATAAGGAATAACATAAAGTAAACATGCGACATCCACAGATCCATGCAAGATCATTTCATTACTTTGTTAAAACTGTCATATCTGAGAAACATTTTTCTTCGAATTCGTAATAAGAGTTTTCGCAATATAATTCTGTAGGCAAGGCTAAGGAAAAGTGTTAGGCCTAAAATTCTGCGTAAAACCATTGAAAAGCTACACCATAAACGCCGCAGCTGCAATAAGTTTATTACCCAACGCCATTAGTTGTTTGCGACCCTTTTAGCCAAAACTACGTCCGTAGACTCGCAATCTATCATAGCCAGCCTTGTGCAGTGTCGTAATGTGGGTTACGGTCGAGACCTATTTACGCATTTGGCCGCCCCACGTGTTGTCAGACAGCTATCGAGAAAATGGAACGCAAACACTTCATGTTTGCCCACGTGAACTGAGCCTCAAAGAAGGGTAATGCCACACCTTTTTGATAAAGGGGTATAAATCCCAGAACGCATTTTTGTAACCCTAACAAATTTTAGGATCCTTAGGTCTATAAATCACAAGGACGTACATAGACTGATGGTGATGTTTTATAATCTATTAACATTTAGTTTAATCAAGCAAACATCTGATCGTAAGTGCATTGTATACAATTATCGGGTATTGAATGACGAGAAACACTTATGTTTATGTCACGCCAGTAGTTCATATATTATAATTATGAGAAAGTGTTTACTCACACTTATTATTCAAACTATAAGCAAAATATTATCTATTGATTTCTATAATCTTGTTAACATTAACCTTTTGGTATTAAACTCATATTTCCGTCAAATTAAATAATAAAAAATATGATTTTATTTGTCTATTCCTTAATGGTGCTCCAAAAAACTTTTTCAACCAAACACATGTGGCGAATATCAAATCGTTATGGCCCGCATATGTTTAATCGCATAAATACAAACATTTAAGACAATAAACATGATTTCAAAAATATGCAGATATTCCAAACAAAGACAGTAAGAAATGCGACTTGAAACTTCAAACAGTCTTAAACTAAGTAACTACACTACCTCATTCGATTCTTTATTCAAATGTAGTATTTTAATTAGCCAATCTATACTCACTCTACTTCGCTAATGACACATAAATGATGTCATAATAGCTAGGGAATTAATACCATTTTAACCGTCAATGACACCGGATAAGAATCACCCATAAGTTTTATAGAACAATATGCACTTACTCATCGCGAATACATGTCATTTTTCCTTGAGACAACTTCAATATTTAACACATCACACACGTATGCTAATATGACCGTCGTTTCCGAATAACACAAAAATGTGACTGAAACATTACCGGTATCGACATATTGATGCCTTATATTTTATGTTTACTATATCTGTATCGGAGCAATACATTAAAACATATTTTTAGTTACAACCGACGCTTCGCTTTTTTTTTGTCTGTTTATTATAAAAGATTTAAATGATAATGTCATCCTCGAAATGTCACTTAAAACTAACACACTGTTGACTTAATTTCTGAGTTTAATACACACATTTGGAACTCAAAAATAATAATCTTTGTGTCAATATTATAAATTAATGCTTGATTGCAAAAGAGCATCACTATAGTTTGTTGTCCATTTTTGTTTGATGACAACTGCCTACCGAACAGGGTGATAAACTACGTTTTGAAATGACTGAATATAAGCTATACGTTTGGCATCTTCTACATATAATAAAACGCATTAAAAAATACATGTAGAGCAGAAATAAAAATTACGATTTCTTACTATGAAACTACGTAGAAGCTAGAAGCAATTTCCGTCCTAGTAATGACGGGGTAAATTTAAATCCAGAAGCGCCCTCATAATAGGCACGAAGACTCGTCACAGCTGGATCCCATCTACTTCGAGATTAGTTTTCTTGACAGGCCTTTTCAAAAACAGTCTGCACGCTTTAAAGCTTTCACGTTTATTTTGAAGGAATCTTAACTTTTTTATCGATTGCGAAGGATCAGTTTGAATAATAATATTGAAATCTAATGTTATGCAAAAAACTTCAATCTTCTTTTATTGACTTTTTTTTAAAAAAAACTTCTTTCCATATTAGTGACTTGCTTTTGAAAAATATGTTTGTCTTAAGAAAAAAAAACATCTCTGTCTTCGAATAACCTAACGAATATTAAACTAACCAAATTTAGTTATATAAGTCTTGCTAAAGTCATTACCACTCTGCAACTTAGGAAAATTTGAAAGATTTTGTCTTAAGTAGGCGGAAGATGTCTATCGCTGTTAATAAACAGTATCCACATTTACTTGTACAATCTTACGAAGACCTTTCCCGTACTATATGAAGGTCTATGACCCTTGCCCGTCGTGACCCAATAGTGAATGCAAAACAAGTAAAGATCACATTAGGGGAATGGTAGTTGATGCTTTTCGAAGCCATCCTAAATAGAGGGAGTATTAATTTGTTAGTTTATGACTATAATGGACGATTTTACTTCTGTCGACTCCTTCGGAGAAAACAAGCGTGAGGTTATGTATGAAAAATGTTGTCCAAAATTATCCTTACTATTCCTGTATAAAAATATGCATATTATTTCCGACCACGTCGAGTTTCAATGTCACGACTGGATTGCAAAACAGCTCAAAGTATTAATGAAACGTGTATATCGAATTGGACAGTCAGTCGCGTAATAGCAAATATTATTTCGCAATGACGAAAGCTGAGAAAGTGTCCACACTTTATATAACATGTGTTCAACATACATGTATGTACATACATATGTTGCGAGCTAGAATTGCACGCGCGAAGTATTATCATACCTACACAAAACAAGCATACATATGTGTCCAAAGAATTCTCACGGCAAATGTATAATTGATTCGGAGAATGTAATGACCTCATTTATGTAATCGATTCAATTAAATTAAAGTGTTGAATTAAGCCCTGCCAAAACACGTAGGGCGCAAAACTATTAGGTATGTCATTATATGTAAATTGGAAAAGTAATCTGACAAATTGCGTGGTTAATGTGGCGAATAACCGATAGATGCAGTTCAATATTCTTGTCATCTATATAAATTTTAAATATAATATCATAAAATATAATGATATGATTACTATAAAAATTTTCAATAGTTTATTTGGTCGATGGGACCTCAGCAAATACCAGTTCGATTACAAGCCATGCTTATTTGTATTGGTTGAATAAAAATAGCAAGTTACAGTTAAAGAATTATGCAAAAATCTTGTATTTTTTTAATAAAATATCCAAAAACAGAATAAAAAAGATTATACTCAGTCGTTGGTCGAATAACCTGCAAGTCATAATAATGTAGTAATTAGATGAAACTTAACTATAAATATACGTACTCAAACACGAATTCCGGCTTACCTGTAAACAATAAAAAGAAATTATAAGTCTAGTTCGAAACACTAAATCAGGGTTAAAAATGTTGATAGGGTTTAATTGGAGTATTTCCGAAAACGATGAGAACTTTTGTTTTAGCGTCATCTTTCCTTTTTAAATAAAACTGAAATACAAATGTTGGCATTTTCGCGACAGAAGTGTTTAGTACCAGTCCGAAGCTTAGAAGTTTGGTTCGGTAAACAGCAAGACTTATACACTTCTTCTTTGGAACATAAGCGTTTGCTAATATGGGTCTGAATCTCTGGCGGTAAATGCGTGAGGGATGTTTATGAAACGTTCATCTAAGAGACATAACTACACAGAAAGTAGTAGGTCCCATCAAACGGGACCTACAACTTACTGTGTAGTTATCCATCACGCACTTACGTAGACAATTCTCACACATTATAATCTCATTATAATACCTTCTCGTGACCACATCTTTAACCGTAAAAGCGTGACGTGCTAACAATTCATATATTTCGCTCAGTCCAAACCAGTCACAGCTGGAAGTCACGACCTCGAACTCGCGAAACAATTTGCACAAAAATTAAATTGAAACGTCGCACTTTAATGAACATTTTACTTGAATCAATCTGAGTTAATGAGTCGAGATAATATTTTAATTGCATTTTCAGCTTTCATTACTCGCGTCCTACTTATTCGAACCACGTACACGTTGAACACAAACTTTATCAATACCACATGCGTGAAAGCGGTCGAGTTACATTATCAGTAGGTACGTAATAACTTGCGACCCATTTCCTGTAGCATAATATTTACAAATTAAAAATCATAGTCGGAGTGTACATAAGATTTTTAACTTATAAATATTCATAACCAAGTTTTTCTCGCAATAAGATATAAAGACTTCCTTATAAATACTTCTGTCTATTTGTTAGTGTAATAATTAATATACATACATGTACATCACAGTGACGTCCTAAAACTTTTGAAGATTTATTCTGCATAGATCATAACATGGATGAACACATCACTGACGTCTAAACATATCATCAACGATACCAAGACTCAGTTCTTTATCCATTTTCATGTAAATGGTAAACTATAAAACAATTGTTTTGAATGGTTGATAGAAAGCACGAGCCGTGTGACGTAGCCTCTACTCGCAGACGCGTCCACTGTCCATGTTTACAGTCGATCAGTAATCATCGGCATTTACGTCACAAACAATTATACCGTCTGCCATTTACAAGTGAGGAAATATCTGCTGGCTTCATCTTGTCTAAGTACAACGCTTTCTACTTTCCAATGTAATTAATAGTATTGCACGCCGATTTTCATTTCACATGAGTATTGTAAAGTTATGCAAAATTGATCATGATGAAATTTCAATTTAATTGTAAGCCATTTCATGATGTCTACACAAATACCTACTCTCTTATTCGTTTTTCAACATCCATACCTTTTCCATTTAATAATATTTACATCCTTCTCAAACACTACGTCACATTGCATGGAAAAGTCATAAAACGCAGAGGTACCAATTAGAGCCACGACGGTACTTATCTGAAATATCTCGGCCAGTTTATGAACTCATTCAGTAGTTATTAATCGATTATATTAGCCGGCGATACACTAACCCCAGTTGGCTTCTTATTTGTAGGTCGAGCGTGAAAGAAACAGACCATATTCCGGTCGATTAGTCATTACTTCGGAAGGCTGACTGAATGACGGTTGACCGGTCAGCCTCAAACAAGCTTACATTGTAATGTTTCCATGGAAAATATAAACGAGTATTAATACACGTTCATATTTGTATGGATTTCAATAAATGGCTAAATAATAAATTAACATTACTTGGCATGAGCCAGATTTTAAACTAAACATTCTATGAACAATTTGGTCAATTAAGCATGTTGTTATTAAAAATGAGAAACTGTATAACATGAACTGTTTTTAATTCTGAACAATTAACACATTAACACACAACGGACGGAAGCAACTAAACATAGACAAGACTACTAACAATGTTGACACCTTAATAATAAATGTTTTATGTTGCCATTATTCTAACACCCCTTCTCAACATAAACACATTTTGCCTCTGGAAAATATATTCTATAACCTTTGCTATTTTCCCCATAGCCGACCATCAATCCTTTTTCACCTTTCTTATCCCATTTCCTTCTTTTCTCCTTTGGAATATGTACATATACTGAAGCACCAAAAGCTCTTAGTTGATGAATATCATAGGTTTTATTTGTCCATATTTCATAGGGTGTTTTCCCAGCTTTATCTTTACCAGTTCTATTTAAAATAAATGCTGCTGTATTCACTGCTTCTGCCCACAGTTTCTTAGGTAGGTTCCTAGAATGTAGCATTGTCCTTGCCGCTTCAACCAGAGTTCTATTTTCCCTTTCAGCTTTGCCATTCTGTTCAGGTGTATAGGTTACTGTAGTTTGATGAATTATCCCTCTTTTCGAACATATGTCCATTACTTCTTTGTTTATGAATTCTAATCCATTATCCGTTCGCAGTATCTTCACTCTGTTTCCGGTTATATTCTCTGCCTTATTGAAAAAATCCTCCAGACAATTTTTAATTTCGGTTTTAGCTTTGATAAAGTAAACAGTTCTGAAGTTCGAATAGTCATCCTTTAAAACTACAAAATATCTCGACCCGCCGACCGATTTTTCCTCCATGGGCCCACAGGTGTCCCCATGTATTATGTCACATGTCCTGGTGCTTACAGTTTCACTTTTCTTAAATGGTAATCGGTGTATCTTCCCCTTTAAACAACTCTCACATTGAGGCACACGAGTTTGTTTAACTTCAATGTTGTTTTTCTCTAATACTTTCTTTACGTGATCGAAGTTTTGATGAGCTAGTTTTTCATGCCACTGATATAAATCGTTCTTTGACATTTGTGCAACACTCGCTTTTTCATGTTTAAATCGAAAATCTAAATAATAAGACTTCTCAATTCTATTTGCGATAGCACAAACAATGCCATTTTTGTAAAATTTGCAGGAAGTGTCATCTGTCACCATGACATATCCCCGGTCAGTAGCACGGTTCACAGAGAATAGATTTGTCTTTAGATCGGGAACGAATAACACATTGTTTATGGTCGTATCAATCCATTCACTTCCGTTATTGACTACTACCACTATACGTCCACAACCCTGTACACTAATGGCGGCCCCGTCACCAACAATTACAGACTTTTGCGAAACATTGGAAAATGACGAAAACAATGAACGATCACAACACATGTGCTCGGTTGCCCCTGAGTCCACTAGCCACTTTGTTTCTTTATATTGTTCATAAACTGAGTTCGAAACTGCGAACGCATTACCCATACTCTTGTTGTTCTTTGATTTTCTAAAACGACACTGCGCCTTAAAATGTCCAATTTTACCACAGTAATAGCACTTATTATCGTTTATCTTTTTATCACTGTTCCTATTACTTCTACACTCCGTTTGATAATGTCCAGGTTTACCACACTTAAAACACTTAACATTTTTCTTTGCTACAAACGCTGATGAGGATGAAATTTCCGGGACATCCTTTGTCTTTTCCTTCAATCTTTCTTCTTCGATCAATAATCTGCACACCAGATTGTCGAATGTTTGTTTATCATCAGGTGCAGACTCCCACGCTGATACAAAATGTTTGTATTCATCCGGCAAACACATCAATACTTTAGTTATCGTGAATTTTTCCGAAACTTCCTCGCCCATCTGTTTTAACTGATTCTGCATTTCTTGAATTTTCGATAAGAACACCGACATCTTGATTCCGCTCTCATATTTGTATTGGAAAAAGCGCTGTTGCAGGATATGGATACTAGTTTCTGACTTTTGTTCGTAAACACTTAAAAGCTTTCTCCACATTTCAGCAGACGTTTTACATGATATGAGATGTAACATAACATCTTCAGTCATTCTTGTGACCAATAATGTCTGAGCCTTAGCATCTGTAGACTCCCAGGCGATTCCTGCAGTTGCGTCTTTGGGTTTTATGGTCCGTCCTTCCACGATATCCAGCCATCCCTGGCCCCGCATTAGAACGGTAATTTGAAACTTCCAAACATTCCAGTTTCTCGCACCTTCCAGTTTCATCACATTGTAAGTGTTATTTATTTCCATCTTGCTTCCCTGCCTTGTTTAATAGTGACTCAAACAAGTATATCCTTCTCGACGTAAGTTTTTATTGTCGACACGCGGCTCGACCTAACCTTACTTTTCGCCGATATTTCAATCCGTTTGATATACGTATTACTTTTACACTCCAATATCTACTTTTAGTTTAGCTAACAGGTAGGCATCTCTGGGCCCATAACCTGTTGTTATTAAAAATGAGAAACTGTATAACATGAACTGTTTTTAATTCTGAACAATTAACACATTAACACACAACAGACGGAAGCAACTAAACATAGACAAGACTACTAACAATGTTGACACCTTAATAATAAATGTTTTATGTTGCCATTATTCTAACAAAGCAATTATGAAAAATCTGAATATTTTTTCCTGCACCACCAAAATTTGACCCACAGTAAAGTGTTGAATTTCAACCCACAAGAAACTAAGAAAAACATTGTCTCGTGCTTCGAACGGACTACCACCGAGATTTAAATATTGGTTAACCACACACACGTGAAATACTGTGAAACACGCAATTTCTTGCAATATTTTCCTTTACCGATAAAGCAAGTGTTCAAATATCTATGAAGGACAATCATAAAAAAATTAAACACGCTTTCGTGCAATGTGTGAGTTTAAGAGGCAGAAGCAAATCGGTAAATGGTAGCCAAAGGTCACGAGTTTGGGTTACCGAATTTTAATATTGAAAAGCGGAATTTGTGCGTGGTCTATGGAACTGGTACCGTAACCATATGTTTTCGTAAACTCTATCTAACTAACATATGCCTCCAAAATACTATAGTATCCGTATTATAGTTTATATGCAGAAATTTACTCATGAGTTACCTTATACCTATCATTGGGATGTTGGAATTAACAAAATAACAAACAAAATTCTACTATCTTATTTTATAAGGAACTTTTCTCAGGCGCGTCAAGTTTAATAGCCAGAAAACCTCAGCTTAGTGGCAAACAATCGGACATATTAGGTCTGATAATGAAGGCACTGCTGCAATATTCCAATTCTGTTAAGCAAATAATACTGAACCATGCCCGTGCATTCGAACGATTAAATAAACATTCCATTCAATCCCAAGAGGCTGGCGTAAAGGACTTCATTAAAAACATGGTACCCGAGCAATTTCTATGAGAGTCGGTGCACTCACAGCGCTCCGAGTGAACATTGCAATGCGCAAGTTAATTACTTCTTTAATTTCCCAACTTTTCCATTAAACGCGACCACTTTATCGTAGGTACGTTATGCACGTATTTCCCCCTTTTTGCGTTTTGTTTACTCCGGTTCAGACTGCGGGCAGGTATAACGGAGTATTCCCAGTTAATTGTGTACTCGCTGCGCAAACAACGAGCGACTTGTGGTAGGGTTGTTAACTTCAGAAGGGATATATGAATGAGTAAAAATACTTATATAGTAAAAAAAACAAATTATTAGTGACTTACAGAATAAGAAATTGCAACAACCCTTTAGCTCTCATTCAAAAACAAATATTTGCAAATCACACTTATTGTGTCAGGAATCGAAATAACCTATCAAGCTAAATATCCTAATTATTGGCTAGTCCGAAATATTTTCAATGATAGAGGTCAATGATCTAATAAAAGTCGATAATCATTTACCACCATAATCATTAAATACCAGCTCGACCCACTTGACTCCTTACAGCGACGGGCTGTTCGCATCGTTGATGATCCCGATCTCACGGAGAAACTACAGCCGTTAGGACTGCGGAGAGACTTTGGGTCTCTTTGTGTGTTCTACCGGTTGTTCCATGGGGAGTGCTCCGAGGAACTGTTCGGGTTGGTACCGGCGTCGCCGTTCTACCATCGTACCACCCGTCACCGCAGTAGAGTTCATCCATTTCACCTGGAGACGTACCGTACGCGTACGGTGCGTTTCCAGAGGTCATTCTTACCACGTACGTGCAAGCTCTGGAATGAACTCCCTGCCTCGGTGTTCCCCGAGCGCTATGACCTGGCCTTCTTCAAACGAGGCTTAAAAAGAGTTCTTTCCTCACGGTAGGCAGCGGCGTGGCTGTGCCCCTGGCATTGCCAAGTCCATGAGCGACGGTGACCGCTTACCATCAGGCGGGCCGTCAGCTCGTCTGTCTGCTTAGGCAATTAAAAAAAAAAAAAAAACAGTTATTACGGTTGGTAATGACGCCATCGACGAAATTATACATTTCTAAAGTGTTGCACTTTGAAATATTTTTAAGAATTGCCGTATTGCAGTGTCGAGAATAAATGGGTTTTAAAACTAGCAACCCTACTACAACTCTACTATTGGCCGTGGGGAATTCCATTTTGAAACCTACTATAGATAGGTACACTCGTCTTTTACTTAGCAAATTAAACGCTTACATGAACCTATACATCTGAAATATAAATACGTTTATAAACAACTTCATAAGATAAACTTTATACCTTTCTCATCTCTCACCCTCAGATTTTATTAGTATATTCAAAGCCCGCATTCGTAATGTATTCATTCACGGTCACATAATACACCAATTCTATCAATTACCAAGCCAATGGAATATTTAACGAGACGATGCAACAATCGCTCGACCTCTCAGGTCACGGCCAACATTATTAAACTTGGAGTAATGCGCGTCTTAATATAGACTCGATACAGATAATACTAATATTACGACGTAGACATTGTTACTGATATCAAACCTTTAATTATATTATTCAATACTAGAGGAACTCTTTAGAGAATTTTTACAGAGAATTTCTATTCAGTAAAATCTCAAAAGATACTTCTAAAAGATAGAAATATTATTAACTCTGCAATTGTGCCTTATGATTTAATATCTATTTGAAAATTCTTTAAAAACTATTTATTACTGGCTTAGAAATAGCTGGACATGTAAACAATAAATCGATCGAAACTCAAGGCCGGAACTTTCTATTAAGACGTCAAGATATTACTACACATATTGATTAACGCCTTATTTTAATAACTAATAGAACAAATGTCTAGAGTCTAGATTCTTAACGATAACAAATAGATGTTCTATTTTACAACAACATTGCAGAGCGAATGAGCACTATGAAAAAAAAATAGATTTTTTTGTCGAGAATCAACTGTATTATATTGTAGATTAAATGAAGTATGAATTAAAAAAAAACATAGCAATTATTCATTGTTTAACGTTATACAAATCCACAATTCAATAATTTCAAAACAAATATCCACTTCACCAAAGTTTCCGAGCACAGAATGTTAATACCGACTACTAATTTCACTATCTAAAAAGTAATTTGTAACACAACTTGATCACACTACTAAATCTCAATAAAGCAATACGAGTGAATAACCTTCTGTATTGTTGTGTTGCGAAATGTGCACGCAGAATAATCGACAATAGAAACCAATAGAGACCAATTACTATCAAACAGACTACGTAAAATGGTGCTACTGTTTTCACAAGAAAAAGTTTTTTGTACCATGCCTTTGAAGCCTAAACGAAAGTGATTTAGACTTTTATACAAGTATTTACCACTTATCAGTCATTTATCGGTCTGCTTTTCTTCCTCCTCTTGTTCCTAAGTTCTTGTATTCAGTTTTAGAAAAAACTATTAAATACTAGTGTGGTGATTGACGCTGCATTGACAGTGCACTGAGTGATGGCCTCGAGGTTTGAGCGCGCGGTCGAGAATCTCGGCGGTCGCGGGTTCGAACCCCAGGCACACACCTCTAACTTTTCGAAGTTATGTGTGTATTCACATTGAATTATCACTTGCTTTAACGGTGAGGGAAAACATCGTGATAAAACCTGCACACCTAAGAGTTCTTAGGAATTTCTTAGGTGTGTAGTCCGCCAACCCGCACTAGGCCAGCGTGGCGGACTATGGCCTAAACCCTCTCAATGGTAGAGGAGACCCGTGCTCAGCAGTGGGCGTATATGGGTTTATGAAGAAGAAGAAGAATTGACGCTGCAATTGATATTATTTGTAACATAATTTCAATGTTAATATTTAGTTGGTAAATATTAAATACAACAACTTTCTTAAATTTTAGTTATGCTATTAATTATAATTATACTATAAATAGATAATTACAATCGCGTGAATGTGCATTTTTTCACAAACACAACTTTCATTCAAAAGATCTCAAAAACGGCTATTATGTTGTAAGCAGATTGTCTATATTACAGCTGGACACGCTAAGCATAGCAAATTCATTGGTGTATTGACGTTTTAGAAATATGCACTCAAAACAATCTGTTAAGCTAGAAATACATACTTTATAACTTTCGTATCCCTACATACCACTATCGGTACTTCCGTACACCCAAAAGTGTTACACGTCAATAGTATAATATAGTAATACTGTCTTCTGTCTTAGCTTATGGTTGTTTATTATGGGCTCGGGATATTCTCATTAATATATCAAATTGCTTTTAATTAATGTTTTAAACCTTAAAGATTATTATTCAGATTTTTGTAAGACAAGTTTGGCTTTTGGGTTTTTTCATATTAAAACGTTAAGAACGGACGTGAAAACAAAACAAATGTAACAAACTTCACTAGGTCATTGGTCTTAGCGAAAACAAAAGAAAGTTGCCAAAACTATGCCGGAGAGTGGACGGTAGACAACCACTGACGAAAGGCAAGTACACAACTTCACGTAGCTAATGATATTATTGCAATTATTTCAAATATTATTGCGTTGTTTTAACAAAGAAATATGCAATATAATATTTTTTACGATGTCTATACACAGGAATTTTAATGAGCTATCAGCGGTTATCGACGATCCCGGCCGACATACGACATCAAAGAGCGTGAGTTACATCAATTGCTTATGTCGTTGTTTTGTTAAGCAAAATTACCTCGGCTAAAATTGCAAGGCAATTTATTTATTGTCTGTATAAAACATTTAATTTTTTTCATTCAATCCGCATCCATTTTGAATTATCTAGCTCTGCCTTTAGCAGTCTTGGCAAGTCTTACCCAATTATATTATCATGCCTACTTCATTTAATTAACAGTATCTGTACAGGATACGAGCGTAGTTGTGAGAGTGTACACCAACGAAAGGATCGTGTGACTGCGGTCGTAAAGTACCGGCTGCACGTTAGTGGCTTAGTGTTGCCATTTAGCTATATTATTAAAGAAAGTCATAGACTTCCGTGGCTGTATTAAATAACCGTCGGCATAAACAGGCGTTACAACACTTTCACTAGACGAAATCATTTCACCGTCGTCGGGGGCACAAAGACGCCATTGTTTGTTGTATTATGCTTATGATTGGTTGTTATTAAGTTTTAGCGCATTAGGTAGGTAATATAAAACCTTGAATTGTATTTTATGCCATAGGAATTGCGTATAAATTATATAAGATTTAGTATACGATTGTAATTTGTACATCGCTACTGGCTAGTTAGCATTTTTAGGAATATGAAAGATACTTGGAAATTTAGTAATATGAACTAGTTATGTTATTAAAATAATAGTGTTTCGAAAACAATGTTTGAAACAACTAATAAATTTCCATCTGTTTCCAGTTGTATAGACGAAAACCACAGCTGCAAACCAATGAGTCGATAAAAGTGAACGTTTTTTGATGAATAAAAGTAAAATTTATCGGCGATGGTTGAAATCTCTCACGCGACGATCTCAAATTTCGTAACATAATATAACCGATACGATTGAGCAACATAATTAGATAAGATAAACTATATCTACGTCTGAGTTTTTATAAATTACCAATCTTTAAAGATATTGTGTTCCTTTTAAAAATACTTTAAACTTAATATAACCAGATACTGTAAACTTAATCAACCAGATTTAGTAACATTGTTACTCGCAAGTATAACCAGAGAAACATATGTTGTGTGTAATATAAAACGAGCCATAATATGATTTACAATCGAGTGTTTTTTATCGATGTAAATAAAATAAAATGGAACTATACCGGGTCAACGACGTGATCTCAAAGAAATTACGTTAACACGGGTATCACGAAACAAAAAAGTAGTGTTTCTGCTATTAGCGCCGCTCAGTGAAAAGCAGGTTTTGTAAACTTTATGATAGAGTTGACAAAACATTAAGTCTTTACGGTTCACAAATCTGATTCGTCATGTTGAGCCATATAGGTATAAAATACACTTTTCAGCAATGACTTAGCATTCACTTTGAATATAGTAGTAAAACAAAATTAATTATTATTTTTAAGCTGTCTTTTACATTTCATGTGATCCGTTATTTTACGACAGTAATTTAAAAAACCATCAATAGACATTTGAAAATAAAAAATTTTATACAACAGAATTAAAAAAAAATGTTTTATCGCCGCTCCGTGGCCGAATACAATACAGCAAAAACAACCTATAGCTAATCATTATATTTCAATCTTTAGCTCTGGAAATAAAGATCTCATCATACGAAGAAGTCTCTACACCTTGTCGAGCCTCTGCAAGTCAAACGATTAAATAACTTCAAAGCCGCCTTAAGATTCGATCCACGCATTTTAACACGATACGCACGTTTATATTTTAAGAAACTGTTTTTTAATATTCATTGGTTACTGCGTAGCGTAGTTACTCGGACTCATAAAAAGGCCACTCAGCTTTTTATATCATAATAAAATAAATTGACTTATAATTTTTAAATGAATGTTACCAAATAATATTTAAAAAAATCCACGATTTAATTACATAACTATAATATATCACACACTTGTTTTTGTAATATACGTTAAGATTTTAAATTAAATAAAGTAAAATAAAATTCTGTAGTTTATCGGAAATATAGTACTTGGTCACAATATACGGTCAACGGAAAATCATAATTTATCTATATTTGTAATCCCAGCATTTTAGCTTGAGTTAAAAATATATAAATATAAAATACACGTTTTATTGTAGTACAAATTGAATGTCATTACACTCTTTATAAACATTCATTGCCAACACCCACGCTCCGCCTTGATCCATTCCCAACGGACCTGACAAATTGACTTAAAATAAACTCTGATGGTACAATGAATATAATATTGGCAAAAAGTCGACTGCAAAAACCACTTTTGTCTCGGGTACAGAATTTAAATAAGTGTTACTGAAGCAGAATGAGTTCTATGTCTTTTTTTATTGAGTGCAAATTACCTTTCTCCGGTACAGTTTATTTTTAGCAGCTCTATGGCAGATAAGTGGACGTATTATCTTAGATATAAGATACAAAGGAGAGCTGGATCATTCGTCACTAGATGTTTTAAAATAATAGAGTTTACTGCAGAAAAATATATCGTGTTACTTTGTAAATAAAATGTCATAATACCTTCACGTAGTCAGCAGTATTATGTCTTGCGACCTTTGCTTCGTAGTTTTGTTATATTTTCTCGAATACCACATCCTATGAAAGCAGTGGATATATTTAGCCTTATAATTATAATCAAAATAATTTACTTTAAAAATACTGTATTACTTGGAAATAAACGATTAAGTATAACCTACGTGCGATGACAGACTGTCCACATAAAGTTAACTGCAAGGTGGTGTCAACCTGTTGCAAGGTGATCCGGAATCGTATCCGCATTCATTATCGTTATTTTTATACGCATTACTTTATCAATTGCGATGAAATTATATACTATAAAGCAGTTTAGTAACATTTGGTAAAAGAAAGTTTTAATTATTTGCCCTATCTCTCTCTCTGCTAAAACATCAAACACTTTTTTTAGCTAGTTTATTCACTATCAATTCAAAGACTAAATTGTAAAATAAATTGCCGTAATTCAAACATCTATTCTCAACTTGCATCCGCGTCGAACGTTTTATACGCTTTCATCGCCACGCAATTATATAAACATCATAAAAAATACCAAGTTATATTTACATCATGATCGCTTAATTCTTAAACGAGTAATAATCTTAAACGTAACAAACAACGCTGATATAATTCAACATTCCTGAGTCAACAGTTAAACGTGCAACCATGAGTAACTTATGACGCAACTTGTATTCGGAACTAATGAGCTCAAGCGACAAAGTTATGGTATTATAAAGTCCACGGGGACATTAGTCAGCACGCAAACAAATTGTGCTTAATTGTGGCTGTAATGTCTTGCAGACCTATTTGGTTTACGTGTTAAGAATTATGATGATTTAGGTGTGTAATCTGCCTTGACACCAGAGGATGTCGACTATTATTTACAGCGAATACTTGCATGTTAGTTACTTTTTGTGTGTTTTAGTGGCGCCCTGGTTCATTTAAAATAAACATTTAGATGCAGGAATTCGTTCTGCTTTGGGAGTCAATGAAGATGTGAAACAGGCCTGCTAATGGCCGGCAAACAAAATTTTGTTTAGTCATGTTTCAAATGTACGAAATACAATAATTAGAAATGAATTAAGCCATCTTTATTATCAAGTATCTACTTCATCACCTAAAAATTCACAGATACAAGAAATATTAAAGGATACACATTTAGTAAACGGTAATAGGTTTTGCTAGCGGCCATGCATCCGTTACAAATCTCGATCACAAATTATTATAATTATTATATAGAGACATAGGCCATCTTTATACCGTATTAATAGCTTCTTTGGAGCAGATCTCAATCTAGCACTTGATAAGGAATCTGTATAAAAAGATAAATCAATTTACTCCGTAATCGCTTTTAGATGTAGTTTATTAAATATAGCGCTACTTGATATATTAACAGTAATAACTAGCAAATACTAATACTTATGCTTATGACTTCAATTAAATTTAATGATGGATCCAGAGATCTTTTCTTGGTAGTTTTCATGACATAAATGTCTATCCTACGCGTTAATGTTTCTAAGAAGTATGAGTAAATATGCGAAATCGCATGTCAACACCTTAGCTAAGACGGGCGTTATGAACTGAATAGTGATAACTAATTAACTATAAGTTTTTTTTTATTTATACATCCGATCCAATTTACTGTTGGATGAATATTTATAATTGATATCAGCAAGAATTTCGAACTTGACACATGAAGTGTAAAAGCAGGCACAGAGACACGCAAAAATGCACGGTCTGAGATCAGCCTGTGTACATCCGGTTCCGAACAAACCGAGTCATAACGACGACTGTTGTGAACATAAAAATATTGTCTACGTCTGTACAATGATTCAAAAATTATACAGGCCTTATGCTTAATACGTAAGACTGAATTCTAAACAACAAATTTCTGTTGCATACAGATGTTTGGCAATAGATACTGAATAATTTATATCAATTATACAGAGCGATGTTAGATAGTCTTAAAGTTTTTGTCGGAGAGCGTCATACCGGTTTTGGAGCTTATGACACGGTCATCAGTCATTGCCGTTGATGCGACGTGAATAAAACTAATCAAGATTTAGAATTTAATACCTAAAGTTAAATTGCACTTTTTGTTCAGAACTTCTTTGATGGTACGACAGTGATTGAATATTTTAGGTCTTAAACATTGGCACAGAGAATTTTATTGTTGTCATGCAATTATAAGCATTAAAACAAAAGATTAAAAAACCAATAAGATCAACAAGCAGTGATGGCCTCGAAGTTTAGGCGCGCGGTCGAGAATCTCGGCGGTCGCGGGTTCGAACCCCAGGCACACACCCCTGACTTTTCGAAGTTATATGTGTTTTCAAATTGAATTATCACTTGCTTTAACGGTGAAGGAAAACATCGTGATGAAACCTGCACACCTAAAAGTTCTTAGGAATTTCTTAGGTGTGTAGTCCGCCAACCCGCACTAGGCCAGCGTGGTGGACTATGGCCTAAACCCTCTCGATGGTAGAGAAGACCCGTGCTCAGCAGTGGGCGTATATGAGTTGATGATGAAGAAGAAGAAGATCAACTTTAACTTTAAGGTTATAAACGTTATTAGATTATCTATGAAGAATAACATAAACAATTAATTTAAAATTGGCTTTTGATAGATGTGTGTGTGAACTTTTTGCTTTTTTGTGATAATATTAATAGAATTGACAGAGATACGATATCCACATCATATGATAAATGAATCTACTAGCACAAGCAAACAGAAGATTTGCTAATGAGAGTATTTACATAGAGGCGGAAGTATTAAATGGCCTATTGTCATAATTACAGCCAATGCTTGCGTTCCCACAAGACATGCGTATGTCGTTACGAAATAATGGGCTTTTTCAAGTGTCATTAGTAAAGGTCCCATTAATAGCTCTACCCGTTTCTATAGAATAATGCAGGAATATCATTTTTGTTTCATAGCAAATGTCTGTAGATTATTAAATTAAATCTGCCAAGGTACACAAAGCAACATCAATCTGATCCGACCTAAAAATCCCGCATGACTTTTGAGCATCGCCAAATATGTTCAGAGTTCCTAAAAATGATACAAATGCACATCCAAGTGCCGTACATGGCACGGTCCAACGAATCTCTTAGAATACCGAAAATTACTCACATCTCCGGTAGAAAACAGGCTTTAAAATTCGCAGTATGGCCGAGTTTAAGGAATGCCAGCAAAAGAGTGTGCGCTATCGAATTTGCGTTTAAAAACAGCGTGACTCATATCCGAGCAAGGCACAAAGCGCGTCAGTGGCATTGCAAGAATTTGTATAGAAAATCATTCTTTTTACCAATTGGAATAATCAAATAATGCCTAGATATTAAACAATATTAGACAGTATAGTTAACGTGTATAATTACTATAAAAGAAATCTATAAATTCTGGTATTTAGAGCTTTTTGAATACTAAAAGGGACCAATTTTTTGCTATCTCCGTGCATCCTGCCCGATTTCAAGATACGAGACACATTTTCCATGTGCGAACCACTTTGCTCGTATCAGGTGTCTCGACGTCTGCCGCCTGGTCTGCCATTTGCGAAGCAAACCGATCGAACAGACTCCCTTCTTCGTTCCTCGCTTAAGGAGCACCTGTGTCTTAAGATTCCAATATTAAAGCTGTTACTTATAAAATCTGCTCACGTCTCTCCAAACTAATATTCTTTGAGTTTATCTAAAACATATTTATATGTATAAAAAAAAGCCGCATTGAATTAAATTTTCTTATTTAAATTTTAACCATAATTTTAATGGTAACAGTATGTACTTTAACTTATCTTTATGTAAAATAACTCTGCTGTAAAACATTTTTCATCTAAGTAAAATATGAATTTTCCTTGTTTATAACTTACATGTAGTAATGTGTTACCATTTCCGTACATAATAAGTAATTTCTTTTTTTATACAATAAACTTTACATCCACCAGCTCCAGGAACAGTTTAAATGCATTAAAGATCAGAGTACCTTGGCGATGAAGTTTATTTTCATTGCAATGACATTTGCCCAAGTTCTGATTTCCGTTATAACAACATGCATGAATTATTATTAATTATTTTATGACAACAATTACTAAATACCACTTTCATACGCTAATGATCACAAACCGCTACTTATCCGTTAAAAAATGATAAGCTAAAAACACGAAGCCATGTTTTAAAATCATTTCAGAATTAATGAAATTTTCTGAACTTAATTTCGAGTTTTCGATTTTCTCTATTAAACTGACCCACTAAAAATAATTCGACGATAGACGTGTATAACATTCGACCCGCAATGTTTTCTTAACTTTCGCACGCTCTCAGCAATTTATTGTACACAAAAGCATCGTAAACAAGCGCAGCAAAGCAAGCTGCAGTCAAAGAAAAACCGCCACCATTCATTTTAAAAGGCGACGCGATTCTTCTGCAATTTACACTTCCATTGCTGCTTTAGCAAATGTTTACGAACATCTCTACTTTTACAAACCGGCATGGTGTACAAATTATTCCAAAGACTCGTATGCTATAGTAGCGTCGCATTCAAGTGCGAGAGGTTTGTTTGAAAGGCTTCATGAACTGCAGTATTATTTTTGTGAATACATTGCTGCGTTAACTAAAGCTTGTATAAAGTGCCACTATTATAAACTGGCAATGGTCCCAAAACTTGACCGTAGCTCCCAAGGTTACGTTTGTGGTGGTAGTTAGGGTCGTAGTGCCTTTGAAACAGGTTTCCCCGGTCAAGCACGGGATTTGCCATTGTTAATAAAATATTACGTATGCAGCCATTTCAAATGTTATGTCGTATTGTTTATGAACCGAGCTTTTGTTTTAGGTGAGTTTTGTTAAAGGGAAAATTTTAATTTATAAATTGTGATATACCGTCTCAATAAGTCTGAGGTCATTCATTAACAGTTCAAGGTTTAAATAACCAAAAACGAATTCGATTGATAAACCGAAAATTAAGTAACTAACAATCTTAAAATTACTCCATTATGATATTAATACTATAGATATAATAATAATTATCCCTACGTTTAATCGTGATAATTTTAAACTTAAATTCCTAAATAGCATAACTGCGATTGACCGCCCCGTGGCTGACGTAACAGAAGATAAGATAGTTTTGATTTCATAATCCGTGTTGCTGAACGATAAAGTAACGATTTGCATGAGTTTCATTCATATTGCAGCTTGTATTGTGACCACAAGTATTGCGGTCGTGGGAATGGAGTTTTCAGTGTATTTATTTATGTTTTCCCTGAAGGGGTAGGCAGAGGTGCATTCCTGCACCTAAATTTCTCGAGGTATGTATCAATTGTACTTAATAGGGAAGCCAGCGTATGACCATTTTTCGAGCACTTTCCAGATTCCGTAATGCTACTTTGAATTTCCTAATAGAAAAATCAAATTACACTTTTGACACAGGAATCGAATCCGGGATGTCTATATTTCAGAACATTTACTTTTGCCGCGAGACCACGAGAAAGACATAAAATTTCTCCGCCAATTGTATGTATGAGGATTAGAAAGTTTTATACAAGCCTTGCCAAATGCATTAAACTTAGTTAAGGTTAGCATGATGAAATTGTAAAATGAGAAAAACTTTAGGTAGGGGAGACTGGGGCTGGTTGTGACAGGGGTAGGTAGTTACAGTGGCAATGCTGGCGAACCAGAAAACGCTATACTGGCGTTAGAAAGAGACAAATACTCACGCCACCGCCGGCTAGCACGCCGCGAGAGCCAGTGGCGCTATTGTCTTTGTGTGAGGAGCCCGGACGTGCTGCCATTAAAATTGCAGGTTAGTAACATTTTCATTTTTTAGTAAAATTGGTCTACAACCGAAATACTATAAAAGCAGACATGTATCTGTTATATAATTTACGCACTAATTCTTTCGTTTTGTGATGAAACTGCCATTATTCAGCTACATACATTTATGTTTTCACTACGTAACCTTAAAGGGTCATTTTTGGCGTCGGGGCTAAAAGTTACATTTGTTCGGGGCAGGTTGTGACGTTGTAGTGCTTCTTGCTGACTGATATAATTTATGTTATGTAATTATTTATTTTTTGTTGTAGGATGAGGACATATAAAAGAAAAACAGAGCGGGTCAAAATATCTAAAGATGTTTACGAACAAGCAGCAGCTATTTTGGAGGAGGACAAAACTAAAAAAAATCGTGGCATCGCAAAAGACTTTGGATTGTGCCATATGTCAGTTATTTTTGTTAATGAGTCCTACACCTTTTTTTTTTTTTTTTTATTGACGGGTAAGCCTCCTTATGGCTCTACCTCCCGCCCCCCTCTGGAGAGAGAAGCAGGAAGTGTATGTCGGGGTCACCGGTCCAGCCTGGCGCGCGGTGAGGTCCGCGCAGATGTTATTGCCGGGCTGTGTCTCTAACCTTTCCCTAACCATCACCGGCATACCGACTAAAACCCCCCGGTGGCTTCCTTCGCGCCAAGGAGGGTGACCACGGTCTGTGGGCGAGAAGTTTCCCATCATTAAACCGCAGCCACCCAGTGCGCTTCCGAGATGAAAAGCGTCCCGTCCGTCTCGATGTGATAGGGGGCGCTGTTGCACCCCCACAAGCCTTGTATGGGCGCCTTGATTATGGCTGGGCGCCCGCGACAGACACAGGCCACCGTGCTGCCGCCCGTCTTAGGGTCCCTTTCATTAAGCGACTCCACAGGTCCCTACTAGTCGCCTCTTACGACAGGCAGGGAAGATCGTGGTGGGATTCTTACACCCCCTTGCCGCAGGGCAGAATGAGTCCTATACCTAATACATACTTATTGTTCTTTCATACACAGGTATATATTGTTCATAGACAGATAATTATAATGTTCTAAGGTCTGAAATTATGCATATTTTGTTCTCACGAGGTACAAAACCAAAAATAATTACGTTGTTTTGTTTTTAATTTTAGAAAACCATGTTTTTGTTTTAATGAGACATTAGACTGATTTGAATAAATATTAATTATGTTGTAAGTAAAGTAAAATAACTGATTATGATTATTATTCCAAATAAAATCCCTTATGATACGTTTTTGTTGTCTTGTAACTTTTTGCCCCTTATACTGTAACAACCAGCCCCTGGCGCGGGGTTGAATGTGACACGTCTCTTATTTTAGAATTCATTCATTTGTGTCTTTAATATTACCCTCCTACATAAAATTAATTGTAAATTAAAATCTTGAATAGTTACTTAATCAAATAAACCTATAGTTAGGTAAAACAAGCAAATCAACAAAAAAATATGTCATTTTGAAATAAAAATGTCACAACCAACCCCAGTCTCCCCTATGCGATGAATCGTTATTAGCCTTGCACGATGGTCTGATTGGACTGTCATCGATGTATTATGAGTCTGACTTATAAACAAGTCTTATTTTCTAGGGTGTAGCGTAAAATCACTATTTAAAAATAAATAATATGTTTGTCGGTAACAAATGAACTAAGCTAACTAATAAAATAACATAATTTATAGGTGAATAATCTCTAAGCATATAATTATAAATAATACTCCTAAAATAAATCACCGAAAACATGAAGTAAAAAATACTAATATACAGCCGACATGTTATTTAGACCTTGATATTCACCAAGCATAAATATTCATTTTAGACATAAATAACACGTAAATATATTTCTATAGGCACAACTGTTCAGTAGGCCATAATCCCAACATTTAAATGCACGGATGCATCTTTATGTCCACACAGATAAACATAGTCTTGCATCAGCGCACACGCCGTCGACGCGGCCAGTAGCAGTTCAAAGACCCTTCATTAAATCACAGAGGGGAAACTAGTCTTTACCGCTATGATAAAATACCATAAAAAACTCCCAGGAAATGAACATCTATTTATAATTTATGTCGCTGTGTCCCTCATTTGCCCTACTATGGTAAAAAACAGAAGTATGTGCAATATGTAGTACAAAGTTTGAATAAATCACGATACCCGGTTGTGTGTTAATGCGCTCATTAGAAATCAAGCGGGTAACCGATAAATAACTCAGCGTAGGGCGCATTCAAAATTCGCAATGTAATATTACAGAGCACATCTGTGGGATCTGTATTGTTGTACAGGTTTTACAGTACGGTACTAAGTGGCACAATGTAGCGATGTCATACATATTTTTTTATAATTTTGGCCTTGTATATGCTACATACTAATCATTTTCCCCGCCAAGTAAAACTTAATGCGTCATTACATCATTGTATTCAGTAACGCACGAGGCCAGGGATCGATAGCACGCGAGTTCTGATATCCAATATTTTTCCGCAGGATAAAAATATTCAAGGATAATAAATACGAACTACGGACTAGCGGTAAAAACACCAGGCGGAGAAAGCACGGTGCCATCCAAGTGAAAGCAACACTCGCCAGTGCAAGCCGCGCGTCGCGTCGTACGGACGGGTATAACCTCCAACATGTCCGTCGTCATAGCGTCAGCTGTTGTTTTGACCACCGCAGCTGCGGTTTACTGGTACGTAAACAGACATAAACCTATCAAGCACATACTCAGCGAGCTGCGGTACACGCTAGACATGCAGGGCGCCGGCCTGGGTGGCCTCATCGACGATTGGATCAATGTGTGGAGAAATCGGGTTGTGTTGCCAGACGCAAACAGAAAAATTGCCGTTATAACTGGTGGGGCCCGAGGCATCGGCACCGAAGTAATTAGAGGATTGTTAAAAGCTAACATGCGAGTCATAATGGGAATAAGAAAACCTGAAATGGTAAAAAACCTATCTCAAACAATGGAGAATGGTCAGAACTTGGAAGCGTTCGAGTTGGATTTGAAATCATTGAAATCGGTGAAAGCTTTCGCTAAGAATGTCCTAGATAAATATTCCGAAATAAACCTTGTAGTAAATAACGCAGGCATCATGTTTGGTGACTATGAGCTTACTGAAGATGGGATAGAAAGTCAATTATCTGTCAATCATTTAGGGCATTTCTATTTGACACATCTGTTGTTGCCAGCCTTAAAAAAAGGTGGTGGACTAGACGGCTCGTCGCGAATTGTTAACGTGACGTCATGCGCGCACTATCCAGGAAAAATATATTTCGAGGACATCAACATGAAGGAGCATTATGATACGACTGCCGCTTATGCTCAGTCCAAACTGGCACAGGTAATTTCATTTTCCTCAAACAATAAATTAAGTCAGCCATTATACAATGAGAATAAAGTCTTTAAAAAAAATAGTAAAGCCATTTAAAAATAAATGAAAAATAATTCTACATAATTTATTAAACAATAATCACTAACATTTATTAAAAACACACACTTAATTTATTATTCAGGCACTTAATACTACTGGTTTTGCACTTTAAATTAATTCAAATAACCTGTTAATTTTTTATTTTGTGACTATTTAAATTGACTAAAACATTGCTTTGTTACAGCTGATGAGTTCAAGATACATAAACAAGATTTTAGAAGAAAACGGATTGCCAGTCAGAAGTTATGCAGTACATCCAGGGATTGTCAATACAGACTTATTTGAAGGGACAACATTCCGTAAAGTGTTCCCTTGGGCCATGAAATTGTTTTTCAAAACACCAGAAAAAGGGGCAGTTTCAATTCTTTATGCTTGTTTCAATAAAGATTTGGAGAAGAAAGGAGGTTTATACATAAGTAACTGCATAGAAGGGATCAGTAATAGATTTTCAAAGAAAATAGATTATCAAAAAAGATTGTTTGAGATTTCTTGTAAGTTATGTGGTATAGATGAAAATAATTTTGGAACTGTGTAAGCCTGAAAATACTAGTCTGTTGTCTAATGGGATTTTACAGTTATATTGTAACTAAATATATTTTTGAAGGTGTTTTTTATAATTAAAATGCTATTTATTTGTAGAATATATAGATTTATTTTCAATTGTTAAACCTTGTGTTTTTTTTACCCAATTGTGTCAATTTTTATAGATTGTGTTTTTTTTTGTGTAAAGTCAAAGAAATGTTTTTTTTTAAACATAACCAAATGCAAGAAAAGTTGGTAAATTACTCCAAATAAATTAGAACTGATGTCAATAAATAACAATAAAATGTCTATGGACTGATCAAGATATTTTTTTAATAAGTTGCTATATCAAATAAAATAAAATAAGTGAAAGTAAATTTTGGCCTATTATAATTGAAGTAGTCAAATAATAAAATATAAAATAGTTTATATAATTTACAATATTTAGACAACAACTATTATTAGAACAATACTTTGCATTATGTGGTTTTCATGTAAACAAAAAATATTTAACAATGATAAATATAATAATATGACTTAAATTTAATATATTTTTTGTATTATAAGTTTTTGTCAAAATAAAAGATTTATAAAGAGCATATTAGATTTTTATAATGCAATAAAATGGCTGGTATTAAAATAATATAATAAAAAGATGTATAAAAACTCAATGACATTTTAATCAGTAGTAAACAAAGAAATCAATTTTGTGTGCTCATTTGAATAACAAATGAATTGGATATCTACCAATGAATAATTAGACTACATTGTTCAGACAGTTTGATGATAACATAATATGGTAATAATCTTACCTGCTAAAAAATCCAGACAGTCCTTTCTTCTTCAGCTTTGCCGAGTCCTGCTCGGTAGTGGAAACATCAGCAACCTCATCTTCCTTAGAGGCTGCTGATCCCAGCGAACATTCAGATAAGCTTGAAACAGTGCTGGAAAATGAGCCACCATCCTTCCCTCGTTGATGGCCACTAACACTACCCCACTGCAAAGTACTTTTAGGGGAGTCGCTTGAATCACTTTTTTCACATGTTGAGATGGAAAAATTTCCTTCGTCACTGAAACTGCTCTTTTTGGATAATTTATCAACCTCATCTGAGGTGTTTTCCACAGGTTTCACTATTTTAGGACTCACAAAATGCAACTGTTTTGTAATCGGATTGTAAGCCAACTGCATGTTATCCAAAGCCTCGCTGAGACGCATCCCGCCCTTTTGGCACGGAGTAGACATCGCGATTTTGAATTTCGAACACTATAAACACGTTTAGATTTTGCATCCATTTTTATTTCCACTACAAGAACAATCAGCCATTATGATTAATTAATCAATTAGCTGAGCAATTTCCTTTAATATGTTTGCAAATATTTAACACATGATAAAACATAACATTGATACAGTTCAATTGTTTATGCCTTTTTTTAATGTTGTTGTTAATTAGACAAACAAAATCTTCGTAAATATCTGATTATACAATTATGTTTTTGCTAAATAAATAATAATAAAGACACACTGCTTAATATTTGTTATATTTATTTCACTAAATCGTAATAGTCTAAAATTAGAAACAAACACAAAGCAACACACCCATCACCTTTTACTTTCCACTGTAAATTAAATTGACATTTACTCAAGGTGTTGCCTACCCATCGCCTACAAGTTTAACCGAACATTACATATTGACGTCATGTGATTGCATTTAACGACAGTTTTCTATTTTTGTTTTATAGTTCCCTTTAATGTTATTAATTGTAAAAGTACGATTGAATGACTGACTTTTTAAATTACCAACTTTTACACAACAAGATATCAATGCGGGAGAAATGATTTATATTGTGAATAAAATTGAGCAAAAGTACACTATACTTTAAGTTTGCACTGATGCCGAAAAACATAAAATATTATTAAAAAGTACTTTAATTTTGATATTCTTGCCTCCATAGAATCGCAGGCCTAATATTGTCACGGCACCTTTGAAAAGTGGTAAATTTATTACGCGGCAACCCTGCCGTTAGCACAAAGATGCAATATATTGTAAGGAACTATTCGTTCGGAAACATGTACGACGCAATGGAAATTCTTAAGTGAGATGTTTACTACCGAGATTATATTGATAGCACTCTCTAGGGTAAAAAAGACAAATGCAGTTTACGATAATCAAAATAGTTTATTCTCTCGTGTTTTTCTCTACATTATAAACATTTGAATGTTTAAAAATATTTCATGGTCTTCACAAATCTTATTACTACAACCTCAAACGTCGATTATGGCTCGATTACATTTTTTTATGGCCGCAATATTTAAATTTATCGAGTGTTATCGTCAAGAAAATTTACTTTAACTTAAATTATGTATGATAAAAGTAGTCGAGCCATATCCACAGCAAATATTGCTATTCAGTGATAATACAAAAATATATTTAATTAATGTAAGATAGAATTACATCTATATATATTATATAATTACACAAAAATCGTTGAATCTACAAGACGTATGTGTTCACTTGCAATTTAAACAAATGCCAAGCAATTCATATTTAATAAAAAATAAATTATTTCTAGAACTTCTATAACTCGAAAAAAAGATTGAATAAAAAAATAAAAAGTGTACTTGTGCTAAGTGAGCATTATCATTTACAAACGTAATGTATCTTTTATTGGAAAAATCGAATTATAGAAATTCTAACGTATTTCAATTTTATACACAATAAATTAAAATTCCGTATATCCTCAACTCTTTGGTTCTTTCGACGGATTTCCCTCGGTACTTCTCAATTCCGGGAACAACTCGACAATACATAGATCGAGTAAATTGTATACTAGCTGTAACAAAATAAAAAAATATATAATTAGAAATGTGTATTTTGATTTTTAATGCTCATACTTCATCTATTGTTTACAAGTATAATCAAAAACCATTACAATAACATTTAAGAACAACTAAAACAAAGCCTTATTGCCTTCATAGCTTAATTTCAACTTTTCTTAATAAACCTTTCCTCTTTATGACATTTGTATAGATCACTTAATAGATTAAGTTTCAATGATAAGTTGTAATTATTTCCTATCAAGCTGAGTACTCGATTCTAAGCTCTATTGTAGATCTATCAGCTCTAGAAAATAGGAGAAAGGGAATACAAAATAGACCTACCTGCTTATTGAGGTGTGGTTTCTGTATGATGTCGAAGGCAGTGGCGAGTGCAGGGCCGGCGAGGCGGCGCCACGCTGCCGCGGGTCCCGTGCCCCCCGCGCCGCTGGTGCCCCCCGCGGACCCCCCGGGGCCCAGCAACGCGCACCGAGCTATCTCTCGCTGCTCCGTGGAGTCCACGCGGGGTATCGTCTTCTTGCCGAATAACAGGCCTGACGACAAAATATTGACAATTAATTATAAGCGGTAATAAATTCATCAAAAATACATTTATATAAAATTGGAATATTTGTATGTGTGTGTTAATTGAAAAACAGAGGTCCTAAAGTGTAAGTACTTGTATTGAATGTTTAAATTACTGTGAAACAATATTTACCCATTATATGGCTTTATATTATCGATAATCCATAAACACGCAATGTATAGCGTACAAACTACGATACTTTATGTATCGATTACAAATCGATTTATAAACAGTGCTATTAACTTCAACATGATAGAAAATCCTAAATACACGAATAGGTCCCTGATTCATTAATTTACCTTTTTCACTATTTTTTTTTCAATAAAATATGATCGATCCTTACAATGAATTTCTCAGCGATTTAAACTTAATTGGGCACAAAATTATCAGTAAATTTTTACGTTCTTCAAACAACAACAAAATGTATGATCATTATTATTTCACTAGTGCAATATGTAAACAATTTTAACTCTATTATAGACAAAAAAAGTACTTTGGTGTTATAGTCATAAGTAACCTTATTCTATGCATAGGTCGATTTAACAACAATTCTCCATAAGGCCATATAATGCACAGTCCCTTCAGTGTCGTTACATAGAGTTTACGCTGTATATTAATTGTCAACACATACCCTGTCCCAATCGTATTAAATGCGCGAGTCTCCTCTCGGACAGCAGGTCAGCGAGCTGTTGGTTGAGGAACTTGTTGAAGAGGTCGTCGATGAGGTCTTTGGCCAGCCCCAGTATGGACCCCACCACACCGGAGACGATGGAATGCGTGCGGGATATTTTTATCACTGGGGGAAAAAAATAAAACATTTATATACATAGTTCTAAACGCGTACTACGATTTGGGACTTGTTGCGGGTATCAGAATGTTTGACATTTTTCGATTCCACTTACAACCAGAGAATGTTTATGAGTGTTAGAATAAATGCAATGAAATACGTAAGAGCCAATAAATGTTAACTTAATACAAAACTTCTAGTTTAGACCAAAATGTTTTATTTTCAATAAATTATATACATTAATTGCCAGTGAGGTCATCATCATTCCCCTGCCCTGGTCCCAATTTATTCTTTGGGGTCGGCGCAGTATGTTTTCTCCTTCCACACATCCCTGTCAGCCGTCATGTCTTCATTCACCCCTTTCTTTTCCATATCTTCAGCCACGCACTCCATCCATCTCTTCTTTGGCCTTCCTCGGCTCGCCCATCCATCCACTTTCATATTCATTAATTGCCAGTGAGGTGTAGGCAATAAATAGAAGTATAGCCTTCTACTATAATCGGATATAATCAATTTTTTTTTCTTTCTCGCTGTTTTTTTTTCCTTTCAGCTGTATTCTTATTTTTTTTGTTTATGTATTTATTTTTAAAAGTTATAATGAAAAAAAGGCACACAACCAACTCACGGAAATACATGACGCACTGCGTGAACCCGACGACGTTATGTTGGTACTGCGTGTCGTGGCTGTCGAATGTTGGCAGCACGTCGAAGTTGTTCTGGAACTTCGTGTTGTGTATGTTTCGCACGTGGTTCTGTCTCCTCAACTGCACTTGTTCTACTGTTATATCCTCGCTCATCTCCTGGGCTTCCTCTACTTCTCGCGTTGTGCCTTGTTTTCTGAGAATAATAAGGTAATTTCATATGAAATGTTGTACAAGGCGAAAAAACCTTTTTTTTACTTCTTAATAAAAAAAAAAAGAATAACCAAATTGAAAGAATAGCAAGCTATAACGTTGCCTAAGTATGTTTTTTTATTATAAAAATACTAATATGGCAATTTAAACAATATAAACAAAAATTATAAGCAAAAAATACAGCCAAAAGAATACAACTAAGATACTTGAAGCGTGGTCAGGTCCGAGAGACTTTACGGTCTCACAGACACACAGACCCGAAAAAAATATTTGTGGATAATCGCTGCGCAAGCTGGGCTCTGGCCAACTGCACTATGAGGGTATCAAAATAAAAAAAAATATATACTCACAAAGCCTGATACCGGTCGATATCAGAAGACACGAGCAGATTCTTCAAGAAGCTCTCCAAATGCTGTCCCTTCTCCTTCCTCAGTTTATGCGTCACTGACTGATAGATATTCACCAAGTCAGTACTAGTGGCATTGAGCGTAGCTGCCTGTACTACCATAGAGAAATCTCCATCTTCTGTGAGGAATATCCGTAGAAGTTCGCTCGTTTGTAGAAGACTCTTTTGTAATAACCTCTGCAGGAAGTCTTCATATTTGTACCGAAGTGTTTCTAGTGGACTGTTGTCTCTGGAATTTAAAATAGTTGGAATTGAATACGCTTCATTTTACATTGAGTGGGTTTTGTAAGTGAGAAAGTTATGTATCGATGTTTTACTTATTATAAGGTAATCTTTTTTATTTGTTTTAGAAGTCGTGGATGTGTATGTATGTGTGCATGTCGTGTGTGAGTACCTCCTGGACGGCAGCGGCAGGTTGTGCAGCAGCGCGTCGCCGTGGAACTCGTGCAGCTTGGTCCGCAGCAGGTGGAAGTCGTGCTCACGCGCTGTGTGTATGTGTGTATGTGTGCATGTCGTGTGTGAGTACCTCCTGGACGGCAGCGGCAGGTTGTGCAGCAGCGCGTCGCCGTGGAACTCGTGCAGCTTGCTCCGCAGCAGGTGGAAGTCGTGCTCACGCGCTGTGTGTATGTGTGTATGTGTGCATGTCGTGTGTGAGTACCTCCTGGACGGCAGCGGCAGGTTGTGCAGCAGCGCGTCGCCGTGGAACTCGTGCAGCTTGGTCCGCAGCAGGTGGAAGTCGTGCTCACGCGCTGTGTGTATGTGTGTATGTGTGCATGTCGTGTGTGAGTACCTCCTGGACGGCAGCGGCAGGTTGTGCAGCAGCGCGTCGCCGTGGAACTCGTGCAGCTTGCTCCGCAGCAGGTGGAAGTCGTGCTCACGCGCTGTGTGTATGTGTGTATGTGTGCATGTCGTGTGTGAGTACCTCCTGGACGGCAGCGGCAGGTTGTGCAGCAGCGCGTCGCCGTGGAACTCGTGCAGCTTGCTCCGCAGCAGGTGGAAGTCGTGCTCACGCGCTGTGTGTATGTGTGTATGTGTGCATGTCGTGTGTGAGTACCTCCTGGACGGCAGCGGCAGGTTGTGCAGCAGCGCGTCGCCGTGGAACTCGTGCAGCTTGCTCCGCAGCAGGTGGAAGTCGTGCTCACGCGCTGTGTGTATGTGTGTATGTGTGCATGTCGTGTGTGAGTACCTCCTGGACGGCAGCGGCAGGTTGTGCAGCAGCGCGTCGCCGTGGAACTCGTGCAGCTTGCTCCGCAGCAGGTGGAAGTCGTGCTCACGCGCTGTGTGTATGTGTGTATGTGTGCATGTCGTGTGTGAGTACCTCCTGGACGGCAGCGGCAGGTTGTGCAGCAGCGCGTCGCCGTGGAACTCGTGCAGCTTGCTCCGCAGCAGGTGGAAGTCGTGCTCACGCGCTGTGTGTATGTGTGTATGTGTGCATGTCGTGTGTGAGTACCTCCTGGACGGCAGCGGCAGGTTGTGCAGCAGCGCGTCGCCGTGGAACTCGTGCAGCTTGCTCCGCAGCAGGTGGAAGTCGTGCTCACGCGCTGTGTGTATGTGTGTATGTGTGCATGTCGTGTGTGAGTACCTCCTGGACGGCAGCGGCAGGTTGTGCAGCAGCGCGTCGCCGTGGAACTCGTGCAGCTTGCTCCGCAGCAGGTGGAAGTCGTGCTCACGCGCTGTGTGTATGTGTGTATGTGTGCATGTCGTGTGTGAGTACCTCCTGGACGGCAGCGGCAGGTTGTGCAGCAGCGCGTCGCCGTGGAACTCGTGCAGCTTGCTCCGCAGCAGGTGGAAGTCGTGCTCACGCGCTGTGTGTATGTGTGTATGTGTGCATGTCGTGTGTGAGTACCTCCTGGACGGCAGCGGCAGGTTGTGCAGCAGCGCGTCGCCGTGGAACTCGTGCAGCTTGCTCCGCAGCAGGTGGAAGTCGTGCTCACGCGCTGTGTGTATGTGTGTATGTGTGCATGTCGTGTGTGAGTACCTCCTGGACGGCAGCGGCAGGTTGTGCAGCAGCGCGTCGCCGTGGAACTCGTGCAGCTTGCTCCGCAGCAGGTGGAAGTCGTGCTCACGCGCTGTGTGTATGTGTGTATGTGTGCATGTCGTGTGTGAGTACCTCCTGGACGGCAGCGGCAGGTTGTGCAGCAGCGCGTCGCCGTGGAACTCGTGCAGCTTGCTCCGCAGCAGGTGGAAGTCGTGCTCGCTGCGCTGCAGGGCCCACAGGCGCGCGCCGCCCCGCCCCGCGCGGTGCACCGCCAGCGAGAACACGCGCACCGGCCCGCGGCGCGGCGCCGCTTGCTGCCACACGCATACACTGTCACTACACGCCATACTAGTCTACTAGCTAGGGCATTATGAATCACGACCTTAGTCTAAGTCTAGTATTTCCATAGAAAAAAAAAGCCCGGCTTGCTTAACAAAATCTTTATTAGGCTTTTAATCTTTGAATTTAATGTCATTATGTTTATCAGAAACGTGAATAACTGAACGAAAATATATAAAATTTCGATCACACAGCACTATTTTTATATCAGATCTAGGGAGTTCTTCACACAAAATATGGATAATTCTATAAAAAATACATTTTTTCTACTCGCACTTACCATTCTCGTCTCTACATTGGTCAACACTACTTTATAATTGCTAAGGTCCTCTCCTTGTAGCGACTCATCCGCCGCCAAACTGTCTAAATACTTCAATATATCGAGATTATCGACACCGTCAGCTTCCGTTTCGTCGATATTTGCAAAACAATCTAATACTTGTCCGTCAATCGTCGTTGATTTCAACGCCCCTCTTAACTTATTCCCTAATTTTATCGCTGAATTCATTAGTCTTTCTTGCGGCCTGAAATATCGATAAGTAGGAATGATCCAAATATCGATAAAATAATTTTATCAAATTAACAAATTTAAGGGTACATTGAACTTACTTTTTAGTTAAATTCTTTGAATACCCAGTTGGCACTCGACTTCCTATTAATATTTTATAAAACTGAAACGATAAAAAAGCATTAATTAATTTAAATATTTCTTCAAAAATGACATTTGAGATCATAAAATAATTGTTGTCACAATCGATTATTATAAAAGCGAAATTACAGACAAGAGACGAATAAAGGATTATATACAAAAAATATTGTACCTCACCTCTTCACTATGTAAAAATCTTGGCAACATTATTTTCTCTAACACAGCATGCGTTTGCCTCGCGGCTTGATATAAAGCTCGGCTTGTTTGTAACCTGCAATAACATACTCGTAATTTATTCATGTTTATCAGTACCGTAAGAAGTCGTAAGAAATAAATATTAGAAATTACAAGAATTAATTGTATTATGACTTATTAGTTTTACTACTTTACATTACAACTTACATTATAGGATCGATGAACAAGCAAGTAGAGCAATAAAATAGGGTTTCCATGATTTCTTCGTTCATCTTTGTAACCTTTCTCTCGTTCTCTCTCTACCTGAGTATCTCGTTCAGTCTCTTTCTTTCTCTATCTCTCTATCCCATTCTCTCACTAGCTCTCCCTCCCCTCTGTCTCTCCTCACCCCTCTCCTTCCAATCTCTCCTTCCTTCTCTTTCTTTACGTCTCTCCTCTCTTTTTCTCTATTTCACCTCCCACCTTCTCTCTTTATCTGTCTCCCCCCTCTCCCTCTCACTAACTCTCTCATAATTTGCAACCACGACACAAGACTCGTATGTTACTACTGAAGCCACTATAGTACCGCTATACCTTTTAATACTGTCGTCGCTCTGCAGCAGCTGGTGCAGCTCGTCCGCCAGCGCGCGCTGCAGCGGCACGCGGCTCAGGCTGTGCCGCGACACGTACAGCTTGTAGATCTCGCACGCCGAGCGGTGCAGCTCCGCCTTCTCCTCACGAGTCAGCTCGGGGTTCAAGATCTTTATTTGGAACGATTCTGTGGACATATACTTAGGAATTTGAATGGTGCTTGGAGATGGTTATTTGTTTTTGGGTTTATTTATATTTAACTTTGGGGAGAGGGGGATATGACCAGCAGTGGAAGACTTGATGATAATGATGATGATGATGGCGATATAGGATATTTTTTCCTCAAAGGCTGGCAACGCACGGATGGTTCCTCTGGAGTCTGGTATGGTGAGTGTTCATGGACTGTGTTAACTACTCGACATCAGTTGGCTCACTTGCTCGTATGCTTTGTTTCCAATAAAAAATGCTAACTCCATGGATGAACATTGATATCCTCCGGATAGAGGAGGCCTGGAAAGGCTGGAAAACTTACTACACTACTTTTATTTTAATTTAAAAAAATCTTATGAATCATCAACAGCACTCACTGATATCCTTATAGAACTGCAGCAGATGTATATGGCAGGTAGTCTTCATGTGCTGCATGAACGCGTAGAAGTGTTCCTGGTCGGACATGAGCAGATCCAGGTCGATGCACAGCAGCTTGCACCGCTGCGCGTACACAGAGTCTGTCTGACGAACGAACGTCTCTAAGAATTCTACCTGGGGATCGATTGAGGTCACGCTCAGTTTCATTTTTAAAGTTTACATACGACCCGACGATGACGTTTATATTTCGACTGCCTCGTGGTCTCGCGGTACAAGTATGTGCCGTGCGATCTAGAGGTCCTGGGTTCGATTCCCGGGTCGGGCAAAATGTTATCAGGTTTTTCCATTAGGAAATTCTCAGTAGCAGCACGGAGTCTGGAAATGTGCCCGAAAAACGGCAATAGGCTCGCCCCCTATTACGTGGGACTAAAACATACTTGGCGAAAAATGGGTGCAGAAATGCATCTCTGCCTACCCGTACCCTATGCGGCGTGAGGTATGTGTGTATGTATGTATGTTTCCTGTCGATGTATAAAGTTTATATACGACCCTTTGTGATTATTTTCGTAGAATTTTTAGGCTTATAGAACAACTGATTTAGCGATATCCAAAACTGATACGTAAAGGCTAATAGCTTCTGTTGGTGAGACAATTGAACCCGCACCATTAGGTATATAAACAAAGTTTACTTCACGAAACAATAACCTTGTTTCGTTGAAAAATACATACGAGTATGTTATACGTTGTAGGCTTGATAGTTTTGTAATACTCTCATTGTATAAGATAAGCCCGTAAAACCCGAAATACATTTCTAGCATACTTTGAATAAAACAATAATACAATTGTCATAGTTTCCTGTCATTCAACACTTTATAACTCCTGGGTGACAAAAAAAAGGAAAATGTGATTTGTGATCGATATTTGCCGATCCGCCGTTCCTTACGACGCGACGCTGCGCTTACTCTCGAGTGCCAATTAGGTCACTACCGAAAACAATGATAGCGACTTTTATGAACACCGTAAAAATTTCGGGTCACGGACTAAGGCTAACCTTTTAGATATTTGAAGAAAAAAGATGATGAAATACGATTTATTGTTAGGCCTCGTGCAATAATCAATGTAAGTGCCAGCAATGCAGGAGGCTTTTATGAATTCGTTTTCGTTTACAATTCTCTTCTCATCTTTCATAGTTCTACAGTTTAAAAACTTCTTCTTCTCTTCTTCTTCATCAACCCATATACGCCCACTGCTGAGCACGGGTCTCCTCTACCATTGAGAGGGTTTAGGCCATAGTCCACCACGCTGGCCTAGTGCGGGTTGGCGGACTACACACCTAAGAAATTCCTAAGAATTTTTAGGTGTGCAGGTTTTATCACGATGTTTTCCTTCACCGTTAAAGCAAGTGATAATTCAATTTGAATACACACATAACTTTCGAAAAATCAGAGGTGTGTGCCTGGGGTTTGAACCCGCGACCGCCGAGATTCTCGACCGCGCGCCTAAACCTCGAGGCCATCACTGCTTTTAAAAACTATTGATACTTAAATGTATTTACTTAACACCTAACCTTATAATTAGGCGTGGTCGGCAACTGTGCCATGGTTTCGTCCCCTGTCGCCAGTATGATGAGAGTGTTCAGTATGTAGGGGTCTGCTAGCACGTCCGTCAGCGACAACAGCACCCAGCCGGCGAATATCTCCCTTATTAACACCCGGAATACGCTGAAAAAACAATGTAGGTCTGTAGAAGTATTAAAACTCAGAAAATAAATTGTAAGAACAAAAATTTGCTTCGATCCTCGCAAGGAAAGTATTTAGGTAATGCGAAAAAAAATTAGACTGTTTGTTTCTATTAACGGTGAAGGAAAACATCATGAATCTTAGGTGTGTAGTCCGCCAACCCGCACTAGGACAGCGTGGTGGACAATGGCCTAGGACAAAGTCCAGCAGTGGGACGTATATCGGCTAATAAGGTTGAGGATTGTTTCTATTAGTCTTAACTAACTTAGGACACAAGGTTAGACAACAAGGTAACGTAAAGCAATTTATGGAAAATAAATATTGGCTGAGTGAAATGTCAAAACGAAGGTCGCTAGTTAAAGCCTAAGGTAATCAAATGTTACTGGGATTTTATGGTCATTTTCAGTCACTTTAAAGGTAAACATAGCAATGTAATATCGGCTTGGATATGCAATGGATTTATTACGAATCACTGGTGAATCAAAGCTTCGGATCCAATCGCCGCACCGAGATAAATATTTATGTGATCTACAAACATTTATCTCGGTTTCTGCGTTTCTATGAGACCAAAAAACTCTGGAAGGTTTAGATACCCACGTTACAGAACATTGTAGTATGGAGTTAAAGTCAAACTCAAAGTCAAAATCTTCTTTATTCAAATAGACTTTTACAAGTACTTTTGAATCGCCATTTTTTTTTAAATAGTGTCACTACTACCAATAGTAGTACTACCAGTTCCATACTTGAAGAAGCCTATGCCCAGCAGCGTAAGTCTTCTGATGATAATGATAATGACTACGTAGACAGTTGGGTGTATTTATTTGTTTCTCCACGATTAAATAACCTACATCATATACCAATACAAACCTTGGACTACCAACCTTCAAAATTAAAAATCACTTACGAGTTCTCCAACTCCTGACTCTTCAACAGGTACGGCATAATGGCATTAGTGACGCAGCGGAGATAGTTGAGCTCGGCGGTGCGGTTGGCAGCGGCGGGGTGGATCGAGAACCTGTACTCGGAGCCACCACTCTCCGAGCACAGCGTGTAGTGCCGCATAGCGCATGGTAAGAGACGCTCCGTGATCAGGCGGGCGTAGTTTATCTACGGGAAAGTAGTAAAATAATGCAGACGACTTGATAACCTCCTTCTTTTATGAAGAAGGTTTTAAAAGAGCGTGATGACCCTGGAGATTGGAGGGACTTTCTATCGAGTTTTAATGGTCTAAATCTGTGTATTATCGCACAATTAACGGTGATGGAAATATTATAATTGCAAAAACTACTACATGCTTATAGGGCCAGTCCAGTGTAGGCCAATGTGGTGCAGTAAAGCATTAAACATTTCAATTTTAGAAGAGGACCTTACCCAGGTCATTAATTATTATTTACAATTTTTAACAGTCGCAGAGCTAACCTGGAATCGCATGTACTTTGGTCTGGTAAAAATATACAATCATGAAATAGATGTTTTATGTCAGCGGGATTACGAAAGGCCCAATTTGTTAGTATGTGGTACTCTTTCTAGAAGGGCGACTATATATTACTAGAAATTAATATATTCCTCTATTTAACGTTCGTTCTTTTTGCGACCGAGAACAAGGTCTTTGCCTTACGTGCCGTATGCAATATTGTCTAATCAGGGTCATGTTATCTATGGAAATTGTACGTTCATATAAATAAGCGCTGCAAATCAATTAAGGTCATACTGCAAGTAATTGAATGAATATTTTTTTTAGAGCATGCCATACATTGTTTATATTTTGTTAACCTGTAATACAATTGTTTATACACTTTAATAAAAATTTAAAAGTACAAATCAATATGAAAACTATTATAAACTATGAGCTAGATTAATGTATCGTGAATTGGTTTATCATTGTTTTTAAAAAAAGCTTTTTAAAATTGATAAGTAAGCATTAAATAAACTTAGTCGTTAATAAATTTTGGGTAGTTTATTTTGATATTTATTTTTCTTTTCAACTATTCCATCCGCACTCACATCAAAATTTGTATACCTATAGCGTATGGCAAAGTTCATCATTAAAAAATACAACATAGGCAGCATAATGAGCCATTAAAATGCCTCGTCTTCTTTAGAAACGTAATTTGCGATGTAACAAAAGCTTCAATAGTGACTAATTGCTATGAATAAGTAATTAGTGCGAAGAGAAACGGTCAGGAACAATAAGTCGCGCTCAATTATATGATGTGAATTAACGATTAATTTGCAGAACCAATGATGGTATATACTGTTATTAATTTCCGTGACAGTCGAAACTAATGATTTCTTAATTATATTGAAGCTCATAACAATAGTTTAACTCGATATTAAGTCAGTAATGACAAGATCCGAAATCCAGTACGCGTGTTTGAAATCGAAACATCTATTGCGGAGTTTAAACGCAAGGCAATCAAGGAGGGGTGGGAGACGCTGAAAGAATTCCGGCAATTAGAAGAAAATGATGATTAAATTTAAAAATATTGTTTTTTAGACGTCATTAACATATTTTGTAATCTCTTTCGTAAAATACACACATTATAAAACAGTCGATATTGCTCAGATGAGTATTAACGTAAAGTAACAATATTTTTAAATGACGAACTTTTCAGAACCTCCCTCCCATCCTTTATGGAATCTAGAGCAAAAAAAACCACGCATAGTCATCGATGTACAGATTCTTTAGCATTTTGTCACGTTCGTGCTCACCTTAAGTGCTCTCTGCAAGAGGCACGCGGACGCGTATCTGATCTGGTGACGCAGCTCGTCCACGAAGAATGGCTGCAGCGTTATCTTGCTGTACCACGAGTTGATGAACTGATCTAGTATTGTGTTGTAGAACTGGGGGGAAAATAATTTATTTAATGAAGGAAATTAGGTGCATGTGTATTATGAAACATTTTAAAAAGTAACCTAGAATATTCAGCACCAGCATCCTCCATCTTTATAAGAATATAATTAGATAAAACAATCACTATGTATGTTATTAGTTAATTTCGAAAAAAATAAAAATTGGTAACAGTAATATTCGAAGATCCATGTGGATCAGAAACTAAGGGAGTGATATTAATTTAATAAAAATCCGTCGAAGAATATTTTTCATTTCTAAGCGGCTACAGTTTCGCGGTTTCTTTCTTCACAGCAATAGTATCGGCCTGAATATAGCACATACTTTTCAAACTACAAGTTAATTTCATTCATCATTTTTTGTACACTTATTTTTATTCTTAGTTGGTCAAAGACCAGGATGAGAATCGAGTGGCCGTAGTTTCGACTTTTCCATCGAAACAAATATTTAGAGTAAAGTAGAGTCTTCAACACACTCCACAAGATTTATGTATTATTGTGGGCAATCATTATGAGTCTACTTATTAATTTTATTAACATAAACATGTATAACCGCATGACGCGCTATAGCGGTCAAATTTAAAAATATCTAGTCTTTGTTTATTTGTTTAAATGTCAAATAAGTAGTAACAATGAAACTAATGTATGGAATTCCCACCCAAGTGTATTATAAATACTTTTTTGCGACAAAAGGAAAATATTTCGTGTATTATGGTATTTATAATTTGCGTACAAATAGAGTATTAAGTAGTGAGCCTAATCGTGTGTTATTTCCGGACAAAATTTTAACGTTTACCAATTCCATTACTCATGTTAAATTATCAAACAACTTACCGGAAAAAAGTATTTACAATTAAAACTTCCAGTAACTTTTTATGTATATTGGTATAGAAACATCTTAACAGATTATTGCCCATTTCACTAGGGATAATCATCATCAACAGCCCTTAATTCGTCCACTGATGGACATAGGCCTCTCTTATTAAGAGATACCAGGCCGAAATTATGCACCCTAAATTTGATTTTTATTCCTTGAATATTACGTCAAAATAAAAGTTTTCGTAAAGAATGTAAGCATGACTTGCTTAAAAAATACATTGGATTTCCCACATACTATTTCTCGATAAAGTGATAACGGAGATAACTCAATATTGTTATTTATTAGATCTACTAAACGCAGACTCGATAGATATGTTATCATTGACGAAAAACGTGCACTAAAACACCGAATTATTCTAATTTCTAGTAGTATACAATATTTTTTATTCATTTAGATTTTAGATCAACAAACTTTAGAAGTAAAGTTTTAGAACTTTACATGGTTAAAGTCAGACAAGTTTGATGTAAAAGTTATAGAATGGATAACCGATGAAGATAAACGTTTAACGAATCACAGAACAGAGAGAGATTACTGTTGGGTAAATGAAATGCCTGCCACATATTTAAATGGTAGACAGCTGTTAGTCGTTATATGACGAATGCATCTTATTACGTCCTACGTCACAGGGGGCGAGTCTATTCCTGTTTATCTAGAACATTATCATACTCCATGCTGTAATGAGTGAAGAAATATATTCTAACAGAAAAACCCAATAACTGCGCGACCTAAAATTTATATTTCGACAAAATAAACAAATGGCAAAACGATTTAGACTTGCATATCAGTTATCATGATATTGACGTAATGCTTTGAATAACAAATACAGTGACACACATAAGTCAGCAAATTATGATTACTTCGTATATTAGTCACGAAATTAATGACGTGAGTGTATGACCGATTCGACATAACACTCGTATTGTAATTATCTATTAGAGGTGCAAATTAATTATATTTCCCTTACAATATAATTTGACTATGGCATAAGTCTTACGGCATAAGTGCCGTGCGATCTGAGGTCGGAGCTCGATTTCTGAATGGACAATAGTTTTCCTACTTTGAAATGTCCAGTCTGGAAATGTCACCCAAAAACCGCTATAGGCTCGTCTTCTTTTGCGTGATAAATGGATACAGAAACCCACCTGTGCCTACCCCATCGGAAAATTCGAGCGCGAGGTTATGTAAATAGGTAATATCTAGTGCTATACAATATTTTTTATCGTATATAATAGTAACCCCCGCCACAGAGTCACAACGAAAAATATTACGCACATTTGCAATATCGTCACCTGTATGTGTGAGGATTGGACTAGGGGTATCCCGAAACGGTACTTTCACGTTCGAGGTTTCAAATTTTGAGCACTACATTTCTTACTTACATCATGTACACAAGACAGTGAAGAAAAGCATACTTTTAGACATGTCTGGCATTTCTTCACGAAGATTTTTTTCGGTGGTACTGGTGGCCAAAAGCTTTATTATATCTACGTAAAAATAGACCGTAGAACGTAAGCACGTCTGGTACATAATTATAAGTCTGAATTACTTTATATTACAACATTAGTGACATATAGAGATTAAGATGGAATTATAATAAATATTTAAATGGATTGCCTGTAAGAGATCGCTTAGAGTGATAAGACCGCCCATTGTAATATAATAAGAATTTCAAACAGCCTATGTTATTGTTACTTTTATGTTTGTTATGGTTAGTATAAAAGAGTTATTGTATTCTAAATATAGCGATAATAACGTCGAAAGTTAAATTATCGTATTTTACGCTACAGTGAAGTAATCTTAATCAATTTCAAAACAAGTAGATGGAAATGGTATAAAGGACAAAAAAAATATAATAGTACGAATGAAATTACTTGTACAAAAACTGTTTAGTAACTGTGTATTAGTACTGACCTATCTATAATAAAAAATTACAAAATATTATGGTGTTTAATTTTATAAATTAAACTGAAACTATAAGAAATCTCTTTTTGCTGGTAATAAGAAAGTAACCACATTATTAAAACCTGACTTAGTAATCTACTTAAGATATTCAAATTACAGGATGGACTTTTTTTGCTCATAGTGAGATACTTTCTATTTAAATTATGACATTTTTGTGACTGGCATTCATGTGTTTGTGGTATCACACAACCCAAATCAAAACACATACAATGCAGTGGCGTGCCTAGGGTGTCAAACTAAGGCAAGCCCAAATGTTTATTTAGTAGCAGCATATTTTTTTTGGTACGTAGGACTAATAAATACCTACCGGTTAGTACTCACATTCACGTTTATAGCGTTATTTTATAAATAAACAATCGTTAAGTTCGTTATTCGGAACTATGTAAGGCAAGTCGGGCTTTCGGGCTTCTATGGAAGTACCGCCACTGACACAATGCACCATGATTAAGTTGCAACTTGCAATTGTATGTTATCATTGAAGAGCAATCTTTTAGTTCTATATAACAAATTACAATTACAGTGATAAGACTGATAAGAGTGTTGGCACTTGGCATAGATATTTTTAAGTCATTCCAAATGTGTTGCTAATATATTCAATGCAAAAATTGTGTGAAGACATGAATATTAATGTTATCTTGTGACCATGAAAAAGAAACTTGTTCTAAATGTATTTGATGCAGCATAAGTTCAATCCAGCATATTAATAAACATATATAATTAGTTTCCAATGCCACACAAGATACTACGAACAAGACTCACTCCAAGACTAGACTAATCTCATTATACTTCTAGTTGCCTTAACTGAAATAGCCTTCTTTTCATATAGTAATAAGGACTTCTGCTTAATTTTATGGAAATTTAATGTTACTGTCTTTTTGTGCAAACTGCCTACCAAAAGATTTAGACAACTTGAAAAAAAACTTTAGAATTGTCTTGAGTATTTCTCAGTTTTCCTACTTTAAATTAAGGTGGTCTCAAACTTTTGGCAAGCAGTTAAAAGGAAAATGTCTGTCACCATATAAGCATGTTATGAGAAGGCATGTAGCATATGTAGATAAAACAGTGATTAATATAAAAGTTGGAGAATGGGCAAGCAGAGAAAGACTATACAAAAAATTTGTTGGAATTTATGATAGAAGATATGAAAGAAAAAGTTGATAAATAGTATGTGGAAGCCCCAAATGGAATTGAAAACAGGGCAAAATTATCATGATATCTTTTTGTTCTAGTTTTTTGTATTACATAAGATTTGTATATTAGTGTCTGTATGTGTGACTGTTGGGGTATCTGCATTTCTATAACATTTAAAATAGACTTACATCTTCTATAGCTTGGTCAAGTTGTTTGTGAATTTCCAGCCCCACCCAGGGTTCCATGTTAGGGCTTGAGTCATGACGGTTGCAGTCCTTTGAACCACATGTCACACATCCCTAGAACAATAGCACATTTGTTATAATGAACATCTGAATATTCTTTTCTGAATGTAGACCTTCTCTATTGATTTAAAAAAGAATTTGTTAGGTTGTATTTAGAGATTACATGATTGATATGAGACTAGGATAAGTAAAAAATTTTTTTTCTTAATAATTTAATAATGTGGCCCATACTATAGTAATTGAAAATTTTCAAGATAATAATATAATGTAAATGAGACTTGATTGATTAATGATTGAATGAGATTATGTAATATTAGGATAATTGTCTAATTATCAAAAAATTTTAATACCAAACTGTATCAATATCAAATTTTAATATAAGAATAAAATAGTTAAGAGAATATTTACAAATGTTTGCATATTTTTACATTTAAAACAATTAAATGCATGTAGCTAACCTTTTTCATACACTATTTTTAAATCACTCAAAATGTATACCTACTCAATTCTCAAAGCTTAGAGGTGTTAATTAAGAATAATTGTATTATTTTTGAAAAAGTTGAATATTTGAAAAAGTTATAAAATATTAAATGTACCATACAGTACTTATCATAAAAAATTCATTTTCATTTCATTACTTAAGTTTGATAAGACGAATACAGTCCACAAATATTGATATTGTAAGTCAATAATAATCACGACTTGGAGTAAACATTTTGTGTAGTGTAATATTACTTTGTTTACATTTGACAACTTACTTTTACCGGAATATCTCCCACGTCTTCAGAGGTTTCCCCGAACAAATGGCACTTTAATTTATAAACGTAGTCTCGCAAAAAATTCGTATTTAACACATAATAACAAGCCAAACATCCCAGCACATAGCTAAACGCTATAACAGCAAAGTGAAATCTGGAAATGCAATAATTGGGTTACCAAAAGAACTGACGCGAAAACTCTCTTGAAAATATTGATATAAACGCAATACCTGTAGAAATATAACACAGCAAAAGATGTGCAAAGAATTCCAACGTAAATAATATAATTTTTATTATCAAAATTCTCTGTAAACTTAGTTTGACATCTTTCAGTCATGGCTAGCGAACAATGACGTTTGACAGTTAATAAGTTGCTGTATGGAACATAACTTCACTCCCCAAAACGAGGTAATTTATATTTTCCGCGAAAATATAAATATTTTTTAATCCCAACAATATTTTTCGTTTTATAATTGTTTTAGCAAATTAATGTTTTTTATTATAATTCAAGTCATCATCTCTTATTTATGTATCCCTACATTTTACAATAAATAATACAAAAAGTTTTTTTTTATAAATAACGTGCATTACGGTAAAATAGCTAGCAACATTTCTTATCGTTCAGAAATAAGTCACATTGTCTAATGTCAGTGGTGTTTTGTTTTCAGAACGAAATAATAACATAACCCTAATTTTGTATCAGAAACATATTTTTTAGATTTAAAAACAATTAAAAGTACTTATCGGAAAAACGAACGCAAATCATGTGAGTAACGCATCATTAAATTGATCATATAATTAAACTAAAAGCGCCAGATTTTATGGCTATCATATCTACTCCATCCTATGGAAGTTATATCACAAACTTTAATCTGCAAAATATTTTCCATCATTAATAAAGCCTGAAAAAGACAAAGAAAAGTGACAAGCTTAAAATAAATTTAATCGGTCAATAAAATAATTTTAGTTGTGTTAGCCTCCTTCAAGAAGTCTATTTAAAAAGGAATTTTCAAAATTGGACCATCAAGACTGTTTAAATGATCTTACAATATATGGAATTTATTGATCTGTATACAATTTATTTTCAGCTTTATGTGACTATCCTGATAGTTTTCACTGATATCCTTTATACCAGGATCTTAGTGTTATTCTAAAACCAAATTACACTATAGATAGGCAAAAGGGGAATTATAATCTAGAGGGTCAAAGGTTTTTAATGTGTTAAGATAATATTTATCAGCAGCATTCACTTTATCCATGATTCAATGAACTTTCAAACTTAAAAATAAACAAATAATTTTTATTTATCTCAACTTTACCTTCATACACATTTTATCTGCAAAATGTATACAGTGTCATAGTTCATTTTCAAAGCTCTTGTCTTATCTTAATTGTTGTTTCTTATCATAATTGTATATTTAGTTATGCATTGCCTTAATTGCTACAATGTTGTGGCAGATTCTTACCCTTGTGTACTATTTAGTGAAAGTGTTCAAGTCTCAATTATTGATCCATGGCCAACTTTTAACTTAACAACAACAACATAGACTTTAACATTATTTTTTCAGTGTAGAAACAAGCTTATAACAATATCAGTGGTGCTAACTAAAGTGGGTGTAAAAGTATAAATAACTATACTTTTAATAGATTACATTGCAATGTTAGTATGATAATGGCTACTGAATACAAGTTGCTTCTAGCAGTGTGGTATGAAAGTCTTTTGGAGGGTTCTAAGTTCTGTAAAAGACATCTTTCAGTTGATGCTTATTACATCTTCATTCAGCTATAACTTTACAATTTCTTACATTGCTGATAGATTGCTGTTTAATATTCCAAAGAAAGACAAACTTCAACTGCACTCTGCATCTTTTGTTTTTGACCCAATTAACAGATCTTTAAAACAGATCATCAGGTTTATAATATACCTACATAAGATGGACCTTGTTATTGTACCAATGCAAATATAAGGTAACTTGTACTATTGCTATTTAAATTTTTAACCCTCAACACACTATCTAATTAGTCTGTCTATCTGGAAAATGCCCTAAACCAGTACTTAATGACCCAAAACAAAGTTTGTTTGTGATATCAAATCATGGGACTATCGGTATGGAACCTCTGCCAACCATTTGTTGGAGATTGTTGCCAAAAATGCAAAATATATTTTTTTTTAGTTTCAGATAAAATGACTCTGCACAAATACTTCGTGCAAGCAACGAAGCACTATCTATGCAGGCATCGTATCCTGCAATCCAACATCAAGCAAACATACTGCGAACTCCGTCATTCATACAGCACTGGTGCCAGGAAATATACGGACAGACATGAATGGGTGACTGTTGACAAAGACATAGGGACTGTTGGTATTAGCAAATACGCCCAAGAGTCACTGGGTGATGTTGTGTTTGCCCAATTACCAGATCAAGGCACTGATTTAAAGGCAGGAGATGAGTGCGGTGCCCTTGAAAGTGTCAAAGCAGCTAGCGAAATATATTCCCCAGTGTCTGGAACTGTGACAGAGAAAAATAAAGATGTGGAATCAAAGCCAGCGTTAATAAACACCTCCTGTTATGAGAAGGGGTGGCTCTTCAAGTTAAAATTAAGCAAACCCGAAGAATTAAACGAGCTTATGGATGAAGAGCAGTATGACAAATTCTTAAAAACGGATGTAGAAAAACATGATGCGTAGTTTTGTGTTGTTGTATTTATTTAGTTTTATTTGAGTTGTTTTCGTTAAAATGCTTTAAAAGCTATATCTGTTTATGATACTGATTAAAAAAATCGTATTTTAGCCACCAAAAAGTTGTATTATTTAGGTATTGCTCTCCGCGATACTGGGCCGCTCGAACCTGGGCCTTCTTACATTCCAATATTTTTTTAAGAAAAAAGTAGACGTGGTTAAAGCCTTTTTGATAATATTAAAAGAATATTTTAGAATTGTGCAGATCCTTCCACTGAAATTATTTAAACCTCTTGTTTTAGGTTCTCGTCAAAAATTAATAAGTTCTAAAACATTAGATATAGGACAGTACAAGTCAAAGTTATTTATGACGAAGTGAATAAAATTATTAGAAGTAAAGCAACTAAAATGTGCGTTATCATTTTTATTAAAAGTGCATTCTTACATCTACAAAACTTAATTGGTTAACACAATTTTTTACTTTGGCATCAATCATACTAAAATAATTCATTTAATAACTAGACTTCTGATGGTCAATTTCACATTATTGATTATTTCACAATACTTATTATTGCAAAACTATTTGTTTTTGTAATACTTCAAGTTAAATTATAAATGCAACAATAATCACTGTCTAAGTGCAAAAAGTTACATTCTAAATAATATTAACAGCTCGATAAAAAAACGGAGGAAATATAATTAGTTTTGTACTCTTCAAACAGGGAGATACATTGGTAAGAGTTTTGGGGTGTACTATTAATGTTATTTTTATACTCTACTAAAAAAACTATAATCATGTACAAATTGACACATCTAAAGGGCTTATTTACCTTTGATTATTCAAGTATGATTACATCACAATTGTTCCTAAACAGATAAAAAAATATTACATAAATATCACATATACACAAAAATATCACAAACATAATATGGTACAACTGGCATAGGGTTACATGAAGTATAACTATTGTATGCAACCACTAGATTTACAAAATCTATTTCTCAAAAATACGAATGTAACAAGAATAAGAGGGAATTTTAATAGTTATAATTTAACTATTACGTCAACTGCCATTTGGGGGATTATGCCATAGTCACCACGCTTGGCAGGCGGGTTGGTGACCGCAGTGGTTGGAGTGCTTTGACCTACGGCGCTACTACTGCGACTGCTGCTGCGTCAACACGATTTTTTGATTGAAATAAATAAATAGATTTTTGTTAGTGAATTATGTTTAGCATTTAAAACTCTATTTTTTTATTTAATCAAGGAACATGTTTTTAACATATTTCATTTTGATTCACTACAGTCTACATTGAAATTTTGGTTCTAATCACTAAGATATCCAACAGCAATCACCTAATAATTTATAACAATAAAATATCATTATTTATAGAGATAAATTCAAAAAGAAAATACTACACAAAATACATCTTAAATTACAATAGTAATTTTGTAAGAATGCTATTTCTGCCAAACTTTAGCTACAAAACAGTCAATGCTTTAATATACTTTTGTTATTTCAACATAATAAACATTATAAAAGTATTATGATAAACATTAGTAGTTATATGTCAAAGAGATAATAATTGTCAGGTATTTTATATGTATTCAGAATCAACTGTTATTGAAACACATACATTTAAAATAGAGATCAATTAATTGTTATTTGAATTGAATTAATTATTCCAAGTCGTAAAAAAACTGAATAAAATACATATAACATATTGTAGCACTTACGACTAGACATACACCAACATGTATTACATTAATTAAAAAAAACTAATTTCTCACTTTCATTACAATGATGCAGTACATGTTACAATTAATGTTGTGTTTATTATTTTTAATAATATTTAATTATTGGATTTATATAAGTGTTCACTTCCCAAACATATCTATTGCAACAATGACATATTTTAATCCTATCAATTCTTATTTTATAATTGAATACGAGAAAATATTTGTAAAATGATAAATCTTTAATTTTTTTTCTTTTGTATTAATTTTAAAATATGTATGGTAAAAGAACACCACAATTATCAATTGTCTATGACTTATTCAGTATTTTTTTTAAGTTGTGTATTAGTTGTAGCTTGTATGTAAGTAATAATTATTATATTGAAAATTTAAACAATTTCTAGTATATTATTACTTTAGATTCTGAGAAAACATTCAACAATTGCAATTATTTTAAAATTTACATCTATGTAGCATTAATTTTAAATTGGCAGGTAGTTGGAACTTACAAATCTATATTATTAAAAATCTTATTTTCTCTAGCACATTTCTTAGCCACACTAAATTAAAAACTTGGTAAAAAGGTACCATTTTTTTGTATAATATGAAAACTTTTATATAAAATGGATTTAAATGTGTTTCTTATTAGTTTGAACCATGACTTTCACTATGTATCAATAGAGTTTAATTGGGTATTAAAGTGCATATCCACTCTCATTTTACACCACAACAAACACTAAAAAAAAACCTAAATTCAACCAGAATTGGGAGTAGATAAGTCATTTTTGACTGTCTTACTTTCCCATTTAACATTAAAAGGCTTGTCCAAAGCTAGGTTGACATTAATCTGCAATACTTTAGTATTGCTCAAGTATGTAAACTCGCAGGGCTTGACGCACGGCGCGTCATTAATACTGACAGTTTTAACTGATGTCTGGTTGTATACTGATATACGGTTGATTGATGGCACTCCATAACCCCACCATTCAACTCGGCTGTTAATCTCATTGTCCTTCAGTGTAAACTCTATGTGACTGTACTTCTTTTCTTCATAGCTATCTGCAATTTAAGTAAAAGAATATTTTTATTTGTCAGATAATCTTGAGGCGTTATTCAAAATTATATACCAGTATATACTACACGTACATGGCAACATATGGTATTATTTACTTTACCATTTTAATTGCAAAACAAGATAACAACTAAACTGTTACAGACAAATAATATTATTCTATGTCCCCACAACCGTATTATGAAAAAACTTTTATCCTTTACTCTTCCAATCTTAATAAAAGTCAATTCAATGATAACAATTAACTCTACATATTAACCATGGATCCCAAGAATCTTCTTACTAATACATAATTTTCTATATGTTTACTTACTGAGGCTGTCTCCATCATCCCAATACAGTTCACCGCTGGCACTGTTTTTGTTATCCGGTACAACCAGTAGTTGCAGCGGAGAGCTTCTAGTGTTTGTGGTTGTGACCGGTCCATGTGTGGGAGGCTCTTGTAATGGTATTATTGCTCCACCCTGTATAGTGAAGATAAGATTAACGGTTTATATTGTGTATCACCATAGAAACACCTTGCTAACATCTAAGCGAAGATTTATATTGACTACACTAGGTGTGTAATAAAAACTAATAATAAGTAGATGATATAAAACTGTACAATAATTTGAAATCCAAACATTTTAAATTACTCCTTAGCAGTACTTTTTTTTGTAGTGCTAGTCTAGGAGATTTTGGCAATTGTATAAAAACAGTTAAAAAAGAATATTAACTATCTCTCTAAACCAATCATTCTATAATCTAATACAACATTTGTGGTGTTTAAAAATAAGAGAATCCAAATCATTCCCCACTCACAATAAATGTATTATCAATACTCACTCTAATGCTGACAGTTTCATTTTCCCCCACATCTCTCCTGCCAGTTTCCATGTAGGCGCCGTTGATGAAGTTGTACCAGGAGTATGGCGCCGGGAACATGCCGTTGGCGTGAGAGGCTCCTTGTTCCAAGATGGGCGTTATCAGGATGTAGGTTCCTATGAGGAACTGGTCGTCTATGTCGTGCAGAGCGGTGTTTTCTGGTGCACTGCGGATAAATATTATATGAATATTATTTATTATTTCCATCATCATCCATCCATCAGCCAATTAGGGTCCACTGTTGGACATACGCCTCCCCCAATGACCTCCACAGGGAATTCATTATTTGCTTAAAAAAAAATAGAAGTGAGATAACTAAGGAATAGTCATAGGTTTTCTACGCCCACATTTATATCGGCCGGTTATAGCCATTTTTCGAGCACTTTTCTAGGCCCTGAACTACTGCTGAGAATGTCCTTAAGGAAAAACTCATTAAGAATTCCGACCAGTGAATTCCAATTGGAATGGCATATATTTGAATCAGCAGAAAAAGAGATGCATAGAATCTCGAATGTGCTATATTTTAGTATTCGAATTTTAGACTCTTTCGACTTTCTGTTATTCACGTCAATAATGATCCAGGCATCAAAATGCCCTTTATAGAAATTTCATCGACGTTTGGTTTGACTTTTCGTTTTTTAAGAAATTTTGAAAACTGTGAAAGTGACTTTAACAACACGAAGGTCAAAGACCATTGTACTTGTTGATAATATTTTTCGATAACCAATTCAAAACTCTTCATGACACAGTCAGTCCCTAGTGTGGATTTTTTTGTTATATGAAAAAACGCAATATATTTAAGTGAATAGAAATTTGAATATGTCGATAAATAAAGTGTTTAGTTACAGGAAGAACAGCGGCGTGACGACGGTCCGTCCGTGCGAGTGCGCGCGCCAGAACAGCGTGTAGTAGTGCGGCAGCAGCGTGTAGCGCAGCCGCAGGGCAGCCCTGCTCGCCGACACCACGCCGGGACCCAGGCTCGCGGGGTCTTGCGGCTGGAATATATAGCGTATGTTGTAGGTTATGTTATCATTTACTGTAATGGTGAGAAAATTAACAATTCTAAAAGTTGTAAGGAATTTCATATGCGTGTAGTTTGCCATGTCAATATGATGGACTAATGCCTAAACCCTTCAGTTGTAGAGGGGACTCGTACCCAACAGTGGGACGTATATCTACTGATGACGACGCCATCATCATCATCATCGTCACCAGCCTTTTACATCAACTGTTAGACATTGGCCTCTCCTATGGCACGCCACTGGGCTCGATTTCCAGCCCACCTCATCTAACCGCTGCCAGCCGCTTTGCGAATATCGTCTACCTGGCTAAAGGACGTCCTGCACTACGTATGCCGAGTAATGATCTCCACTCTAGAAAACATACAAGGTGTATTCAGACTGTGATCGGAAACTAAAGCAGGTAATAGCTATAGTAGTCACAAACTCATAGACGTTAAAGAACATCCCGACAAAATATAAATATTTTGACATTTTCTATACAACCACTGGTACCAAATATATTATGTAGTTTAAATGGAAAACGTAATTTTTATTATATTTTGTAGATTTTTTTAACGTCAATGTGTTTGTGATCGCCGTAGCTATAACCTGTCTTAGTTTTCGATCACGGTGTGAATACACCTGTATAATACTTTTGTGTATTTATAACTTTACAAGTAATTCCTAGACTTACGCACAACTTGTTTTCCCCTTACAAAATCCTCAATATCAATACAAAGTCCCCTAAAAAGAGACCAACATAGCACAATATATAAAACAGCGCAGTATTTACAATGGAAGTGTCGGAGTTGTGGTTCCTGGCGAACGGGTAGAATGCGCCGAGCTGCATCCACCTCGTGCACAGTTCCGGCGAGGTGTCGCCGCTGAACCCGCAGATGTCGGCGCCCATCATCGGGATGCCGAACATGCTGAAGCTCAGCAACTCTACACACAAACATGATATTGTCAGAAATACATTGGTGTGGGTGTTATGTTTATGTAAGTAGAATTGAAAACAGTAAAAAATTCGTGATTTAATAAGATGATTTTGTAATATGGCATCACGAAATTCAGGTCCCCTCCCACCCCTTGTCACATAATGTCACACTCAGTCGACCCCTCCCTCCCCCTTAAGGTATGACGTAATTTGTGGATGAACCTTTATTCACGTTTGTATTGCTGTCACTTATTATTATTAATTCAACAAAAAGATACACAGTCTTTTTACCCAGATGTCGATCGGTACTCAAAACTTAATGGGTGCCATAGACGGTACGATTCGTCTGTACGATCCGTCGCGTCAAACCGATCGAAACGACAAATCGATGGTGTATGCCAAGATCGTAAACGATTTTTGGGCGAAATTTTTGGTGAGATCAATCGTCTCGATTTTCGATCAGATCGATCGCCCTTAAGTATAACAATGAATAAATTACCGGGTATGGTCATCTTCATGTCGTGCCAGCGGCTGGCGATGTCCCCGCTCCAGTGCCCCGCGAAGTGGCCCAGCCCCACGAACGAAGAGCGGGAGATTATAAACGGACGCTTGCCGCGGATCTCTTGCAGTGCGCTGATCAATAAATATACAATTGATTATTATAATCGAGACTGCTAGAACCAGAGTGGCCTAACTAGTAATAGTGGCAATATCAAGTAGTTGAATAATTTTATCGATCTATTCGAGCCCAAAAGAAGAGAAGAGTAGACTTACAGCTGATAATTTTTGTCATCACCGCAATCAAATTTATCACCACTACCATCATTATTATCATCAGCCCATATATTTGTTCACGCCTAAGGCAGTTTCAGTCGAACCTTGTGTGTTGCAGATGTGATACATAAATCATCAGAGTTAAATCCGCCAGGCTGGCCTCGTGCAGATGTAGCATCTATAGTTTTACAGTTGAATAGGCACAAATTCACTCACAAGTTAGTAGCAATAGCCTCGGTCATGGCGTAGAGATTGTGCAGGTCGTAATGTTCCCCCGCGTAGTGCTTGGCGTCCATGCACAGCGTGTGGGCGCGCAGGTACGGGTCGCGGGTCCGCGGCAGGTACGACAACTGCTCCGGCAGGCAGGCGCCGTGCAGGGGACCGTCCTCGAAGTTGGACGGCTCGTTCATATCCTGAAGAGAAAAATATTTAATACAACCGACCAACCAACCAACCAACCAAGCAAGCAACCAACTAACCATCCAACCAACCAACCAACTAACTAACCAACCAATCAACCAACCAACCGACCAACTAACAATTAACAGTCACATACATAGCTCTGACCCCACACTTGGTCCAGACCTGTGTCATGGGTATCAAAAACTACAAGACATTTTCGGTCTCACAAACACCCAGACCCGAAATAAACATTTGGGGGTCACACAAACATTTGTCTCGGTGCGGGGATCTAACCCGCGGCCTCTCGTTTCGCAAGCTGGTGTCTAGCCCACTGCGCCACGGGGCTGTCTAAGTATTTAAGGGTGTGTAGCCCGCCCAAATACGCATATAATATGTCGGTGGCTCGATATTACAGGGTTCTATGTTACAATTTTAGCACTTATTTAGTTATGAATACTATAAGGTTCTATACCATAGAACCTCGTAATAGTAAGCTAGCGAAGTATTAAAAGATGTGTAGTCCGCCAAATGTACGCTAGATCAGCGTGGCGGGCTAAGGTCTAAACGGAAGGGTGGAGACCAGAGGGTTTAGTCTCAATGGTAGAGGAGGCTTGGGTCCAGTGGGACGTGTAAGGGTTGCTGATGAAGTACTAAAAATAAGCATTCATATTGTGTGCAATTGGAAAAGCCATAGTCAGAAATTTTAGGTGCTGTGGATTCATAAAAAAATCTTAAGTCGACTTTCTAAATAAACATCATAGCCGGTATCGATTGTTAAACAACAAATACGATAATACTCATGTATTATAATACTATTATAATATTCTTTTTCTATACAAATCTGTAGACATTTTTTTTTATTAAAACCAATAATATTAAAACTAACTACAGAACTCTAATGTTTAATAGAAAATATATTTATAATAAATATATTATCGATAACAAATATATCTACCGTACACTAATTTGAAAAAAATAAAAAAATAATTTCGTTACTCACAATCCAAGCTCCGTCATAAGGTATTTTCTTGTGGAAGTTGGTCATCATCTCCACCCAGTACGCCGTAGAGTTGGGGTGGGTAAAGTCGGGGAACACTGTCGACCCTGTATTCCACACCTGCCATACAGAAATAAGTATATCTTTTAAAGCTTTTTACAATTTGTAATGTTAAACTTAATTCGTAAGGCATTAAGTAAAATGAAAAATACATCGGCGTTAATTAAGTGAATAAATACACAAACAACGATTCACATAGACCTAATAGCAAATTAAAATAATAAGTATTGTACCAGAAGTAACCATATATATAAAAATATAAGAGAAATAGGAACTGATTGACGCTAATATTGGTCGTAATTCAATTTAAACTAAACTACATAAATATAATAATTTCACAATCCATTAAAAAAATCTTGTGAATTTGTTTCATATAAATACTACTTTAAATAAATGTAACTTAATGAATTCTTTAGGAGATTTCAAAATGCAATTTAGTCACGTATCAAACTATCGACATTAAAACAAGGAGTTATACTGCAAAGATATACCTTCCCGATAAATGGTTGGTTGGTGGAGTTCTTGACGAAGATGTCCATGTCGACGCCGCGGTCGTACGGCGGATACGTGCCCGCCTGCTCGGATGCGGATATACCCGGGTCTGGAATATAGTATATAGGTTAAAATTAGGTTATTTAGTGGTGTTTTATTTTGAAACTAGCTTTTGCTCGCGACTCCGTCCGCGTAGACTACAGGGTTGAGTTCAGAAGGAAAATAAGTTGTAGTCTATTTTACTTCTCTGAGTCCTATTTATCTCCATACCAAAAATCATACAATTCGGTCAAATTGTTCAAACGTGAAACCGTAACGCGTCGATCGGCGCCTTGTGCATCATTATTGCGCGCTTGGTCAATATTTTAAAACTGCAATATCTTCTAAAATAATCAGTGAAATCAAATGATGTAACGGGCAATTTTATTTAAAATTTAATACTTGTAACGAATAACGTATTTATTTGGATAAGGATTAATATCATATTTATAAAAACACCTTCACAAATAAAACTTTATTTTAAAATAAATTTGGTTAGGATAAAAAACGTTATAGTGAGCCAACCTTAAAGAATAGACATATGCTGTCGCGGATTTTTTTTTAGAACTTTTAAAGAGGAACATTTCTCTCATACATTATTTTAGCGAAACTTTAACCGTTTCCGCAGCGCACGCAGCGGAAGCTCACAAAAAGAAAAAAATGTCCCCGATTTGGAAACATTCTTTATTGCTGCTCCGCTCCTATTCGTCGTAGCGTGATGTTATATAGCCTATAGCCTTCCTCGATAAATGTGCTATCTAACAGTGAAAGAATTTTTCAAATCGGACCAGTAGTTCCTGAGATCCTAGCGTTCAAACAAACAAACAAACAAACTCTTCAGCTTTATAATATTAGTATAGATTATTAATCCTGATTTTTGTCTATGCTTATTTAAAAAATTGCCAAACAAAAATCGCTCATAAAGGGCTTATTTAACATTTTTCATCGACTCATATTTATCGATAATTTGATAGGAATTTATATAATAATTTTGACCGTTAGTGTAGCGATTCGCACAAATGATTGATCTGGGTATCTTTAGAATCTAAAACTATTTTATGGTATCGATTCGCAGAGAATAATTGTCTGCCTATTTTTGAGATATAAAATTGTTTTATCGGACGAAAATTGAAATCAAAATATAAATGCCTGTTGAGGGTCTATAAATAAAGCTGTCTCACCAATAATAATCATATAGTGCATTCCCTCGCTGTGTAAAGTATTAACGAACTCCGGCAGTCCGGCGAACTTCTCTCGGTCATATGTGAAGTCGTTGCGCGCGTGCATGTAGTCGATATCGTTCCATTGCACGTCCTGGGAACATAACATGACATTTATATAAATAATATTATTATATTACTAATATTTATATAATTTTAGTATATTTGAAAACGGTAATATCACTATCGTTCTATTGCATGTCCTGACTGCACAACACATTATTTATACACACATACTCATTTGTAACACTTTAGACGGTGGTAGATCTGAAATGTTTGTCGATTTTTTGGATTTTTAAGTTGTTTTATGGAAGAAATTGAGGCTTTTTGAAAAAAGTATTAATAAGTCAATGTTCCAGTACCTTATGAGTCAACAGAGGTAGATATTGTTCAATTTCCTGTGATTAAATTTAAGGTTTAAAACCGTCAAGTTTTAAGTTATAAAGCCATTTTAGAATTAGTATAATTAATAGCCAATTACGAAAAATGAAATGAATGTTAAAATACTTACAAAGGGAATCCCCGCATCTCTGTTAGCTTTCCACACTTGTTTGGTTACATTCAAATCTCCATAATTGAATCTGAAAAACATAATGTAAATTTGTTTACGAGTATTATAAAAGAAAATTTACTAATTTTACTTTCAGATTTGTATGATTTTTGGTATGTTTAAATAGTTAGGTATGTTTAAAAGGTGTGTGTATCTGGTTTGTTTAAAATGATTCAACCATCATTAGTTACTAACATTATATTTATATAATCGCCATAATCGGGCGATTAGTGAAAGAGATAACTACTTCTTGCAGACTTCAGTCGATACACTATTTGTACCACATTGTACCTAACTTCACACCATTCCCTAAACCCTTCTTTATCAAAGAAAATCGCCACAATAACTAACTTGCAGAGGTGGAACCCCAGCGCCCAGTATGGCGGCATGAAGGGCCGGCCCACCAGCTCCGAGTACTGCGCCGCCACGGCAGCCGGCGAGGGGCCCGCCATTATCAACAGGTTCAGGATCCCGCCCGTCGTGCGGTATGTTATACCTGGCGTCGGCTGCAGTACCACATCTGCGGATTGAGAATTTATTGGTGTTAAAAAAACAACAAAAAATAATGAGTCTGGCTTCTTCCTTACAACCATAAGTATGGGTGTGAAAACGTAATTATTTTCCATTTTTTTAAATGTCACGGTGTTTGTAAACACCGGAGCTATTGCCTGCTTTCCTTTTCTATCACTGTCTGAATACACCCTATATTGATAAACCCAATACTGTCATACAAGGTCTAAATGGACCATCTTCGAAAAGTGAGACAGGTTTTAGTTACTGTGCTTACAAATACATTGATCGAAAAAAAAAACAAACAAAATGACGTTTTTCTAATCACCCTGGTTATTACCCGTCTTGTTTTTCGATTACAGTAATTCATTGCGCTTTTATAAAGGATTCAAACAGTCAGTTTACCCCTGTATACTTAATTCAGCCCTCACACTGAGATACAAGTCTTGTGTCGTGACCTTGTACCTTCGACTTAATTTCCACTCTCAAGAACACTCAGACCCAAAACAAATATTTCCCTCAACACAACTACTGAGATAAAACCCGTTCGTTTTACAAGCTGATGTATAACAACAGTGCCATTTAGATTTCTTCTGAATTCTGTGCACATATATAAAGTCATTACAGGTACTTCAATAATTAATTATTACTTCTAGCATCGACATTGTCATTAAGAGCATCGATACTCAAGAATTTTCTATAAAATCTTATTATGCCAATCACAAATGAAAGAAAAATAAGAAACAAATTAATAACAATAGAGAAGAGTAAAAACATGCTGTTATTAAAATCTACCTCAATAAACAGTACTTATATTCATAACGAAGTGAAGTTAGCTACGAAACCAGTTTCACCCATAACCTAGTGACGATAGTTCCATAGAAGCCCCAAAAGCGTCACACGTTAATTGTGTAATATTTAGTTTATAAACGTTTACTGGGGATATAATAAATGTATTCATGTGTTAAAAAAAATTAAAGATTAAACTTTACTATTTGGAATTTTCAAAAGCATATTGGGATTTTGGGTTTCTGTGGAAGTACCGCTGCTGCCATAATCAAGACATAATATATTTCTTAAGTGTATAGTCCGCCAACTCGCACTAGGCCAGCGTGGTGGACTAAGGCCTAAACCCTCAATAGTAGAGAAGGCCCATGCCCTGGAGTGTGATATATAAGGGCTGATGATGATGATGAAAATATTTACAAAAGAAACATTACCCATAGCGTTAGAATTGAGAAGAAGTGTTCCATGACTGTTGCCGTTGGACTCTACTGCCAAGTAAAACGGGTGGGAGCCGTACAGATTCATCTACAACCAACAAATTTATACATGTATACTAGCCTAAGATCCCACCACTGATTTACTACATACATTATGACGTGATTCAAACACACATTTTTACATTCGTGTTTGAATAGGAGAATACTCTGATATACCGCAGCCAGTCAAAATATGCCCGCAAGTAATTTTAATTAAATTAATAAAAAATAATTTTCGTAATAAAATTTCATGCACTATGTATTTAAATAAAATATCATCCACGCCATAGCTATGCATGTAAAGAATTCTAAAATCCATAGGTGCCGTTCCACACTCAGCCGCAACTACTCCGCAGCCAGGTGCAAACAGGTGATATTTTGGAGTTTTTTTACACTCATTGCGTACTCGGATGATTTTGGTATCAAATTAAAGCTGATTTTTTTTCTAATATGATGATATATGTCTGCCTGTGAAATAATAGCCGCAAATTAGTGGTGCCATCTCTTAAAAACGCGAGTTAGCGAAAATTCTGATTGCGACGTCGATAGCGACAGCTGCGATTTTGAAAGCAACGAGGAATCTGATTCTGACTAAACAATAACAAAATGTAATACACTGATAAAATATATAATTTGATTGAAGATACTGATTTTGAAGAAGCTGATATTTCGGCATTTCCGATAATTAATTATTGAACGGCCTTTTTTAATTTTCAACCTTTAAAAACGCAACAACCCTTTTCCTAGTTAATTCTTTGATCATGCAATTTTTTTTAATCAACATTTAATTACTAATTAATATTTGTATTACCGAACTGTAATAGAAATGAATATTTCTTCAACTATGATATGCATAGTATTTGATTTTGTGAAAAAATAAAACAGCCAAAATTGTACACTTCATAAATACCCTTTTATAATTTTTACTTGGTTAATGAAAAAAAATGATTATGAAATAAATCTTTTATTTATTTATATACTTTTTTGTACACTGTACAATATAATACATACACAATATTAAATGACACAAAACATACCTCACGCCTATATTCCCCGAAGGGGTAGACAGAGATCTATTTCTGCACCCACATTTCGCCATGTATATCAGTCCCACTTAATAGGGGGCGAGCCTATTGCCATTTTTCGGGCACATTTCCAGACTCCGTGCTGCTACTGAGAATTTCCTAACGGAAAAACCCAATAACACTTTGCCCGACCCGAGAATCGAACCCAGGACCTCTAGATCGCGCGGCACATACTTGTACCGCAAGACCACGAGACAGTCAATTCATAAAATATTATGAATGCAGTATAGGCACAATAGGCGATATTATCGCTAACTGAGATCTCTTCCAGACAACCTACTTTAAGATTTTATTATTGCTTTAAAGTTTTTTTTTTAAATATTAATTACATAATTATAGTTTTTGAGTCAATGTAAAGTCGGTTCTACTATTTGAGCCGCCGGCAGAGAACATTTTATCTCGGTTATCTCGCGTTTTTAAGAGATGGCACCACTAATTTGCGGCTATTATTTCACAGGCAGACATATATCATCATATTAGAAAAAAAATCAGCTTTAATTTGATACCAAAATCATCCGAGTACGCAATGAGTGTAAAAAAACTCCAAAATATCACCTGTTTGCACCTGGCTGCGGAGTAGTTGCGGCTGAGTGTGGAACGGCACCTATGGATTTTAGAATTCTTTACATGCATAGCTATGGCGTGGATGATATTTTATTTAAATACATAGTGCATGAAATTTTATTACGAAAATTATTTTTTATTAATTTAATTAAAATTACTTGCGGGCATATTTTGACTGGCTGCGGTATATCAGAGTATTCTCCTATTCATACACGAATGTAAAAATGTGTGTTTGACTCACGTCATAATGTATGTAGTAAATCAGTGGTGGGATCTTAGGCTAACATTTACAGGGGGAATTGCAGAATATCGCTGAATGAAGGGACCATTGTTGCTTTTTAAGTTTTAGTTAACAATTTTTTCCTTTTTTTGCCCAACAATAAAATCTTTTTTCTTGTTTTTTTTTTTTCTATGTGGTTATGTCAATATGTAACAGAATCTAACTTCAGGCACATACTTCTGAGTTTTCAATAGTATTTTGAACAGGTATTTAAAAAGTATAATACAGAAAATTTAGAGCGCTACGATAGAGAAATATAGGTAGTATTTGTTACTAAAGTTGTTAGCATAACCATAAGGATATTCCATATAATTTGAAGTCCTATATTACTCTGGTTTTAGATTCTAGAGTTCCAAGTAGGTAATAGAAGTATAAATGTGTAGGTATATACGTGATGTAAACAGATCGTGATCGAGAAATAAGATAGGCAATAGTTACGGGGATTCGTTGAAAAACGATGTTAAAAAACGAATGGAAAAATAAAGTTTTTCCTAATCATCATAAATTTCGATTACAGTCTGTTTACACTCTATACAGTTAGTTAAAAGATTAAGTAGTTATTTCAAGTAAACGATAATTTATGAATTTTAGTTGTCATGTTAATGTTAAGTTAAGGAAAAAAACAATTAATCAAATCTTGTTTTATATTTAGTCATTCAGTGATGATATTAAATTAAGGATTTATTATTCCAGATAAAAAAATACATTAAATATTAATTGTAATTAACTTACCCCTTCCATAGGCACCCGGTCTCGATTGAATATAGCGATAGTGTTCCAGTTCATGTTATTCATAAACCTGTCTCTCTTCTCACCCAAGCCGAACAAATGGTCAGTGGGTAATATGGCTGATATTTGCAAGAATTTATTCGACAGAATGAGACCACCCACGTCCTGTGCGTTGAAGCTGAAATAATGATTAAAATGTTATACAGAATGTATTTAAATCGTGATCGGAAACCAAGGCAAGTAATATCTGCGGTCATCACAAACACATTGGCGTTAAAAAAAATCTCTACAAAACATATAGTTTTACATTTTCCAAACAACGTTTTGAATAGATTTTGTTGTTAGGAAAATGTATTTTTATTTTATTTTTTGTCGCTATTATTTTTACGCTAATCGGCTTGTAATCACCCTAGCTATAACTATTAGTTTTGCATCACGGTCTAAATACAGACTGTATTTAGACACAATTATTCTTAAGGTATTTAAACCATAATTACAAATCCTAATAATCAAACAATTGAAATAAGAGTTCAACAAAGACAACTTACATGGTAACATTATCGGAATTTCTGATAACTTTGAATCCGACGAGTGAGCTCTCGATTTGCACGCGGTACTTCATTCGGCCCAGTGGTTTGGAGACGACGCTTATCTCCGGGTATGGCGGTTCGAATCTCTTGTTCTCCGCGTCATAAATCTGTTCAACGTATCATAGATTTTAATTTTTAATAAAAATATCTTCTTCTTCTTCTTCTTCATCAACCCATATACGCCCACTGCTGAGCACGGGTCTCCTCTACCATTGAGAGGGTTTAGGCCATAGTCCACCACGCTGGCCTAGTGCGGGTTGGCGGACTACACACCTAAGAAATTCCTAAGAACTCTTAGGTGTGCAGGTTTTATCACGATGTTTTCCTTCACCGTTAAAGCAAGTGATAATTCAATGTGAATACGCACATAACTTCGAAAAGTCAGAGGTGTGTGCCTGGGGTTCGAACCCGCGACCGTCGGATTCTCGACCGCGCGCCCAAACCTCGAGGCCATCACTGCTTAATAAAATATGCTTAATAAAAATATAATTCATTAGAAAAAAGTACGATATAAAAAGTAAGGCAAAGTCAAAAAAGTATTAGTGAATTGCAGACACGAGTAAGAGTGTAAACCTAACTAAAATAAATGTGAAATAAATTTATACTGATTTTATTTAAGTATATAGAAGACTAATGGACCATAGATAAAATTTCAGACTAATATTTAGATAATTTTAATGTAAATAAAATTGAAAACATTAGTCAGTTTTTCGACTCATATAGTGACAAAGAATTTCAATTAAATTAGACACCACTAACCTTGACCTGCAGTACATCATCAGACAAGTACTTGAAGTCGATCCTGGCGAGCTGGAAGTCCCCGGGGTACCCCGAGGGTCTGTCCCGCGCGTAGTACGCGGAGATGGCGTGCTTGTCCTCCGTCATGTTCACGAAGTGGAACGAGTCGTACTGCGGCGGGTAGTAGCAGTACGGCACGCCCTTGGTGTCCGTGGCCTTCCAGCAACAACCTGCAATTGTGGTGTGGTTGTATATCATTATTATCGGTTTTGTCATCATTATTGTCATCGTTGTCGTTGTCATTTTCATTATAATCACAATCATCATCGTCATCGTCATCTTAGTCGTCATTATTGTAATCATGGTCATCTTTATCATACTAACATAATCATCATTATCGTTGTCGTCATCACCGTTGTCACCATTATCATCAAGAGCAGCAGCAGCCCTTCTTACATCCACAGCTGGACATAAACCTCTCGTATTGCAAGCTACTTGGCTCGGCCCTCCTCATTGAACGACTGCAACCTGGCGAATATCGTCACATCATCTAGCCTTACGCCTGCATTCGATGGAGAAGTAGACAACGTGGTACGTTTCTGCACCCTAACTTCGCCAGGTATGAACCAGATCTAAGTAAATAAGTAAGCTTACTTACCTCTTCTAACGCAGTTGTCCTCATTAATATCTCCTTGTGGGTAGCAATCGAAGCGCATATTCTCAGCCAGTCTCACGCACATATCTAGCAACGCTTCCGAAGATCTTTCAGAGTACACATTCTTCTTGTTGTATTCGTTCTTTCTTCTCGTATCGGTCGCATTACTTCTGTTCTTCGTGCTAAGGTTGTTGTGGTCGTGGTAACGGTATTCCGGTGAAATCTGTTTGGAACAGTATTTTGTATTTTACAGAGAGCATTTATGTTTCATAATCTGTGACCTTCACAGGAATATATGAAGATAAATAGATGTGCCAGTCGGTCTAAAACTATGCCCGACATGGCATACTTTACTTATGACTTATACTCATAATGACTGTTTGATAATATAAAACAAACAAAACAATATTCTATATTGTACAGTTGAAAATTTTGCCTCTGTTCGCATTCAAAAAGTATTTCTTGCAGTTTATAAATTATTATATCCAAATATATTCCTGTACAGACATACTACAATTATTTTTAAAATCTATTATGTACAATTTTATATGGGTGTCCTAATACCCCTATAAAATAAATTACCCCATAATTGGGGTAAAACTAAAATATAATTTTGCAGTGTCTTACAGTTGTTGCCTTTGTACAGACATGATGGAACAACATCACCTCCGTTATTCTATTGTTTAAAACAAAACAGGTATACAATTATGTGGCAAACATTTCTTTATACAAATAAATTAATTTCATGCTCACAACTTGAGTTGCTCAATAAAGGTATTATTAAGTCTACATCTGAGTGACATATGAAGATGATAATTACCTTTTCATACGGCATTGGAGACAACGGTTTTTTAACGCTTTCCGGATGGGTTCTCTCCCATAATTTCCTGTAAACACAAAATTAGCCTAAATTCCCTTACATATGAAAACAAGTTAAACAGATACTGAGTTGAAGTAGGTAATACATTAAATACTCAACAAATTCTAATAAGTTTCTAACTTACAGTTACTTGCCTGGTAAAAGCACCTCACTCCTTTTATTTGTGTTGACATACATACATAAATAATGCAATTCTGCACCCACATTTCGCCAGGTATGTATCAGTCCCACATAATAGGGACATTTCCAGACTCTGTGCTGCTACTGAGAATATCCTAATGGAAAATCCCAATAACACTATCCGACCTGGGAATCGAACCTAGGACCTCTAGATCGCACTGTACATGCTCATACCGCGACCACTAGGCAGACCTTTTTTTATGTAGACTTTTTATACTTATAAGTGGTAATAAGAGTGGCAATATTCACCGGTAGTGTTCTTCCCCCCAAGCCCCGCCCACAGCGCCACCCACGGCCCACCAGGCGCCCACGCACAGCGCGCACACCAGCGCTATGCCCAACATCCCCGAACCCACTCCCGGCAGATGCTCCCACAGACGCTGGAACGCGCTTCGCTGCTCCGAAAACCGTTGATATCTATACAAGTAAACATTATTACCACTATAGTGAGTATAAAAATAATTATAAATAAATATTACAATCTAGTGAAAAGAAAATCATATGTGGTTGGTTAAACTAGCCTGTGAAATAAGACTGAGAAAAGATAATTGTTTGATCCCCAATTCTTTGTTTTAGGTTGGGATGTTTATCTTATTATGTTGAGATGTATGTATTGACAGCCCCGTGGCGCAGTTGGCTAGACACCAGCTTGCGAAACGAGCGGCCGCGGATTCGATCCCCGCACCGAGACAAATGTTTGTGTGATCCACAAATATTTGTTTCGGGTCTGGGTGTTTGTGAGGCCGAAAAGTCTCTCGTAGTTTCTGATACTCGCGACACAAGACTCGTATCTTAGTGTGGGGTCAGGACTATGTATGTGACTGTTGGGTGTTGGGGAATTTATTTATGTGATTCGTTGCGTGTATATTTAACAAAGCTCTAAAAATGTTTCCGTAGAAATACGAGAAAGTTAGTAAGATACGATTCTAAGCTATCTATTATTTAAGTGAAATTTTTGTGGCACCCCATTACTTTTTGGTATGGTATTCGTATCCATCAAGGTAAGGTAAGCTCCTAAGGTTTCAATGTGGCAAATATTTATGTAAGACACATGTTTTGAGTTCTGACTATGTATATTATCTCAGCATAAGGACAACATTTTGAATGCACTGATCTTGCCACTAAATGCCACCTATTCAGATCATATTTAATATAAAAGAATATTAGAAACCATCACACAATAGCAATGTCAATGACTTTGCATGGTGTTAAATAATTGCACACACCTCACCGAACTATGCTTCGAATAATGTGATCCATTTGGTGGCTGCATTAATTTTATATAAACAAAACACAACACTAGTACCTATACAGACAGTAATAACTTCATTAAAATCAAACTGCTAAGTAAACAAGTTTTGCATGTTTTTGCCATTTATATGTATATCCAGTTGCTATTAATAATACTGAAGTTCAAAGTTCATGACAATCAGTTTGTTTCAAAACAATGGATAAACAAGAATTAACAAAGAAAGTGAAATGAGAACTTTGATTTGTTTATGAATGTATTGTATTCTATATACACTAGTGTACATTACTAAGTGTCATTGTCATTGCTCCATAAATAGGACTAAGTATATATTATTACTTAATGCTGGAATTACATTTTAATACATATAACACTTCTAGTTATGGGATATACTCTGCTGTTCTTTCTTAGTTTTTTTTTTGATACTGTAAAAAACACTTGCCAATAATGAGAATGCAGACTCTTCTCAACTTGCTATATTCTCTTATCCAATCTTTTATACTTATATAAACTTGTCATAACAAACTTCTGCTCTGTACAATTGAATTGTTCAATCCAGAATGAATCAATCTGTCATTGTCGCCAATATTTATAAGATTTTTATAACATTATTGACCCAGATTTTATTCATATTTTTGCAAAATAATAAATATTAAAATGGAGTCTTACAATAAATCAAAGTGGTTAGTAACTATTTTAAAATTCAAATAAAACAGTAAATTTCTTACACAAATTCAAACACATTTCTATTCCTACATACCAAGAGTTTTATGAGTATTTACATTTTATCTTTATGATTCATAAAACATGATTGGTAAAAATGTTGAAACTTAAATTATTACTTATATTTTTAAATATAAAACCTATTATATAAAATGATTGTTGTTTCTGCAAGTGCAGAATATGTTATTGTGGTTAAGATGATTCAATAATATGACTTAACCACAAAAAATATATTAGTTTATTATACTTATAATTATGTCTTCAACTTCATAGTAATCACAGCTATGGCACTATAAGCTAGATTTTAGGTTGCAAAGCAAATGTTTATATGATCCACATTAATTTATTTTAGATCTGGGTGTTTCTGAAACCGAATATATAAACTCTTGTAGTGTCCGATACCCACAAGACAGAACTATTTGTAAGGGGATGAACTATGTATGTGACTGTTGAATGTATTTTAGCTTCTCTATTTTGTAATGATTCTTTCAAGAACCTGCCTGGACTTAGTATCAAGTTAATTTGACACGAAAACACACATTTTAATTATTTTCGCATTTATATCAATTTCATTGTGAATGTATTTTTATGGCTATTTTTTTGTACACAGTGAAAAAAAAACAGTGTACCATTGAAAGTTAAATTATACATTTCAGAATTTTTGTAACTCTGATTTTATGTATATGAAGTCTATGAATCCATTCTATGTGATTTCTCCTTTATTAAGTTTGTTTATAAACACAACATTTACTTAGAGACATACCCTGTTGATAAATAATAATAATGAGGTAATACAAATATTTAACTTTCCCATATCAAAATAAATGTGGTTGTATAAACAAAATGATTAAAATATGAAGAGACCATATCAGTATGATTTATCAGAATACTTTAGACTTGAAAATATAATTGAATTTTTACCTGTGTTCTCGTGACGTAGATTCTTCCTCATTCCGAGGCTTAGGGATGACTCCGCTGAACAACGGCGCCCTAGCACCCTTTCCATTATATCTTCCGAAAGGGGCAAAAGAGTTTGATAACTTCCGTTTAAAAGAAGCATTTTTCGACCCATTCAGCGACGTTTCTGTGTGACGATCGCTTCTAGAGGACTCTCCAGCACTGGCAGCAAACTTTGAAGACTTATCACCTTCATAGTATAGGCGGTAATTAATATTATCATTTAACGTTAATAAATCGGTCTTAGAGCTAGGTGACTTGTCGCAAAAGTCCTCGAAAGAGACTATTTCGTAATCATCGTCGTCTTCCCCGGATTTCTCCGGCCTGTAAGGTATTTTTGGCATTTTTCTTTGTTTTATATTTTACGTTCCATGTATCTAATTTTAGATTAACAGGTGACAGGATTTTCTCAACTGGTAAATGCGTCAAAAGCACTATTGGATGAAAGTTAAAAAATATTAGACATTAGTATCGAATCCACTGTCAATTATTTTAATACGAAAATATTATTGATGATTAACGGTTTAACGAATCTCATTTGTTTATTTTTCCGTGCGTGAAAAGAATGAATGAAAGACCGAATATCGATGTCCATAAACACGAAAGAAACGTTCCGTTACACTACATTTACCTTAAACACCAAAACTTTCGTCTACTTACGATAAATATAAATTTATACCAGTGGTTAAAGTATTATATTATTTTTTGCAGTTCAAAATGAAAAATTTAAAAATACACTTACGATTGTTTCTTATTGCCCTTTTACTGAATATTGTGCGCAATAAATATTAAGAGGGTAGTTTGATTAAAATGCTGGTGTCAAAGTAATATTCTTTGTCAAATGCGTGGACAACATGGTAGACTATTGATATATGAAACATATTTTAATGATTTGTGGTGAAATAATATTAAGAATATAATACACAATGGACTGGAAAAGTGCGCGGATCTTGTTAACGGCTGCAGCAACAGTAGTTGTCACATCACAGGTTGTTAAGAAAATTTACAACTACTTTTTTGTCCCTAATAAGTCTCAAATTGAAGCTAACAACGATGAATCCGGTTGCGAACTTATTAACATAAAAAATCGTGAAATAAATGACGTGATACTTTTCTCGGATGATGTTGTGAGACATACGATAAGGATCCCGCCCAACAGAGATATCACTATTTGTGAAAGCAGAGAACTCAATTGCTTCAAACTAATTAAATACATCAAATCTGCACGAGAAACGTTAGACGTTTGCATGTATTTAATTACGAGCAGCGAGATAGCCGAACAAATAATAAGACTGGGACAAAAGCACGTTATAGTGAGGATAGTTGTTGACAGCGATATGGCTTACACACCCCCATCACAAATTAAAAGGCTCAAGGAATATAGTAAGTATAAGTGCATTGGATATAAAGTAATTAAGGCTTACTTGAAAAATTAAACAATTTCTTACGTTTTATTATGAAAATTCTTCGCTTACAGGTTTTATCCAAGTTCAAACAAATAACAAGTCTATATTAATGCATCATAAGTTCTGCATCGTTGACGGGCCGAAAGCGATTAGACGGAAAAACATTCTAAAAGCACATGCCGAAAAATTAAATGTTCATACGCAGTACACCAAAACCACAAAATCAGCAACCAAAACAAAGCAAGTTAAAGGCTTTGTCATGTCGGGTTCATTGAATTGGTCCACTCATGCCATGGTGTCGAATCATGAAAGTGTAATCGTGACTTCACATCCTAACATCGTTAGTAAATTTGAAAAAGAATTTGAAACGCTGTGGGTGGAGGATGAGCCGGTATTTTATTTTATTCTTACAATATTCCACAATATAATTATGTAACAATAAATAATAATAATATGTAATACTCCATTTTTTTTTCATTTCAGGCCATGGTTTCGGTTTGCTGATAAACGCTTTATATGAAAAATATTGTACATATTACATTAGGGTGAGTTTTGCCTTCATTACTTCGATTTTATATAACCGTGCGGTATCTGTTGGCGGTATGTTATTCTCAATTTTGCTTTATTGATTTATGAATACAATCTTCCATCGATTAATGTTATGTGATAACGCCCTCTATAGGGTAACTTTAATTTATGAATGTCAAACTTAAATGACAGAAGCACAGCCATAGACAAGTCCATGTGCACTTGAGTTTCGATCGATCATATGTTTTCTTTGTGTAGTTTTTTCAGCCGCTGTAATTCGAATTGGTTAGGATTTTTATCGTATATGTACCCGATAATAAATTTGTTATGAGTTATTACAGTGATTTCTGAGTTAAATAGTGCGTCATTGTGTTAAAATCATTTTTTAAGGACAAAATTAAGTGGTGCATACAAGTGCATGTTTGTGTGCACGTGCTTGCATTCTTCAGGCTAGTTCTCAAAAGTTTCAGTTTTCAATTGAACTGAAAACGTATTTAGTATACAATAGAACATTCCCACTGTACAATAAAGGCATCGCAGCCGTGTGTTTTGCTTATTTCGCGATAAAACGTGCATTTGAAAGTGTCGAAGGAGATCATAGGTTGGAATCGTCATTTCGGTTATTTTTTTCGTCGTGTTTTCTTCATGGATTATTGTTTTGGAACCTCTGTACTCATGGATGAAGTGATAGTGGTACGTACAAATAATATTTATGCTTGATTTTGACGTTAAATGGATAAAAACATCAAAATTCAGAAGGGCATTCCAGAAAGGTCATGTTGTTATTATTTTCGTAACACCATCTGAGGACCACATTTTGGGTTTTCCAGTGCTTTTATATGGTAAAATAGTGTAAATGTGTTCTTTATTGAGTTTAAATTCAGGTATTTAGTACCAAAACAATTGTAACTTAGTAAATTAAACATAACCTACATTGACAAGTAGCATGCAGTAATATTCAGTGTCAAAATTATTACTACTTACAAAGTTATTCTAGAATATCTTGCTTGTGGCAAAAATAAGAACTATTTAAAATAGTTTTTATTCCAAAAGTAGTCAATGCCTCTTCATGATTATTGTTTTTAAGTTGTGATATTTTTGTTCCGTAGAAGTGATCTTCATAATGTTTTTATTATAAATTTTTATAAATGCATTATTATGTCCTATGCCATTCTGTATTTTATTGTTTGTTTATATGATATACAAAATTATAAGCATCAAGGATCAAATGTTTGTTGCATTTGACAGATTTATTGATTTAATGGCCCAAATTTTATGTTGGATTTTAAACCTATTTTAATTTTTAACTTTTTTAAATCTGATCTTTAAATGTATTCAATATATAATTTGTGATTTATTTTTGTTTCAGATGAATGTGGCCATGAAGAAATACATGTGCAAGTGTAATTGTTGTGCCATGGATCACTCAGTGCCACAGTGTCGGATCAATTGTGAGAACTATTTGTACAAAACTTGAAACGATTGTGTGGCAATTTTGACGAGAATATGTCGTGTGATTGGAAAAGTAAAGTAAAAACTTTCAGGAAAAAATGTTTAAAAAATCTTATTGGTGGTTGCATCACCCAATTTTAATATTGATGTACATATAAAATTAAGTAGTGTAGCAAAAACTTAATTCTTTTATCATTATGCATATTTATTTTGGATTTGTTTCGTATTTTGTATTTTAAAATCTGATTTACACAATGTGTTCACGTCAAAACTCAAATTGGTGTAAACAGTTTAAAAAAATGTGGTTAGTGCACATTGGATGCAGTGTTTTCCACGAGATGGCGCTGTTCGGATTATTGCTGAACAAGTGAGATTCTTGTTTCACTACTGGCTACTAGATGGCATTGGTAAGTAGTTTATAATTATCGTCGAGCGCCATCTATCGTCGAGTAGCTAAAACCGGAGTTTAATTAATGAAATGCAAGATGGCGCTGCATACGTTTCCAAAAATTTTTATTTTAATAATTTTTCCGAAAATAAGTTTAATAGATGTTTATACGTAGACATATGTTTCTAATAATTACTGACTGTTATTTAAAGTTATTGCAATAATACTTATGTTTTGGTAACTCGATCACAGATGGCGTTAATAGTTATAATTCTATGCGTTACTGCAGTATAATTTGTTTTAAATTTACTCTAAAATACCTTGGTTTGGTAAAGTTTGGTGACATTATGTTTTCTCATGTTGTATTTACTTAACTGTAAGTTCGTTGTACTATTTAATTTTTAATCATTAAATCTGGAAGGCTACGTTGACGAGTCTCTTAATTTGAGGAACTATATTCAAAATTTTGAAAACAAGACAATATATTTTGTTCCCGATTTCATTTTATTTAGTTTTCGTGTTAGTAAAATGCATTGACAACTGACCACCAAAAATATTGAGTTGCAATTTCACAACATTATCTAAGGACAATGTTATTGTTGTGAAATACAAAATGTTGTGAAATACAGTATATCTCGTTGATAACTTGTTTGGCTTCACTCTAGAAATGACGCTCCAATGCGTTTCCCTCATGACACATCGTGTAAACAAATATGCATTTATAATTTTAAAGTCTAAATACATATGTTTTTCATGGTCATTCCGTAGAGAACAACAAAGGTTATTTTCGCTAAAGTCCCTAAAAATCAACAAAAATGATTGATGATAAAAAAAAAAATATTCAGCGATATACCTAAATTATAGGCTAAGTGAATAAGTACGCTGAAGTGGAAGTGGGCCGGCCATGTCTGCTGACGGTCGGACGGCCGGTGGAGCAGACAAGTGTTGGAGTGGAGGCCGCGCTTAGGCAAACGTAGTGTAGGACGACCTGCGGCACGATGGTCCGACGACTTAAGAAAGGTGGCGGGTACCGGTCCGGGATGGTTGGCGCTTTCTTGGGGAGGCCTACGTTAAGCAGTGGACGGCGATAGGCTGAGTATATATACCTAAATTATAAATAGTTATAACCAAAACAAAAAAATATTATAAATGACTTCTTTATTAACTAATTCGTAATTTCAGAATATTTTTTTCGAGTTTGATAAATCGATGTGATTGTGAGGCTGTGAAATTGTAGTTTTTAGTGTAACCACTTATCAATACTATATCAAGAAATATACATTTTATAATTTCACTGCTTGCTTTATCGTAGTCACTACTTTTTGAACACGATCATCGTCTACATGTAAGGGTATGATATGACATTTAGATATTCTTGTTTAATTACCTTATCGGGCTTTTCATTAAGAAATTCTCTATTATTACTGAGTAAAGGTGCTGTTGTGCTGTTGAACAAAGTCTGGAAATCAACTACTCATTCTTTATTTACTTCAATCCTAAAAACTTTTGCTATGGAATTCGCCACGGACTTTACAGGAATTGAGTTTTTGAGTTCCTGTATCGATGAAACGATTATTTATTAGTCCGTAATGAACTTACATCTTTGACTATAACCCGACTTAAATTTAACGTTTTAATCCTTGAGCAAAATCTTTAATATTCTTTGACTTGGATTTTTTTTTTTATGGGAAAGGAGGCAAACGTGCTAGTGAGCCACCTGATGTTAAGTGGTCAACACCGCCCATGAACACCCACAATACCGAAGGAATTATCGGCGTGTTGCCGGCCATTGAGGAAAGTATAGGCTCTCTTCTTGAAGATCCCTATATCGTATCCATTTGGAAATACTGCCGAGGAAAGCTGATTCCACAAAGATGTTGTGCGGGGAAGAAAACACCGTTTGAACCGCACTGTTGAAGAACGCCCTTCATCCAGATGGTAGGGATGGAACTTCAACTTCAGGCAGTGGAATTTAGCAGCAGATATTAATCCAAAGCGGAGAAATATTATTAAGCCGAGTTAGACCAATCAACCTCTTTAGCATCGATGTATCGATCTCCGAAAAAAATATTTTGAAATAACGACTTAGTAATAAAGAAGTCATTTATGAGTTTTGGTTGTAACTCTTCCTTAAATTTAGGTATCATCATCATCAGCCAAAGGACGTCCACTGCTAGACATAGGCCTCCCCCAGAGACTTCCAAAGCGTTCTATTGGAAGCGGCCTGCATCCAGCGGCTTCCCGCGATTTTTACCAAATCGTCGGTCCATCTTGTTGGTGGACGTCCGACACTGCGCTTACCTCAACGTGGCCTCCACTCCAGAACCTTTCTGCCCCAGCGGCCGTCAGTTCTGGGAGCTATGTGCCCTGCCCATTGCCACTTCAGTTTGCTAATCCTTTGGGCAATGTCGGCAACCTTCGTTCTCCTGCGGATCTCCTCATTCCTAATTCGATCACGCAGGGAAATACCAAGCATAGCCCAATTTAGGTATATCGTTATATATTTTCTTTTATCATTAATCATTTTTTTTGATATACTATGTGTGTTTATTTAAGTCTATTTCGCGGCTTAGTTTAAAGCCTACCGCTTCATTTCGATATGGTTTTCATATCATCTAGATATAGAATGTCCTGAAAAGAATCCATTTTCATCGCCTACACAATTTTGGATTGACAATGAAGCAAGTAACGCGTTGTTTACTAAATTGGGATTTAAATTTCGTAACAGTCATCTTGACGTTGTGCTGCTAACTTTTCGTAAGCATCAGTCTACAATGTAGATTCTAAATTTAATTTTAAACATAACAGTGTCAACACACAAAAAACCGTCTCCGTTTGTGTAATATGTTTCACAAATTGGACTCTCACCAACTGCGCCACGGGTTCTAATAATGTATTCACAAAGAACCCAAAATCGACTCAAAAGCTCGAATCGATACAACATCGATAGTGATCCTAATGTTGCGTTATAAAGTTTGTACGTGTAGCAGCCCTTTATGATCCGCTTCCTGCGTGGTGCGTGTTATATTCCATTTCTGGACAAAACATCCGGTGTTGTTAACCCTTCTACGGCTTTGTTTGTAAATATGTATATATATAAAAACAACATTTGAAATGTTAAGTGTCGCGTGAGACGGCCGCGGGGGTTGAGACACATGCGATGCCATTTGCGAATGATAGTATGCCTGGTCAGTGCCGGATGTTTTCGTTAAGGGTAGAAATGCTTTTAGCACGAATATTTGTCGAAAACCTGAGGATTATCTGGTTGTAAGCTTATTGGTGAACTTGGCTTAAATAATTAACGAGCACAAGTAAGGCCTAATCTGCAAATTAACAGTAAATATAATAATTTCCAAAGTTACTTATCATGTCGCTATACTTAATCTATCAATTAGGATTGAGGACAGTAATAGGTCAATTTAATTATCTTGAATATTTAAGAGCAAATATTTGACGTAAGAGTCCAGCAAAAAATTGAAACACCACACGCATTCAAATAACATATGGAATCCAAAGACAAAGTGACACTTTTTACCAGAAATATGGTGTTAATTGTCACCCAGTAAATCTATTTTACATCACAAAAGGGATGCACACTTTTTGAGTGGACAATATGAAGCATTTTGTATTCTCCTGTGTGCGAGAACCACATTAAAAGATGGTAGATTATTTCGTACAATTCACAGAACGGACGGTTTTTATTACCCAATGAATATTCCAGATTTTTATTTTAGTGTCATTTCACGTATGAATAGATATAGGGGTAGCTCTCTGTCTGTATGCAAACACAGTTAATTTTAATATGCGATTTAAGGGTTGAGGGTAATAAAAATTTTATGTGTTGTATTAACCGGTAAAACATGAATAATTTAACGGTTATCTAGAATCGATGAAATTGATAATTTATTTGCGTGAATGTAAACAACTACAAATTTGTAAACAGAAACAATATTTCAAAATAGAACTTTATTTACTCGTTTCTTAATGTTAAATAGCAGTCATAAATTATTTCTAGACGATTTATAAATTAAATTGTGTTTATAAAATAAAGCTTCATTATGCTTTCTAAGGGGAGAAATTCTATTAAGACACGTTTTATTAGATTTAGTCTTGTTAAAATGTTTTATATGCACTAAAAATTCTTCTCCTAAAAATATTTTTGATAAAAATAAGACATTAAAAATTAAGGATAAAGGAAATAAGCATTAATTACTTGATCATTTCATCTTACTGTTTACTTATTATTTAATACAATAAAGACAAGTAACAATACTTTCGAAATTCGAAACACTTTCTAGTCGTGTTACCCAGTAGGTTTAACACGAAAAATACTGAACCCAAATGGAATAGCAATGAATTCCCAACAAGACAATGTACGGCCGCATTCAAATCAGCCATGTTCCATGTAAAAATGTCTAGCCGTTTGTAATTAACACTTTAAATGCTGTATGTTGTGCGCGTCATCCTGCAGGTTATAATTCGGTGAGCGTTGGAATTGTTCTCAAGGTCAACTGGAGTTGTACACGTTATTACGGTGTGGGAATTTATAATAGGAACGGTCGAGTGTTACTGGCCTATTGCAACTTTGTAACAAATAGGGATTCTTTGATCTGTCGCAGAAATTCAAAGCGATTACTGTTATTGAAGCATGAAGATTTTATAAAGCCAACTTACTAAGAATGTAAAATAGAATTAAGAGTATAGACGACAAGGAGTATGTATAGCGAGTTAATATTACTTCACTGAAAGATCACAATGTTTTATGAATGCTGTAGCATTGACTATTTCCGCATTCTTGAGGATTTAGTTTGTATAAACATAAATTCTCATTTTTGAAATGGTCTAGTAAGAATTTAGAGCAGTGCTGCGTTTCAGCCACCCGTTTTGTAGAATATTATATAAACTTATAACACGAAAACGTTAGTTAAATCGCATAGAAAGCGTTTGAAATTAGCGCATGTCATATCAAGTTGTTACCGTATTTTCGCAGAGAGTTATTTTCCTAAATCTAAACCCGCTTGATTACGCGTCAAGCGATTTGTAAAAGAAATTGCTTATCATCGGTCTACAAAGCGAGCTTTTGATTGTAGCATCGAGTCCAAAAAAGCAAAGCCGAGGTCCGATCGCCGGCGTTCGATAGAGGTGTTAACGACCGTAGTTCAAGGTCGACTCGTAAAAATTTTTCATCGACATTGCATAACAACAGTTCCCAAACATTTTACATCGATAATCCGGTCAGGTTCGGTTACATGGAAAAAAAACGATCGAGGTACGCATTTTGTGAAGGGATTAGGGAGGCCGAGACCTCACATCGGAAAAATTACATCGATACATATTCAAATGGGACTGCCATTCGAAACTAAGTTTTTTTTGGAATTCCTATTTGGAAGTGAAATCGGTAGTCATAATATTGATGTCCTTGTTCATTTACACATTTTTTTTAGTTTGACATAAATGTTTTTTACCTTTGTTGAAGCATACCGCGGCTTATGATGTTATAATTCTCGCTAGAGTTCTTTTTTATGTATTTATGTATCTCTTATAAGAATGATGGATGTTAAAATATATATTGGGTATTTTAAATTTCGACGCTACTTACCACATTTGTTTACTAAATAACTTCCATCATTTTATTTATTTATTATTTATTTAAAGCTTTTATATACAAAAGATAATAAAGGTAAAAAGTACAGTATTCTAGTTAGGTACAAAAGGCGGCCTTATCGCCCAGGGCGATCTCAACCAGGCAACCAGGTATGGAAAAGCAGGTACAGACAAGGTAGTAATAAGTATATAAAGGTTACATAATAGTATATAACAGAGAACTCAAAAATATAATCTTTAAAAAATAAACACATAATATATACATTATATATACAAACATGCATCATATCATGTATATACGTAGATACATAAATAAACATATCTTCATTTAGTAAAATAAGTAATACTCTTTTAGCATCTATTTAAATGATGGCAGTGACTTTGCCAGTCTTTTATTCGCTTGCCTCGATAATAAGGAAAACCTCGTTCAACGAAAAGTCGGACGACGAAGTTTTTTATTGATCTCCGATGTTAAATAAAACCATCTAAGGCGTAAGTGGACATGTTGGGTCCAAAAGTGACTTGTATATCTGGGTCCGCGCCTGTGCCGTCATCAACCATTACAATACATACGCGATTTCATGGTTTTAAATGACGTTGTCGCTGATTGATGTTTCGCCGCATCGCACGTTGGCGTTTGTCTGTCGGCCAATCCACGTGTATGATTCGTCGGTAATTTATTACATGTGTGAATAGCTTTGTATTGGGATTTACACTAATGCCGTAGGGAAATTCTGGATGGAATGTCGTGTATTAAGCCTCGAATAGCGACGTGAGAAATCTTGGTACTTGAAAGTTTTCATGTGTTTAATTAGAAGTGCGGATAGGTTGTTTGTTGTATTTTGGTACATAGATTGACTAACATGAAGATTAGGTCATTTTTTTTAAATTAGCTTGCCACCAGCTTTGATAGTCAGATTTTATTGAAAATCGAATGGACTTATATTTAGTGTGCTGGTAAGTTCAAGTAACACCTTGCAAGATTTGTTCAATTCATTCAATTATGCATTAATCCCTACAAATATATTTAATACCGTATATTAAGTTTAATAGTTTATTGTTATTTTGAAGGGCAATAACTAGTGTCCCTTCGTTTTTATGTGCCATGTCATTTCGGAAGCAAACGGGAACGATGTGTTTATTACGTTTAATTGTCGCATTAGTATAAATTCGGCCTATAAAACTACAACGGATGTTTGTGGACATAAATACACAGCGACTAAACAATTGACAAAAGCCGAAACTCTTGTGAATCCCCCGAACAATAAAGTTTATTACCTTCTTAATAAACATAATGCGTTCAGTTCCACTTACTTATACAATAATATACAATAATTTACGATCAATTTGTGTGAGTACTATATTTACGAGCGAGGCGCAGGAGTTTTAATGCCGGCTTCGAACCCGGGACAACCGTAATGTATAATGACACAAGTTTCAATGGGGGATGATATTTTATTTAAAAATTTTCGCCGGGTATAGTATTCGGGTGCGAAATTTTAAACTATATTGTAGGCGGAGAAATTATAGGTGTCACAATATTTAGAATTGTGACGTTATTATTTTGAGTCGAGTTTTGTGATATTTTGGGTTAATTAGGGAGGTTCGACCGGGTATAGTTATAAATTACAACTTATGGCTGCTTAAATATTGCGTACTTTTCTATAAAAAAAGGTGGTTATAATACCCGGTGTATTTGGTTTGTTATTAATCTGTAATCATAAAAGATTAAACCTTACCATGTATAATCCCTTATTTCCTATTTCGATTTTTTTTAACATAAATTTTATATGTAAATACACACTGTTTTTCATAGTAAAACACCCATATATTTTATTAATTAAGCAGTTAATTACGACAAGAACTTAATTTTCTGTATCGGCTTGGTGGAATTTATTTTTACGCCGGTATATTTAAATTATACGGTATTATTTTCCGCTGTTAATATCAATGTCCAAATCTAAAAAAAATACTGAAAACAGCTTCCAAGCCTTTCATTCTATTGTGCACGGGTATAGCCTGAGGCCGAAATATTAAAGCCCGTTTTTCGTAAACCGTAAAATAAATATTGATTTTCTGCATGATTTTATTATTCTTTGCATTATAAAGAAATGCTGTAGACGCAACCTCAGGCGTTGCAGATTAAAATCCATTGAATTCATTCTGCGCGCATGGAAACAAAAATTATGAACGCTCCAAATTCCCGCTGTCAATAGCGAATATAATTGAATTTTATATTTTCTGTACAAGCAGTCACCGTCACCTGCGTTCTTAGCGACGAAAAAAACATCCATCCCTTAAAATATTATTTCACCTTTCGTTACTCTATATCTTGTTCTTTTGTACCGAGCGTCCATTGTCTGACGCGAATTTCTTTCAATTTCCGCTTAAGCAATCAAACCTTTATTTAAAATGGGATAATGCTGATTTATGACTGTCATGTTTTGGCGGTTGCGACGTTTTGTGCCCGAGTTTGGGCGACGTCTTCCCGCCAGGTGTGAGTTGCATAGGTTTTTTTTCACAACTCTAGCTTTGTTGACGATTCCTTAGCACAATTGATGCAAGATTCGCACAAAAACTCGTTGCAAAAGGAGGGTTAGGGGAAAAAAGAAAGAAATCTCACATGGTCCAAACGACCGTTCACTGCGCTGCGGTCGCGTGCCGCCTTGCCTTAGTTTTTTTATTAAGTAGACTGCGTACACCGACGCGGTCATGGAGCTGCGAGTTAATCTAAGCTACGTGATGTTGCTTAACAATCGACTTCATTGATTATTTAATCGATTTTGAATAGTCAATGACTCGTTTAAAATTCATCGGACAGCATTTCTTTCATTGTTCGTGGCAAAATTATGGCGCGGTAATAATTTTCTTGGATTCTGAAAAAGTTATCTAGGAAGCCTCTAGACACTTCCCGCTACGATCCGCCTTTGCGTTATTTAAAAGTCGAACACGTATTCCAAACACAAAATTTCGTAACGAGATGGCGAAATGTGTCTTCTAAACTGTAAACATCATTTGTTAGAGTAAAAAATATCTCATGTTTACATGAAACTGGAAATCACAATCATCGTGGGAACAGTTTCGACGCATCAGTGTGCGAGCAGTGTTTAAAAAAGTGACACATCAGTCAATCACATGTGATTACCTAACAATGGTTCCCGCGCTTTTGCGGCTATGAATGAATGAATGAATGAAATGTTGTGACGCATTGATACGCAGCGGGCGGTTGATGGCCGGCTTGTGTCGCGACAATAAATAAATATTAAATTGTGTATTATGAATGTAAATTTTAATGTTAAGATTGCGGTTCATTATAAAGTATTTTGTGTTGATTGATGAAGCTTCTTGATTATGATGGACGTGTTTGATGCTTTATCAAAAAGTTTGGTGTATTTTTTTATTGGATTTTACTCAATGAAGCAATTAGTTATGTTACATGCCAACGAAATGTGTTAGAATTGAGAAATTATAATTTTGATACATCGGCATTTTTCTGGCGGTATTCAATGTGAACTGGCAATTTTATTTTAATAAATATTTATTACGAGTCTAGACTACTAGTATCGTGTGTGGTCAGCTTTATATGTTTTACTGTTGCCAGACGTAAGCCGTTGCAAATTAACCAGCTCATCAGCATGGATTAGTATATGGGTCTTTTTTCATCACATCGGCATGCAAGGCCCGTTGTTCGTTTAATGCAGACGTTGCTCTGTGTATGAATATTTTAGAATTTTCGTCTTGCATGCGCGAGCGCAACGCTCTTCAACTATTTTACCATATTACCGTCGCCGGCGGCTCGTGGTGCGCAAAAAGCGTGTTTTTAATTAACTATTATGTTATGCTCGGGATTTAGATTTTTTTTTTATCTTTTTTATATGCTTCATAGTTTTTGAACTTACATCGTAAAACATTGCTGTAATCGGTATCGAAATATGATTTTGCTAAGATATGAGCGAAATTTAATGGGTTTAAAATGAATATTTAATTTAAGACTGCAAAAAAGAGCCAATTATAAACTAAATTCAACAATTGTTCTTATATGTTGTAGCTACATCGTCTACATCGCGAGTTTAAATAATGTGAAATGACCCCGTGTAACTGTGTCAAATGTCTTGTTTTCAAACAATATTTTTCTGACTTATAAAAAGAATTTGTAAATGAGAAATAGTTTTTAGGCGACGCATCTTTTTCGCGCAACATTTGACGGTTATTTCAGGAGTCATTAAGGACACAACGCGTGACAAAAACAAACAAGACTTTTGTTGTTCTGTAAAGTTTGTAGTGTTAAAAAACTCATTGTATTTTAACATTCAGAACGCTTATATTTACTAATATTATAATGTACATTTTATACACAGGAGAAGCGTTTATTTATTCAATCTCAACCGCAGGGCGACTTTAAAATTTAGCCTGTTTTTCATTATTGAGGAATGCTCAGGTCATAATCAAGGTAGTTAGGTTTTAAATATGCGTTAAACATCTATGTAAAGCTTTGGAATTTCGGCATTGTGTATTGACAAAGCTATCACGTATTTTGACAGTAAAGAAAGGCATAGTAAGGACAAAAAGTTCTTACGCTAATCTGCACTAGGCTAGCATTTACGACTGAGACCTAAACCCTCTCAGCTATACAGAATGCTAGTTCTCAGCAATTGGAGGTATAAGAGCTGATTAAAATGATCCAAAAAAGACATGCAAAATTTCTGTAAAACTTAATTGATTACTAAAATAAAAATAATTAATTAAAGCTATAAACAAACCGGCATCGTAAGGTCGATCACCTGGCAATAATTAATTTTATATTTCAATGCCAATGAATGATGTTTTTAGATATATCGAGAGATCCAAATGAATTAAAGCAGATAAGCTTTATTATAAAAGCAATAATTAAACGGTGACCGTCGGTCGGCGATTAGCACAAAGAAATCATATATCGTTACACTCATTAGTTTTTATTGAAAAAAAAAAAGGCCACAACTCGTTGTTGTTTCAGCACATTAAGTTCGCGTGCCGAACCCACACCTCGGCTCCTACGCTTTTATCTCCTTACGGGACAATCTGTTTCCGTGCATTACTTTTACAGAAAATATAAACAATAATGCCCTGGTACGGATTTGTGAAGTTAAATTTTTATTTCATATGCAGTTTTTAAAGTTTTTTTTGGGTTATTATAATCGACGACCATTGTTGCAATTTTAATTCGATTTAAACTATTTAAATGACACATACAAGGATTCATTCAATTTTATGTTAGAGAAGGCAAACTAGCGAGTGGTTCACTGACGCCCATGAATACTCATTTATTCGTCATTGAGATTTATTATGTACAGTTTTTGCTTTGAAGTAAGGGTTATTAAGGTTAAGGAGGGCCGAAGATCGAGCCCAGTGACGTGCCATAGGAGAGGCCTATGTCCAACAGTGGACGTGAAAGGCTGTTGATGATGATGATGATGATGAAGGGTTATCTAAATTAATGTAAGTATTTGTACGTGGTAATAAACTATAAATTTCACCATTAAAGTGTAAAGCTTTCGGACTTCTAAGAAAGTTCCACCACTGAAAAGAACGTTTAATAACAAAGCATATTCGGCGGCAACTTTTTACCACAATGCACGTCCATGATGATAATAATTTCTAATGACAAATTCCAATAACTTTACTAATGAGAATTGAATTCCGGAATTGTAATTTGATGCAATTTTGATAACAAAAGCGTATAATTAGAATATTAGTCGCGCGCGTAATGCCATTACTATGAGACGTGACGGTATTCAGGATTCGGTGAGAGCAGATTAATAATAATATGTCATGTTTGTGTTGTTATATTCGCTGCTCGTGGTGTCCATCGCGTTGGAGGTGTAACGAAATGTTTTCTTTCCAGAAGAGATCGATTCTGAGAAGAAATATCGTATGCATGCACTTTGTAATCGACATCGGGATTCGATAAATTTCTGAAGAACGATATGTATTAGTTATGGTGTAATTTGTAAGTCAGGATTTTATGTGCAAAATTTGTTTTGTCGCTACTGTTTATAGTTTAACTTAAGAAAAGGGTTTAAACGGTTTACCCGATGTCTAGAACAATTTTAAGTTATCTTTGCAACTCACCTTGAAATCTCAAAAAATTTAAACCATAATTCACAAAAACATGCATAAATAATAACATAAAATTAGGATATTTAAAATAGTGGGTCAGAGACCCCGCGCGGCCGCCTCGCTTCGTGCCTGTTCGTGTATTAAATATTAATGGGGGATCGTTAGCACACACGCGACCGCGTCTAGACGGGAAGTGATAAAGTCGTTTTTATGGATTGGACGTAATCCGTTCCCCTCTCATTGTGGGCCTAGACCCCCGTTCCTTCAGCTCGGAGCGATGAAAACTAGATTACATTTAGTTTTATTGCCTGCAGTGGGTTTACACTGGCGGGTTTGGCATTGTGACACATTGGGGTGGTTGTTTGTGAACCGCTCGGTTGAATGGGGGGCGGGTGCAGTTTCAGGTCTTTTGGTAACAAATACTGCAGTTTGCTGATGGCAATGTATTAGTGATCGGTTGGATAGATAATGTAAGGTTAATGAACTATTACGCCCTAAATTTAGGTTCCGGAATGTAACTCATAATTAAATGGAAAAAGTAAAAATAAAAATATATTAATGAGGAATTGGAGAATATTTTCATTTACAAGCAGCGTAAAAGCATTGTTGGCAATATATTCCAAATTGCAAGTTTTGTGGAGTACCGTATATTTCTACAATCCGTGTGTAGTCTGCCGACCCGCACTAGGCCAGCGTGGTAGCCTAATCCTTGTCACCTGTTGAAAAGGCCAATGTCCAGCAGTGGGACGTACATATATGAGGGATTTGTGACGGAAGATCCCATAATAAGATAAAAGGATGGCATACCGAGCTTATTGACTAACTGCATAGCTAGCTTTGCTACAGTTGGTAAGTTTATGAGATGAAGGGATCAACGGGTCAGTTTCACGTTGAATGAGAATACGAGTTTACAAGTAGCAATTCACTATTGTCTAATTGCAAGTATGAATCATCTGTTCTTCTTATGAACTCTAGGCCTGGAGGCGCGCGAGTGCGTGTGTGTGTGTGTGTGTAGGTGTGCGTGTGTGTGTGTGTGTGAGGTTGTGGCCCGAATCGTCGAGTTTATGGTGCGGTATGAAACTATTGCTATGTGTAAACGATCCGCTTGTCTGATTCTGTGCATAGTGCTGTCTAATCCAGGTGCGGTATATCCACAGGAGGCCAGAAGCATTACACGTTAATTTTGTAATGTCTAGTTTATAATTGCTCCTTGTGGGGTCAGGATATTCTCAATGATATGCCAAATTGCTTCTCTTAAATAAAGACTTAAATCTTCAAGATTAATATCAGATGGCTCGCTGATTCGCCTCCTATAAAAGAATATTGCAGATTGTTCAAAACTATACGATTGTTAAACAAAAAGAGATAATATTTTCTGATACATTGGTAATATATAAAATGTAGTATGCTTATCGAGTTGAATAACTGGTACCCGCCTGCGAAGGCAATCACATCAGCGGCGACTGGCGAGGTACATGAAAGTTCGAAAACTGATAACGGCAATAATAATGGCATATTTTCTCTCTGTGCAATCAATAAGCTATCCAACTTGATGTGTTAATAACTTGTTGCTGCCCAACGAGAAAATGAAAGCAACTCAGTTTAATTTTTCATATAAGGAGATACTTTTTATTTATTAATTAAACCACACGATTACTATATCAAGAGTGATAAGTTATGATTTATGTCTCGTGACATACTTTGATACAAGTACCGGTTTATCTGTACGAATCATTTACCTACATAACGTAGGAAATACGATAATTGTAAAACAAGCCGGCGAGACCTTGCCATCTGCATAACCCGTACTCACTACATTGCAAAACTTAATAGAAACAACCGGCTGTTATACCATCACGACGGAAATCAATTAGACGAACAATCATTCCGTCCGTTTTATGAATCAAATGTGTTAATAAACCGTGCGATTGGGTGACTAATACAATTAGAGACGGCGGTCGGTCATCCCTAGACGTCTGGCGGGTCGACTTCGCGCCTAAATTCCAAATGGGAGCGCGTGAGAACGCCTCGAGGCGCATCTCGAGTTACCACGTTCATTCACATTCCCCAACGATTCACTGGCTGGAAACAAAATACATTAAAAAAACAACAACATAATAATAATAACACGGCGCTTCAATCGACCTTTTTGCTCGGCGTTACATGAAAAACTCCTTGGTATGGAGACTGTTTTTTCGTGCACTATTCTCGCTATTCGAATCAATTTTGTCAATAAAAGGTGTCGTTGAACCGTCCCGCTTGCATTCCTTATGTTTGCAAAAAGTATGAGGAAATGATGTACATTAAAATAGCTATTGATGTGATGAGTTCGTCGTTGTCGTTTTGAACGTCTGGAACCTTTGATGGACGTAAAAAGTACTCGACGAATACCGAGTGCCGAGTACCGAGAGCATGCCAACTATTCATCCTAACTGTAGACAGCTATGAGATGTAGTTTTTGCATTTGAATAAGGGCGAGCGACGTGTTTAATATTTCCCATCAGCGTATTTATACTTCTATTATATTACATTCTTTATTGTCTGTGTATTGGGTACGGTTTTAAATAAGCGTAGATGTTTTAATATATAACGTTTATATCGATATGAGGTGGCCGTATTAAGCCTTTGTTAAAATCTTGTTAAAGTATATGGGTAGAAAGGCTGGTTTCTTCTGTACAAAAATAATTGAGTAATCAATGTTAATAAATTGTTTTTTGATGATCGCGTTTTATTAAAAAAAATACTTTACTAATAATTTTGGACACAGGATTTTCAATTAGACGCTTCAACTGATTCTATATAAAGATTGCGTTGCATTTGCAGTCGCGTTTTGTGAATTGTAAAATCTACGATAGACGAAGTTCGTGTCCAGCATTAAAGATTGAAGTAACAAAATTATTATTAGGTTTATAACGGTGTGGAATAGATATTAAATGTAGGCCTTTTCAATAGCCATTACGCGTGCAATATGTATTACCCAAAACGTGTCAATTAATAGCGAGGTTTTCGTGCACGCATATACAAATGTATAGTGAATATGCGAATCACGATCTTTTGCGTTACTCACGAACCGTCTGTCCCACTAAAATGTCTGCGTTTTGTTGCTGATCTCTTCGTATTTCACACATTTTCACGTGTCATATAATGCACGTATCGAGTTCAAATATTGCCATAGATTCACCATTTAGAACTATTATTGAAAGTCATAATTGATAGCACTATTGGTCTGATAGAGGTACTTTTAAAGTACGTGACGTTGTATTCACATTGACGTTTGATCGTAATGGCTGTGCGGTATATATATAAAATCGGCTAGCGAGAAACTATTTAATGTTTTACGCAATTTTACATCTTTATGAGCAATGAATATGTGTTGATTATTTTACCTTAATTATCAATTGTCTAGGTTATGTTCTTTTTAAGGTATATGCCACCAGCATTTTCCAACAAATCTTATATTTACTGCAATATTCCTTGCTTTTATTTACATTAAAATTTTCATTACATTAACATTCAAATGGAAATTTCGTAGGTATATTCTAGGTATGTTATTCTACTAAATAAAATCTAGCCACACGAAATATCAAAGAAATTAAAGCGAATAAAAACATATAATTTCACATTGGTTCTGATTCATTTCTGATTTTAGGGTAACATTAGCCTGAAACGAAAAAGATTTCAGTCCCACGAACACTCAGACCTAAAACAAATATATGAAACTAAACTGACCACTCTCTTAAAGTCATCCAAGCGATTGCGTTTCGTAAACTCAGTATCTTTCGATACCCTCTTTGTTCTTTAGTTTAAACCTCTGCATCCTGTCTAGCTTTTATCCAATAGTAAAGGTGCTATTTCTACGTTTTTATCGCATTATTTCTACGGGAGCAAACTCGTATGTACATTTAATTTGAGCTACCTCAAAGCAGAATTCCAGCATTAGGTTTTACCACTTGGCAGCCAAAACTGAAGCTTTGAAACTGAGTTTTATTCGCCGCATGTAACTAAATACACGACGGTTGCGTTTTCATGGAACGTTACGTAGGTGGAGTTAAACGAAATTCACTTACAAGGTTTCTCCAAGGAACTGGACTGTAAATGACTTACCTAATGTGTTCGCCGCAACTCGGCTCTTATTCAATGAACGTCACAGCTTGTTATATAAAGCGTTTGTACAGCCACGAGCCGTTTTTGGAGGTTTTGTTTTGATTACCCCTGGATTTTATAAATAGGTTCCGTTATTTATAGAACAAAGGATTGTGTTAAGGACTATTGTGGGTTTGGAATTAATGAAATATACCTTTGGATACAGTTATATTTTCGTTCAAATTTTAGAATGGTTAAAGTATTTTGTATCAAAGATTTGTAAGATTAAGCAAGATCTTAATACATATGTTATGAATTTATGAGTTAAGTTAAATAATTTTTTGCATAATATATTTTTTTCACCTTTTTGAAGAAAATAATTACTCGTCAGGGATTTTGTGCGCTAAACATAATTTAGTCAAAAATATTGGCCAGAGATAAAATTATAGGAAGAAAAAAAAACCCAAGTACGAGATTTTTGCATAACGCATATTGATGCAGAAAATAATAATATTAATTTTGCATAAAGGAAACGAAGTTACATTTGAGACAATACCAATAAATAACATCGATAATTCGTAGTTTCTCTTAGATGTTATCTAGATGATTTAAATCGTTTGCTATATTGTAAAAACCAACTTTCACATCGATGATGTACGGAAAGGATCCCCGAAAGAAATCTCCATAGTGGCGCCTACCATCGTTATTTATTAGCCTCCTCACAAAGACATCACTTTACACAGCGATTATGGGCCGGGATCGAGATAAAATCGTACCGACTCAATCCCGGGTATTGATCGCGTAGCTACGGAGCTTTTTGTTGTGTTTTTTTTTACTCTCCCACCATCAAATTGCGCTATAGAATCGGAACACGTGCTGTCTTCAAGAAATTACGACTCTTGGGGTGGCTTGTTCGATATAGTTTAGACATGACATGGTGTGTAGTTTTGTGCGGTGACTACGATTTTATTGGTGTAGTGAGGGATTTCCATTTGGATGGTTTTATTAATTTATTTTGAAAATAAAATCTTGATTAGACTAGCTGGTATTAATATAGTTAAGTAGGTATACTTGTTAAACTGTATATGATAATCCAATTTAGGAAGGCAGATTTGTGTAAAGTAGCAGCAATTAAACTTAATTATGAAAAATCGATAATCTTATTTTATTCGACACAATTTTTTAGCCTTGTCTAATGTTGATGGTATATTATAAAGGTCCTCGAACACTAGAAACAAAAGCGTGTGGCATCGCTTAAAGAAATAATGTTGTTTAACAAAAAGGTAAAAAAACTGATTTAACACTTATACTGTATATGACAGTATGAAAATGTCGTTAATAAAAGTTGTTTTAATATGTGATTTTTAAGAATTGAAAGTTTTTTAATAGCGTTCGAAAGATTTCACTTCACCTCGTAAATTGGTGGATTGTCATTAGCTTAACTTAAATTATCATGGTATATAAAAAAAAGTGTTTATTACTTTAGTAACGTAAAGTTGACGAAAGCATATGCAATGGATTAATAAAATATCTAATAATGATAGGTCAGCAAATTTGCTAAGTGAGTGTTATCGGCATTTTACAAAACGATCGATGAAAATGAGATTGAAAAATTGTTGATTTTTAGCATCAAACTGCCTAGATGAAGTTCCAATTCTCATTAATGAGGACAAAGTCCTAGAATACTATCATTTTCACCTGCCACGTTCTAATAATTAATAATTGTCGAGGAATTTCGCGTTGTAGCGAGATTGTTATAAACCAACCAACATGTCTTACATCAGTCGGCGATCTAATGCAAGACGATCAGGTGAAATTGCATTATAAAAATTAATAGTCCCCGATGAGGAACACAGCGTCGTCCGATTTCCTTTAGGGCGCGCCGTGCCGGGCCGACGATGATTTTACGACTCATGAACCTGCCATTATGATATCGACAATTTCATCTATTTTATGACGTAATAACAGTTTTAATCAAAACCCCCGTCGTAACTTTAAATTTTTACGACGGAATACCAGTTCCCGTGTTTAAAATTAGCGCGGTTACGGGTCTGTCCGTGCGGCAGCCACCTCCTGGTCACATGGGCGAGAGTGCGATGCGCCGGCTGCGACAGATGGCGGGCCGTGCTCCCTTTACAATTGGCCGTCTTGGCTCCGTGGTTTTTTTCTACCTACCCCCCAAAAACTGATTGTGATCAGCGCTATTGAAACATGCATTGTGTACCGTCGCATTGTTGTACGTTGAAATTCTAAGATTCACGGTTTTCTAAAGCCGTATTGCGATTTTCATTTTGTAAAGTTTCTGCGAATTTCTCCCTCAGCTGTGGGAACGCTTTTTGTTTGCATTAAGCTAGTTTTGTTGTTGTTGGCTTTCATTTCCTTGGGTCTACAACATGCAATTATTTTTTTCATTATGCTCCTTTCATACTTACTACATGATACGGTTATTATACATTTAATTAAATTTCACCATACTATACAGTACACATATTCTATTTCATCAAATTTAAAACATAAAATTTGCGTCTATTGTCGTTTTTTGCCACAATTCTAAATGGAGAAACTGAATAACTCGTCGAGACCCGATCTCGGGTTCTCTCAGTTGTCCGCTGATCACTAAACCTAGGGAACCAACGAGTCATCGGCAGATTTCGAATAAAATAATTCTAAAACAAGTTATACAAGTGCTTGTGTGTCTAATTCGTGCGAATGTAGGATAAGGGCAACGAGAAGAAGATTTAAGTCATACCTTGACACACAATTTGTGACGACACAGACGTACCACCGTTACTAGGTAACAGTTATATTGTTTCACGCAATATTTAATAAAAAGATATCGAGTACAAATTCACGTATCCCTACTAACAATAAGATCATGCCTCTGGCCGACCTTGCTAGGGTCCGGCCGAGTTGCGTCACGGAGTGCCAAAAAACGCCGGTACTTGACACCCTTTGCGGCCCCAGTGCTAAACATTGCGGTTGTTGATATTGTAAAGGGCCAATTTAGGATGTTCTAAGTTTAGGAATGGCTTTGTTCGTATTGCGTTATCATAAAACTCTTACGTATGATTTTTTGTTATCGGAAATTTGTGTTACTCTATTTGATTTGGGCCTGGTAAAATATTCCCTATATTAGCAATGAATTTTAACTAACACCAGTTAATACAATTATGGTAGCTGTTTCCATAATATCTGGAATGCGACTTATTTCCGACAGAATATGGCGAGTTCAATACCTTATATACCACGAACAGGATATTAAGATGACATTGAATACATTAGCGCCTAATGATAGGTATGCTATTTCAACGTCTTGTAATTGCACGGGTTTATCCTAGCATTTTAAATTAAAGAAAAAAACTCCGATTGTCTTTGGCACGTCGTTCACAATACGATCAAAGTTCACAACACAATTACCCATACACAAATATTTGTTATGAAAATAATTTTAAACTATTCATGGTCATGCGACGTGTGATGGTAATACCTGATTGTATGCTAGCAAAAAGGTTTTACGCAAATCTATTGTCTGTTGTATTGGTTGCGATGTTCTTAATCTAATTGCGATAAATGTCAGGCTCGTTCAATAGTGGTGTAAAACCCGACACGGTAAGCACGTTATTGGTACCTACAGTCGCTTCTGTTAGTATATAAACTTTTTTATATTATTGTCTGGCATTCTAGTGAACGTTGTTGTTAAGAAATATTAAATTGATCTATTGACAGGTAATGAAGGAATTGTTATGTTGATATTATTATTACTGATACTAGTATTTTACTTGTTTTTAGGAGCTTAGGATGTGCTTAAGAAGATTTTTGATGAATTTCTTTATTTATTTATGATGAACTCGCAATAGGCCAGCGTGATGGACTAAGGCCTTAAACCTCTTAGATATTGAGCCCCTGCGAAGGAGTAGGACGTACATGGATTGATGATGATTTATAGTAGAGAAGAAAACTCAACCACTTATGTATATCGACTAATTGTCGCTTAGGGCCTATCTGGTTGGTTCGAAAATACGATTTCTTCGTGGTAATCTCTTCTTAAAGACCCAACATATCTTTGGTCTAAACTACATTTGTGACAAATGGGAGTATTTATTTAAAGAAAAGTGCTCCCTCGACCTAAGGGTTTCACATATCGAACAAGCAGATCACGTAGCAACAACGTGCCCTTCGATTCCGTAAGTTTTGTGCCCCTCCATTGGCTCCAATTGAGTTCGCCCTATTTGTACATTTATAAGATTGACGCTAAATGCCGTTTTTGTCTCTGAATCGTAAGTTGGACTCGCGTATGTTTCGAATTGACAAGTAAAGAATTGTTCTGGGTTTACCAGGGACAATTTTTATCATATTTATTGTCAAGTATGGCGGGACAGATTTTCTTTATTCGATTGAACATTTTAGGCGTGAAAACATAACTAATATAGATGGACATTTAAACAGGACAGTTTTTTCCATTGCTATTAGAATTCTTATTGGTTTCGAAAATACATATAACTCTTATATGATTTTGCGTGGAATACGTTTAAAAATAATTTATAATGATGATTATTGAGTTAAAAGAATGAAAAGTACTCAGTTCCTGCACTTAAGAATGCCTGAATGAATCAGTCATAATGTGTGTTATTTTTAAATAATCTCTCATTGCGAGCGCCAGTTCAAAAGTCAGTTTATCTGCATGTTGACTATACTCTAGATTAAGCCGAGTCGAGGACTACGCCTTGCACTGAACCGTATCTAAACAGATTATGTGTGTACGTACGTACATAGCATCAGCCATTTGTGATTACAAGATATTCCACATGGCTTCATTACATTTACTTCGCCAACAAATAGTTCAACCAGAATAATTAAACGTCTCGCAAGTTTTAAATGGAAAATATTATTGGAAAATTTGTTCGAAACAAACTTTGTCAATTCGGCGTAATATATATTTTTTTCTCCCGGTTTCAAATTACAGATCCTAACAAATTGCCTTCCACGCTCCCCCCGACTTAACGTAATGTGTGCCGACCAGAAATCGAGTTATGAAGCTCGAACGTCTTTTGAATTCGGCAGATGTCCGCGGGGAAATGGAATTAGCGGGCACTTTTTACTCACCCTGATATTCGGGGCACGTAGAAGCAGTTAGTGCGTCACGCCATGTCCTGGGTTTAATCTCCGAGGAATGTGGCATGCTCGTAGCGTCACGCCATCCCAGCTGAATTATGACGTAATAAATGTGGTATATTTGAATACAGAAGGAGACATTGCGATGGTTTTGTGCAATACACACGTCCTGCAAGGAGATGTATTGCTGTTTGAATTGGATTTTAGTATGTTTAATAAAAAGTGACACTGGGTTTAGTAATAAAATACTGAAATTGTGTTTATGTCCCTTGTTGTAATGTAATCTCAGTATGGATTCAGTTGATTCATAAAAAGTATAAAAATTGCTATTTGCATTATATACTCCTGTTTAATGCAATTGTGAAAATAATTATAAGAAAAGCTGGCGGTAATCTGTCTTGTTTATTTATTATGTCAGTAAGCGCCGCGGTTATATTATAATTTTCGCTATGTAAAACCTGGCTATAGTTGGGTATTTTGGGGTGTATGCTTTATCTATACGTTTGTTATGACTTTATTAAATATATATTTTTTAACTTATAAACCAGCAGGTTTGAAATTTGTTTTTCTGTAGGTGTAAAGCAATTTCGTTAACATCAGGCAAGCCCTAAGTGATTGAAACGCATAAAGAATCTAAAAAAGACTTGTAGTTCAAGCAAAAACTATTAAAAGGTCCTAATTACCCCGTTGAGATATTTCTCAGAAAAGTGATTGTCTGCTCTCGTAAATAACTTAACGATATTACGTTAACCACAAATAATTAGTGCTAATAATATATTATAATGCCACGACACGCTAGATTTGACGACCGCGTGAAAACCATTTTTTTTTTTATTACCAGCATAGAGTATTTTATTACTAATTTTCTTATTGTGTGTAACCTCAGACTCCTCTACAAAATCTCGACTCTTAAGCAATGTATGTAGTTAGTTTATTTTATTACAATGCTTTTACTAAAGAGGTCTATATACAAATTTCGATGACGTAGAGCTATCACAGCCCGTAAACAATGCCGTTCCTCGTCGTCACAGAATAAGAGGTTTTATTTTTATTGCCTTAAACTCCGCACCTATTTGTAGCTTCTTAATAGCTTATTTGTCATCTTTTAGTACACTTTCATGTTTAGCCCCTTTCTCTCCCTTATGTTTTATTGGATTAAACGCTATTAGCTCTATGATAAATGTTCAGTTTGTTCATTTCACCTCTCGCCCCCCTTTCTGTCTCAATGGAATTCATCGTCATTATGTTTCGTAATAAACAATTTAGTCTAGACATAGGGTCCGTATATCAAACATTAGACATTAGGGGATTCAAATTTAATGGTATTGTTCTGTCTGGATTTTCGCTTTATCGTCTAGAGTCAGAAGTGGCCCTCGACATCGCTGAATTTGGGCGAGATCTAGTGAAAAGGTCGAGAGGGTTGCTCAATTACCGTCACTTGATATATGGATATTGCTTTGGTATTTTTACCAAAACCTGCCTACGCTTCGCCCGGCAACAACAATAAAATATAGGCATCCATATTGTCTCAGGGATATACCTATTTGCTTAAGTAGCTGTACCGAAACCTTTTGAAGTATCTGCTGCCAACATAAGCGATATATGTTTAGCATTGTATATGGAATTATTGTGTGTATTTATATTTTAGTTATCCCATTCACATAACAACATTGTTTCATCTAGGAGCAAAGTGTTTCATCAGACCCTCATAATCTACTTGTCATCTTAATATTATTACCCAAATCTAGACAAGCCAAGTAATTTTACAAAATTACCCATTCACTGACATTGTATTACCACACAGCGAAGTTCTCGAACGTTGAACATATCTGCACCAAATGGCGCAGACACGGCGTGATGATATGAAATGGATTCGAAGGATGTAGCCACGGTGAACTAATCGTGAGCGATCGTGTCCGACTAATTCCGACGACAAATATTGGCCGAGCGGCCCGGCGGAATGTTGCGCCTAAGAAAATTTACGTGAATGCCACGCACCCAGACCGTTCCCGGCCAATTATGTGGGCATGATCGACTCGCCGTTTGATAGTTTTGCGGCCACGAGTTTGCGTTCTGTGTGTGCTGTTTGCCTAGGATTATTAAGATTGTGCCGTATTTTATCGGAATTAATCCATTCTCAATGTCACATTTTATTGCCGTTGCTATGCATAGGCTTAACAACTATTATTATGAGCTTGTCACTAGCGAACCATTCGGAATTTTCGTCGAACTATTTTAAACGCATACCCATTCTGCGTTTTCTACATTAAGTCTGACAAGAGAATAAAGAAGAAACTATTATAGATGTTAGAATTAATTTACGTTTCACATTGGTGTCAATAATTCTGCGTCGATAAAAAATTGTCACCCAATACGTTTGCTCTTGTACTATTGAAATTATATTTGTACTATGATACATACTGTAGGTTTGTTTGTACCTGCACAGCGGATGTTATGTTTGCATTATTATCCAGTATCGGTCCCAATATCGACTACCTGCGCCCTTACCTGACCACGCTGGCTATAATAACAACGGACTTTTGAATTTCTACTTTGAGTTTATCTTTGTATCTTCCGAGAACAGGATTGTTGGCGTAAAATGACCGAAATGCTATTAACTATTAGATGGGCAATGAATGTTCTTGAATAGATCGGACTTTGTACAGTGCGCATAGTTTTTGCGTCATTTCATTGTATTTGTACAACTGTACATGTTCTTTTACGCTCTGTACTGTGCAATTATAGCGTTTCCGATATTACTTGAGATTCATCATAACAAAAGTTCTCCAGAAGATTTTAAATACTGTTTAAAGTTCTAACACGCTACGGATTAGCGTGTTGTTGTAATAAAAATTGCAACGACGACTATTTATAGAGCTTTAACTCTCATACAGAAGTAGTAATTAGCAAGTTCCACTCTTCAGTAAGGACTCCTACTGGTAAATTTCTCTAATAACAGCGTGCATGGTCTGTAATTCGTCATGTCCTGGTTTCGACTTAATTTAAACGAAGCGATACACAGGCAGCATTGAGGCAGATGATAATGACGTTGGTAATAATGTGATAGATTGGTCCGCGGTTACACACAATGGCGAGCTAGACAATTTTGCAATTACAGAAAAACTGTAGTTACGCGGCAGTCGGTCGTGAAGCACGTACCATAATGCCGGCATTAATTATTTACAGTTTACGATCACGCCGAGTAATAATGAGTGGGCATCGTACTCTGCCGCCACAGTTCCCCGTCACAACAAACATGCAACGCCATCCATCCACCGATTTGATAACTGCACTAACGCTGCACACTAAAATTAACTGCCAATTTGCAAATTTACTTTTGCGTTTAACAAACAGCGGCATCTTTATATCTAGTCGCGATTATTGGGTGATTTTTGGGAGATCCGACGGCATGTGTAATGTTGCCGAAACTCGGGGTACGTGCTGCTCGTAAAATCCACCCTCTGCCGGTACATTATTAAACGTATCGTTTGTTTTATTGTCGCATATTAAATTCGTCATGAAAATGCTTTATTGATACTTTTGATGGGCGTGACGTAACACGCTTCTCGGTTTGTTTGTTTTTACAATATTATTGTTGTATTTACTTAGTTGATTTACGGGCTGGAGATACAATCAGGGATCATTAGTGATCGTTTCATTGATTAAAAGGTGATTAATTATTTTATAGTTGCAAGGTAAAGTGCGAACACAACACTTAATAGGTAGTTTGCAAGAATTGAGTATCAAACAGCGAAAGACTCGTTCCTACCTTTAGTCTTGTGCAACATACGGCTTCCTGGAATAAATTTAAGATTAAAGGTATAATATATTAATTGTAAACAGCAACATAGAATGCAACAGATCCAAAAAACATTGCCTATGTGTAAATAGGTCAAGTAAATTTCACTCATTTGTGAAATGAAGACGAAATGAAGACTGAAGAATGAAGACGATGAAATGAAAGACGCTGTCGATTGGGAAAGCATTCGTATTTAATTAATGCTACTAATAAATGTATGACGGTTTCTAATCCTAAGCTCGTATGCAAGTACGTAAGTAACTTTTTAATGTATAATGAAATGAAAATATGTATGTTTCATAATCTGTACAGTGTACATTAAGAAGTACTTGAGAGATTCCTGCAGTTTCTCGTGTATTTTTTTTAATGTGATATTAGATTGTTTGTAGGACTTTGCATTTGTTATTTGGTCAGCATTTGATAAAAAGGTTGCTTGGCGATAGTTTAGAGCCCGAAAAGAGACACTGGGTATTTTTTTAGTCGCTTATTCTGTTATTATTTTACTATGTATTTTCATATACGACCATAGATGGCGTTAGGTGCATGCTTAGTCTGATCCTAGAGCAAAATCCAAGCATAGTCGCAGGCACTACTAGTCTTGGATATGCAGTCAAATACATCATACAGTATGTGTCAAGGTGTGTAATCAAATTGTAACTTACGACATCCGTAGGTATAAGATTTTTTGACAGAAATTCTTCAAAACACGTCGAGGGTTTTATTAGTCAATAAGCAATAAAAATTTAAAGGTAATCATTAAAATTTTATTAATATTTGGAACGTAAAAATTAATGATGTATTCTCCAAGAAAAGAATAAGAGTTACCCAAACTTAGGGTTTATGATTTTTAGTATAAGAGGTATAAAAATTAATGGATGTTAGCACTATCAATAATGCAATGTGAAACAACAGCTAGCGGGTTCGATTCCCGCATAGAGATAGATAGATACCCACAATAATTCGTATCGAGCCTAATTCTTGCCATTTTCGAACAGCTGTCTCATCGATACCCACGGCAAAGCAGTAATATGCTTTAAGCTAATTAATATAGTCCATTTATATAAAAATTGCTGCATGATGTCAAAATACACATAAAGGGGGCATTGTGAGTGCAGCCGGCACGGTCTGTCGGCCCCGAGACGGCGCGGTGTTATAATAACTGTATTAAAGTTATTGCCGCGATTCGTGATGCACACCATGTACGTATTCTATTTAAAAACCTGGGAGTAAGTAAATAGATCAGAAGTTTATATTGTATTGTTATTAAATTTAATAGGTAAAATAAAAAAAAATTACAATTGCGGTATGCGGGTTTCCCCATAATTGCATTTATTTGCAAGTGCAAGATAATTATGATTATATCTTTAAATTTTTAAGGATCTATCGATTTTAGCAACCCCTATATCATCTTATTTATGAGGTAACGGAAAATTATCTATAACAATCTGAGTAATAGCCCAAGAGCCCGTGAACGCCAGACAACAGTCATTTTAATAAAGCTGAAAATTTGTCAGTACATGCTCCCAACACAGGTAAGGACGATGGCCAATTATGAAGTTTAGGTTGCAGTGGCTTTGGCAGGTACACGGTACTAAAGGTGTGAAAATACCGGCCTATTTTCGTCATTTTATAAAGGCTAATATTTTGATATTACCTTCAGAATATCATTAAAAATTACATTCTTCATTGACAGACACTTTCCATGGTGGAAACCCCTCGCCAGACACCCTTAAAGGTCAGTATATTATGATTCTAATTTCGTCATTTTATAAATGCTGATTTTTATACATATTACTTGGGTAATGATTATATGATGTTTCCTCAGTAGCCAGACACTTTTGATAGTTCTAACCCCTGCCAGACAAGCGTATAAGGTTGCTGTAAAAGCAAGCGCGAGGCAGGATATATGCACATGGGTGGATGCGAGTGAGATACGTCTGTATTGTTTAGTATTTTGTACCCGTGTATATCAGCCAAAAATAATATTTTAGCTATCTTGAAGTTTGTATAGTATTTTAAGTCCGAAAATATACTATAAAATATACTATATACTGCATGTAGGATTCAATTTAATAATAAAATATCTTCAACGGAGAAATCATCCGTAAAAAGTGATTGGCACCATTATCGATAGTACCACCAAGAAGATTTTATTGAAATTAGTAGCATCATAGAAAAATATATTATTAATAATTATTGATTTATTTATATGACTTATGTACTGATTCGTTGGAGAGAATATATGCAGATAATTCCATTGAAATAGTTGCTTTTTTTACTGAACACCACCTAAAAAAATAGATAAGAAGTTTTCTAAAGATATTAAATTCTTTACGGTCCAAAATAAAAAATACTAGCACCCAATTGACGAAACAGTACAGTAATATTTTGACAGTAAGATCGTATTTGAAGAATTCATTTTATGCTTTGTTTCTACCTATAAGAGCAAAATATTTTTTTTTTCGTAATATTAAAATCCGAAAATATTCTACAGAAAGCAGCATTAATCTTACATTCAGTTGTCCAATACTGTTTTATAAAAAATACTAGCACCCAATTGACGAAACAGTATTGGACAACTTAAAATCCAAAAATATTCTACAGAAAGCAGCATTAATCTTACGAAAAAAAAATATTTTGCTCTTATAGGTAGAAACGAAAAAATAGCATAAAATGTATTCTTCAAATACGATCTTACTGTCAAAATATTACTGTACTGTTTCGTCAATTGGGTGCTAGTATTTTTTATTTTGGACCGTAAAGAATTTAATATCTTTAGAAAACTTCTTATCTATTTTTTTAGGTGGTGTTACGTAAAAAAAGCAACTATTTCAATGGAATTATCTGCATATATTCTCTCCAACGAATCAGTACATAAGTCATATAAATCAAGCAATAAATGACTACGACCATTATTAATAATATATTTTTCTATGATGCTACTAATTTCAATAAAATCTTCTTGGTGGTACCTACTATCGATAATGGTGCCAATCACTTTTAACGGATGATTTCTCCGTTGAAGATATTTTATTATTAAAGTGAATCCTACATGCAGTATGATAGTATATTTTCGGACTTAAAATACTTATACAAACTTCAAGATAGCTAAAATATTATTTTTGGCTGATATACACGGGTACAAAATACTAAACAATACAGACGTATCTCACTCGCATCCACCCATGTGCATATATCCTGCCTCGCGCTTGCTACAGCAACCTTATACGCTTGTCTGGCAGGGGTTAGAACTATCAAAAGTGTCTGGCTACTGAGGAAACATCATATAATCATTACCCAAGTAATATGTATAAAAATCAGCATTTATAAAATGACGAAATTAGAATCATAATTTACTGACCTTTAAGGCGAGGGGTTTCCACCATGGAAAGTGTCTGTCAATGCAGAATGTAATTTTTAATGATATTCTGAAGGTAATATCAAAATATTAGCCTTTATAAAATGACGAAAATAGGCCGGTATTTTCACACCTTTAGTACCGTGTACCTGCCAAAGCCACTGCAACCTAAACTTCATAATTGGCCATCGTTCTTACCTGTGTTGGGAGCATGTACTGACAAATTTTCAGCTTTATTAAAATGACTGTTGTCTGGCGTTCACGGGCTCTTGCGCTATAAAACGGACCTTCAAATTTTTTTTAAAGCCGGTATTTTTTGCACTGCACAGTGAAATTCCTCCAAAGATATATTCTAAAGTGTAAAAAATTGTGAGCCGCAAGCGATCCGTACGTGAATATTAAGCTCCCGGTGCCCAAACGGGACTCGATATCTCCTCGGGTTTATTGTTCGCTGGTCGTTCTCGGCGTCGTATTCAAAAGAGTTATTGGTTATTGTCAATAGACACGTTATTGTTCGACGGCGGGGGAGAGCATCTTACGAAAGCTATCTCCTTTCGAGAGGTCGTAAATTTTAAATGAATCGCTTCGTGATTGCGATCGGCGATGTGATTTTTCGAATGCATAGAAAAAAAAACAACACTCACGCTGTATGTATCTTTGCAATGGGGGGTGCGATCGTCGGCTGTTTTTGTACGGTTAAATATGCAAATGTGAATTTGGAGAAATGAGATCGTTTATTTGTTACTCTCATAAATCTATATCTAGTATCTATGTTATCTAAGATACCCCTACTGGTTATAACCTTAAGTTCACTTTATCAACTGAGTATTCCTCGTAAACTTCAAATACTTCAAAAAATCTTTTTGGAGAGAATTTTGTCACGTATTTCTTGTCTAAGCAAATAATGTTAGTAATGTAAAATGAAAAATTTAAACGATACCAGAAAAATACCCGTTCATTATGCTATCATGTATATCTTAATTACTAAATCGCGGAGAGTCGCAAGATGCAGGCCGCTTTGTAAGTTTTGGGGTAGGCTAACGTCCAGAAGTGTACGTCTTCCAGTGGATGATTATTATATCTACCGCAGATTAAGTATTCATTAATCTATAAAGCCACCCAACCTGTAAAATCATTTTTTTTAAAAGATTGCCAAATCTTACTTGAGCCTAAAAATTGTTAAAGATTAAGTCTCAAAACGAGCAAGCTTTAGAATAATATGTTAAAGTGGTTAACACACGAGGACATGTAAGGAAACGCATGTGGAAACACAATAAAATAATTCAAGTGATTGATATTCAGATTGGGTTTTTATGTTCGCGAGGGTATGAGTGAATTCGTGTACAAAAATATTATCGTATATGGTTGCCATAATAACCGAGCTTTTGTTATATTGCCTTTATATGACTTAAGATATTATAAAAATATTATGGTTTAATGAAAAAGAAAGAACAAGCGTTTAATATATGAACGTACGAGACCTATTTAAAATCCAGAAATACTACCCCGAGTCGAGCCGGCTCATTTATATTGTAGTCTATTTCGACTACAACGTAATGCTGTCACGCTTAATTTTCTATATGATTTGCTATTCTTTGAAGTGTATATATAATAAAGTAATATGAAATTGCAAACCGCGAAATATATCCGCACCCACACGCAACATACATCACTCCAATCCGCATTACTGGAAACAGTGTAAACCACCCACTTTATACACTTAAGCGTTGCATTGAAATACGATTACAAAAGCTTTCGCGTAGTCCGCAGCGCGCGAATCCATTACGCTCTGAAAACAAACGAATTGACGATTAGTTTATTAAATAAAAGTGTTTTAAAATCAACACGTGTGTATGTGTGTGGGTGTGCGCGCGTGTGTGTGAGAGCATGTTCCCGCGAAAATCTCCCAACGTTACAATTGTCGGGTGATGTACGGGTCGTAATTTCAGCGTTTGTAGGTCAACCACAGTGTATGCGATTCAGTAGGTCATGTGTTTGTCTATTTTTATCAGCTGGGTTGATGCAAGGAAAATAAATACGATGTGTGTTTTAGGTTTTTCTTGTTTAGATTGAATCGGTTTTAGTTTAATGCTTTATCTGATTACAGGTCAGTTATATTTTTTTATTATTATTAAAATAATGCATGACAATCATAGTGGTTAGTGACAGTGTCTTATATCAAATCTTTTAGAATACTTTTATTTATTTTATAATGACCATATATAAAATACTTAACATATTTTTGAGATTTGTTGATCTATATCCAATGCCTTGCACAACAAAAACATAAAAACGTATCTGTTGTCACTATCGAGATATTAAAACGGATATTTTAGCAATATGTCGATATGATTGTAGAATAACACAGATAAATGTTTCTATATCCTTTTCGTCTAACAAAAGCATAATATGAAAGCTGATACAAAATGAACAAACAGTTTCTATTGTAGATGAATTGCAACGTACAATTTGATCAATAAGCAGATAAGTGTTGGGAGTCGTGGGGTCAGCAGAGATTACAACCCCAATCATAGTAAGACAAAAAGCATCCGATGTGTTTGATTGATGAACGTGCCGCGGCGAAAGGATTTTGAGAAATGGCGTGCCACTGTCTAACCTCCAGGAGATGAAACGACATGTTTGGAGAAATGCGCATGTGCAATTCATTCACTTGTCATTAAAGTATTCGGCGATGGTATAGGCTTATAATCATTATCAACGTCAGTGTCAGGATGTCTTATGCTGAGATTATTATAACGTAATAGATACTTTGCAGTGTCACTAACCCTTTGACACGAATCAAACACAATATTAATGATTTGGTATTATATTGTAGCTTTGTTTTTAAAAACAATTATTATTTAAAATATCATAATTATTTTCCTCATAATGATTAAAAACTGGTGTCAATTAGCGTTATTTTTAAAACAAACAGCGGCGTGTTAAAATCCCATTTTCGAATAAATTTGACTCTTAAATGAAATCATTTTGCGTTTTATGACAACATCTTGGTAACTTAATAAACATTTGTTGTGTAAACATTTACCCTTTGTTTTGTTTTGCAAACGCCTATACGAAATCAAGTTGCGAAATTCGCAAAAGCAAATTCAAATGTACAAACGAGAACAATTCGCGGAGGTGACTCACTGCTTGAATATTAGCTACGCGCGGCGATGTCAGCTGTTGCTAAGTCTAAATATCTCTACTCGTAGCATATTCCGCATTCTTATACATTTTCTCTATAAAGATTCAGTTAATAGCCGCCCGGGCGTCCCACGTGCCGACGCCTTAAGGCCAAGCGGTCGCGACGTCGCCAATTTTTATCGGCAATTTAATTAATTCTAATTGTTACTCAATGGTTCCGTGAGAAGCATTTCCCACGTAATTTATTTGGTGGGCGTGCGCACGATCTCCAATGATTATATTTTCACATATTTAATTACTTTATTCACGATCGATCGGATGTTTTGTTAACGTTGTGGAGAGGTGCTCGCTTAATTGTTTTGCGGTGAAAATGTTTATCTCACCGAGATATTTTTATGTGAATGTTTTGATTTGTTTACCGTCTGAACAGCAATATCCTTTCACTTTTTAATTAGGTTTACGCTTGTGGAAATATTAATATTCAAATTATGCTATCGGTTGATGGCAAGACATAAATCATAATATTGGTATCCTTAATTTTAAGAAACGAATAGCATTACCCGTTGCTAGCCAGATCTATATATGATACATATCTAATATTATCTGTAGCAAATAGTTAAGAATATGAATTTCGATGTGTGCAAAATATTTCTAACACTCCTATGGCCTCGATGGATTAAAAATCGCAGACAACATTCTAAATATGATGACAATGTCCAGTCAGCTCATTATGTTATCCGCATTCCGGTAACCGGTTCTGTATTAGTATTGACCGGATCGCGTCTGCGGCCCGACCGCTCTCCCCCTTAACTAGCAGTTGTAATTGGGCCAGGATGTCGGGAATAACCGGTTGAGTCAGCGAGCTCGTGACTGTGACGCCCACGGGCAAACGTTCCTGTTCCTCTAGCATACTTCTACTGTTGAGAATTATCAGAAAGGGCGAAATATATTTGTAGATCTAGTTGGTTACGGATTTATGACTAGCGTACAGAATGCAACTACTTCTGCTGTTGATAATTATGAGAAAAAGGGCGAATTGTTTTTGTAGATCTAGTTGGTTACGGATTTATGACGTCACAACAGCTGATTTCGTGAAGTTAAGGTACGAAAGTTTACAATTCGTATCGATTGTAGTTTTTATTCGTCATATTAAAGCAATAGTATAAAAGAGAAGTTGTATACGGTTTTTTTTAACTATGAAGATATTGCAAAAAGACAATCGTAATCTTTGTCCCAACTAAGCATTCTATTTAGACCACTAGATTTCTTATCAGATGCCAGCGTTGTCACACCACAACAATGTTGCAAGTCTGAACCTATATTGTACCTACTGATTAGATTTAAGAAAAACTGTTGCCGTGCGATCTAGAGGTCCTGGGTTCGATTCCCGGGTCGGGCAAAGTGTTATTGGGTTTTTCCATTAGGAAATTCTCAGTAGCAGCACGGGCTCTGGAAATCTGCTCGAAAAACGGCAATAGGCTCTCCCCCTATTACGTGGGACTTATACATACCTGGCGAAATGTGGGTGCAGAAATGCATCTCTGGCAACCCCTTCGGGGAATATAGGCGTGAGGTATGTTTGTTTTGTTGTAAAAACTGTTGTATCTTATAAGTATTAAATCAAACATCTCGTGATTCACAAGTTGTCTTTAAACATATAGGTCTACGCAAGCCGTCAAATAAGGCAACGTCGCTGAGGCGCCATGAATATACATTCATACGCACTAAATTACATAACATTCTGTGGAAGGACACGCTATTTTCTAACATCACGCCACATCTACAGACACTTCCTACTCTCAGTATAACAGGTTTCTTAAATAAGCCATAAAATATTGCGTTTTTTTTTGCGCACGTCCGATGTAAATTATCACCAAACGACAGACGTTATTTTCTGAAGCGAGTGGCGAGAATTTTTTTCGTTTCCGAGCATCTCTCGTACCAATAAAAATGAATGGATTCACAAATTGTTATTTTCAATGTCGCGCTTCGTGAATTTTTATATATAACTCGCAAACTTGTAGTGGGGATTGGCCCGTTCAAGGTCCACAGATAAGTGTATATAGGTTAGTAGGCGAACGATATCTGTTGTGATATCTACGTCTAGTTCTCGAGATAAAATCGTCTTGTATCTGGGAATTTGACGGCTGATACAATGTAACGTTTTTTTAACGCCTATGCAATTTACATCGGATAGAAAATTTGTACAACGCTATTTATGAGTAAATTAATTTTGGTATTAATTTATTATACAATTTCGTCTTTTAGATTTTTTGCGTGGGATTTGCTAACATGAGCATCGCCTGTCTCTATTGACAAGAGAAAGTATAGTCTACCAATTAGATTGCACTGATATACAACAATGTATTATTCGATAAAAGTCCAAACCATCTTAGGTATTATAGGAAAGAGTCCTTTCTATCTCGTCACATAGAGATAGATTTGGCTCTTATAAATCGCTCAACAAATGCTGTTATATACTATAGTACAGAGACAAATGGAATCCTAGAAACGATAATATCGCTTTTTTTACATAGCGTCGGATCCGTGCTCGGCCCCTAGTATTTCATAGAATTTTTCAACTCAGTGACTCAACGTCAGATAAAATTTCGCTCAATTTATCTCACACTTGTTTCTGTAAATTTGGAATTTTATCTACACATTTATCATCGGCCATCATGATTAAATGTGATAGAAGGATTTTATGATATTTTATCTGCATTGTAGTCAGACCACTGAATGTTTTTTTTTATCTAAAAAATTACTATACCTAATCAGGATTAGGGAAACGTGACATTAGTAAAGTTTTTGAATCCACTCATTAGATCAAAATTATTTATCTATTGTGGAATTATTTATTGCATTTTCGAATCGTAACCGTTTATATTGGGCCATAACAAGCTGAGGTTTGATCTGTGCATTGCTGTCAAAGATTTAATATAATGATCTCAATAAATAATTCGAGAATTATTTTCGACACTAGGATGATTCGCACACTGCACTAAGCCATTCGTTGGTGTCGGATAAACATTTGCCAGACATCCAACAATGAGACCAGTAGACAAAGAGGTTCTTGAGTCACTCCCTCGCAACACTTAATCCACACGCCTCCTATAAATAGTGCACCGTTTGTACATTGTGTGCGATGCTACATAGTTTCGTTTGCCAAAACGATTTGCATGCGATGCGGTACTAAAATACCTCATTGATTCACTGCAACGCGGTTGTGTAATAACTTTGACATTTCCTTTTGCATTTCGCATTGTGTAACGTCACTTTCGTTCGTTCACAATGCGATTAAGAAGCAGAACTGGATGTCGGGACTTGTTCCGACGGCTGTTCGAGATTAGAAGGTGAAATCGTCCGATGTAGATACAAACGTGTAGCGCATATCTCTGATTGGATCTCTGTTTGCCATTTGTGATACTTTGTAATTAGAATCGATATGTCATTTGATAACAATTTTCGTTGCAATCTTTATATTTATCTTTATATGTTTTTAAACAAATAAACTTTTCACCTTTGAATTTTTTAAATCTGCAAATTGATGGCACATGATAGGAGAAAAGTGTAATAAATGGTTTCGTAATATTAGATTGAGTATGTGTGACAAAAGTCTTATACATTGTTAATATCTAAATGAATCACTCGCATATTCATGTAGAAATGGAATTATGAATTGAATATTTTAAACGAACAGAGTCTATGCATACGTATAATAGGGCAAAAATTAACAAGCCCCGCATATTTTGAAAGTCCGAAATTCACCAAATTCCGTCGTATAATCCTCCATTGCATTGTACTGTGTAACAACCAATTGCGGAGTTAACTCGAAGCCCGCATATTCGATTACAAAACGTCGTATAATTAATATTCAAACGGCGTTTTTTTCTTTATGTTAAATTATACGTTACACCGATCTTAATTAACTAAATGCAGCGACACACACACATACTCAAATTTTATGTTGTGTTAACTGTGAATGCGTTTTGAGTGCAGCTATATAGATTACGTAACGTTGAACTCAATGAGTTGTTAATGGGACCACTTTATGAAAGACAATCTAAGACAGTCGTTCGCTAGATATCTAACTATTTCTATCAATAGTATTTTGATATGCAAGGCCACTGCATAGTACTTGATAACGAATAAAGTGCAGTCAAAAAGAATTTGCATAAAATGATCATGATTCACCTGTTGACCCATGCCAGGACGTATGGAATGGCATTTCGACTTTATGATCTCGAAAGTCCTCACCTCTCAGTTTTAAAAGAGGTTGATGTCTAGCAGTGAGATGTCTGTGATCTGATGTATATTGATATTGAACCAAAAATACTACGGGAATAAAGTATTGCAATGCAGAAATCATAAATTAAAAGAATATAATTTTCTGCGATACGTAAAGAACTTTTGTTGATAATACTATCTTTGAATATGGGAAAGAATAAAGATGTATGTAGTCTTACCAGGGTTTCCCAAAAACCTAAAATTATCCATAGACAAATTTTTCATTAGTCAGCGAATGCGTGGTATTTCTTATGTACACACAGTTTTGGCGAAATCATTTTGCCCGTATCAGAGGCCATGTGGATACGACGTTAAGTAATTAAAATTATCTAATATTGACACGTCGGTCACGTGCTCGGAATGTAGACAATTCAGATAAAGTGATTAAGTATTATTAGGAAGGTTTTTTTTATAGAGCGTTGCTAACGCGTTGCCATGGACGACGGTTGAGAATTTTATCGCCATTATATGTACATATATTTGAATATTTTAAATTATTTTAAGTATTTATAATATGATGGGGTTCTCGCGAAACGTTTTGCGAACATCTAGGGAGTGGTATTGTAGAACCAAAATATATTTGAAATGTATGTATTTGGATACTACGTCTCACTGTTAACCATGATATCTATTTACGTTTATAACAATTAGGCTGACGACTACACTAACCTAGATTGGCATTATGGTCTATACCTTGTAAATTCCCAGGTATTATGCAGATTTCATTGTTATTATTCTGAGTACAGACGTCATTTCGAAATCATCACTAAATCAGAACCTGCCCCGAAAACTACAATTCTCATAATTCAAAAACACAAAACTACCACCAAAAAGATTATTGCAAAATGTTGGGTGTCTTAAAATTACTTTTCTTCTATTATTTTCGATGTAAGAACCTTGTATTTATTACTACTTATCAACAGTGGAAAATATTTTCAAATCTATCTTCTTGAGTCTTGACATTTCAGTATGTATTAGAAATCTACTAGATAAAAATGCCTATTGCCTATCAAACCCTATACAAGTTACCATGTGAGCATGATAAATTAATCCATTTAAATCATAGATAAGTACGCAGCAATGTATTATATTTAAAGTTATTAATATCAATCGATATATCAAGGCCTCATGTACAACTGAGAATTACTAATCGCAAAATTTTTGTACTGGTAATAAACATGTCATGTACAGCCTAATAAGTATCCGAAACGTGTATGAGGAGGTTACGGAGGCTGCCGCCATATCCAGCCGGTAACCGAAGCGTCGCGCGGTCCGAGAATAGTCGTCGACACGTTGCGTCACTCGGCGCCGCATGTCGGTCACTGTGCTACAGGGCACCGCACGTGCTCGGTCACGCGGCGCCGGCTGCGTCGCGCGATACACATCTACTCGTGTTTGTCGATACAACACGCTTTTTTTTAAATCATATGTTACGAGGGCTGTAGAGAGAGCAAAGGCATTTAGATGTCCTGCATTTAAAAACATATTTAACAATGGCTCTGCATAGAACAAAGGCATTTAGATCTCCTGCGTTTACGTGTCGACCATGATGATAGTCGGAACTGTAAGGATAGATTGTGGCTAACTGAATTTGCAAGTTGGGACTGGATGCTATTTGCGTGTAGTTTCCCATGAGTGGTAGTCTCTGTCCTGACGAAAACGGATTTTTTAGTACAATATGTAGGTATTTGTTTAACCGTCGATTTGTGTCAAGGTTTAATTTTATTTACTGTACTTTCCGATCCTTTTTTAACATGCGGAAAATCCTCTTGGATTCTCGCATAACGAGATAGACGGGGTATGCCGAATTTTTACCGCCTAAAAACACCATGTACGTCTCTATCCATACTAAGGAGCTACTCCGGGACCTCGAAGATAGTTCGAGACTCTCCGATATCTAGTGTAAAGAATAGTAGATGTATTTTATACATGACATACATTGAAAAGTTATGTAGAAATCCCTCGGGTATGCAAATTTTAAGATTACCTTTAACCTTGAGTCGAACGGAAAATAATGGTTTAATGAAAAGATATCATGCTAATTATTTACCTTTTTTAACAATTTATTTTTACGGAAAAGATGAATTTTGTTTTATTTTTCTCGATGGCGGTTAGTAAAATGAATATTCAAAAGACATACATTCATTGGTCACATGGCCAACCGTCTTTCATGAGAACTTCTCACCACCCGTCAAGATCTGAAATTATTACATTAGATTTATGTTCAATTATTATTAAACAAAAGCTTATTTACTTTTTCAACCTCTTTATTGTAAGATTTATTTATTACTTCTATTATTTCTTCTGTTTTTTTTCTTACACAATAATATGTGTTATTACTTCTCAGATATATTCATAGAGATATTTTACACAAATGATTATAATCTAATGTCAGATTCATTGAAATCCAATCTTAATTAGTTGTTGTGGGTTTTTTACCACATATTTCATAGTAATAGGTGAACAAAGTCTAGCGTTCAGACGTATAAAAAATCTATTATTTGAGTTAATGTTAAATTCACATTGTGTTTTTTTGAATTTTCATCTGCGTGGAAAAACATAGGATATTCATTTTTATGTGTCCATTATGTTTCGTACTTCTGTAACCTTGCGTTGTTTTTTAATATTTATCACTGCATATTATTTTGTCTGGAAGCATAATTAGGTACATAGACATATAAAAGAATACCATGGAGTCTAGAAAAAGGGCAAATAGGTTCGCTCTGTATTATGTGGGACTGATGCAAGCGTGGTGAAGTGTGGGTTCGTTCATAAATGCACCTCTTTCTATCCCTTCGGAGAATACGGGCATAAAGTTATGAGAGATATGATTTGGAGAATGGATGAAGTTTTATTTTATTTGACGAAAGATGTTTGTCTTTTGTTTTATCATACTCTTAGGTCTTAGTACAGCACCGGCATTAGTATCAGGTTAAGCTTTATCATTTTATTTTACAAATCTAGCAAAAAAAAACCGTTTAAAAATCAAACACGTTTACAGTAATTATTGGTCGTGACAATATTTACATCAAGATCGTTATGCGTTTTTGCTTAGTGTTTTTGTAATCTCCTTAAGTATTTCACTAAATGTATGTTTGAATGATTGTCAGAAGACAATGACCTCGACGTCTCGGGGGTAGCAACATTGTCTGTCTGATGAACGACGGCTCGAGAGTTCAATTGGTCAGGGCTAGACGGTCTAGGCAAGTGATTTTACCTCGGATAATGACGAGTTATTTGCTCCTAAACGTAAACAGATAATGAAATTTTAATTTATTTTCGTTACTGTTTATGTTTGTGTTAGTATGCGGTTACATGGTATGCTATATGATTTGTTTAAAAAAAAGAATTAAGGAATGTAAAGCGTGTGATTTATCCTAAATCTGAATAAGTTAACTTCGTCTACTGCGACACCCACTGATCCTTAATACAAGAACGTTTGTATTATAATCATAAGGGCTTATACACAGTAATTATTATACGTATAATATGTTTCTAAAAGAAATAACTTTACTTCCCTTGGCGTGAGTATGCGATCGAAAGGTTCCGGGTTTTGAAAAATTCCGAGAAATTTTCATTAAGAGAATCATAGTAATTGTTTCGTTTCCTTTGAAACTTGAGTGTAGAATTACACTGGCACCAACTATTTCAAGGATACAGACGTGAAATTAAGTATCATCAGAGCTCATAAAATGAGTAATAAAAAAAATCCGGAATATTCCCAGAACAGATGTAGACAATAAATCGATTTACACGTCTAGATGGACGATATTTCCGCGCTGCGTACTAAGATATTTCTGTTCGCATTGCCACGCCGCTGGATGGGATGCGTTGCAGTGTAACATGCACACTACACATGTCGCTCTCAATGTGACATTGCAAGAAAAAACCAGTTATTTTTATCATGGGACATCGGCAAAATTTTCCACTACATTGTTCAGGACACATTGGATAATGGCCAGATCTTTTTTATGTCGCGGAAATCAAAATATTCGCTATTTTAATGCGGTATGATGGTGTGATAGATGAAAAGTCATTAAAGCATCCCCGCTGTGTGTCGCGTGCGCAGTTGCTGAAATATCGAGTGACTAGTTAAAAAAATTAATGTGTCTAAGTCTCAGTTTAATTTCATCATGAAAAATGTCCATTGCTTACGTGAAGGCCATATATTAAACTAAATTTGGCTCTGAATTAGATTAGTTCGATATAACGATTTTTATCATATGTTTTATAAGTAAAGAATGGTTGCTAATGGTTATAATGAGACGAAGTCACTTCGTTGATGACTTCTTTTAAATTAATTGGTAAAATTTCATTTAAATAACCCTTACAATGAAACGGATAGTTTGTTTGGACACACTTAAAAATATCACACAGATCAAGTCGCGGGTTGAAGTTAGTTTCACATTAACATTGTAATCTGGCTAGTAGCGCTGTAATTTACAGTTTTATGAAAATGTTGAATACTATTCAATCGATGTACTGTTTGTGACTAAATTGAAATGTTTAAAATGTTACTCACCTCCCTTTTACAGTGGCTACATGTGTGTTCTTCCCTTATGTCAAGCTATTATTAGTTACAAATAAAGCTTCATTGTTTTATAAGTTACGAGCTATTGTTACACGCTGGATCGCCAGTGTGCTGACATTATGCTCTGAATTTTTGATATTCTCGTAGTGTACCGTTCCGGGTGTCCAGGATATGTTAGATATGTTAATATTAGTTTGCTCCCTATTACGTGTGATTTTTACATTCCTGGTGAATTGTGGATGCAGTGATGCACTACTGCCGTCTGGAGTATAGCCGTGAGGTTATGTATGTATGTAAAATTAGATATTTATATTTTAGAGGAGATATTGATAGGTGGTAAAAAGCAATCTTCAAAATAATTCGTAATTATTGAATTTAAATTTAGACGCAGTTAAAGTTATTAACAAGCAGACGATGTCTAAGAATTCAATGATCAAAATGCAGTACAAACAGGAAAACGCATATAATATCATTGTATAACATCTTGTATTTACAGTACAGCCAGAGGAGCATAAAGGACATAGCAGAATAATAAATGGTAACGAAGTACGCGCGCGCGAAACCTCGTTCCATCAGAAGATAATTTTAGCGCGGCCATACTTCAATATAATATGGTGTAGGAATGTTTCACGTCCACTCTCTTGGCGGAGGGTCAATAAAGCTATTAGATGGTGCTGCGGTGCCCATTACAGATAGCGAAGGAGGGACGCCGGGCGGTCGCCACGATGTACAAGTTTTACGGATATTGTTCGAAATATTTTGTGTTTTTTCCTTTACGATTTTTTTTTAAGAGTAGAAAGGCATAAGGGAACTCCTTTAGAATTGAGAGCGTTTCGACATTAGTCCACCACGCTGGAGTAGCGGTTGAAACACACGTAAGAAATTTCTAAGAACTTTTAGATGTGCAGGTTTTTTTAATAATTTTGTCCTTCACCGGTAAAGTAACATAATATATAATTAATTATAAATACATGACTTGAAAAAGTCAGAGGTTTGTGCCGCTGCGCTGGTTTGATCCTGCGACCGACAAAGTTGGCGCCTAAATCTCGAGGCCATCACTACTTCATTTACATAATAGATACATAGCTTTCATTAGAGAATCGTGTAGGCGGGATTCACATTAGACATCTATCTCCAGCCATTACAATAATTATATGATGTTGACTGATCCCGAAACGTGACGCGCATGCGTGGGTAACGATGAGTCAATACTCATGATAATTATTGTTTAATTAATTATGACAGATAGATGTTACGTCTTGGATGGAGAACAGCAATGCTCCGTATGAGGAACAGTGAGGAATCAAAACGTTTCCTAGTTGCGAGTTATACAAAATTAATTATCATAAAGATATGTGAATCAACCACCGATGGTTGTACTAAACGGTTGCCTTATACGTCATAATGTACGCAGAATACACTTCCTGAATGTATTTCTTGTTGTAAATACGTAAATATTTTTTGCATTTACTACGCGCTTGCATATGATTTTCGTTAGCGTCATCGATGAGCGGCGAATGTGTATTAAATAAAAGTATTCATAATAACCACGTTCGGTTCTTTTTCATACGGAGGTGCAAAGGTGTTTTGAAATCTTATTCTAATGCTCACCTCCTGCCGTTATTGTGATGACAAACGTGAAACAAAAAGTACTGTATTATGTATAGTAGTCAATTAATTCATTGACCGTGTAGAATGTGTCTTGTGTGACCTCAAAGTCGCGTGTTTAACAAAAAACAACGTGGAATTCTCTACGGGCGATTTAATTCAAACCTGTTCTATTATGACCTACGTTGGTAATTAATTTTGTCTGCATTTTTGGCGTTGTCCCTCTAGACACAACAAGAAAGACAACATTTAATTATAGTATGTGTATTTGATTTGCATAAAATACAATTGATAAGTTCTGAAGTGGAAAACATTAATGAAATGTGCCTTACTTTAATTGAGGATATTTGAGCATAAAAACACACACGATTATAAATAAACCTCCTTTAACGAAAGCCAGATCACTTTAAATTTAAATTAATAATTGTATCACAAATTATAAAGAAAAAGATCACACAAGACAAGTCTATAAAATATCCGACGTGGCCTATCGTGTCGTCACCCCACACATCGAGGGCGGCAGATAACACGACCAATTTGCAGATGTAATATCCGCGGTACCACCAAATTATACCCGGCCTAGGAAAAAGGGCAGCTCGGGGGCTGGCTGGCCCATATGGGCCCACTTTATGACTTATTGTGCATTCTACGCCCCCACCGCGCTAAATACGGGCAAATGGATTTCTGTTCGTGCCCATTGTGTATCGAACCGCCGATATTGAACTTCATTAGGCAATTTGTGGTGCGTTTATTATGATTAATGTAAACTTTTGTGAATTATTATATGGTATTGGTGGATGGTGTTGGTAATAGTGGTGTTGGTTACAAGGCGAATAAGATTCTTTTATATATCTTTTATAAAACTTTAATCTTGCATTTTCAAGTTAAGAGAAGCTTTTGACTTTCTTCAGCGGTTGCCGATTAGAAATTCGACTCTATACTAGCATTTATAGATTGAACGATTTGAATGCGCAACAAAAAAAAATAATTTGAAATCTGTATTTTCATATACCTCCTATCAATCAGAACTTTTATAAATATCAACTCTTTAACTGTGTAGTCAATTTACTATGTAGAATTAATAACATATACTATATGATATAATAGTAACACTATTAAATACATTTTTAATAAATATTATCTTTTTTATTATATTTTATTATACAAGGGATATTTCTTCGATGCTCGGTTTCATTTTCAGAAGATCGCTATCGGTTGGATGTCGAAGCATCGCTACAAAAGGTTATCTATCTTCCGCGTGTCAGCAACATACTTTTGCGAGATTATTAACTTTGATGCCGCTAATCTTTCGATCGTATTTTGCAGTCTGGTGAAGCCTTTAATGTTACCTTTTACTTTTAGTATATATATGTGCTGGATTTGGTCAAGTTTTCTTTTATATTGATAATGTAAAAAGAAAACACTATTTTAAAAGTTTCATTATGTCATTAATGATTTTTATAGTTAAATAAAGTTATTTATGACTAGGAATTATACATGAACGAAATATACTAGAGACAATCTAATAACTATCTACGTAGCTCAAAACATTTTTAACTCTTCCCTTTTACAAATGAATAATACTTCTAAACTCCTCTCGACATTCAGTGAAAACAGCATTTCACGTAACTCAATGCCGACTGCATCAAACCACCACGATACTAATCAAATATATTAAACGACATTAGACATCGCCATCCGCCAAATTACAACGTCTGTTGTGAGTTTAAGCCGTAACAGGGCCATTTAACACCGAATACAAGTTCTGGGGATAAGCGTCATAACTCAACATTTTATCTCCGCACCGCGCGGGCCATGCGGCTTTGACTGACTTTTGGACCGGGTTATGCGATTAAAGACCGCGCAGTACACGGTTTATGATTAGACGGTATTTTGGACTTGGGATAGATTGTATGAAAGCTGTGTGAATGGGTTATTAAATTTTTGTTGTATCTGTGCCGCGCGACCACGAGGCAGTCTAAAATAAAGATACGTACTATTGTCTAAGTATTCGTAAGAAATAAACATACTGTGTTAGGTAATGGGTGGTTTTAACATTACGCATTACATTTACAATATAGGCCGGAAACAAAGTGCCTCTGGCGCGTCTTCCTACTTTTAAACGTTGAACTTTCATTACAAATTTTGTGAAAGCTTTTAACCTCCCTCAAGGTCGTTCTGGGAGAACATCGTGGGGAAAATTTTAATCTACGTCTTAAAAATGTCTTTTAGCTGTTATTACGTTTGTTTGACACATTGTAATATACCCAATCTTTTTTTTTTTACAAAACTTACTACAATTTGCAATACATATTTTCAGCGCCATAGCTACATATTTTTAAGAGTTTAAATACTACAATACAATCCATGTTTATTCCAGCTGCCTTAATTCATGCTAAATTCAGTTTTTACGAGGACTTTTTTTAAGGATCCTTGTAAATGTTGCTTACCTTGTAGTGATTTATATAGTGTTTTGTTTTGAAATATTTCATGAACTTTTTTTGAGTGCCCTTATTCCGGGAAACTAAAGAAACAAGGCGAATGAATTGTGAATGTCTACACTGATCGACACATTAAGTGTTTACAAAGAAGTACAAAAATCTAATATATGTACGCCAATGTTTGGCCATTTTTTATTTTATTTTAAGACTCAGTGCTGCTACTATTTCTTAATGGAAAAATCAATGAGGCAGTTAGCAAGGTACTGTTAAGTCCATCAAAATCAGACTATATAATATTATAATATTTATATTTGTAGAGTGGAATTAATGGTATCCGTGCCGCCCGCCCGGCCGTCGCATTGCGGATGAACGTTGAAAACTCTGTAGTTCCTTGCCAACAGGAATAGTAAAGACGGTGCGTTTTGCGAAAAACTATGTCCGATGCATTTTGTTTGCGAAACAAATCCAATTGGGCTTGAAAGTCGAAAATACCTGCATGTATTGGTGAATTCCAAGATAAGTATTCTGTTTGCTACGTAATGTAGAACTTACTGTATTTTGAAACATATTTGGTATATGTCTCTGGTATCTACTATGATACAGCTGCAATTGTTACATACATTTAGTTTATTTCCCAAAGACCTTTTACCTAAAACAGAAATAGAACATCTTACCACAATACTAACAACAAAACAACAAAATTCATAAACCAAGAAACATGTCTCCAACTTACACGCATGACCCGTTTTAATTGACCGTGCAAGTCCCAATCCACCGCAAATCAGCGAAGTATCCATTGTGCCGCCCCCGACGACATAAAATTTCGCTCCTCATTATACAGTTATGCTTGTTGACAACGGTTGAAGCAGGGCGGGCCGAGCGCTGTCCCCTCGGAGACACAATTAATTGTCCCGCCAAGTATCCGGTCTAGACTTCGACGCCCGCCCAGGCCACTCGGCCTGAGTGCACTGCGTCGTAAATTTACTTACAGCGTTCGGTCGCGGAGTTCGCGGCCCGGGGACGGTTTAATTAATATCGCTTTTTTAATGCTCTTTGATTGGGATTTCGATTGTGTTCTATTTTCGCGGTATTTGGCTTGTCTCGCAAGGATAGGTTTTAACCTATTTGTGCTATGCGCTTTGGATTCTTGATACTTTCTTATGACATTCAATGACTTGGTTCAACAAACTTTATCATTTGAAATTTTTCTAAGCTTAGCTGACGTGAAGACACTAAAAACGCGATTCAGTACTTTTGGTTCTCAAACTAAACGCGGTTGTGAGATTAATCATTCAATTATTCATATCAATATTTTTTATTATTTTTTTTTGTATTTAGCTGTTTGACGAATAGTTATAAAATAATCATCGCTCATTTCTAAGACAATGTAAACTACCGCCTTGCTATCAGGGGCTTCCCTACTGAGACGTCATTTTTCCACTCGAATAACTCAATCCGTTATCATTTCGCGCTAGTAAAGGTGTTATCAGTTGTTTGGCGTTAAAACCAGCTACGCGTGGAAAACCCATTGTTGCACAATGAACTATTTAATTGTAGTAATGGAGCACATTGTGTGCGCGGGAAATCCGACGGCGACCACCAAACGGTTCACTACTGTGGAGCGAGACGATTGAAATATTTATATGAGATTTGTATACGCTAAATCTTTTTTGGTATTATATACGATTGATTAGTGGAGAAGATTCATAAAGCTTTAGTATACTTTACCAGCCGAGTTCTTTATTTTCTGGATCCATTAGGTTTTGCCTGAATTTGTTGATTGCATAGTTAAGCGATACAACTATAGGGTACTGTAAATAGGATTTTGTTCAACTTAGTTTACTAGTGAGTTAAAGGACTCGCTCTCTTCAAATGTTCAATGAACAGGTTCTTTCCTCTTTCTAATTTTTATACGTAAGTAGAAGAAATACTTAACATAATTTACTAGTTCATACTGTTTGAAGTATTGCAGGTAAATATTCCGAAAGAAACAGGTCAACGCGTATATCGGCCAGCGTTGCAATATATCGCATAACGATAATCCTACATTTTCATATAAATTTATATAGTAAGCCGCATTCACCTACCATTTAGAAATTAAATAGTTTGTAATTTATTTATACTAATTGACTCAATCTATCATTGAAGTTCTCTGTAGTAGATAGTAGAAATGTGTGTGAGATGTGTTTACAAAAATGTCGGGCATATAAGTTTAAATGAATGTTAGACGAGAGTATATTCTTTCTATGTATGATGGCGTCGAGGTTTGGTCGCGCGGTCGAGAATCTCAGCGGTCGCGGGTTCGAACCCAGGCACACACCTCTGACTTTTCGAAGTTATGTGTGTATTCACATTGAATTATCACTTGCTTTAACGGTGAAGGAAAACATCGTGATAAAACCTGCACACCTAAGAGTTCTTAGGAATTTCTTAGGTGTGTAGTCCGCCAACCCGCACTAGGCCAGCGTGGCGGACTATGGCCTAAACCCTCTCAATGGTAGAGGAGACCCGTGCTCAGCAGTGGGCGTATATGGGTTGATAAAGAAAAGAAAGAAAGAAGAAAATATTCTTTCAGGTGTTGAGTCAACTTAGGACGTGTACGATTTGAACAACCAAACCTAACTTGCCATAGATGCGTTTACTTTTGAAGTATCAGAACGTGAAAAAGTTGTAGGAATCATTGAGGTGCCAGTAATATCAATAAACCGATATTTTCCGTGTATTTTCTATAGACAATCAATCAAGTTTTGAGTTCAGTAGCGTATTTACTAAGGCCTTACAATAACCAACGTGAAGCAACCATTTCGTGAGTAATTGAGATTTCTAGGGTCACAATTTACTAGTATTATATGTATGTGTGGATTTATAAATAGCTGGATCGGTTACCATGGCCGAGGAGTTTCCCGTATTAAACATTTACGTAGTGGAACGTAAAACGACCGTGTGTGTAGTTTATTTATATTTTCAACGTATGTTTTACTACCGGCGGATTTATGCACCTCCGTATTTTACAAAGAAACTTACCATAGTCACTAGCTGAGCAGTAGATTAACTAATATTTTTTCTGTTATGAGCAGACAATCTTCGTTTTGTCGCAGAAACGTTAGAGGCATTTCCACATTTCCCTACATTCACCATCCCTTCGCTATCCATTATTCACGTAAGATCGCGATAAGAATGTTTGGGCTAGTGTTGCCCAAATGCAAGAACAAGACGAGACTTAGCCAGTCTTGGTCTTGGTCTTGCGCCAATACACCTGGTCTTGGTCTTGCGCTCCCAGTCTTGGTCTTGGTCTTGGTCTTGCAGCAAGAGTCTTGCAAGTCTTGCAATTACCTAATAGTCTATTACTATTTATTAAAGTTTACTTTAAATCTTAGAAAAACGTATTAGAATTGGAACATTGTCAGCTTGAATTAACATAGCCATAGTAAAGATCAAGCAGATTAATAAATAACTGAAGATTTGATAAGAAATTCGAAAAATCAACTGACCTATATGTCGTTTTCCATAAGCTTATAAGCTTACATTTGCTAAAACATGTAAAAAAACAAATTAATTACAATAACTTGACTGTATTTTAAAGAACCTAACAATATTTTAACCTACGACCTGTGGCGGCAATCAAATAGTGTCAAATGTTGTGATTTCGGCGCGGCGGCAACGATTGTTGTATATGATTTCAAATGAAGCCGCCGGCGCGTGTATCATAACCATGTACTTCCGAAAAGCGGCAAATTACTTTGAGAAGTACAAAACCTTTGATGCCGCATTATCAAAGTGCCGATGATTAAAACATAACTATGCATGCTCTCAGTTTGATTTTAATGAATATTTTTTTATTCCAGGTCCAGGTCCAGTTTTTCATATTCTTTGATACAGTTTTTTGCGTCTCATAGAATTCCTAAGCGTACCTATACACCGAACTGTTACACCTAACTACTCCGTGAAATAGCGCTAAGTCCTAGCTGCAAGACGCAAGAGTCTTGCAGGCTAAGTCTTGTTCTTGCTCAAGTCTTGCACGGTCAGTCTTGGTCTTGGTCTTGCTAAAAATACGCGGTCTTGTTCTTGGTCTTGGTCTTGCAAAAACGCAAGAACAAGACCAAGACTGCAAGACCAAGACTGAATTTGGGCAACACTAGTTTGGGCATGTGGTCAGTGACAAATTACCATTAGGTGAGCGATTTCCTTTTCTGGGATTCACATCTCGTGCACTGTAATTGTGTCGTTTTGAATTTGAACTCACTGGTATTTTTCAAAGTAATTTCAAATTATATTTATTTTTCAAATAAAATATCTATAATATATTTCTAATAACACCGTCAGTGCGAACATTCAACGCGTGCACAAGACATTTTCGCATTTGATCCGTCGTCGCGTGGAAGAAGATTGACCGAGCCCGTTTTACCTGTATTAGCTATCTTAAATCTAGCTTACGGGCGTTCCGCTGCGGTCCGCCGTGCCCCTTGCCCCGGTCGAACCCCCCACGCCCCCAGCGCGTGTCGCATTGCAGTACCCAGTTGACCGGGATGTTTTATTGCGGATTACTCACACCGGGAGTATTTCCACTGCGTTGGGAGCGCGATCTGATGAGAATATCCTGGATGGATAGTTGTTTGGATGGCAGTTGAGGAGTGTGGCAAGATGGAGGTCGATGGCCTATTTGGCGAGTACATTAGAGGGCTATTGAGAGGGTTTAGTGGGGACATTAGGCGTTTGCAGTTTATTAGTACATCACCTAACGAAGTTGAGATTGGAGTATGGAATTTCATGTTTTCATCTAAAAGACTTTCATTGTTACAATATGATTAGGGAAACTTTCAGTCATGTTCTATTCAAGATGTTAACCTGTTCGTTAATGCGAGCTATTGATTCCTTACTGGATATGAAATTTTGAAAAGGGCTATGCACAAGAATCGAATTCACAAAATTGGTTGTTGTTGTCCTATCTGTTAATTTTAAGCATTTATAACGAATTATAATTTCACAATTAAAATACGCATTAGCACTTTGTGATTGTTCTGTTAATGCAATGTTTGTAAAATATATAATTAACCGCACTACCAGTATTGTTTAATATAATGAATTTTATGTTTGTTTCATCGCATTTCGCTTCATTAGTTATGGGTGTGTAATTAGTTGTCTCTCAAATTTTCATTTTTGCACTCTAAATTGACTGAGGTAAAAGTTTTAAAGCTACATTATATGGCAGGCACCTGTTTATTGTTATATCCTCGTTTTTCGCTTCGCTTTGAGCGCCACAATAGTGATGGTATTGCCATTTTAGGACTTCTTTCTAGGTTAAGAATTACAAAATCAATCTTTCATCTGCCTGATATTGAAGCTAGCATCTCTGGCTTCCACGCTACATGCTTTTATTTTCTTGTCTGTTTTAAAAATATATCCTAAGACCCTGGCCTATTTCAAATTTATGTCCCATTTAAAGCGCAATAAACTTTTGATATCACATGTGTCTCACAATCTATTTATGGTCGCTATGCAGCGGATATCAATATCCCAAAACCAACAAAACTGCCTCCCTCTACTCTCTATCTCTGATTCCTAATCAACTGCGTATGATTCCAAAGGTCGACTAAATATAAGGCTACCAGTAGTCAGTACTGACCCCAGAAGGAGTACTAGAGTGTGGAGTACTGTGTTTCGCGGCCTCCGCTGATTTATGCCTCACCGATGAGTATAAATAAATCGTGACTCACGCCTCACAACCGTACCGCTTCGGTTGGTGGGAAAAAAATCATGTAAACAAAGATCAACGTGCGAGAGGGTGTGTCTGCCAAAGACGATGGCGCAAATTAGATTTTCGTATGATACATAAATAGAGTCGCCGGTAATAGCTTTTGCTGATATCATGCGGGTGGATGTTGTACGTGCAGTATCTGTGGCGGGGTTAGCCCTTGGACTTTTTATTGGTAAAACCGTGTCCATAAAAGGGCGCCTTACGAAAATAAGTAAATTGCAATCAAGAGAAATGGGTGAAGATATTTATTAACTCTCCTGAAATAAGACATTTATCAATCCATAGTCTTACGCAATTCATTCTCAAGGAATTCATTTTCTTTAACCAGAACAATATTTTTTTTTATTACTTCATAAAATTCTGATCAGATGTTTTGTTTATGTTAGAAATTACTTATTCCTCATTTATTGGTGAAGGATCATACTAAATTTAAATTTATTATTCCCTGGAGCTACATATAAGATGTTCCAAATTATATTCCGGTGTCGCCGCTCATACTACACAGCACGTAATACTTTGTACCTCACGCTGCAAACACTGCATAAGACAAGATCTTAACTTGGCCGCTGGAAACCCGACGGACGTTGCCAACTCCTTGTCCAAGATAAAATAAATCAGCTTTTGCACGGAAAGAAGCCACGAGTATTCAACTTGGTGGGTTGACATCAAAATTCAGAGCCTCGTTGCAGTACTGCAGTGATGGTGTGCAACGATGCTCTTACAAATGGCATTGGCTATTCGTAAATGTAAAAGTAAGAGATATATAAATTGATATAAAAGTTGGTTCTTGTTGTTTCTAGAATTAGTCAGAAACTAGATTTAATTCGGACTACAGATATGATTTTACGTGGCAATTTAAAAAAGGCTATATTAGGGTAGGTCAGTAGCAACAAAACCAACGTCACAGTTAACGTAGATAACTCTACGATTGTTATAAATGTCATGCTAGTAATATTATCGTTTCGATTAAGCCCTATGTGTATTCGCACTCGTATATCAAGACTGTAGGCAACGAATTTCAACAACCATAAACGTCAAGCAATTGGACTAATCCACCGAGAATGATGTAAATATTAATGTGATTACAAATAAATACAAAAATATTCTTTACAAAGCAGCATCCCTCTCATTTTACAATCAGCTTCTGCCCGGCGCGAGTCTATCACATTTTTTGCCCTATAATAGTATTTCGTCTTATTTTAGTACGCAATAATTCATGGCTTTTTCATTGCAATAAAGGTCTCGTGTCCAATACTCAGCTATTCGTGCAGGTGTTAATCTATTATAAATCGGTTTTAAATTGGTGTCATTTCTTTTTTTTATTTGTCGATAAAATGACCGGCCTGCACCTGATGGCTTGTGCAGGTGAGTAAAAGTACTGCGATTAAATTGTGGCGAGTCCTTATGCAGTATTTTTTTGCTCGATGGGATGACGTATCGCTGGATTAGTGACCATCTGGCCCTTACGATCAAGAAAAAATAGGTAGCCATCATGTTTTGATGAATAAATTGGCGCTAAAATTTCTAGATTTTTGAGTAAAGCGATTTGATTGCTGCATAGATAGATTTTTTTCTCTCAATTGTGGCGTCAAGCTAAAAGATTCTCATAATAAAAATATGATCTAAATGGTTGTGTTGTATTTCTTGTTGAATTAGCAAATGTCTTCCTTATTTGTCATCTCGTGCATGGATTTAAAAGTGCCTTCCGTATCAAAGTGGTCGTGCGTTCGAAGAATCAATCATATTTGCGCTGTCAATCTTTGTAGCAAATTTATGTACAAATGATTTTAAGTGCTCATTATCACCTAAAACTGTTTGATCACTTAGTTAGTTTAATGCTTATCCTCTTTGGATGAGAATTGCGGTAGCGAAAGGAACGATCAATAATTGTGTTTACGAAAATGTATGAAAAACATAGTCATACGAAGAAGAAATATAAAAGTAAATGGTCTAGGTCTAAACTCCTTAAAAAATGAAACCAAATAGGACGTTTTTTTTCCTGTCTATTTAAATTAAATCGGAATGAATATTATTGGGAACATGAAACACTACGATTTATGCAGACATTATCGCAATTGAAGTTTAACCTACACAATCAAATAGATTCGTATACATATTGATAAATTGGTATCGACAACCGCCTCACCGCAAACAATTTCTGAATTTCTGAATCGATTCAGTCGTTAATTCACTAGAGACGGTGTTAAGCTGTCAATTGTTATCAATTACCGCTCAATGTCAGCAGGCGCTAATCCGCGTCAGAAACCCTACAGCAGCATTGGAACGCTGACGTTGGAACAATAATGTAATAGGTGCTGCGAAGCGCATATGCTTACGAATAATACACGGGTCACGAGAAATTGGCATAAAACACCCACTTATGTCAAAGAGTGTCTCACGTGAGGATTTCAATGCTCTTGGATGGAAACCCGAACAACTATTCATTGTACTAAAAATAAGACACTTCGACGTTTCAAGAGCCGACTTTGAATAGAAATAAAATAAAAAAAAACATATTTATTTCACATTCATAATTTTACATTTAAAATTGCACCATAATAACTGCGATAGTTCAAGAACTGTGTTGCAGTTATTAGGCTCTCCACAGAGCACTAAGATTAGTGTCAAATACAACTAAAATATATTAACAATACATATAGAAAATTACAACAATCAAACAAAATGTGTGTGTGTGTGTGTGTGTGTGTGCATGTATGTGTGTGAGTGTTTATGTCTGTGTGAGTGTGTGTGTTTTAAAGTCACTGAATAGTATATGTATATTTAAAAACCTTTTATACGCTAAGTCATTTACTGAATTGCCTGATTATACATATAATATCTAGTTACCTCTGCTTCTGTCGTCTAGAATAATTATTCCATCCAAAAATAACGTTTACATGAAGGCCCCCCTACACATCGCCCCCCACGCTGGTAGCCGTGTGAGGTTGTGTACATAAATAACGGTAATTATTTTTTTAATGCAGGCCAAAGAAAATCTACACCGCCTACACGCTCGCCAACATTTAAAACGTCGTAACACCTTGGTGCGCAATAACGTCCGGCAACACATACAAACAGCCGTAAATCAAATCGCTCAACACATTTCATGAATGATTTGTACTTGGTCTACAAAACTTGTGTTATTACTGCGCTGCCCTGAAATTAATACGGTGTTCCACCAAAATTGACTTTATTGCATGAGCGATAAAGTTAAAGGTCGCGTGTTTACGTTAGAAGGTACTACTGACATTTGTATGTCAAGGCTGTTGATTGCAAATGAAAAAGCCGGATTGTTTACCGATCAAAAGTGTGATGTAGTATTGTTACACGCTGGTCGAATGTATATGATTTATCTAAAGAACAAAGCTGACTGACTAATGTACACGTAAACATGTCTGATGTTCTAAATAATCTGACAAAAAGGTAAATTTATCTTCTAATCTTTTTAAAAAAATGTGATAGTATTCATGTTCTTTGTCGTTTTATGTAGGTACCGCTCCTGAGATCAACCCTTCTCTACAATTGAGAGGGCTTGTCTTAAGTAGTCCAGTGTTGAAGGGTGGGTGATGTTAGAAATACGTTTGTTTACAAGAATTGATCCTAATACCTCACTATACTTCGATAATTTATTCAAACAATTTCCAGCACTTTAATAATAAAGTGCTGGAAATTGTGTACATAAGTACACATAGCAACCGTAGGGACATAACCTCTTTAGAACACGTCAAGTGGCAAATACAGTAACTACCTGATTAATTTATTAATATAATTTAATGAAAAACGGTCTCGGAATAGTACAATTCAAAACACAAGGGTTCCAGGAATGAGTTGTATTTAATTAAACGACCGCAAAGGGTCAAAGGATTATAATAAACAATACAGTTGTGACGAGGAAAATTGACAACTTCCTTATAAAGTACACAAGCATGTGTGCATTCCTTAGTTCGCGGTCTAGCGCTCGGGTTCTCAATCTTAGGCTGGTCACACCAGTTAAAAAAAAAAAGATTTGTTAACTAAGGGTTAATGACGTGTTCGTAAATGAATTGTAAGATGTCTAACGATAAGGTGGTCGGACCAGATAAAATCGATTGATGCCGCTGGATGCAAACCAATTCGATGTCCCTCTCAAATTCTTTTATATATGTTTATGAGACAATTTGTAGCTAAACTAATGAAATCTTAACGCCCGATTATATCTTTGGACTTAAACACAATTCTTCTGAAACCGCCCAACGCCCCTAAGCAAGGTATGTCAGCATGTTGAGAAACATTGGAATATTGATGTAATTATGGCGGCGCTGTGAACTTAGTCACTTGATATTTTTATACTAGTGAAGCGAGCCGTTATTGTCGATCGTAAAAGACTGCATAATCTATGTGGATGGTCGGCAATCGATTTTATATCATAATTTGAATCGTAAATATAATTATTATGACTTAGATTATTAGATGTCAATGTTTAAATTTCTCTAAAAGTACTGGTATCTATTACTTATTCTATGAATATTAGCCATTCAATAGTCATAAACATTCAATGCTATGTTTGTCAATATATATCTGATCTATATTTAAGGATTTTCTTCCATGGTTAATCGTGCTATATTAGAGATCTATATTTTTTTATGAGTAGTTATAATAGAGAATCACTATTGGAATACCCCCACATCATTTCAAACCCCGAGGATTTCAACCCAGAGTTTCTCGATCATGTTGTGGAAATACAGAGTACTTAATAACCAATTAACCAAATCAATTTCATTAAAGAATCAATTTCATTTATTAAAGTTAAACCGATCATGAACTTGTAAATCGTAACACAGCCCAACGCATATATATGTATATTTTTTTATAATTTTATATACTTGTCTAGATAGATAAGATGTAATCAAAGTATAGGTACAGGTGTATAGAGAATTTTTTATTTAATTTCACATATTGTAGCTGATATTTGATAAGATCAAGACCACCAGATTACGTCTGTATGTGGGACATATAAATAATTAAATAGATGATATCATGAGCCATGTGTTTTCGCTTCTTACGGTAAATGCCTACCTTTATGTTTTATGGGTTCGAGTTAGGTATAGACATACGTTAGAATCAGGTAACACGTACGTTAACGTTAACGTAACACGGTACGTTTTTAATATTTTTGAAAAGACGGCCATATCGCTGGAAGATGCTAAGTCTCAATATTACGAAAAACCTTGAGGGTTCTAGTTGGCACGTGATTTGAAACTAGGGATCATTGGGCCTATAACTAAGTCAGATATTACAAGATACAAGTAATTGAACTTTCACGAGGGCATCTTGGATATACTGGTAGAGATCGAGTTGAAATATTTTGCATTCCCAAACTAATATTGCCATCTTACTCACCCGTGTTCAAGATGCAAATTTTTTCCATTGTCGCGGGATAACTAATGATTGCTAATTTACATAATTAATCGCTCCACAGTGGCGGGGAATGGGACCCTTTTAAATAATTGTTTTTCGGCCCTTCGCGACATTTTTTTAATGAGCCTCTGTATTGTTAAAGTAATTCGTTGCGCTCAGGATAGCTAAGTTCGACAAGTTTAAGTAATACTACTTCTTTACTTTAAACTAAGTATTATTTATTATCACGTGTAATAAGAGGTGTCTGTTGAGCCTATTGCTATTTTTCGGGTACTTTCGATTGGAGCCTTCGAATTTTGTAATGGATAAATTCAATGATAGTTTATCCGATCCTTTGTAGGTACACTAGTGTCAACCAATTCCATACAGACGGAAGTGTCTTTAAGTGCATGAGTTGGGAAGAAAAATGTGCAATTTGGTTTTATATTGTAAAAACCGATACAGTCGATTGTGTCTCATAATTTATTATACCAACAATGACACAACGTCTTCCCATTGGTGATACAATTAAAATTACCCAAGAAGCTCGCTCCATCTGCCTATTCCCATACACAGATACTTCGGCAGCTGTCTGTGAAGTCGTACATACAAAAAATAACAATCATTATTCACAATTATTGTCATTAGAGAAGTAAAAAAGCATAACAGCGGCCAGGACAATGGGTCCGCTTCACACAGACACGTTTTGTCGGATGTTTCACGCGTGGTGAGCGCGCGCGAATTGCCCTACGTTGTCGCGTGTGGTGTGAAGGGCATTAATCATTGCAAACGCCGGGAAAACACTATAATGGATGCTAAATCCACTACTTATCGGCTGTCGGTTGGCCTGTGGACTTGTTACCAGGGAAACAAGCAACGAGCTGTGGCGGATTTAGATGTAAGAAAAGTTGATAGAGATAATACTAGTCCAATTTATTCTTGACGTCTTAATCTTAATTAATAAAAAAATGTTAAGATAGGGCCAGCCTGAATAGTAGCCACATAATCCAATACAGTATTTTAGTGTCACTGGCAAAATAGATCATTCAGTAAACTAAATTACAGGAAATTATTTGTATGATTTGTTGCAATTAATCACTCCGTTCTAAATTGACGTAAATTTGCTGTGATATTATTAAAGCTATTACTTTATGACTTATCTTGCTCTAATGAAATGTGTCGCCGATAAGCTGTCTCGCATAAATTTGATTACATTTGTAATTTCCGATGCAGAATTAGTAATTTATATTTGCAAAAAAATATTAGACGAAATCAATTACTGATTATTTGGTCTTTTACATTTATTAATTTATACACATTGCGGGTTTTTAAGATATAAAGTTTCACACAATTATTTATTTTAAACATTGTTTCATCATTCATTTACGTAGACATTGATTTCTTCACACTAGAATTTCATTGTAAAATTAAACTGCCATAGCACAACTATTATAATTATTTGCAATTCAGTCATTTTAGGGTGAACGAATATCTCGCAAAAATCCTAAGAACTTTACACAAATCGCCGTACGCGTATACATCGGACCGTTTCTAGTCATTCTTTATTCCAGTTGCGCCCCTCAAAAGAGGACAAGTGACAAATGATGTACAATATTGGAAAAAAGCACCCTGCCATTGTCGCCAAGCCATAACCGAAAATCGGTGTTTGTTCTTTAACAACGGCCAGTGGCGGCGCCGGCTGTGACGCTTTTAAAGGAGCATCGGCCAACACCGCCTCACCGGAATTTTGAGTAGGGCTTTTGTTTAAATTATCGGTGAAATAGTGTTTCGTAAAGGAATATAGTAGAGGGAATGGGGATTGAGAGCAGACTGCGTACATCGGAATGTCGTGTTCTTTTAGTTTCAAAAGTGAAGTTATGAATTTGTCAATCAATATTCCAAAGGTTGTAAAGTTGACGAAACTTCGTGTCAAAAGTGTCGATTCATATTTTTCAAATACTGTTTTCATATTTTCATTAACTTATTAGATACAAACTAGTGGCTGAAATTATGCATCTGGTTGTGAAGACTTGAAAATCCTGTTTTTGAACCAGTCACTGGACTTGAGTCTAGGCAGAATTTTCCTCTATATTTATTTTTAATAATTCTTGAATGATTCAACCGAACGGAAATAGCAAAAAAAACCTTTTTATCTGTTAATATCAAAATAAACTCACTATGTTATTAATAGAGATGGGTCGAGTACTCGGTTGGTACTCGGTACTCGGCGTACTCGGCGGGTTTTTTGATACTCGTACTCGGCCGAATAACTCGGTTTGAATGCCGAGTATACTCTGTTTAAGAAATGCAATATATTTCTGTAGATATAATTAAAACAACAGTGCTAATCAAAAAGTCTTTATTAGTTATTTAAGAAATCTTTGAAATTATCAATTAAAAAAATCAAAATAGAGTAATAATGAGACAAATTAACGAAAACTGTTACAAAAAGAATTAATATTTAAAATTGAATAAAGGTAAGTTATGATGCAGGAACACAAGGCTCTCTGCACGTTCTGGTAACAGCCTATTCCTCTTTTCTTCGTAGACGTTACCGGCCTCCGAAAACAATCGCTCGCTATACACGGTGCTTGCAGGTGCACATAGAAATACTCTAGCTAAACGTGCCAGCTCTGGATACCTTGTTTGGTGCCCTGTCCACCACTCGAAAGGACTCTTATTTTTTGCCAACAAATTTTCTTTTAAATAACAATCTAATTCTAACGCAATAGGGCTTTTTGGATCATCGCGCTCCAGTGGCTGGGTGGAAGCTAATTCTTCAAAACAATTCCAGAACGATGCATGAAGGTCTTGTGACTGCGGTAATTCGTTTTCTTCACTACTGCTAGTACTTTCTGTAATATCACTTCTTTTTACTGATTCCAAAAATAGCGTATTCCTTATGAGTTCATTGTTTTCTGGGTGAAAAAATCGTATCCTGAATCTCTAATCTAGCAAAGTTGCCAAACTATAATATTTGTCTTTTTCTAATCCTTGAAAGCGGCCCTGAATTTCACCTTCAAGCTTTTGTTTCATATCTGCTATATTCGGGCAAATTTGAGAGACTTCAGGTTTTGATAAATATTTTAATAGGGCATTGGTATGGGGTATTACTTCAGAAATTGATGCAAATGTGGAGCTGGTAACTTTAGTAACTTCTTCGAATGGTTTGAGTAATGTAATGCACTGTCGTAGGATCTCCCACTGACGTTCAGTTAATTGTTGTAGATTGGCTATACTTGGGTTGTCCGTGATGTAGAGAGATATTGCCCTTTTTTGCTCTATCAATCTGTTTATCATGTAAAAAGTACTGTTCCATCTTGTGGTGACATCTTGCACGAGTTTGTGCTCTGGCAGTTTTAGTTCTTTTTGTATCTGGGTTAGTTTTTCTTGTGCCGCTGCAGAATGGTTAAAGTGGCCTACAATTTTTCTAGCAGAGGCAATAACGTCGATAACATTTTGTTCCTTCAACGAAGCTTTTACAGCTAATTGCAGCGTATGTATATAGCATCCTCTGCCAACATATTTACTATCATTTATGGCTTTAACCATATTGGGTTCATTGTCTCTCAAAACGAGATGAATCCGAGTATCAATATCCCAGTTCACAGATAAATCTGAAAGCACTGATCGAATATTGTCCGCCGTGTGGGGTCCTTTAAAATGTGACATCTGCAGCACTCTGTGCTGAAGCCCAAACTCCTCATCTAGCCAGTGGGCGGTGTAGCTTAAGAATCCAAGTAAATTATTCATGCAGGTCCAAATATCAGTAGTTATTGATATAGCTTTAGCTTTTGCAATTTCCGCTCTTATTACGTTTATAACTTTGGTGTAAACTTCTGGTATGACAACCTCGCTCATGTATTTTCTACTAGGAATTTGGTATTTGGGTTTCAAGGTATTCATTAATCTTTGGAACCCAATATTTTCCAACATAGATATCGGTTGGTTATCTAACGCGATCATCTCCGCTACAACTTTGTGAATTTCTTTAGCGCGCGAGTCAGTCGTATCCCATTGTGTAACACTAGTAAATGACTCGAAAAGGGTTTGTTGTACTTTCATAGCATTCGATTGCGACGACGAAGTTGATGCTACTGGCTCACGATTTTGAGATAATTCCCGCAAAGTTTCTTTTTCCAAATCTTTAAATTCTTCTGTGTGTTTTAATTTAACGTGGTTTAACATTGCTGTTGTAGAAGCCCTTCGTCCAACACCACTACGTGAAATTAGAGACTTGCATAAAATACATTTCACTTTTGCTTTATCCTCTACAATCTCGTCGTAAAACGCCCAAATTCGAGATCTTTTACGTGAAGTCATTATTTCAACAATCACTGATCAGGTACTACACACAGTCAATCATTAATTAACAAACTTTTTCTATTATTTGTCTACGATGACGCGCAACGTGACGTGTCGTTTGCAAACAATCAAGCGACTGGTAGTTGAAAGACGTGGGCGGGGTGAGGGGTGTATCAACGCGAGCCGAAATTTCAACCGGCCCGAACCTGTTTTTACTTGTTTACGCGCGCAAAATGGGAATTTGGTTGAACCGAGTTACTCGGCCGAGTACTCGGTTGAAAAAAATTTGAACCGAGTAAAACTCGGTACTTGTTACTCGGCAAAAGTGTTACTCGGCGCATCTCTAGTTATTAACATAATGATTCTGCTACAAATTACTCGGTAATTTTCGCTGAATGTACGTGTTAGTAAATGAGAACGCATCCCTAATATTTCTTAGTATTGGCAACACTGAATAGATTTAAGGTATAAATATTGTCACCTGTCATTACTCATCCCTTTTTGAATATACGTCCATACATATTAGTTGATTGACAGTTTTATTATTGATACACAACCTACAAAATATATTAACATGGTAGCAGAGCGTGGTTGCTCCGATTGCTAAAGAATTCGGTTGCAGAATATCAATACAGTAAAGAAAACGCAGAAATCAACGATATCCGACGGCGGCGTACATCTCCAACACGTTTTTGAGGTTACCGGCGACCGCGTGGCCACATGTGCACATGTGCATTGGCGCGAATCAAGTTGTACAATTATAATTACCTGAAGAAAATGTCCAGTACTAGTCACAATCCATTCCACATTGACAGACTTATCGGAAGAGATAACTATGCGAGTTGGAAATTTGCTGTAGAAGCATATTTTAATCTTGAAGATTTGTGGAGTTGCGTTGAAGGGACCAATACCGACGCCAGGAAAGAAACTAAAGCAAAATCTAAGCTTATTTTATTGCTAGATCCGATTATCTACGTGCATGTACAAGGCGCCACTACATGCAAAGAAACCTGGGACAGCTTGCAGCAGGCTTTCGATGACAGCGGATTGTACCGAAAAGTAGCTTTATTGCGAGACCTCATTACTACAACATTGGACAGTTCACGTAATGTAGATGACTATGTAAATAAAATAATGTCAACTGCCCATAAATTAAGGAATATCAAATTCGACATTGATGACGAATGGCTAGGAACTCTGATGCTAGCCGGCTTACCGGATACATATAAGCCAATGATCATGGGTTTGGAGAGCTCAGGGTTGAAGATCAGTGCTGACTCTATAAAGACAAAACTTCTGCAAGAGGTTCAGTGTTCAGAAAGTACAGCATTCTACACCAAGAAGACAGCGGGTCACAAGACACATTCACATTATAGTACTAATAAGACCTTTGTTCAAAAAGGGCCCAGATGTTACAACTGCAATAAGCATGGACATTTTGCCAAGAATTGTCATGCTCAGAAGAAGAAGAATATTGAAAAGTTAGAATATAATAAAAGTTTTGTTGCAGCTTTTTCAGCATGTTCACAGACAATGAAACCGGACCTTTGGTATGTGGACTCAGGTGCCTCCATGCACATGACTAATAAATGTGACTGGATGTATGATGTAACAAGTCCACCAATACATTCTATAACTGTAGCCAGTAAGACACCGCTATCTGTAGAAAGTATGGGAAAGGTTAATTTATTGATTAATGGGAATGAACAAAACAAAATACAGGTAAGAGAAGTACTTTACATACCTAAACTTGCTGCGAATCTTTTATCAGTTAGTGCAATGGTGAAAAATGGGTGTAAAGTAAATTTTAGAAATAAAAGATGTGATATTTTTGATAAAAATGATAAATTCCTTTGTTCAGCAATTTTAGAAAACAATTTATATCAATTAAACATTCACAGAGAAGTCTTTTCAAACTTAACATGCTCAAATAACTTAAATAGTGTTGTTCTGTGGCATAGACGCATGGGCCACCTGAATTTTTCAGCTGTAAACAAGTTGCCGGAGTGTGCAGAGGGAGTCAACCAATTTTCTGATAAAAATAAAGGTCCTTACACTTGTACCACCTGCCTACAAGGTAAACAAAGCAAATTACCTTTCAACAATACTGGAACTAGAACCTCATGTCCATTGCAGCTCATCCATACAGACTTATGTGGACCAATGGAACAAACATCACTGGGAGGTATGAAATACTTCATTACCTTTATAGATGACTTTAGTAGGAAGGTTCATGTTTATTTCTTGAAGAATAAATTTAATATATTAGAAGTTTTTAAAGATTATAAGATTAAAGTAGAAAATGAATGTGACACTAAAATTAAAATTATTAGATCAGATAATGGAAAGGAGTACTGTAACAAGGAATTTGATTGTTTCCTGAGCAAGCATGGAATTAAACACCAAACAAGTATCCCATATTCACCACAACAAAATGGTTTAGCAGAAAGGATGAATAGGACACTAGTAGAGAGAGCCAAGTGTATGTTGCTTGACGCTCAATTGTCAAAGCAATTTTGGGCAGAGGCAGTAGCGACAGCAGCCTACATAGTTAATAGATCACCCTCTAGTTCACTCAATGGCAAAACACCTATAGAGTTGTGGTCAGGCAAGAAACCCAACTTATCAAATATGAAAATTTTTGGTACTGAAGTAATGGTCCAAATACCCAAAGAAAAACGTCAAAAATGGGACACCAAAGCAAAGAAATTGTTATTCATTGGTTATTGTGAATCTAGTAAGGGCTACAGATTACTTGATCCTGACACTAATATAATCATTAAAAGTAGAGATGTAGTATTTTTAGAAAATGTTAAATGCATTGAGAATAATGTGTACTTACCTTGCTCGCTTAACAGTGATCCTGAAATACAATTAACAGAGGAAAAACCACAAATTAGTTCAGATCAGTCTTCAAATGAAGAGTATATGTCAGATGATGAAGATCCACCCTACTTGCCAGATGAAAAGGTTGACGTCTCGACCCCAGTACGTTATATAAACTTACGCCCACGCAGAGTTGCTCAGTATACAGAAAAGGATGATCATGATGTGAGTTACTTTTGTCCAGTTCTTAATTTAAGTGATCCCTGCACTGTTGATGAAGCGCTTTCATCTAATCATGCTGATCAGTGGAAGAGGGCAATGGAGGAGGAATATGATTCTTTGATAAAGAATAAAACTTGGACACTCGTGGATTTACCATCTGATAAGAGAGCCTTGCCATGTAAATGGGTATATAAAAGTAAAACAAATAAAAAAGGAGATATAGTTCGCTTTAAAGCAAGATTAGTCATCAAGGGGTGTGCTCAAAGAAAAGGAATTGACTATGATGAAGTTTATGCTCCAGTAGTGAGATATACCTCAGTCCGATTCTTACTTGCTCTTGCCGCTAAATATAACTTAGATATGATTCAGATGGACGCTATAAGTGCATTTCTTCAGGGTGACATAGACACTGAAATATATATGTCACAACCAGAATGCTATAAAGTAAGTGATCAGGTATGTCACCTCCATAAGTCAATCTATGGACTCAAGCAGGCTAGTCGTCAATGGAACATGAAACTAAACAATGTTCTACTTAAAACTGGATTGAAAAGATCAATAATAGATCCATGCATATATTATTGTGTTAATAAAACTAAAATGACTTTTATTGCAGTTTGGGTTGACGACTTCATGATCTTTACAAATGATAGTGAAAGAGCAACAAATATCAAAGAAAGACTTATAAAGGAATTATGTATGAAGGATATGGGTGAGATACAACAGTGTATTGGCATAAATATAAGTAGAAATCGTGAGGCAGGAGAGATTATGTTAGATCAAGAAAAATATATAAAACAATTTTTGGAACGCTTTGGTATGTCTGAATGCAAACCAGTTTGCACTCCGATAGAGGTAAATATGAAATTTCATAAGAAATCTGAGAATGAAGACAGTAATTTTCCATACAGGGAAGCGATGGGTTGTCTAATATATCTGGCACAAGTTACACGACCTGACATCACATATGCAGTGAACAAGTTAAGTCAGTACTGTAATGACCCAGGAAATCAACACTGGCTTGGAGTAAAAAGGGTCATGAGATACCTTCAAGGAACCAAGAACATTAAATTATGTTATATCAAAGATGACTCAAAGGAAATAACTGGATATTGTGATGCAGACTGGGCTAGTGACCCACAAGATAGAAGATCATGCACTGGTTACACATTTATTTTTCAAAATGCTTGCATATCTTGGAATTCTTGTAAACAACAGACTGTGGCGCTATCCACAGCAGAGGCTGAATATATGGCAATGGCTTCAGCGACCCAGGAGGCATTATGGCTTCAACAGTTGCAAGCTGAGCTTGGACAAGGAGTGGACAGTGCTTTACTTATATATAGTGATAATCAAAGTGCAATTAAACTAGCATCCATTGACTGTTATAAACCTAAGACTAAACATATAGATATAAGGTTGCATTTTCTTAGAGAAAATACTGTTAAATGTAAAGTTAAATTTTTATATGTAAATAGTTGTAACATGGTAGCCGACAACTTAACCAAAGGTGTAACACTTGTAAAACATTTGTATTGTATTAGTAAAATGGGATTGCGTTCTAGAGGGAGTGTTAGTAAATGAGAACGCATCCCTAATATTTCTTAGTATTGGCAACACTGAATAGATTTAAGGTATAAATATTGTCACCTGTCATTACTCATCCCTTTTTGAATATACGTCCATACATATTAGTTGATTGACAGTTTTATTATTGATACACAACCTACAAAATATATTAACAGTACGCCACTACTAAAGGGGTGAATATGTTTCGATACTATTAAGGATAACTGAATTGGCGTGGTTGCTAAGTTACGATTTTGCACACTGTTCAATGTTTGATCCCCGGGCTCACCAATATTTCTATGGCACATATCATATTCTACCAATTCTTATCATCATTCATCGAAATAGCACTTGTATTAAGAAACTTTACTATTGTAACTTTTTGTTGTATTATAACTTAAGTATTGTTTTATACAACCAGTGAAATTCGTCACGGCACCCTCGTATTATTAGCTTGACAAAATGTTAAGAAAAATAAGCAAAATGTCGGACGAGAAACTTGGTCTGCGCCCCGTCAGTAACGCACACATTCAGTCCGTCTTATGAACAACAGAGATGAAGTTAAAATAACTTACAAAACCGTCATTTAGGGAAACAGCCGGCTGCCCACCCCGGCCAATAATAAAACTTTGTAAATTACAAACTGCCCCTATGCCGTTCATATTGCGGCTCGTTTGGCGAATATATACAATTTTTTTTTGCGCCCGCCATTCGTGAGTCACGTAATTGTCGCCCGCGGGTGCAAATGATTTTAATGATGTCGGAATTGGCCCCGCTGATAAGGGAAGTGTTCGAGATTGTTATCACTTGTGGGGAGTTTTCGTGCGGTTTTTTTTGCAGTGCGTAGCTGTAATTACTAGGGGGGGGGGGGGGGGGCTGTTCGGCATATGGTGCGTTATGTCGAATGATGGTTGTAGCTTTGTTAAGTGCGGGTTTGGTTGCCATGTTGGGGGTTATGAGTTCTAGTTCTGAGTACAGAAATTAGCAAGGGGTGCCTTAGATTTTAATCTGTATTTGCCGATACGGTGCTTTAGTTGTCGTATTTAGATGTTCATATTGAGATACGCTGTTAATGTCATCTGCTAAAGTAATAATTGCATATGTTTCGACTTCTAACACGATAGTTAAAAATATATTCCCAATATAACATTCATATCTACCAACCGCAAGTTAAACTTTCTTCCAAAAACATACAGAAACGTCGCATAAAATGCAACAGGAAAAGATGCCGTCGATCAACACTATACCCGCGAACGGTTGCATAAGAATTTCCTACAACCATCGAGTGGGGGCCAATTTCACCGGGAGAGTGTGCGGTTGCTGTGGTGTAATGTTAGCCGAGTGCCGGGCCACTGGTGTCCATGTCGCGTATGCGTGTCTCTCAATGTTTATCAGTTACACCACTCCTGTGTACTGATACAACCGCACAGGGGGTTTTCTAAATGGCATTTGTTTTTGTATATATTGGAGTCTATTGCTATGCTTCTTATTGGATATAATTCAGGTGGTTGGAGAGGAGATATAAGAGAAAAGGAGGTGACCGAAGACATGACGGCTGATAGGGATGTTTGGAAGGGTAAAACTGACAACTGAGAGCGCTTGTTTTAACATAACGTTGCTGTAATAAGTCAGATCGATGGATTAAAATTTTATTTCTTTTAGGTTTATAAAGTCGTTATCTTGATTTGGATAAGGGTTGATAGTACAAATATTTCATGGTTGAAATATTTGTGGTTCACGCATAAATAGTTGTTTCGAGGCAAAATAACAATATTTCTTATTTGGAAATCATTTTCCCTACACAAAGCCTTTCTCCTAGAAATAGAAGCATAATAGGCTTAGTCGTTTTGTAATCAACATCAATTGGATCTACCATGACCTCATATGAAAATTTGAGAAAATTTACGAGTACATACTCATTAACAAGCAATTCAAATTTTTTCTCACAAACACAAATAAATGTGTACATCAAACGTTAATTATGTACTCACATTAAAGTAACAGCCATTTGTTTGCTCACACAAAAGCATCACAATAGTTTAATAAGCAAGAATTATTGTAACGTAAATATCGTGCGAACGGTTTCGTGGACGTAACTCGAAATTATTATAACATGCGGGCCTCTATTTCCATTGCGACTCAATTAAATCCGAGCGAGGTTATCCCACTGGGTAGAGCTCCGCGGATACGGGACCCGGGACGCGCCGGTCAATTATTATTGTATCGTTAATGCGCGCCAACGTGTGCCTGTAAAGTGCCCGCATCTTGCACACGCGACCAGCCGTGTAGGGGTGGGAGGTAGAACCACGCGGGTTTTTGGTAATACTTCGAGAAAATTCTATGTTGTGAAGACAGTTGATACTAGTCTAATTAGCATTAAGTCATCATCATCAGCTCATATATGACGAACTGCTGGACATGGGTCTGCTCTACAACTAAGAGGGTACCCGGCTTGGGCGGATTGGTGGACTATAATATAAGAAATTTCTTAGGACTTTTAGGCGTGCGGATTTCCTCACGATGTTTTCCTTTTTAAAATACACGTTTTAATTGGAATAGTCTGAGGTGAAAACAGGATTAAGTAAATTTAATGAAACTATGAAATTTCGTAAACATATGGGTAAAAAGATTTCTCGGTGATTGCTAAATGATTACTAAGAAGATTGTGTGATTTAAAACAAATACCGGAATTCGCACGATTTGGACGTGTTTTTATCCAACAAACAATATATTTATTTCGTGTGCTTATTCGACAACCCTAATCGCACCCTAATAGTACAATATTTTTTGTATAATATTCCAAATCTTTGTTTGACTGCGTGTGGGCACGTTCCGGTTAGGCCAAATTTCAGTTTCAAATCCTTCTTCATTGTGAAAACTAACATAAGTCGCCACAGATAAGGCTCAATTTGCTTTGTCGCAAATAGTTATTGTCAGTTGAATATTTATTGCAAACATATTGCGATTCGTTGCAGCTTTAAATCTATAATTTATATGACGTTTAATAATGTACATATGGGTGTGATATTAAGCTGGTAATCTATATTAACTGCCGGGATCTCTCGAGTGTTTAATAGGGCGATCGATAACCTTTATGATGTGTTTCATAGCAAAAGAATTTAAGTCTTTACTAAATAATCTAGTAAAGAAAATAATTTTATAATGGAAAGGGTCATACCCTTTCTAGTTATTTTAGGCAATAATAAGGGTGCTAAAAATTAATACTACGAATAAAGAAATATTTTATAATGTTTGTAATGAATGACTTATCGAAACAGTGCAAACTGTTTTCACTTCTGTCGTCTTATCTATATGGAATTCGTGAAACCCATGGGAATATGTCAACAGTGTCATGCCAATAGGGATCATGTTCTTGTACAAATAAACCGGGATTATGTAAAAAAAAGGTTTAAACCGGAAACTAATAGTGCTTGTGTCAACACAGTCCTTCTGCGAAACGGCAATTAGCGGCACCAGATTGGAATAAGTTTATGTTGATTTATAAAAAAAAGGTCTACAATAACGCATTGGCGATTTTAGTCTTTATGAATCAAGGAATAAGGGCCATAAAAGTTTATTATTTAGTTTATAGGCTGCCATAAAGTGCACGGATGCGATCCTTGATATTTTAATGTTGTTTATAAAGTATATTTTATTGTGTTGTTTATAGTGACGTTATAAAATATGTGTATATATGCAATTAAAAAATGATTTTGATAACTATAAAAAATATACAAAGTTAAAAACTGGAGCCATAAACTGGATTCTTTGATGACTTTATTTTATTTATAACTAATATTAATTGAAGCGTAGTGTATCATTTCGTTTCGTTTTTTGGCATAAATGATGAGGGTATGGGAAAGAAATGGAATGATTGGTCCTCTTGCAAGACTAAAGGACCTGTTTTATTAAAAGTATTACTCATTTAAATAAACATATAGGTGATTTTTCCTGTTCCACTGACGTCAATGAAATAGTAAAGCCGTTGTATGTTATATATAGATTGTAATGAAACACTTCACATTATCACGTCCTCATTAAGTTGTAGGTAAGCGCACACAATGCTTAAGTAATTCGAAGAAGTGTTATCAACACGTCCCGGTATCAAATGCAGGCCCTAAATAATTTTTCACAATGTTACGAAACGTAGAAAATGTAATGTACACGTTATCTTCTAATATTTTAACTACAATCTTGTTTGGTAACGCTCGGTGTACGTTTCCACTGGAGATACACACGATGTGATATTATTTTGGAAGTTTCGAGATAATATCGCTTTTAGATGTCACATTTCTTTGTCATATAAAGTTAATATAAGGAAGTAACTAGAGAGATGCGTTATTGTTTTTTGTCAACGATGCTTTTTGCTGGTATACGATCGTCATCTGTTGTAGGTAAAAATGTTTGCTAAGGTTTTAGGCCTATTAAGTACAGTCAGTATGTAGACATAATCAACTTGTCGATCTAACAAAAATACGCACAGTCGTATCCTAGTTCTTAAAGGTTAAAGGTTTGCATATTTGCTCCAAGTAACTCAAATAAGTAATAGAGTTGCAAAGTAACTTTCTGACTGAGATTATGAATTATCAAGGATTAAAAATAAATTTTTTAAATCGGTCTTCATTGATCAAGGCCTATCACTATGTTAGCTTAATACGGAATATCCAAGTTAATATTTTCCTTTAATGCAAAGGCAATGTGTTACGTTCATATTTCCCAATTTATATTTAATGTAAATTGTGTTTAATAACAAAATGTAGGTACTAAAATGCAGCTCTGCATACTCCTTCGGGGAAAAGAGGCGTGTGTGAGTATGTAATATGTTAACGGTGAAAGTCGTACAGTTCCGAGAATAGGTGTGACGTTGACGAAATGTAGAAAAGTCGCGACCTCCCATGTTGTTATCGTGCGCCGATAAACGTAGTGGTGATGACCGATAGCGATGCTCACTGCTGGTCACATAACGTCAAAAACCTAACACCACTCAATCAGTGTTAATACAATATTTTTTGTACATATTTGTATGCAGGTTGCTTCTAAAACCAAGCAGTTCTTTATTATATTTACGTATAGGTACACTTTATACATTAATTGTATGCAAAGGTCGTCTTAATGGAAGCATTCTCTAAAAGTTCAACCTTTGGTGGTTAAGTAATGTTAAAACTCGCTTTTATATCGTATAAATTCGATTCTTCGCAAATTTCCGAAAGGTCGTCCCGCCGTTTGCTTCGAATGCTCAATATATCGACTAAAATATGGGACTGAACTCTTTTAAATTGGATGGCAATCTAATGTTTGATTAAAAATGTCATGAAGATTGTCACGTTTGTATCTGATACTGGAAATCCAATTAGTATAACCTATCAGTATCCATGGAGCAGTTAGTAAAAGATCAGCCTTTGAAAGGCTTCGGGTTTGATCCTTGTTTTGTGGCATACTGTGAATTTCATCAATCGATTGGGACAGTAACACTTGTATAAAATCGCATGAAATGTCTAATCTCCAACCAGCCGTGTATTTGTTATTATCCATGCGGACACCAAAATCTTACAATGAGGAAATTAATTACTCTTAATTTTAATTAAAGGCGACAATTAACCCAAGATCCTCAAACGCTCAGTACTAAACTCGTGTGTGTTGGTAAACAGACATTAATTATTATTTGTCAGTATATTATGTAACCACGACGTCTGCAACTGTTTACAAGGTTTCGTACAAGACGTTTAATGTTCACAAATGATATAGAGAGAAGACATTCCATTAACACACTTGTGTCATGCTAATTTTCTCGTGATGTTTTCATAGTTTATGTTCATTGTCATGTGGATAATATCGCTTTGATACATAGTTTTAGTATCACTGGCATTTGTTTAGTGAAAGACTTGTTTTGTGCTGTTTGAAGGGATAGTATATGTAGTGTTTTTGATCTTTATTTACTATATTGTAGGTACGGAAGTATAGGGATTGTGATGATTTTAAGACAAAGAAGGTTGTTTATTATTCCTGCTATGTATGTAAAAATTAAAAATAATAAGTTTTCATAATTAATTAACAATTAATTAATACGTTTATTGATAAGTAATTAAAGTCAAATGAATTCAAATACAGATACGTCTAGTTGTTTACGTGTTGAAATCTTTTCATTCATGTAGTATTATTGTTTAATAAATTTCATTCATTAGAACGCTGCTCGATTCATTTCTCGAAGTGCAGCAGCAATACCATCCGATAATACTATCGTTACGAGTATTTGAGTGCATACACATTTCCAGATGTAAAGGCTAACCATATACTTTATAGCCAAATGAATACTACAGTAATCGCGTAAAACAAGCTATGGCAAATAGCCAGGGCTCCCCTTTCCTACATTTGCGCAGACGATGTCTCTTCGTAAAACATTCTAGGGTGTTTTATGTCCCGAGGCACAATTTACGTGATTGATTTAAAGACGAAAAGCGAGAATTATTACCCTCCGTAGTGCACTTATAACAAGCAGTAAATTTATACTGTGAGTAATTTAGAAATGGATGCAGAATTTTAGTGGCCACGGGGACCACTGTTATGTGCCACTCTAGACATAAAGACTTCTTGAGAATTCAAAACAAACAATAAAACATCGGAAACTAAGTCTTATTAACACCAAAATAAAGTCTGTTTCTGTGTGATGTTTACTAAATATGATGCAGGTGAAATTGAGTCCTGCACTAAGATTGATGTTACCATACCATAAATTTTATTTCTTAAGTTTCTTCATGAAAATAACTTATGAATTTTATGCGATCTTTTTTTCTTATTGCGTGATAAAATAGAAGAGTGTAATTGCGGCAATACTGATAGTAATTGTAAAGATGCCTTTTGATATCTGCTCGCGACCATGTAGGTTTAAGAACTGATGGCTTCCCTGAGTGATTACGAAAGTTAATAGTATTTGGTCCTAGACGGAGAGAAATGTTTTCTCCTCGGTTGAAAATAATCTACTCTATTAAAACGAAATGTTTATTAAAATTAACTTTAGTTAAATTCATTACATAATGTCCGAATGCATTTTCCATCTTGTTTTAGTCGAGGAATATGATGTACCCAACAAAGAACATATGTTTTAACTGATAGGATCTCTAGCACGGGGACAGAAAATGCGCTTGGCGTGGGTGGTTAATTTGCTATCCTTCTGATTGTCCTTTATGTTTATCTTTATCATGTACTTCATAAAGTACTAATGAGACGCACATAAAGTATAACTGGTTTTTATTTTTATTTATTTTATTTATTTATTCGACTAATACGGTTAAACCAATTACATTAATCGATAAGATAGAAACAATAAAAATCATAAAATTAAATAAAAAAATAAACACAAAATAGCGAAACAATTATAAATTAATAATTATAAATTAACAAAAGGTTCAAAACTGGTTCGAAGGGCTGTTTATTTACTCGTAGTTATCAATTTTAGAAGGTGGATAGATAATGTAAAAAAAATCGTGGGTATACGCTGGATCCAAGCCACTTCTGACAGAGCGTTTTGGAAGTCTTTGGGGGAGGCCTATGTCCGATAGTGATGATGTCTTTCGGCTAATAATGATGATGACGGTCTCCTGATTCTGAATACGTACGTAAGATAACATCAGATTTAGTGATGACAACTTCATAGTATAGTTTTATAATATAGTATTATAGCATCATGTTACGTTTACGAGAGCGCTCTTGGTGTAGACGAGAAGCGCCCACAATTATTCAGCATTCATTCATCGCGCCTCCGAGAAGAAAATTCGTCTGCGATTGGTTTTGCGGTTGAAGCATGAAAGCGTCACAAACTAACTCTCGGTTATATGACCTGAGGCAGCACTCGCTTCAAATTTGGTCTGGTCACGGGTTCAAACCCCAGGCACACGGCAGAGACCTGAAATACGTTTTTAAAGTTAGCGTTTACATCAATTTTGAACGACATCATCGTGAAGAAACCTGCAAACCTAAGAGTTCTTAGGAATTTCTTAGGTGTGTAGTCCGCCAACCCGCACTAGGCCAGCGTAGTGGACTATGGCCTAAACCCTCTCAGTTTTTGGAGAAGGCCCGGGCCTAGCAGAGGGACGAACAAGGGGTGATGATAACGATGACAACTCCGAACGGAAATCTGTCTATTTCACAAGTTTCATCCATACCTGTTTTGCCATTTTGGTTTGCGTGATTGAGTAACAAAAACATCATAAATGTTATAAGTATTTGTAAGAACTGAATAGCAGAACCAGTTAACATTGAACTTCAGACGCTAGATAACTATGGATGTCTCAAAGGTTACAATCTTCAATACTTACTATGTTGGCTTGGTTTTAGAAACTCTTAGGCATCTTGGAAGCTAGTTTTAGTGTTTCATTACTTATTGATACGTTTTTTTTTTATTGAATCGTTTTTAGCCTGTTTTTAAAGCCTATATATTTTTTCTGTGTACTATATCTACATATATATTATATCGCTCTCCACGTGTGACAGTCTTATTTGTGAGTCTATTGACCCCAGGGTTTTTTGTTCACTTTTTTTCAGCATTTTGTTATTAGTTTAATTTAATGGAGGACATAATTAAAATTTATCAGATATTTACGATGTAACCATATAATGCTAACATTTTTAACTCGATTCGCCGTATTCTTAATGTTTTTTTTTCTTATAAAAATGTGCTAAATATTAATATATACTTAAAGAATGTGGATAAATAGAGTTGTTTATTCAAATATGATCCTTTAAAAAACTAAAGTAGTATATTTAAATTTAAAATATTCGTTAATTTTGCATTATTTAGTAATGAAATTATTTTTTAAACGATGCTAACACAAAAGAAAAAATCTTCCAAATGACTATGGTAATTATCAGTCACATGACAGCCATATAAGGGCATATCCAAAAGATACAAGACTTGGTTGGTGAAAATAAATTGAAATCAAATTCATTATACATACATATTATAATCATGTGGTCTTATACCAGATCTTATGAGAGGTTAGTATTATCTTTGCGTAAAAGATCAATCATCTCCGTCTTGAGCAACCCGTACCCATCTATCAACCGCCACTTCTCTCAAGTCGAGTTACGTTTTATATAATGTAGCCGAAAAGAATTTACCATCGCAGCTGCGAACTCTTCTGAGACTGAACCAAAACGCTACAGTCGAACCTGTAAAATTATACAAACGCGCCTTCCAAGAGTTTGGGAAAGTAATGCCTGTAGCAAACTGCGGACGGTCGTTCAAATCCGAATCGTCACTCAAAGGCACGGCGCGTCCGAATTATTCAGTTTCCTGCGCCAGGCACAGTAATCACGATGAAGCGATGTTATTCAAAATGCATCCGCTTTGGGATAAACCGGCCTAGTTGTGTGAGCCTTGTCATCACTTAAATCCGTTAAATGAACAGATCTGTGCGTCAAGTACAAGTAAGTATCGGATTCAGAAGGCCTGCCGAAAAAAAAGATTTTGTTTGAATGATTAAAAACGGTGTTATGAGTTTTCTACATGATAATTTGAATCAGATATTAACTCTGACGCAAGTCATATAATATAGGAGGACAAAACACTATTTACTTAATACAAACCCAATTAAGTTTAGGTTCCATTACTAAATAACTTAATTGATTTCAATTTCTTTATTGATATAATAACAGCCTAGACAACTCGCGGTACAAATACGATATTTTAAACGATTTTCGAACAGATACTTATAATATAGCATATAAAATCCTTTACACACTTAACATGACGAAAATCGAAGAACATATAAGTCGATATGATTTTTCTCTGTCAATAATACGCAATCTATGAATCTTGAATGTACTAAAGGTCTACTAATTGCGTCAATGGAACGCGACATTTTTTACACCGTGAGACTGCTCGCAAAATTATCCGTTGTTAGAATTTTGTGAACTCGTGTAAATTAGTAAATGTGACTAGTGATGGCTTCGTAGTTTTCGGCGCGGTCGACAATCTTGGTGGTCGCGGATTCAATCTCTAGGCACAAACCAACTAAATCTTCTTAGGAAATTCTTAACTGTATAATACGCCTGCCCGCACTAGATCAGCGCGGTGGATTAAGGCCTACACTCTCTCAGTTGTAGAACAGGACCATGCCCAGCAGTGGGACGTGTATAAGCTGACAATGAATGTAAATATACATCTGCTTCGTGTATTAGTAAGCATCCTTATGTTTCATTACATCATTTTGCACATAGTGTCTTGCATTTGAATCGAATAATTCGTAAATTAGTGTCGTCGCACTTGCAAATGGATTTATTGCGCAGTTGCAATACGTTGGTATTTTGGTAAAGCCGAGTAATATGCGAAAAATAACGTTTCCTGTTTGTTTGTATGCTCGTAATGCATAGTTTATAACCGTATAAATTTTATGCATTACCATTAACGGAAACTAAATTTGACAGCCCTGTTGACTTGTAGCGAAAATACGTAGTCTCTTGGTTTTGGATGTATGTATGCTCCTAGAATATGTCTAAAAACTCATCGCATCAAATTTGATATACATACAACTTTATACAACATCACCAGCTTGCGAAACGAGAGGCCGCGGGTTCGATCCCCGCACCGAGACAAATGTTTGTGTGATCCACAAATATTTGTTTCGGGTCTGGGTGTTTGTGAGACCGAAAAAGTCTCTCGTAGTGTCTGATACCCACGAAACAGGTCTTGTAACCTAGTGTGGGGACAGAGCTATGTATGTGACTGTTGGGTGTATTTATTTATTATTTACTTATTTGTAGGTATGACGACTTAATGTAGACTTAATCCAATAATTAATTATGAAAAAGATCGTGAGATGTTTGTATTGTGGAAAGTCAGTAGTTGATGATAAAGAATGTATTTTATTAACTTTATTTAGGACAGTTAATTTAGTATTATTAAGTTTGATCCCTACTTACTTGTCAAAGAGATCATTTGTAGACCTTACCGCGGGCAAAATTGTTTCAGAGTAACTACGGGACATTTTTAAATAATGATGTAAGTAATTATTTAAAGTTTTGTTTGCATAGGTCCTCTGCTAACCCGCATAGGGCCCCTGGTACATACTTTGGGCCACAGCTCCCTCATCCGACAAGGGAAGCCAACGGCCTGCGGTCGTACTTTTAAAACCCTCGCGATTGTATTTACACGGAATCGAAAAAAACGCAAATGAAGATAAACACGGCGCTTTAAGTAAACACGTTTTTTACGTTAATTACTTCACTTTTTATGTTAAATTAAAAAGTGATTGTTTAATCAGATGTTACGGCAGGGTTGATTAAATAGATGTTGAATGGATAAGTGTTACTATAGAGACTGGAGCGTGCGGTGTGTAGTAGAAACGCGGAGTGGCGGAGTATTAGTAAATAGTGCATACGAATGGCGATTTGCACGGTAGTGTTTTGTTTTGTGCATAATGTATACTCAAGTACATTAGGCGAGACTTCTGTAGCCTTCCTCGTTTTGGCGCGCCGTCGGCCGTCGGGTCGACGCCAAGGGCGTCAGACAATGTGACTTCCATTCGCCTTTGGCCGAGGGAGGTAAACAAACTAAACGTTCGTATTACTAAATGGAGTGCGGTTTTGGTGCGTGAAAGAGGTTTTTAATTAAAACGTCTGGTTTGTCGACAATGTAAAAATGTTTAGATATCGCTGTCACGTCGCCGCTCATGTGTAACGCATGGACGTTTCCGAAAATGTCTAATTTTTTACTTGTTGTGTAATGTTTCGAGTTTTAATAGTCTCACTTCAACGGAATAGGAAAACACCGTTGGGAGACAACATAATCTGAAAGGACTTTATAACTATTCACCGTTCCACAATAAAGCACAAGTCCTCCTAACAGTAAGCCTAGCAACTACTGTTCTCGGTAATATTTAAAATATTGATGGAAACGTGAGCTTTGAAGTTTATGAGAAGCCCTCTGAAATTAATTTGTTACTAATTTATATAGTAATTAGGCCGAGGATTGAAATCAATGAATAAGATACGAAGGGGCTCCTTATTTCGATGTAATCAATTTGCTCTTGTATTAAATTATGTTGGGATTGTCTCAAATGTTTATGTAAATTAATTTCCCCGAATCGAGGATGAAGAAAGTGACTTAATTCTTCAATGAAAGGGAATATAGTAATTCAACGACATAGATAAGTCGTTAAGTGTAAGGTTTAATAAACTGTTTGTTCTAAAATAGCATAAAGTCTGATTTGAATAGGCCAGACCTAAACAATTTTTGTATGATGACCAAGTTCAACGAGGTTTCATTCATTCGTCTGTGGTAATAACTGTGTCTGTGGTAATATCTTCATAACCTGGTCGTCATGGGATATGCCAAAGCGAATTGCCCGTATTCCTTCGTCCGATAAACATAAACAAAATATTAATGAAAACCCAAGTAAGACAGGTGTATTTTTAACTTCTTTTTAAAACACTCAAAAACTCGTTTGATACAAAAACGACATGCGCATTGCTCAGTGGAAGTTATCGATAAAATCCGTTTGTACACAGCGCTCCTAACATCCAAGAACCGGTTGCATACTTCATTAAACCCAGCCGATACGTGAACTTGACACTGACATCGGTTAATGTCTAATGCCGGTGTGACGCAACCGCGGATTCGGCTGTGGCGGGCGCTCGCTCGCATATCTTTGACCTTTGCTAATGCTGCGTGCTGGCTGTTGGCACACCGATCACGTACCCAATCAAACACACTCACGCGTGTGACGATGATAATTCTGATGAAGATTTATGCGTCTGCGTTCATACGAAACGACTAGTCTGCCGTCGGAGTTTTTGTGACAAGTTCGTATCACGATTTAGTTGGATCTGGTTATGGTTATTCTTATTCGGCGTTTGCTTACTCAGCATTCGTTTTGATAGTGCTGTCTAGCCCGTTTCTGTGTTATTTTACAGTAAATATTTTTTATGTATTTATTTCCATATTCCATTTTTTTGCTTTAATTTTTTAGGATTTTTAACAGTAGAATGAGTTTGGGGGTTCGTAAAATGGAGAAATTTGAATCATAGTATCCTATCACTACAGAGAAATCATAACAGAGACGCTATTTTTTAAGTATCCGAAGAAAAGCTATAAACACAACGTGGCTATTCTGATTAGCTCTAACTTCTAATTAGCTGACTACCTCCATTTCTTCCCCTTTGGCTTTGCTACGTTTATGTTAGTTATCAAGCCTCCAGAGTACCTTGCGGGCGCTGTACATTTTATGTGCAAACGTAGCGGTCAATATTCCAGTGATTTGTGGCCGGCGCGATGCGATATCTCCTAGCAACAGCAAACAATACTTAATGTCCAAAGTGCGGACATACATCGCCGACCGGCGGACCGCTATAAACTTGATCCCCATTAACAGCACTGCCTTATCTATCTGGATTGTTTATTGGGATCGCAACTGATTTATTCTCGTTTGTGTGATTACTCTGTTTGGAGAGAAATTACTTCGTTCCGTCGTTGACAGGCTTTCGATCTCGGACAATACTCGGAGTGTAGTTTCGCTGTTTGGTGCCTTTGTGGGCTAGTGCAGACTAGACTAGCTAGTGTGTTATTATATAAACAGTTATGCCTTTCAGCAAATTTGTTAGAATTAGTTAATGCTAAAATTGACACTTTTAGATTAATATTAGGTCTACAACTTTGCTTCCGCCGTTTTGCAATATACGTTACAGCGGTAAGTGGTAGTCAAAATAGATAGATCAAAGATGTCATACAATAAGCTTAGGTATGTGTTAACATAACGTCATCGAAATATTGGTCAATTAGTTTCTGCATCATAAAGTTATTCTCGATTGAACATGTACCTTACGAGTCAAATTCTCGTCATTTGCGGGAGGTTTTAATCTTCTGCCTTAATTTGAAGAAATCTGCGCCTGGGGCTCATCGAATGCTCTGAAATACCAATGGTGAGGCCTCTACTAGTGAAAAAGCATGCCAAGAGTGGTTTCCACGCTTCAAATACGGAAATATTGGCGTCGAAGACCAGCATGGCATTGGAAGAGAGAAAGTTTTCGAATATGCATTATTATAGGCATTACTTGATCAAGGCTCGTGTCAAACGCAACAAGAATTGGCAAGATCATTGGGAGTGATGCAACAAACTATTTGAAACGCTTGAAAGTCAAGGGTATGATTCAGAAACAAGGAAATTGAGTATCGTACGAGTTGAAGGCGAGAGATGTTAAACGGCGTTTGTTTGCTTGTAAAGAGCTGCTTGAAAGGCGAAGACGGAAGGGATTTCTGCACCGCACTGTAACTGGGGATGAAAAATGGGTTCATTACGATAATCCCTAGCAGAGAAAATCGTGGGGATATCCCATATGTGCTTCCACTTCGACGGCTAAACCGAATATTCACGTTTCTAAGGTCATGCTCAGTATTTGGTTGGACCAGCTCGGCGTAGTGTATTATGAGTTGTTAAAACTGACTGAAACAATCAGAGGCGATCGTTATCGAGCGGAATTAATGCGTTTGAGTCCAGCATTGAATCCTAACGGCTGCAATACACCAAGAGACATGATAAAGGGATTTTTCAGCTCGCCTCATGTTGCAAAAGTGGTCAAGACATACTTAATATCGTTGAAATAGAAGTCCTACCCCACCCGCTGTATTCTCCAGATGATGCTCCCTCGGACTACCACTTTTTTGGATCAATGGCACTCAGCTTGGCTGACCAGCACTTACGTACTTATGAAAAAGTACAAAATTGGATCGATTCATGGATCGCTTCAAAAGAGGACCAGTTTTTCGACTCGGAATTCGTATGTTGCCCTAAAGATAGAAGAAAGTAGTGGCCAGCGATGGACAATACTTTGAATCACAAATGTTAAACCAGTTTTTTACAATAAAGACTCGAATTTCGGAAAAAAAACGGCGGAAGCAAAGTTGTAGACCTAATATGTTTCCATGTTTTAAGTTTATTTGAAAAAGAAAAACAAAGCGGAAGTAAACCCAGGTCGATTCTTATTATTTGAAAGATACGTCTTACAGAATGTGCCTTAAAATAACCGTCTAAAACACGTAACACGAAAACGTAACTTGAGTTCTGACCATTTGAAGTCTGCAAATACCTATAGCGCCGAAAAGCGCGATGTATGGGTTCATTAAGATGGATAGATAATAATTATTATGTTTTTATTGCATCAGTAATAAACACAGCATGATGTAATAGTGTTTGAAAATAAAATCACATCATTACATAATAGCTCTTGAACTGTTTCTTCTCACAATGAACGAGTGTAGTTAATTTGAAACAAGCCGGGCCGGTGAGTCACGTATCTATAAGTAAAGTTGCAATAGTTTCAAACTACCAATTGTATTTGTTACGGTAACACACAAACTTTAACACGGAGAGAACGCGTTTGCTCATTTCTCATGCTAATTCCAGCCGCGCTGGCGTGCCAAACAGTTTTTGTCTAGTTTTTCTACGAAAACGAGTTCGGTGTACTCACCTTGGTGGCGCCCTCTGTGCTGGAAATTAGATTTTTCAAATAAAAACATTCGATTCCCACAGCGACACGAGGAGCGGCGCTGACGCCCGGCCGTTATGTGAATTGTCTGCTGTCGTACTTTGCATGCGACGCTTTACGCTTGTAATGATTTAGGGTTCAGAGATTTTCTTTATATAAATGTAGAAAACGTTTTTGTATGATACGGTACTGTGAAATGAGCGATATTAGCTTTTAGACTGATGGGATTTTGACAAAGAGTTAAGGCCTTTGGACGGCTATTTTTCCACTCCATATTGCGTTCTACATTACTATACATATGATTAGTATTGACTATGTTTCCCTATGGAACAATTTTCAATGACGGTTTTACTAGGATGAATTTTTTTTTCCTTCAATATGCTCGATTATCTGCACTTATTTGTAGTATTTATTCGATTGCTCATGAACGTGTCGTGGTAACATGAACCTATTCATTCGGTACTGTGATGTATCTGGAATCTTTTGATTTATTAATAAAAAGGTAGTTTGCAACGACAAATTGCAAGATCGATATATAATCGTAGGGAGACAAATGATTTATGCTCAAATATAACGTCGTAAGACCGAGAACGAGCGAAAAATGCAAATTCGTATAAAAAAAGAAAAGAAGAAAAATGTGTACTGAACCGTTAGTAGCAAATCTAATATTTCTTAAGATATTCTTCAAATACATTTTACGTGGCAGAATAGATTAAAGCATGATGTACCGTCAAGTTGAATACAAATTAATTGCCTCAGTTTGAACGTTAAACGTTTTGTCTAGAGCATTATTTTCACTAGTATTTTAAAAACAGAATGGCGTTTTTCTAAAGTCCAAGTTTTTTTACATAGCGCTAATTTATATTTAACGGCCAGACTGTTTTTAAGATAGGATCTTTTGAATATTTTTTTCACTTTGATTGAAGCGTTGATACATACTAATTTCGTAGCGTATTGTTATAGGCTAATAAACGGAATGCGTGTTTTGGTGGATGTTTGAGCGACATTCCGAGATTTTTTTTGTTTTTGTACAATGGCGACAACATAATGTATCCAGGTGTTTAGACAGCTATGTTTAAGTGTAACATACTCATACCATTTCTAAGATTGACTCTTATTGTATAGGTAGGTAATTGGATAGGTATGAACTTAGTGCTACAGTAAGGAAAAATTTTTACTTGGATAAAATATGTGAAACGTGGCCTCTTACTATGTGCCTCATAAGAAAGCTCAAGGTCACTCAGCGAGCTATGGAGAGGGCTATGCTTGGTATTTCCATGCGCGATCGAATCAGGAATGAGGAGATCCGCAGTAGAACGAAAGTTGCCGACATAGCCCAAAAGATTAGCAAGCTGAAGTGGCAATGGGCAGGGCACATAGCTCGCAGAACTGACGGCCGCTGGGGCAGAAAGGTTCTGGAGTGGAGGCCAAGTTCAGGTAAACGCAGTGTTGGACGTCCAACCACGAGGTGGACCGACGATTTGGTAAAAATCGCGGGAAGCCGCTGGATGCAGGCCGCTTCCGGAAGTCTCTGGGGGAGGCCTATGTCCAGCATCCTTTGGCTGATGATGATGATGATGATGATTTAAGTTTTACACAGTTAGAAAGGCCTAATGTCAATATACATATTATAGTTTATTAATATATAACAATGTTACGTGTGTCAATCTTTACATAATCCATATGAAGTAAGTTAAAAACGTAATGGTCGAATAAAACTACAAATAATAAATACAAAACACAACCGAATTTATAATGGTGATAATGTCGAAAAACGCAAGGCGAACGACCGCATTGGGCAAAAAATCCTCCGCGGCGCGCGCCTGCATTGCAGCAAAGTGGGCGGCTCGCCGGCCCGCACTCCGCCAAAATGAGTTTGTGCCACACGTACACCGACAACACTGCACTTGCGCCACTCATCCTGTCCTATCTGTGAGGATAGGAAGGATATGCAGGTCACAAACAGTAGTCTTCCTGCCCAGCAACGGGACTAATATGGGCTAGTGATGATAATCTCAAATCTCAATAACATATCTGTACTACTCCTCTTTCTATCCTATTCTCGTTGCTGAGGGTCACAAACAGTAGTCTTCGTGCCTATTAGTACCCACATATGTCCCACTGCTGGGCACGGGCCTACTTGAGAGGGTTTAGGCCTTAGTCCACCACGCTGGCCTGGCAGACCTGGTTTTGGGCTGGCGGACTACACATCTAAGAAATATTTAAGAACTTTTAGGAGTGCAGATTTCATCACGATGTTTTCCTTAACCGTTAAAGCAAGTGATAATTCACAGTGAATACACACATAACTTCGAAAAGTCAGACCCTTAAGCCACATTTATTAGGTCACTTTGTATGTATGTCAGCCGTCAGATTTGATTTTCCATCAAAGGGTTGTAGTAACAAACGCTCCGTAGTATTTATCAGCGCGTGAAGTATTTCGTGGCGCCGCCCACGCCATTGAGGAAATTATATCGCCATTGTGGTGAGCAAACGCCACGGGTTTTACCTTCCAGCCAGGTTTGTTTAATCACTGTAACATTCCCCGAATTGGGTGGGTGTTTGATTGGGCCTGGTTAGCTTTTGTATTGAGGAGGATCGATTGATTAGGTCCTTGGTTTTAACCCGTCTTAGACTCTTAAGAAGCTCCGTCTAAACTAATCTCGTAAGAAGTTGGTGCATTGCCGCACCTACGGGTCGCCAATTGTTATTAATCTCACGCAGTGGCGGTTTTTCTATAGAACTCGAAAATCCCAACTTCCCTTACAAAATTCCGAATGCCAATCTTCTCTCTCTTGCGCTTTTTTTTTCCAGGTTATGACGTCATACTAATTTCGACCATCAGATCTGCCCTCTTGTTCACGAACGAACGACTCCGCCATACGATATCACTGTTTATATAAAAATATTATTAAATTCGCCATATCGTATCAAAATGTTTGCATTCGATAATATTATGGGCGATCAATTTTTACATGGAAACGGAAAATTGCTCAGGGGTCCTTGCACTGTAGAATTTTTGTTTGCACTGTCGATGCAAAAAAATCTAGAATGTAATGTTTGATTTTGTGTTTGCAATTGTTATTTTTTGCTGATTTTGCAATCTGACGTGTATGATGGAAGACCTGAATTGTTAAAATATTACTAGTGTAGAAGAATATAAGACTAGAAAAATCAGGACAAAGACCTAAAACCTCTCAGTTGTAGAGGAGGCCCATGCCCAGCAGTGGGACGAACATGGGCTGATGATGACAGATGAATGGAAAATTAGTGGTGATTAAAGTATTTTTTATGATGTAAAATATGCGTGGTAGGACTTAAATTAATAAGGAAAGATATTATAACACCTTTTTTAATGTGTATAATATGACAATTACAATAAACATAAATTAATTATTATACTTCACGCACTATACTCTTGATCCGGCCAACTGTGAGTAGACATTGCATCGCATACTAATTCGTGATATTTACGTAACTGTTCTAATTAGCGGCATTGTAATGCACTTTATTATAGCGCCTAATTACATTTTATTTCTCACTGAACTGTCGTTCGGTAAATCGGTCAGACGTAACAAACTTGCACACGGGAACAACTCTATTTATATTTTTAATTTATCTGCTGTTGAATTTTCAGCTTTAACACGTATGTTCAAAGTGTGTTCTTGTGTAATTCAATAGATAATAGTTGAGATATTGTGAGCAGACGTACATTTTTATGTTTGCTCATCACTCGAGCTTTGATTTCCTCATTACACATCCACCAACGTAAGATGATCCGTAATGTTATCCGAAAATAAATATTTTACGAACGGCAGCGCTCAAGTAGTGCAGGTCGCGTCGAACTGGTGCCCAGAGACGTGGAAACTTCTCAGCGATCCGTCAAGTCTGCTATGTGAACGTCCCGTGTCTAGATAACGTATCTGTCGGTAGGCGAGCACATTTAAATTTGGTACGACCATTTTGGAATTTGGTGTTATAAATTTTTTTTTGATATTATTCTTTTTTCGCGCCAGTGTTTTTTAAGTATACCTAATATATGGAGATGTAATAAGTTTTTATTACCTGATAAACAAGTCGTGCTGGACTCGAGGTTAAGGCATGGAGTCGAGTATCTCGACAGTCGCGGGTACAAACCTCTGGCACACATTTCTGACTGCTTAAAGTTACGTGTATATTCACAATGCTTTACCACGTAGTTCTTTGGAAATTCTTTGGTCTGTTGTCCGCAACCCGCACTCGGACAGCGACGTGGACTAAGGCTTAAACCCTATTTGTGGTAGAGGAGATTCGTGCCCAGCTGTATATGGATTGTTGATGATAGTGATGACCAGATTAACATAAAATTAGTTTATTTCTCGACAGATCGAATCACACAAGTATCCACATTAAGAATTAATACCCAATAAATGTATAAGTTGTGGTGATGAGTAGCAGTTACAAAACATGGATTGCGCAATACTAATAAAAAAAATTGATAACATAGTTGTGTGTAATAAAATTTGACGATTAGGTAACTGCTTGTCGTAAAAAAAAAAGTATAAAATTTTGATGAACCGTTGCCAAGGACCGATAAGCGATCGATTAGCAATCACGAAGCGGCTGTGTGCGAGACCCGCAATAGATTTATGAGTGCACCTACAGATGTCATAGAAAATCGAATTTGGGACAGTTTAATGCATCATTGCCTGCCTATATTTCTAGAGAAATCGTCCTAATCATTTAACCCTAACCCTCTCAATGGTAGAGGAGACCCGTGCTCAGCAGTGGGCGTATATGGGTTGATGAAGAAGAAGAAGAAGAATTTTTCCTTGTTGGGACTATAAGGACTGTATTTCACTCAAAATCATATGCTATTAGAACGACTTTGCCTATAAATCGCCTTTATAGTTTGCTCAGTTACTCTGATCATTATAGGTACTAGTAGACTCCTACATCCACCAAAGATTATAATGAAATACCAGAGTTTATGCCATATCAAACCGAGTGACCCTAATGTTGAGTCGTCCATATCTAAAGCTTGCAAGTTTTGCGACCATCCTTGAGGTGTAAAATAGGTCATATGCCAAATGTCTTAGAACGTCCTCTGTTCATTCATTGCTCAACCGAGGGCGCCAAATAATATCTTATCCGCGCGAATTCCAAAATGCTATTGATATGTTTACTCAATGAGTGGCATTTTTTTTTTCAGCGTGGCGACCGTTGCCCGTTGTCGTCATGCGAACGTAGTTACGTGATGTGCCTTGGTAATATTCCGTCTTTTTGTTACAGATCCGTTGGGTTCAGTAGCCGATAAACTCGGGCCGATAACACGTAAGTGTCTGTTTGATATTTTGCTTTGATTTCTTATTTTTTTTGGGGTGTAAAGTAGGCACCGTGACTGAGGTAATGGTGACTTTGTTGATGCCAAGTTGTATGCTTTTGTTCTTCGTAAATGGTTTGCTGGTGGAACTATCAATTGCGATGTAATAGCTCATGTCTTCTCATACATTTTGATGTTAAATGATTGTTTATTTCAAAAGACTGAAGCAACCTCTTTAGTTCGAATAGACTCATTTTAATTTTGCATGTTACAAGACTAATGTGTACCACATTTATTTAAAATTCTAATCGTTCCAGTACGTGCAATCTAATAAGCCTAGTAGGTACTATTATTTTTATCTTCGGAGAAAAGGCCAACGATCTCAGTTATCAAATTCAGGATCCGTTTGGAACACAAAATAATCATGCTGACGAAACGGTGCAGTCTAGACGAAACTTTAGATAAATTTCGTAATCTTTTGTTTTTGGGGCATTACACCTGTTTACTTTACACTTTTCACTTATCAACATTTTTTTTGGATTTTATTGATTATTATTGAACGATAGCGATTGATCTGGTGGGAACTGGTAGGCTAGACTTATTACTAAGTGCAGACACGAAAAAAAATTGAGTCTCTTCTCTTAAGTAGCACATATCTTCTTCTTCTTCTTCATCAACCCATATTCGCCCACTGCTGAGCACGGGTCTCCTCTACCATTCATTGAGAGGGTTTAGGCCATAGTCCACCACGCTGGCCTAGTGCGGGTTGGCGGACTACACACCTAAGAAATTTCTAAGAACTCTTAGGTGTGCAGGTTTCATCACGATGTTTTCCTTCACCGTTAAAGCAAGTGATAATTCAATGTGAATACACACATAACTTCGAAAAGTCAGAGGTGTATGTCTGGGGTTTGAACCCGCGACCGCCGAGATTCTCGACCGCGCGCCCAAACCTCGAGGCCATCACTGCTTAGTAGCACATATGGACAGAAGGAATTTCAGCTAGTGACTCGTGATTGAGACCTAAGGAATAAAGATAATTGGTCTTTGCCTAGGAGCGGATGATGGTGGTGAGCAGTGGCCTAGTTTATATAGTTGACTAGGCTTGGAGAAAGGTCTTGAATAATTCAGTGGTAGGCAACCTTTTGGCAAGGGCCAGAAAGTGGCAAAATAAATAAAGGCGGGCTGTACTTGTGATATTCGTCCCAGATCCCAAACAAAAAGGCGGGCCGCATGCAGACCCCTAGACCATAGTGGACTATGGCTATTATAATTTCGTGGTACCTTTGAATGGGAGCTGAAATTTAGATTAATAGCATAGGCAAATATCCTATTCTGAACGGATCATAACTTTTATTGCATGTAACTAAGTAATAAAATACTTATGTAATGTAAATATATTGGGAAATAATACACAATCGTACCATACCTTGAACCTAAACATTAATTATTCCTAATATAAAAAAAATCATTTATAATATAAATTTTAAAGTCATAAACGTCCGCCCGTTATCATCATTTTGGTCGGTGCTTTTAAGCCTTAATGTTACTGTAGATTTTGCGGATTACTCGCCCACGGTCTAGACCAATATAATAACTTAAGATGTCCACTGTGGGTAGATTAAATATGTAGTAAACAGCTTCGCAAAAGATAATCCGTTTTAAAAATACGATTATAGGGTATTTGTTTTTTTTTCATTTGTACACAGGCCGGCTGCGGCGCTAACCAAAGTGGATTTTTTTTTGTATACAACATACATTTATAATATCAATGCTATTGAAAGCCTCTCCCAAGCTATTAATTACCAAATAAGTTGGGGTGAAATTCAGTACCTACACAAAAAACATATATTTTCTTATCCTTGACAAATCTTCTATTTCACGTGAATTCCCTTTGAAATGCAATCTGTTTATGCCAAAACCCGCATTCTCCAAAGAAAAGCCAAAGCGCCCGCAAAATAACGGTCTCGATACACACAAATAAGCGCGCTACCTCCGTGAAATCACCTAATTGTTATTGTCGCGTATTTTTTGCTCAGTATATCATAAGAGGATAGTATCGGAGGGCGATAAATCAGAGCGGCTGCGAAATTCAACCGTTCGCAGGACCCCATTGTGTGCCGTGATCGATGGCGCCCGCGAGGGGTATGCGGGTACCTCATACCCCAGTACCCCGTGTGCGAATATCGTGCACATTGCTAATTAGGGAACTTTAGAGCTGTTGGGGTAAAGTATTTCAACTGCGTTAGAGTGTTTTTAAGGATTGGTAAGTTATCAGTACCAGACCAGTAAGTGTTATCATTACAGATCATATAATCATCATCAGTCAATTTTGGTCCACTGCTGGCCTCATCCAATGACTTTCACCGGGAACGGTCGGCTTCCGATGATATTAATATATTTAAATTTTATGACCGAGGTATGTTACTTAGAAACGCATCGGACAGTCGAGGGTCGCAAATTTAAGTAAGCCATAAATTGACCACGGTATTGAAAAATTCATCAATTCCATATGGAATGAGGGTGGGGTGATTGTAATCACTATGAAATAATGCTAATGTGTACGTATACTTAATTATTTCGCTGACACACGCCTGCATATTCAATTTCGCATTAGCAAAATGTTAAGCGAATGTTTTTGCGTTTAGTTTGCATCTGCTCCGTTTAAATTAATAAAGGAAGGAAATTAAATATGGTGGATTGCTTTTTTCTAAATCATAACGTAATATAGGTAATTAATTACTATACTTAATCATATTACGGTGAAAAGTCCTTAATTTCGCCCTGTCTTCTACTCTCCTTCCTTCCTATTATGTTAGTATGTTATTGTAGTGAGGTTTAAATAAATGCATGTTGTTACATCATAAAATGTGGTGATCAATTCACCACTATTCAATAGTCAGGTCTTTGCTAAAACAAAGTATCTCCCATCAATAAACCATTGCAATATTTAAAATTGCAACGAAAAGTATTCGTACTCCCCTCAGACAAACATTTTTGTATCGAGGGTCGGCGACTATCAGTATCGGCGATCCGTCGAGTCCACGCTCCCGCCACGCACACGCCACGCACACGCGCCGCCACCAAGATCTCCATTAGATAAGTGACTCTCGCGACTTTGTCGTTTTGTTTTGACGGCTTCAACCGAGGGGCCGAAGGAGTGAGCGGAGGGAAACGGGCTTAAAATCGCCGCTGGCCGCTCGCCAAATGTGAACGGTCTGTTAAAAGTTTTAATTTGGCTTCGGAAATTCCAAGTTGAGAACTTTTATTTCTCTTTGATTGAGGTTTTAAGATGATAACTATAAATGCTGTTTGGAAGTTGGACGTTTTGAAGAATATTTTAAAGTGTATATCGGGACGTTGTGAACTTTTTTTTGTGTAGAAAAACAGCTTCTTCGGCAACTCTATGCACAATTTTAATAGTTGTCGAAAAGCTAAAAAAATATTGGATTTCGTTACAATGATATCGAACAGATCTTTATTCGATTCTCCATACCCCTCCTAGACGGATAAAAGCGTAAGGCTGTAGCAAAAATATGTTTATAATATACAAGGGTGATGTTACAGCGCTCGGCAAGTTTGTGAGTCGTAACGCTCTGTGTGTACGTGATTAGGAAGTTTATACATTATTTATGGCACAACAAAAGCTTATTGCCCGAAGCTCGGCCAAGTTTCAAGAACGTCACGCGTCATCGCTCACTCTTCTGGCGGGCGTTTCCATTGATTTAGGACTAGTATTGTGATTTTGTCGTAAGGGATAGAGAGAAACGGCTGTGTCTAGCAAGGGGAGGCACGATGAAGATAAAAAAATGGTATAAGTATTAATTTTTATTGTGTGTATCTTTGATAAAATACATTAGGATTAGTCGAAATACGCGCCTATGGCTGTAGGCGATAAAGTTTACACAGAAAACTGAAATTGTATGGATATGAAATTGCAAACTTAGACTTGCTACAACTACAAGCAATATAATTTAAGCGAACGGTACTATCTTCAGAACGTTAGTCTTTAGTTTTTCATTAAAAGTATAGAATGCAGCCTGAAAATGACAAGATAAAACTTGAATTCTATTCGAAAATGTGAGTACGAGCAATAACCACGACCCCACTCATCTCGAGTCCCTCAATTTGTTTGAAGTGCACACATAATTTTTCCATTGGTTGCCGTGAGTGAATGGAAACGCGATCTCACACAGTGGGGTGAATAAATTCTATACATCTTGCCAACGTACTTTTAACGGTTTCCTAAGTATTATTGCGTGTTTTTGTTATGAAAATGATGGTTATTAGCAATTTTCTATTGGCTCCCCGGTTCACGGATCAAAGGATGTTGTTCTCTTACGTCATTTGTTTATCGCAGCGAATACATTGGAACTCGGTGATAGTTCGAAAAAAGAACTTAGATGTTATCAGTTTCTTGCCCTTCATTAGCATGTTTTGCCCCTACAACCCTATCCTTGCATATGTCTTACTAACTCTGGTGATGCATAATGAATAACAAATAAATGTTTGAGTTTATATAATATTGCTTGGAAAAATTATTTTCAAAGCTAATTCTTCTAGAAGGCAGAAGTACATAACTGCACCCACCTTTCGCCAGGTATGTAATAATCCTACGTAATAGGGGCCGGGCACCGTACTGCTACTTAAAAATTCCTAATGAATTAAGCCATTAACACTACCCGACACAGGAATCGAACTCGGGCCCTTTACATGGCTAGATTACAAGGCAGTACTCTATGCAGATACAGTAAATAATTGAATGCAGATTGAAAAGAAATAGCTACTCGAATCATATCTCTTTACTCTCCTTTCATACAGACACTCCGGTGCTCCAATACGTTGGTACAATTTTCCTTAAACCTCTGACGATTGTCTCGTGAGATACGACGATACAGTCGTAAATAGTGTAGTTTGTGCGTCCCGGGGGCGCGTCGGGACGTGCTGTCGAACTATCCGAACAGGTCTTAGCGGTCTCATAAGGAAAACTGGGGAAATGTTATGAACTGACACTAGATTTAGGGTACTATATAGTTTTGCAGAAATCTGTAAATCATGAAGAAGGAGAGTTATTGTAGGAAGGTTACACTCTTTGTGAATAGGCAATAAAGAGGTATTGAGAAGGTTTGGGGCCGTATGGCATATTATGACTACTACTTCTGTCCATACTCCTGATTTTCAACGTAGTACTTTACACGGAGTTTAAGTATCTTATTGCACCATCACACCTTATTTCTTCTCGTTTTTATTACTAAGTATTTTTTACCGATGTTACTATTGTTAGATATCACTAGTAGAGGAAAAGAATAAAATCATTTGTCAAAGAGTTTGATCATTACAATGACTAACAGATCTCTCCCAAAAGTCTCTTTCTCCCTCACAATAAAATCAATGAAGTCCGTCTAACAACAGCACACTATTGACCCTCCCGGGACGAAACTGAATCCCCCATCCGTACGGATAGGTAATCGTAACCAGATGGCCGTGTCACCAATCAAATGTCACATATCTGTCAGCGAGGCACATACGTCCGGTCAAGTATTTATTTATTTACAGGCGCCGACGCGGCCCCAGTAAAACCGTAGTAAACAGTTTCGCGTGTCTGTTGTGCCGCGAACAACAGTACGTGCGTTTTTATGTCCCTGCTGTACAATCGGGTGCTGCGTAAGACGTATTTACTTTATGTTTCTAATAACACGGGCTGTCTAGACACAATAGTTCAATAGTTTATTTGTTATGAAAGCAAACAAGTCAAAGACATAAGCTTTGACGCCTGCAAGAACACTTTAACTTTGTCGCAGACACTAAGCGACTTTGGCACGGTTTGCTAAACATCGTCCACTGCACGTCCAAAAGATCTGCATAAGGTTTTACTTAAGTGTTCAGCACGCATAAGGCCAGCTGTTTGAACTGAGGATTTAACCCTTTCAAGTTTAGAAAAGGTCCGTGCTCAGCAGTGGAACGTATATGGCTTAGTATATATGAGTGTCTAACATTCGCAAAGACCAAAAATTTTGACACTTCTTAGATGTTCTATGTACTATATAAAATCGTTTCCAGAACACTGGTGCGGGTAAGTGTACCGTCACGGCATAACGCCAGGGTTGCATGCAGTAACCGTTCGGCTATTTTATTGGTACTACATTCGTAATATGCACACATACCAAAGAGCTTTTTCGCGACTGTGTCTGTTTTTTTTGTCGGCGAGTTTGACGCTTTACTTAGTTAGTAGGGGAAAAGGAGGTAATTTGTCTCCAAAAAATTCTGTATAGACTCCTAGCTATAAACAAGTTCGGAATAAACGTTCTTCCGACAAAGTTTTCGTTACGTTTACTCGATAAAAGCTAAGCTGCAAATCCATTTTTTTCCATAATGTAAAAAACGAGCGAAGCAGCCATTAAATCATGTACGTTTACGTGCTTTATCCATTTCTCTATGTAAATGTGTTTTTTCCCCGTTGAGGCGCCGCCGCCTGTTTCGCGGTGGCTGTTTATAAATTAACGCATTATAATATGTTAATGGGGGCGTATTGAATAAATGAATGGTTTATTCGCCATCTCAGAGGTCGTCGGTTCGACACCACGCCGCGTTGAATTGAACGCGCGAGTTTGCTTAATGAGTTTTGTTCGATTCCCATTTCGAGTTTGATGATTATGTTTACGTCGTTTTGGGTGTCTAACAGCGGTCTTGGGCGGTTTTTCCTGCTTGTATGATAGGATTGTAAAACTTTGTAATTTTCTTAATCATAATGGAAAACTTGGGTTTAGGAACTAGGCAGAGGACCAGACAGAGATTGAAAAGTTTGTATTATGTGGCTCCGACATAAAGGTTATTCTCATCTACTGCATCTAACCCATGTTAAAAAGATAGTACTGGTCATATGATGTTACTATGATTTTGGCTCAGTTCAGAGGCTGCGTTTTGTTTATATGTATATTGTATAGACTAAACTTTGATAACACGTTTCAAACCCGTTGTTTCAAGTTAAACGATTCAAAACAAAGCCAAAAAAATTGCTTAATCACTATCTTTCAGACACATAGAGGCCCCCAAACGGCCATCGCCAATAAACAAAAAGACAAACACTCGTGTCTGTATTCCGGCGCACTTGACGCCTCGAGTGTCGTCACGCGCGACTGTGGCCCATTGTCTGGATCACGGCGCTATCTGCCATGGCGTACTACAATCGAGGGCCGGTCGAGTGCCTCTCTGTCCCGCCTGGAGGGACAACTATCTTTATGTTACAATGCGTTAATTACACAATATGACACCTATTTGCATACAAGACATTTTGTAGGGAGATTTTTAGTAGATGCTTTTGATTTAGGGTATCGATTTGATTTGATACGACACCTTGTAGGATACTTCTCGTTGGAGTAAAGAAGATTTTATTTGTAATGTTGTTTGTTATGGACGTAGCCTACTCCTCAATTGCACACAGTTTTTGTGAAAAGTATGATTGATTTGGTTTTAATATTTTGAAAAAATATATAATTGATTCCAATGGGCGAGTCGTCATATAATCAAAACTCAATAATTTTGTTGCCAATTTCGAAGTAATGCGTTATTATTGCAGGTAGAAGAATTTTATTGAATTTAAAAAATCAATAATTCCTATAATTTCTAGCACACTTTTCTAATCTAATATCCCGCCTTTCCGCTCGACGACCCAAAACATAATGCAACATCCGAGACCCTCGGGGCGGGTCGGAATTGTCATAATTGTGGGTTAAAGCGCGTTAATTGACACAATTACAGTAATACGCACACAATTAAATAGTTTATTATGAATAGGGCAACATGCCACCAGCATTATCTCAAATTACACCTTGTACTGGACTTTTCTAACTTGTCATTATGTGTCGGAAACTTGTTGACGGATCGCCGTACTCTAATAACATGTCCACGCGAATACACGTCTTATTACGACATAATAGGAGTTATATTGAAAAAGGGCTTACTCCGCTGCACTTTTTCCGAACAAGAAATTAATTTCAAAACCATATATTGCTTTGCTGTTACAAAAAATGTCTACAAACGATTTTACACTTTAATTGCTTACATAAAAAGTTCAAATTCGATTTGTAAGACAGTGTTAATAATTTTGTTCGTGCAGCGGGTCAATTACCTAAGGGCACGTGCACACACAATACTTAAAAAATAAATATATTTGAATTGCGTCTACGTGTGTACTCTTAGCGGACGGACGGACGTAATAATCGGGGTTAGGCACGGTTCATTATATGGCCGTTGGGTGGCCGCTGTTTGTTCAAATTGAATTTTATTCCATAGAAAAAAGTTAACATCGCTGCGTAATTAGTTAAGTTTCGCGTTATCACGGCATTAATGAAAATACGCCATTGTAATTGAAAAAGTTGTGACGAAGCGACTGCGGCATTCGGATCGGGAGGGCGTTGAACTCTGTCGCTGGGCGGAAGGGCCCGGATTATCAGCTGTTATTAACGCTTAATGCTCGCCGCATCATTTTATTGGTGTTGGTGTAATGTTGCATTCCTGGAGTGTCTTTACAACTGGCCGCCGTTGGCAGAAAAACGCTGTAAATGGAGCAGTTTTAATGTGTAAACACATGTTACAGTTACACGCATAATTCACACGTATAAATATACGACAGTTGTTGGTGTCACAAGCACTCATACCTGAAGCCAATGCTTACTAGTTACTACTCATCGTATTCAGGACGTTCACAGCTTGTCATAGGAGTTTCCTAAGTGCACAAATAAAACACATATTTTCATATCATTTTTCGTGCTACTATTGCGAAATTACTAAAGAAAAATTCAATAAAAATGTAAAAACTAAGAGTAAATCCTACTACCTTTTGATCGCTCGCCTGAAACCTACGCCACTGGATCGACGAAACAGAATGTTAATTGATTCCAATGTTGCAGTATTAAACTGTTATTAAATAATATTCCGTAAAATGGAAAATAAAACACGTTGATTCAATGATTTCATAATTTAATATACCATTCTGTTCGGAAGGCAGTCATCAATATACACAAACGGGCAAGAAAGTAAGTTCATTTAATTAATATCACACGCCGAACAATCTACACCGTCCCATAAAAAAAATGTTTAATACGTGACGCGCTAAAATCCAGCCCGAAATGCGTCGTTTCTTGCGCACCTAAATGTCTGGCTGTAATCTGTTGGTTTCCGTTAGTCATCCCGGCGGGCCTAACCTAGGTGTAGATTGACGAGGGTTAACAAATGTCCGTTAGATTAATGAATAGCTGTGAGTGATGCGCGCACCGACCGACTTTTATTTGCTCACTCTGTTTTATTCACACTTGCTATACCTATATATTATATTGTATATTAAGTGGTATATGTAGGTAATATTCGTATCAATGTTCAACACAGATTTTCTTTTACTTTAATGATATAATACATATATAAAATCAGTAGTGATAGCCTCGAAGTATAGGCGCGTATTCGGGAATCTCGTGGGACGCGGGGCTTAAACTCCAGACAAACATCTCTGATTTGTCTAAGTTATGTGTGAATTCTAATTATAACGTATTTTTACGGTAAATAAAATCATTGTGCGAAAATATGTACACCTTTAAGTTCTTAAGAATTTCTTAGATGTATATTTCCCCGAATCTCACAAAATGTATAAAGTACCAACGGCAGGTGTGGTGTCCTCTGATTAATCGATGTAACAATTCACTTGAGATAAGTCGTTTGCAACCTTTAGACAATGATAAAACCCTTAAGATATGACGCATTCATTTGTTTGAGTACTCTAACACCTGTCTCACCTTAGTAGGATGCATTTAAATAATTAAGTTTAAGCAGCTTTGTTATTAAAATCTCAGGAGTCAGGACGTTTATTGATGTTTTGGGGAGCCTTTTTACATCTGACAAGACTCGCTAAAAAATTGTTTAAACCAACTATACCAACTTACTCATAGACTAACCATACCAACTAAAAAAACGGAATTTTAGGTAGAAGTTCTATTTGGTATTTTTCTTGAAGTTTTTTTAAGATCTGCTTGTTGGAAACTCTCATCTCCCAATCCATGACAGGCTAATAAAGAAGTAGTCGTCTTAAATTAAATACATCCTAATGGTAAAGTCGAACCGGTTATAACACCGTAATCGATCATGGCGCTAATTACTGAGTCCATTGCCTTTTACGAATGTTTGTAATGTCAAAGTAAGCAAGCAATGGCTTTGTATGCAGCTGGAGATGTAACGTGCACAACTCGAAGCAGTATATTACACAAACACCGGGATATATTACAAATAATGCGGCAATTAAACATTCAACCCGGCAATTAATTTACTTTCAATAAAAACGCTTAAAACTATTGCACCTGCTTCTTCTAACCTAATTTTCACTGCAAGAGCAAAAAACTCCCGAGTCGCATTAAAAGTCCTCGAGTAAGGGATATTAACAAATGTTTAAGGGCTCATTAGCGGAGGGGGTTGGCGGGATGAATTTATGATCGGTATCTAGACACCTGTCCCTTCGACGTGTAAGGGAATGACGGGGAATTATTAAACCGTAAGGTGTGGCGTTTTTTAGTGGAAACCTAATTAGTGTGTCTGCTTTTTTGTTGCGCTGATGCGTGTTGTTCACTTGATGGAATGGTAATGCGAAACAGGGTGTTATTTTTATATTATGCTGTACTTTGATGTAATGTTTGTTTGAATATGTATGTAATATTCAAATTGATGACTGAATTATCATTCGTTTCTTGCTTGTACTTTTTTCTTCGGCGTTACGCGAGATTATCTTCATCCGTGATTTGTTACCTTTTATTTCCTCTTTAGAATAGAACCTATACGTGATTTAAAATTATAATTTAAAAAACAGTGCTTATTATGGAATGAGTTGTCGGATTTACAAGGGATATTAATGTCTATTTGCTTCAAAGGAAGTAAGCTACGCTTAAGAAAATAGAAAATGCAAATTGGTCAGTGATATTTACCATCATAATGTTTGCATCTACATAGTTATGGGGATATAAATAACACATATAAAACATGCATATGTAAATAAAATGAAAAAAATAACTGAATGTAATGCGCACATACGCACGCAATGTTGTTTACCACACAAACCGATTGCATATGCAATATTTTTCGATTAATTGCAATTAAGCGTACACGAAGCTTAAACAAACATCCAGTCGGGTCAATCCGAACAATAAAATCTCTCAAATGATCGGTTAATAAAGACGAAATTAATTCAACCCCTATAACGTCGGGAACTACGAATAATGACCCGTTCGGAAATCGGACACCGATCAATCATTCAATTGAATACGCTGGCACAATAACCGGCCGTCTGGGAAGAAAGAAAACAATAAACGGCCACGCAATAAGGAAGCGACAGGTGATAACAATTACCGATAGATACGAGCCGTCGAACCTCCAGGCGCGCCGGCGCTCGCACCTTGAAAAACATCTGCTGTCATTAAAAAGGCCAGTGTCGTAAACGCTATGGGAGACAATGTTGAGCTGAAGACAATTCGGTTAAATTGAATGTCGCCGCCCGCAGTTTTCGATTCATAAATCCGTGTTTCACTTATTGTTCTGCGCGTGGTCCGCCCTTTTGTTCTGGAAGGTCGGTGAAATGGTCTTCCCGGTAAGAGGATACCTATTGTTGGCAGCGTTGGATTTTATTGTTTACCTTGAGGGTGGTGCTCGGCACAAAGGCGTGGTGTCAGTTTTTTGTCGCGATTGTCTCGTCGAGTGTTCGTTTTGTATGATAAATGCAACTCGACGTATAAATTAGAATGCATCACAATACTTTTGTGACAATGCTGATGTGGCAATAGTTGTGTTTTTCACGCTAGCTGTTTTTATTTGGGTTATTAAATTTTTGTTACTTGTTTTGTTTTGGTCTGTGTACACTTGAATACGTGAAATATATTTTTTTGATTGTAATGGTAATTAATATTAAAATAGAAGAAATGAAGAGATTGCGCTATTTATACATTACTTCTTTCGCTACTGAACAAGGTGTTGAACTGAATAAACAAAATTCGATGGATTTTTATTTCGACCTACCTGTTTACGAAATATATTTAGTGGTTGTATGAATAGCCATATCTTCAGTATATTCTTTGCAATTCCAAAAGGCTATTATAAAATTCATATCCTTATAAGCAGGAATGTTAAGATATTAATATGCAAGTGTAGGGTTCGCATAAGGTGCTGCGACATCCGTGGCAGTTTCCATCGCTAAGATATGCTTATTTCTTTGTCGCACTTCCCTTAGTTGTATGAGCATTCGAGTATTCGTTTGTTGTTATAAAATATTTAAAGAATCCGAATAAAAACAATGAATTTATTTATTGTAAGAGCGGCGCCTTTTCTAAATTACAGTAAGGGATGGAAATTAATACTGGATTGAATCTTCTGCGTAGTTTACATTGATCGTTCTTGCAATAGGTAATAATAATATTACAATACTGTCCTATTCAAATCCCAAGTTTAGATACAACTTCTGAATGAGATCAATAAAATCTTAAGCTTTAAGCTTATTGTTGATACAGATTTTTGTTTCTTGTAGATTGCATTACGAAAATAATTAAAGAGCAACGGTACGAATCAGAATTTTGAAACAAAAGAGTTGTCATCATCAGGCGATATACGTCTCACTGTTGGTCACGGACCTCTTCTACAAGTGAGAGGGTTTAGGACAGTCTACTACGCTGGCCGGGTGCGGGTTGACTAGTTAACTTTTACGTGTACAGGTTTCATCATAATGTTTTGCTTTACCGTTAATTTTAGTGCTGATTCATCGTTAATAGACACATATCTTCGAAAAATCCAGAGTCCAGGGGCTGAATTCTGCAACCACCGATTTTCTTAACCGACCGCCTAAACTCAACGCCATTACTGTTTAAAGAGTCAATTTAATTTATTTTTAATCGCTCTTAACGACAGTCAGTATCACACAGCCTTGGAACACTTACGTGAACATGACAAAAGAAATCCTTGGCGACTATAAATTTTCCTTATATTGTTAACTGTTGCCATGGCGAAAATGCTGACGGCGTTTTACGTCAAGCACACACACGATACCCGTAACCAACTGCGTCAACAAGTTTCAATAATTCGAATGAGACAATTTGTGTATTTATTTTCACGTTTTCCCTTAAATATTATAAGGCAGATATGGAGCGAAATGTCTTACATGCTTGGAGTGACCTATTATACTATCTACATAATACCGGCAAAAGTAGGTATCCTCAAAGCCACATTTCATTGAGATTCTTAGCCAATTCGGAATACGTTTTCATTTTACTATTAATATAAATCTAATTGATTTAAAAAAATGGTTTTATCTGTAATAATATGTAGGTACAGCCCTGGCATTTAAAACTGGCATTGTTATGTCCAAGCCGGTAATAAAGGGATTTTTTTGATGCAACGATGCACCGACGGCGCTTTGTTTACAGTTTTGTATAGTGATACAGCGCGAAGCTTAGGGTTGCGATCGCCTACGCAATTATCAGCTCCGAGTATTTTTGAATGGGTATGAAAAAAAATATGTTGAAACGTTTTTAAGTAGGCGCCAAAAAGCCGCCGTTCTCGGAACGGGGAATGAATGAAAAAAGCCACAGACGAAAGCTTGCGCCTCACCGACAAACGGTTTCACGTGCCGCTGCGCCCAAATTGTGTGCTCACAGACGATAACAAAAATGAGACCCGAGGCTGTGCTTTTTTTGCGCCGCGCCTTATCTGCCTCGCCGTGATCGATTTCGGAGATTCGACGAGTGCAGGACTAATTTCGTGAGCCAGTTTTGTTCCCTTGCGGTGTGGGATTGTGAGTTAATAAACGGTAATCAGCGGCTCGCGGCACCACGCCACCAATGCGAGAGTAAATGATGGTTGTGCATAAGGAATTGCAGAGCAAGTTGCGTTTTAATTGGCTTTATAACTTTATCAGAGTTTTTCGGTGGTAATATGACAGTCATTGTTGAATGCGTACCTGCTTATGTTAAATCCTAAGAGTTTTGTAACTGAGTGCCGTTTGTGTGCCAGGCTATGCGTTCCCTTATATCAAACAATTTACCTACCTATTTTAGTTAAAATTAAATATGCATCACCTTGATATAAGGTTTTTTATATATATTAACGTGTAGTTGTTGTGTATCAATCGCGAAGTAATTGTGTCCGATTATCTATCACTATTGTGTCTGTACTATAAATAGCCGAGTGTTTTGCTTAACTCAGCTGCAATAATGGGTATTTAAAAAACGATGATCCTACTACTACTTACTACAGACCATAAATAGGACAGCATTGAAATATTATTAAAACTATATATACGCACATAACAGGCGCATAAGTCATTAACAAGTTATAAAAACTGGTGAATATGTATGAAGTTGCGTACACTTTAGAGTAAATATTGGTGTGCGGTTGGCAGCCCGCATTGGGACGGCATAATGCCCTATTGCTCAATGAGTCAATGTGCAGGGAACCCTGTGGCCTGCAGTAAGGCGTGCATGGGTTGATGCCGCACCACTGGCTCACGATTAAACCCGTGCACCGCCTCAACAGCCTGTATGAACTTGTCGCACGGTCAATTAATCAACATGAAAAACGCGAAACGTAATTAACGCCGCCAAGTTTTGGACGTATTCTCGAATCGGAACATTGATGGGGAAATAATTGTCGGGCGGTGCATTTTGGCAAGTTATGGTGTGCAACATCATTTGTACGAGTCAATCTGAACGCCTGAAGGGCCCAGTAATTAGGGTTACGTCATCACTGACAGAATAATTCACAAAACAACTGCTTATTGAAGTTTTATAATCGCGATAATCATTGTATGAAATTTTTGCACGTGCATTTTGATTTCTTCATCTGCGTCCGTTTTCTGACCCGTTTTGGCGATCATTAGTGACAGTTTTTTTTATTTAATTCTTGCGAACAGTTCGGATAATGGTTGCTGAATTCCTTCAAATTTTGGGGACTTTGGATTATCTAAATGAAATCTAATTAACTGTAACAATGTTTCATATTGAATGCAATTTTTACATATTTTTTTTTCTCGCAGTCAGGTTTTTTTTTGTTTATGTATAGAGTAATAAAAACTAAACGTTTACGTTCTTAGTCCACATAGATTTTCTATTTTACATACATATATACAAAGCAGGGTTCTTGAACTCTTCGTAGAAAATACAGACGAAATCTCAATCTGCTAAAGGCATCTGGTAATTGAATGAATTGAGCCGAAGGTAGGGGCTCAAGGAGCGAACGGTCTGGTGGAGAATCCTATCTCTAGTAGATTTAAATTGAATTACAAAATAGTTCGAAAACGTTTACGTTTAAATGACGTCAAATAGAAGTAACCTCTTAAATTATAACTTATAATAATTTAGTAGCGGTCGCATATTTGCCAAAAAATCTATTACAATAAAAATAAACAAACATTTCATCGATTAAAGACAATGCCGGCTCATCTATCTAAAATCCATTACACCATTAGCCCGGTTCGACAATTAGGTAACCCGACGCGTCGATTTTAAACTGCACACTGTCAGATTAAAAGTTAGAGTTACAATGGCGATCATTAAACGCAGTTGTGTTAATGTCTCGGGCGTCTCCCTTGTAATCAGAGCCTTTCACTTTCCAAACGCGATCCCAACCCTCCGGCCGGCTATCGATTGTATTACATTGCTATTTTAATATTCCCCCATTTTTTTAACCCTCCCGGATATTTTGTTACGGGGAAAAAATTAAAAGCAATATTCCACAGCTATTAAGGTGGCGTTCCTCTTTTTTTTTAGCGCGCTCATGGAACAACGGGGGTGATTAGCAACCCTTCGGCAGAATTCGCTTTGACTACGGCTATTGCTTCTTGGAATTTCCGATGCGGTGTTTTGATGGCTTCCAATTTTTGCTGCTTCAGAGCTATTGTTGTGTTGTTTCCGAGTGTGTATTGTTTTCGGTTGCTCTATTGATGAGTTTGTTGCTTTATTCGCTTGCGCTGTACTTGAATCTTTTTGTTTGGGCTCGTAATTATGGCTAACTTACAGGTAACGGGATGTTTTAGAGATCGTTTTTAATTTGCCATAACGATTTATGCTTTCATCTTCTAACAATTCTGAGGATCTTTTCTTCAAGATCTTGTAGTGATTGGATCTTGTACGTATTTATGGCTGATAATTAGCAATCTCGACCAGGCGTCTTGCAGTCTGCTTGTCCATGCCACAAGACTCGCTCGTCCAGTCCGCCCACGAGAAGCACAGAACTCCTTCGTGACCTTCGCGTGCTACGACAACTCATCTAAATTGTCATGTTGTGACCTGCAGGTCGGCCGTTCACCGTCTGAACGCTCGTTAGCCTGTGTCAAGGCAATGGTCCTTTTAATTAACTAATTCACCAAATCACTCCCAGATTAGAATCCCCGGAGGTCCCGGCAACCGACTTTTGATTCATACGACCCGCCTCGGTCAAGTTTAAAAGGCCACGGGCCTCCTGTTGTTAATAAGTCGTGCGTGCTTGTGTTTATTTATAGTTGCAGTTTTGTATGTGAATTCATTTGAGACGTTATCAGGATGTGTGTAATTAAACATGAATTAAGTGAAGTTAACAGGGTTGAAATCGGATGCGACGTTGTTTTAAAAATGATTAAAGGTTGGAACACGGTTAGTAATACGATAATATTTCTTGGTAATGTAACTTGAAAGATTAAGATTTCATGGAACCTTTTCAGGTAAAATCGGAATGAATTTTATCAACATCTTAAGTAGTGCTTAATTGATTACAATTAAATAATGTTGTATTAATTTGTTTTAAGTCATTTGCTTGTTTGATAAAAGCTTGGATCTTTTACACAAATTCAGCTTTGGCGGTTTCCTTATGTGTAAGTTACCCTATTTTCAAAATGGTTGTACATGCCTTGCACTAATGACTCTGTGGTAGGATATCGTCATGATGTATTAATGAAATTTCACAGCAGTTAAATTTTCAAGAAATCATCAAGACCAAATAAAGATAATACAAATATAACTTCCAAATTTAACGATTCATTTATTCCTCATCCGATCACCGAAATAGTGGCAATGATTTACGAGACACCAGGCGTCGTCCACATTTCAATCGTTTAACATAATACCCGGGTGTACGAGCATGTTGGGCGCGTAACATTGTGCTCGCCGTCCGTCACTGTGTCAGTTCACTCGGGGTAGGGTGGCGGCCGGACAGAAATATCTTGCGATTTAATATCGGACCATTTCACACCGACGCGTGTTGCATTTCCTGATAACTTGTGTATTGGTTCTAACAGAGCGTAGAAGTAGAAGTTTTTGGGGGAAGCAGTGAACGTTTTTGGATGATGATGATAACGATGACGATGATGATGATGATGGCGGTGATGGTGATGATGTTGTCAATGACGATCACGATGATGATGGCGGTGATGGTGATATTGTAGTTGTATATAATTTCGGGCTAATTTTAGGCTCTTAAGGCGTCATCATTTCATTATCATTAGCACTTGATAGGAAAAGTAATGCGGTCCAAATGATTAGTAGTCCTTGGATACAATTTTTGCGACTATTCCTCGTAAATCGATGTTATTATACCTATTAGTTAGTAGTGATCCACCTAGTGACCTCACTACTATTTTGTGCTACTTTAGTGGCTGCAATTTGCTTAAGAATCCTCTTTCCTTTCTAAACCATCACCTTACATCCTTATTTTAATAAATTATATTTTTCCTACAGTTGGCCTTTGTTCTTTTCAGAAATAATATCCTAAATAACATTTAAAATTGAATTTACCGTCAAGCGAACCACTTTATACGGTTGTTCTAAATTATTATTCAATTTGTCAGTTGTGTAAATACTACATTTTCAATATCTCAAATTTGCTTGGGCGTGTTTATTTTTGGCCTTGTTGTTCTAACGTGCCCTCGGGAATGCCGAACAATTTTCATTAAATTAGTAATTCCTTTGTGTCATCTTTTGGATATTTTATTTATAGTTAATCATAAATGAGTTTATTAGAAATAAATGATCTCTAATTACTTTTGTTGGCAAGGAATATTTCTTATATCTTAATACATATTTATTAGCTGAATGTAGCCTAGCACAGGAGTTTCTAAGCTTTAGTCACAGCTCTGCTGATAATGAAGTCCCAGTACCTACCTTGTATTTCTTAGATATCTAAAGTCCACATCCTCTTTAGAATAAGGCTAAATTCTGAGGATAATGATGCCCCTACTTATTGCAGTAAGGTATTTTTTGTCCATACGGTGTGACATACGACCGCTGTGAACGTCGGTGTCTATGTTCGTTTAGACTTTTTGCCCCGGCGCGATGTCTAAATCGGGCTGGCTCGTTCCCGCTCTAATTCCGTCACCGTGCCATCCTCGAGCTATGCGGTGGACTTCCTATTGCGTAACGTTGAAGACAATTGGTTGCGTCACGGGCGCTGCGGTGAACAAACTTGGGCGCGTGCTGAACTGTTGTGGATGTTGTTTAAAGTGTCCAATCGTTTGTTTGCTCGTTTGTTTGGCTTTGGGATTATCTGTGATGGAAAACTTTAGGTCTCAATGTTCTATGTTGTGTTGTGAAATTCTAAATATGTAACGTATAATGAGAGTGGCTTGATTATTCGTTGATCATTTTTGAAATTTATTAGCTGTGAATGGTGACACATTTTTTACGTCAATATAGTCTCCGCTATTGATCTGTACCTAAAATATTATGAGATTGGTATTATGATATGATCTACTTATGGCTTGGCCAACAGTTTCACTACTACGAGAAATTCGCTAAGGCAATCGTTATGATCTCAATTTTGAAAATTAAATTATGCTACCTTTATGATCAGACTCCTAAATTCTACACAAGAAAGATGTATTTTCTGAACAAGAAGACAGAGGTGAAATTTTTCACTTGACCAAACAAACATACCAACAAACAACTGACGACAGAGAGAAATCGTCTCTGAAAGCCGGCAAACAAAAGCGCCAATAGAAAGCACCGGGCATTACTCACAGTCAGATATCATTATTGATAAACGCATCGCGAGGATGTAGGTCTGTTTATCATCGCTCTGACACCTCTTTTAGCAGCACAGATTGATGATAAGATCCGTACGCGATCGGACGATAAGGGCAGAATGACCCGACGCCGTTTCCCGTCACACAGACATCTTACGTCGAATACAAATTAAATGTTACGCCCGTGTGATATAATGATGTTTAGCTAAATGCATATAAATTAATTTTTTGTTCTTTGGGAGTAGGGACCAACGTACTGGATACTACGGAAGGCGGTTGTACCATCATTTCCTCAGTAGTTGTTCTTCAACATTTCTTTGCGGAATTACTTTAGTACCTCTTTTGGATAAGTCTGGTTAGTCAAAATGAGATTTTGGTCAATTTCCTGTATCAAATACAATATCAATTGTATTTGTAATTCATAAAATGTCATATTCTCTCGGTCAAGCATCATCGCTTTTAGCTTCCATGTGTTTGTCCTTCATGCAGATGAGGAGTAACTTCACCTCACCCTAGTAGCGAACGAGTGTCTGCTATAGTAGTTACCATTAGACTCAATTATTCCCGTACATTCCAAATCAGACGCACATCCCGGAACACGCGTTACCGTTGTAGATTTTCCAGCTTGTCGCTTTCCAAGCGGATACAAATAATCCACGGCCAGCTGATGCGGTTAATACGCAATAAAAATGTAAGAAATGCCGTGGATGGTCAATAAAACGCGACGCAATGACCATTAACGCGCCCACTTCTTAGTATCACGCACTTATACGGTGTTAAAAAAAACCTGGCTAGCATCCCCGGCACGTGCGTCCGCGGGAAGTGCCTAGTGACCGTGAACGAGCGGGTTCGCTTCTCAGGTCGACACCCTTTAGATTATAATTAGAGTGTTTTTTATTTTCCGCCGCCTCATTGTTCGCGACTATGTGTGGAAGTTAATTAAGATTTTTATTTTGTAATTTATTGCGCACGCGGCACGCCTTACCTGTGCCACGGTGATAGCGGGCCGCGGACGCTAATTGTTTGTTGGTGTTTGACAACGTCAAAGGCAACAATTGGGCTTGTAAGCTTCGGGTTATTTCTTGGTTCACTCTATTAAGTAAAGCTTTGTTAATTGTGTCGGCAGTGGGTCACGTTCCTAGATAAACTTCCTTTTTTTCAAAGTACACTGATAACTGCACATAAGTGCGACAGTTCGGTCACATATCCGTGCCACTATACAAAAAAAGCATATTTGTGCCATTTAAACAACCGTGTTAATTATAGGAATTATAAAGAATAACTCTATAATTTAAACATTTGTGAAGGCAGTAATAAAGAAATGCTTAACGATGATTGTTATGAATAAGTTATGAGAAGTTCTCTCCCATCGACAGTAGCTTACCCCCAGGGCGTTTGTAAACCGTGACCGAGTAGACGAGCGAACGCCCGAGGCGCCTCAGCTACTACCACTTCATGCTAATGTGTTTGTTTATTCTATTTTATTTGATAAACAAATTCTCTTAGAGCTGTGTTCTTCGGTTGTAATGATTCGATTTGTTAGTGACGGCTTTCGTGAATATAACGTCGGTAGGAAGGTGGAGGCTACTGTTAAGGGTCCCAGCATAGACTTTTGTGATTTCTCATTTAGACATACTTTCAGGTTGTAAATAAATATTTGTAGCTTCAATAAACATTTGTCCAGTGCAGTGGTCGAAACCGCAACCTCTAATTCTACAAGCTGACTTGCAACTCACTGTATCATCGAGGCCCTCATAGCAATTCCAACTAACGTGTACGTAATACCGCGTAAAACAACAGATATGTTAATTGCAGTATCTATTCTAGAGCGGCAGCCATGTTGGCAGGCGCACGCGCCGCCGCCCGCGCCGCAGTTAAGCGCCCTTCCGACTCTTCATTAGCGCGCAGACGCGTTTTTATCCAGTCTCGCGTCCGACAAACGGTCCGCCCGTAACGTGCTCTAATGTATGCACATAATGCATTCTAGTTATGGTCGCGATGCTCTGTGCACTTAGGGGATGTACATTGTACACGCAATATGTTCTGGTGTTACTTATGATCGTCTTTAAGACCCTTTGGCTTGTAGTGATGCATTAGCGTGTGTGATCTAGGTCTCGGGTTTGATTCTTGTCTTCAAAGATAATAAGGATACCGGAGTTAGGGGGTGGTTACATGCATCCAGTGTAGCTGATAACGATTTTACTCTTAGCGCTACAAAATGACTACCCCTTTAATACATTAGGTACGTGAGCGTCCCGCGTAAATGAATTGACTTCATTAAAACTATCCAGTCTTGCGACTGTCGCGAAGTAAGTTCCTTGGACAGCATACTCGATCGTCATTTGTCATTTGAATTAAATGAAAATACAACACACGCTTCTTCCATAGAATCGAGGCCGACGTAAGATGGCAACGTACAGTTCAAACATTGTCGGTTTGCTCTTTCGTCAATACATTAGCAGGAACTCCTTCCAAATTAATGTGGGCCATGTGAATACATTTCACGGTCCGTCATGAGCGCACCTGAAATAACTATTGTGCGAATATATTACGAATCAATGGTTCAGTATCACTGGACATATTAGGATACAAGACTTACCGACATAGGCCTCTTCTATGGCACGCCACTGGGCTCGATCTTAGGCACTCCTCATCCGACAGCACCCAGCCACCTTGCAGATATCGTTATCCCACTAAGCCAGTATAAATAACAATTAAAAGATAGACATGCAGTCCTAAATTGTAGCGATCAAACGGAACCCCTAAAACTGCCGTTGATGTTTGTTCAGATGCACCGGTAGTCACTTCGATAAAATTTTTTGGACAATTAATTATTTAAATACAATTAATTTTAACGTGGAACTTTCTCGCATGTATTGTAATTAGCGACAAGCGCCGCACTACCGTTTAATTAGCGTGTTGTTTGCCGTGTGTCTGGTGTGCGAAATCGTCAATTAAATATATACAAAGTTATATAACTAAAATATGTCAATTCTACTGAATTGTCCCCTCAGCAACATTCGTAGCCTTGGGGACGCACAATTACTGGAGAATTCAACGTGGCGACAGTGCATTTGGGACACGTGGCAACATATTTCGGACTCTACATTTTAACGTACATAAAACATGCTTAAATATTTGATTAATCTGTAGATACACGTGGCGTCGACGTAATGCCTCTCTGTAGCAAAATTATTAATAACAGAATTAACTCAGTGAATTGTGAGCGTTGATAAATTTGCGCGAGTTATATCGGAAGAGGAACTTATGTATGTAGAATAATTGTAAATTGAAGATAGCTACTGGGCTAGCGATAGGCTGCGTTCAATAGGTCGCATAGTCAGGCAAAAAGAAGAATTAAGTGTATTTTGAGTTAATTAAGGTACCTCTAATAATATGGTAACTGAAAAGAGAGTGTAGTTTAAATGTGTTTCGCTACAAAGACCATAACAAGTTAAAGCAAAGTTTAAAAATTTGTTTATTAGACAAAGATTGAGTGCAATCCCGTTTTTAAATGCGTCGAGTGTCAAATGTACATAAATGCACAAGTGCGAAAGACGCGAAAGTAATAGGTTTACGTCTCGCATTAGCCGGAATGAGCTATGAAGGAACGAGAAATGGCAGAGTGACAGCGCAGTGTTACCGCTCCGTGTGAGTGGTGTGTAATTGTATGGCCCCGGGGCCGGCAGTAAAACTCATGCCTACCCTCGGCCTAATGCGAATTACCGACGCAAATAGTATATTAAGTCGGATTTTTACGATTCCCTCCGCAAGCGTATGTGTTAATGTTAGTTTTTATTGGCCCTTGTATCCGGTTTTTAAGGACTGGCAGTTTTTCTGTGACGTACGCTTGCTTTATCACGTTGCATTTATGTATGTGACTAGCTCTTGCCCGTTTTGCATGTTTTAATGCAAATTTCGTTGTTTATAAAACGAGTAGCTTTTAAATATTTCTAGCATCAATTCGAAAATCTTCAACAAAATTCACCAAAATTGTTCGTGTTTTAGTGTAGAATGCTTAATAATTAGCCTAAATTGTGTAGGATATTTTATTATTGTAATCGATAGGATTGCCATGATATTGCCAGAGCCTCTAGGTTCCATTCCTGCATCGTGACATAATTCTGTTTACAAAACATGGTGTACGTTGATTCGAACCCATGTCACTCCAAAGTAGTTTTGAAAATACAATCGTATGAGAGGTGTTTAAAATGATTCGATAATAACAATGATGCATCATAATTATGACATTAACAAAGGTAATCTGTTCTGAGGCATCTTTACGGCAAAAATAAACCTGTCGGTCATGTACAACCTCCAAACTTTTGCAATGTATGATTATGACTGAATGAGATAATGATCGAAATGTGCTTGGTTTTATTCTGGTTGTTTTGCTCGTCTGTCAGACTTCCCTCGCCGAATTTCTTCTTGTTAAATCTACAGTATCTTTCATTAGTAGAGCATTAGTTCATATTAAGCATTAAGTATACAGAGAAGAGATCTTTTTCAATAAGTCATTAAAATTATACTTATGAGCCTTAAAAAAATAAATAATCAATATCATCATCAGCCATCAGCACGTTGATACACTATATCTCCGAAAGAGAGAAATTTATCGTTTAGTTATTTATTAAACGATTCTGATATTTTAGGCATAGTCAACACGTTCAAGGTTTAAATTTTAAAGCAATAATAAATGTTCTATTTTTTTTTGACAAAGCTTACTGGAAATCTCATTCGTGCGCCCGAATACCGACATGGAAAACTGTAGAAACTTGTCGAATGTCCGCCCTTATAAATGCAATTTATTCGCGGTCGAATTTATTTTGTATCTTTATAATTAAGCTTGAATGAACTGGCTGAGTGGTTTATTTGGAATGGAACTTAAATGAATGGACGTAGTTAAGTAATGTATACTGCAAGTCAATCAATTACTTGCCAATTATTGATGACCCAATTAGCGTAGCCGCAATCTTTGAAAGGTCGTATCTCGTGTTTCCATTTAAGGCAAATATTTAAGCACGCAAATTGTCGATTCGGTGTTTTTACTTATGCACTATGCGGTTGGTACTAGGTACATAATAGCATATAAGCGTTACACGTCAGTAGTTATTACACTAGACATTATTCTAGTTTATAAATGTTTATAGTAGTAGTTTTACCTCTACATTACACACGGGCTAGGCCTCAGTCCATTATCACTAGCGCAAATAAGAATGTAAATTCAATTTAATCTTATAAAATATCTTCTATATGTTATACAATCAGTCAGGATTAGGGATGTTCCGGATATGATATTTCGGATCCGGATACGGATACGGATATGGGAATAAAATTATATCGGTTTCGGATTCGGTTACGGATATGTAATTATTTCGGATTATCCGATAGTTTCGGATAATTTCGGTTACGGATATTAGATTGAAGTAAATTATAAACACAAATACCTACATACATACATAACCTCACGTCTATATTCCCCGAAGGGGTAGGTAGAGATGCATTCCTGCACCCACATTACGCCAGGTAGGTATCTTCTTCTTTCTCGTTCCCTCACTGCCGAGGATCGCTACTACGCAGGATCAGTTTCCACTTGGTGCGGTCGTAGGCGGAGTGAACCGCACGGTGCATGCAGCCCCTCACCGCCTCCCTCACTACGTCAGACCATCTTGTAGGCGCCCTTCCACGAGCACGCCTGCCGTCCATTTTGCCCAAAATGATTTGCCTTTCTCAATGGTGTTTTGGTGATGGCATAATGTGCCCAAAGAAACGAAGGGTTCTTTGTTGGCAGACTGCAGAGAGTCGTATGTTGATTTTTAGCTCTTTAAGTATGAACTTGTCTGATTTCTTAGCGGTCCATGGTATAAGTCTTTAGTCTTTTAGCAGTCTTCGCCAACACCACATCTCGAAGGCATCGATGTTACTGCAATCTTGGCTTTTCATAGTCCAAGTCTCTTCACCATATAGAAATAATGGATAATACCAAATAATGGAGAATACCAGAGCTCGAGTCAACCGCACTTTAGTTGCACTTCGAATGCCTCTGTTCCTCCAAATGTTATCGAGATTGGTCATAGCACTTTTAGCCATAGCTGCTCTTCGGCGGAATGTCTTAAGTCAGTTTATGTCTTAAGATCTCTACGCTTCACCATTTTTCTTTCTTCAATTAACGCCCACGACTCTTTACTAATCCAATCTTAAGTGCATTTTAGGCGGAGTCTGAAATCAGCTATTACTAACTGATGGTCACTTCCACAGTCTGCGCACGGGAACGTATTCGAGTTAGTAATTGTTGATCGCCATCTAGACTTAATTGTTATAATATAGTCTGTCTGGTTTCTATAGCCTTGAGGCGAATCCCACGTGTACAATTGTCTTGGGTGGTTTTGAAACCACGTATTCATGACAATTCACTGATTTTCCACACAGTATTGAAGAAAATTTTCACCTCTGTCATTTCGTATCCCCAGGCACTGACAACTATGCCCCTGGAGTGGATCTCCCAAAGTGCATCCAATCTTAGCATTCCAATCACCTTGTACAATAATGACTTCTTTTGATGGTATAGTGCGTAACAGGTTGTCAAGATGAGAATAGAATTTGTCTGAAACTTCCTCGTCTGATTGTGACGTAGGCGCATACACCTGGATGATGTTGTTCGCGCGGGGGTAGCGTCAAGTTTTATAGCGATCATTCTGTAATTAGGGACAACATAACCTTTTACGCTACTACGCAACTTTCCTGGAACAATGAAAGCTACTCCATTGTGACTATGGTCTTCTGCACCTGCGAAGTACATAGTATTACCGTTGTCCGTAGAAAAATGACCACTACCTCTTTTATGAACTTCACTTATTCCCAAGATATCAATATTGTATTTGGACATCTCTCTCTCTATGACTTCCAATTTTCCCGGGTTTAGAAGCCCTCTTACATTCCAGGTGCTTATACGGAGTCTTTTGCGTAGTTTCCTTTTCAACGTATTCGTGCCATCACCAGTAACATAGTTTCCACTCACTGTCCGGTGGTTCGCAGCTGAGTGGCCGGTCGCATATTTCACACCACGCAACCCGGAATTGCAATGGCGCCGAGAGTCAATGGAATCACTAGACAGAACGCAACTGTTGTTGGAACTCATCATAGTGGTTTTCTTGGGGCTAATAGTGCAGTAGTTCTCCATTGCTTTCTGCACCAGACATTTTAGGGGGCAGTTAATGCCCAAGGCCGAAGATTGATACCTACCTGATGGTAGTTATAAGTCCAACGTAATAGGAGGCGAGCCCATTGCCGTTTTTCGGACACTTTTCCATACTCCGTGCTGCTACTGAGAATTTCCTGATGGAAAAACCCAATATCACCTTGCCCAACCCAGGAATCGAACCCGGGACCTCTAGATCGCACGGCACAAACTTGTACTACGAGACCACGAGGCAGCATAAATACAAATACTACGATATTTATAAGTTTTAACTAGTTATGAAAGAGATTATGACTAGAAATAACAAACAAACTGAAGATACTGCTGTCGAAACATGTTGTTTTATTTAGACTCCGCCCTTATCCGAAACTATCCGAAATTTTAAATCGGATACGGATATGGTTACGGATATATTTTTATTTCGGATATCCGATTGTTTCGGTTACGGTTACGGAGCTCCAGAACATCCCTGGTCAGGATCTTAACTCACAGACAGGTCTGTAGCGCCATGAAGTCTCACCCGCACTTCGGATGTTTCAGAATGTAATTTACAATTTATCAAATTGTTTGCACGTAATTAATATACCTAAATTAAAAATTTTCACATTAAATTCTTACTCGTAGTCTCTTAGATATAAGAAGTTAAGACTTGAAATTTATTAATTTTTCACACTTATGTTATAAATAAATTAATACACAGTAGGGCGAATATTTAGCAATAGAAATTAAAAAATTTGCTAAGCTATTCGTGTTTTCGAACAATGTGGACAAATTTACTTACGTACAAAAAGGGCTGCCGTCCCTTTCATGATGGGGCACCGCATGATTGATACATGTTCGACAAAAACGTCTAGCCACGTGTAAAACGAAACATCATGGCTCTGCCATTGACCTTTGCGATTCGTCCGATAGATATCTGCCGAACAATAATATAGAAATGGACGACACAACCGCAAGGGTTACCACTGAGTGGAAGAATGGGGATTGTAACTTAAAGTATACTGAAGAAGAAAAACGAAGGAGATCGATAGTGTACTGAAGTAAGAGCTAGTTAACTACTTAATAATGTCGTCAAGTGTCTTACTCAAACGTTACTTAAATAAAGATAATTTTATAAATATAGGAACGCATTGAAATTTGGTAGGAAATATAATTATTCCCAAAGTAGCTAGAAAAAGATGCACATTATGAATCTTGACGTCTTTAAAATACGTATGTCTGGCAAAGATTGGGAATAGTACCTAATAGCGATCTTGTGCTTATTTTTATCTGCAATGTATCATTCTGTCAAAATATAACAAAATCTTCGTTAGTTGTCGACATATATAAAGACCTTTAATACAGTTAATCCATCGCAAAACAAATAAATAATGATCGTGAAAATTGTTTTTATGAACAAACATTATGTTGTGCCGTTTGTAATAAACTTAGATGTGATTGGATAATAAAATGTTTGTGGCTCGCAGTTTTGATGTGATTGTGTCCTTAATATGTCCATCTAGGAACATTTCGCTGTATTGTCAAGGCTGATGAGGAGTTTAGGGCAGTTTCTAGTGTTTTTACTAATGTGTTGTTAAACAAAGTCATAAAGCCTAGCCGAGTAGGAAGTAGAACCCCTCTGTATCATAAAATTAACATGCTCGTATCATCACCATTATAAAGTGGAGAAAATCAGTTTCAGTGTTTTAGTGATTTTTTGGGGGATTAATGCCTATAATTTTTGTAAGAAAAGACAACGCATGTTGATGAGATCTTATTATACTGGACTTTTTCTGCTGAGGATGCTTTTGTCGTAATCGATTTTGAAGGAAATATCGGGCTAAAATCAGTAATCCAATACAGTTTTCCTCATTACTGTAAAATTTTGATATTGACGCAAATTATACAGGATAATTAAAGTAAGTGTTGACTTACATTAACATAAAAATAAACAGCTGTTGTACAACGAAATATTATGAAGGAATATTTTGACACAATTTTTTATGATTTTCCTTATGTGATTTATATTTTATGTTAATCAAATGTGTAAATAAAATCTTTGATAACTAATGTATTGGGACTGAAAATAATAAGCATATTTTACAGCGATATACAAGTCTTACATGTATAACTCCCACACTCGAAGAAAATTTTACATAAATACGTTCCTAATTTCACTCTTTTTCCTCGTTTCCTTACTGCTGAGGATGGCGACCAAGTAGGATCATTTGCCACTGGACGCGGACATAGGCCTAGTGAATCGCACTTTTACTATCTGCCCACTAACCAATTAGCTTTCCAAAACAAATTGTGTGACGTGTGGTGTCAATATTTCACGCATCGCCGAGCGCGTTCGCAAACAAGACGCGACTCCACTAATAAATCATACGAGTCGGCAACCCTGCGATAACACGGCAAATGCAAAATCACGGCGGGCGGTCGGCCGGGACACGGTATGGCCGGCACATCCGGTTTTTGGCCGGAGGTCCATTAACTAAGGAGATTGTAATATAAGATGATAATGACGGATCTTTGTTTCAACCCCTTTATAAACACACGGAGGCTCGCATCGGTTTTATAGGATCCATTAAACTGTAACGTGAATTAGTGATGAAGGCCGGTGTGCACGCTCGGATAAACTGCGGATTGGACGGTACTTACGACAGGTATCGGCCGGTGCTCATTATTAATTTGTTGCCAGCTGAAAGAAAGGTTCGTGTTAATGTCCGCTTGTGTTTTATTTATAACGTTTAGACTACGTTTGTAATACTGTGGAGGGTTTTACTGCGAATCAGCTAGCTGCTAGGCGTTAGTCTGCGAACTGTACGGTGGAAAGTAAAGTTGATGAAGTTGTTTTCCTAAACTGAACAGACTACTGGCTATATAAATACTGGCTCAGGTTATTAAATCAGTATAACGCTATGTACGTCTACATTGTTCCTATATTTATTTTGTCGTATATGTAGCGCACTGCACTCACAATCAGTTGCCAATGCTGCTCGTATGATTTCGCCATGCCCATACAAGAAGGAGTGTGATGTCCCAATAAGGGTATGTCCTGTCGCGGTAACCTATTAGCATTGACTATCAAAACAGTTCTCCGCGTACTATGGCCAAGTAATTGGTATCGGCAGTTAGTCAGCTTCCGACTTATCACGCACTCGGCTATTACGTCACGGATGTCCGTTTCCGTCCGGCGCGGGCACGTACTAGCCGCTGTTGCGTAATGTCTATCGGTATCGATAGGGATGATGCTATCGATAGTATCGATGTTGTTTGTGTTATTGTTTTGTGTTAGTGTTACTACTTTATCGTAGTATACGTTGACGGGATGAGCTTTCGAAGTCTGCACATATTTACCATTAGATAATACAGGTCTTCTCGTTGTAAATAATAATAAGTACACTCAAGCGACGCTATTTAGTCCTGTCCTGCACTGCTTCTTGCCATGGGATCGCGCGAAGTTCACATAAGTCTTTCTCGACTTGATCCTTCCAGCGATACCTTCGCCGCCCAACAGGCCGCCGACTGTTTGGAAGTCCCAAGTAGGCGCGTTCGGTAGCTCGATCGTCTTCCATTCTAGTCACGTGGCCGAGCCAGCGAAGTCTGTGTGACTTCGTTTCACCGAGAATATTGGGTTCAGCCACTAGTTCTTCGATTTCGCAGTTGTACCTTGCCCTCCAGGTTCCGTCATCTCTTCTGGTCGGTCCGAGATTCCTTCACAATATTTTTCTCTCTGTTACTAGGAGCTTAGTTTCCTCTTTCTGTGTTAGCGTCCAGGTTTCGCAACCATACATAAGAATAGACCTGATGACTGTTTTATATATGCGTATTTTGGTGGATCTGCTAAGGAGCTTGGAGGTCAGGACTCTACGTAGAGCAGCACTACAGCGGAGACAATTTTGTGCTCGAATTTTAATATCCTCTTCTCTCGTGTTGGTATCAGTGATTGTGCAGCCCAGATATTTGAATTTAGCTTCGCCTCTGTAGTTGTGTCCTCCCGCTTTGATGCCAAATCTACCAGTTTTGGTATGTCTAAAATAGATTTAACTATTTTAAATAATCTGTAGCAATAAACTGTTAATAACTATAAATAACTTCAATGACATATATGTGAACAAAATTTTCTTAAACTATTCATCGATGTTGTTGTGACTAATTCATCTCTATTATTTCGCACAGTAGCAATCCATACCTAAGTATGTATAATTCATATTGCCCTCAGAATAAAGGTTAATATTGAATACAAAGAGTAGTTTACGCGTAGTGTATGCCATAGCGAGTGCTTTATGGCGTGTGTGACAAACGTGGTCGGATTGTTGTGACAAGCGGTCAAGGGCACGCGACCGTCCGTAGGACTCAAGGTCATACGCCCGATCGACTGCCTTCGACATCCTCATTCTCGGAGATTCGATATTTTCGAGATGATTTGATTAAGGTTGTATTCAGCACTTCTTCTGTAGGTGGATTATATTTTTACAACACGACTTTTAAGTTGTTGCTGTCTCCCGTGCATATTGTGCAGAAAAATACACAGTTGTTTTTGGGCAATCATTTTCGTTTATTCGTCCTCAGATGAAAGATGTGTAGATTCAACTTGATAAGAAAATATGTTCATTAATGGTGCTGACACATTTGCCTTTAGAAATATGGCAAAAAGCTCCTCGAATGGAAATCATGTGGTACTCCAACAACTAAAGCATTACAAGGCGGTACACGGTTTGTTAAAGACCTGAGGTGTCTCGATACACATTTAGCTATGAATGATGATGATGATTATTACTAGCAAGCAGTTTTCCGCGAATGCAACGGGTGAAAGGAAAACTATTGGGCCTGAACTGACAATAACAGAAATCATAAACCGAGAAAGTATTTAGATAAACGCGCGGAAACCTTAAATCCAATCTGTTGTAAGTAATGTAAGTGAAAGTCGATACGGCCCACTTTGCCGAGTAGTGTCCGTTGATAATGACTTAAAACGGTGTAGTTTACTGATAATCTAGAAATGAGCCTTATAAGGAAGCAGTTTTCCTTCAGAAAAAAAAAACAATGTAATTGACTGGCGACAATATTTACGTTTTTTTTTTTCTTAACAGTGCCTACAATTATGATGATTGATGAATTTTCCAAGTAATGGTTTTACTATCGAAATGTCTGTAATGATTTCCCGAGTACGCGGAATTTTTGACCATAACTACCTTCTCTGTTGCTTTTGAATCTATTTATACGATTTAGATGTTTTATGAAAGCAATTTAAGTGACAGTTCCATCGTCGAATGGTTATTTAAAACACCTATAGACAAAAGTCGACGGGTGAAATCTCGAACGTTTTCAAGAATTCTCCTCCTCATTGTACAGCAAATTTGGTTGAAAATTTTAGCGTTTACCGACCCTAATGGCAGATTGTTATCGCCGACGCGGGACATTTTTTGAGCGTGCTCTCCTCAGCCCGGCCTCCTCACAGAGACCAGACAAAGGTGATCCAAATGTCAAACGAGCTTTGAGTTTCCCGCCTTTAATAAAACACGATGTATTAACAAGCCCGCCAAATTTTCTTCTTTGCATATTTAATTATATACTTAGAAAGTATGTCTCAGTGGGCGTATGTATTAATTAATTTCACGTGTTTTTGTATTGTAACCGTCGGTTTAGATTTACTTCTGCTGAAATGTTAAAGATTTTTCAGCTTACACGTGCCGTGCTTTTAACGTAGTAAGCGTTGGAAAGACATCGTCGCTCCTTGGAATATAATTTTTGTGTGTATTTTTTCCTGTAAGATTTTAGACTCAAACAGTTCACTGTGATATTGCAAAAAGATTTCTGCTTGTAGATAAATATGACATTACAAGTCACTAAAATAATTGTAAATACCAGAAACTTTAACAGTACTATGACGTTTAAATAATTTTGAAATTATTATTGTTTCAATGAAAATTGGGTTATTATGTACTCGTAGTTAAATTTCCGCAATACAGTATTTATCAAGTGCCTTGGGCAATATTAAAAAAATTACATTTGACATGTAAATATTTAAAAAGGGAATTTTTGAGTCGTCGAGCTGAAAGCTTTTTGAAAAGCTTTGAAATATGTGTTTATACATTTGATTCCTAATTACCTACACCCTATGTAAAATCTTTATTCGCCCTATGTAAATTGGTTTTTATCCAAAAAATATGTCAAAACAAACATTGACAATAAATAAGCCAGCTGTAGAATAAAAAATGTCTTACATCTAAATATAAACAAGTTCCCGAATGAAAAATAATCACTCAAATGCGGCGTAAGTGTATTTATTGGCCACTCACGCGAATCAAAATAAATAATACGTTAGTAGTAAGAGTGACGTCCGCGATTCGACGCCGGCGCGGTTCAAGGCGGTTCAGCCCTTGACCGGCGCGTCCTCCAGAGTTCCGACCACATCGACCAGCGTTCTGAATAATTTTAAAATGCATACATATATAAATAAATACATTCACACACATAGTCCTGACCATACGGATATAGGTCCTGTGACATGGGTATCAGAAATTACGAAAGACTTTTCGATCCCACGAACACTTTTGTCTTATTGCGGGGATCGAACCCGTAGCCGCTCGTTTTGCATGCTGGTGTCTAGCCAACCTTGCTGGGGCTGTCATACTTACATAAATAACTGTAAGAACTGAAAAGGTAGGCAAAGGTTCTGCACCCTTGTGTTGTTAAATGTATTTTAAGTGCTACGTAATTCACGTTTACAGAGTAGGTGCTGATGATGACAATATCCCAACTAACGGTAACTAAAGGTTTAAAGCATGTTCCAGTGTGTGCAAACCCTTGTTCTCTTTATAGCTAGCTAGCTATACACTGTCGAGGAAAAAGGAATGCTTCTTTACGCAAGATTAGCTCGTTATGTTGGGGTGCTTAGAATGGGGCGGTTTTGACAAATTTGTTTATGTGTTGCAAGGAATATATTTCATGAAGATATTGTCCTCTTTGTGAAGGTTTGCCGTGTTCATACTTTCTTATTAAAATTTAAAACGTGATTTCCTTCTTATAAAGCTTTTCCTCTCATTGTTAGCTTAGTAGTTGTCCGCATACATGTTCTTTACGTCGAATGGCTGTGTTTTATATTTACTTATTGCGAAGTTTCTTTGGCTCAACGAAATTAATTTTTCGCATATCAAGTCATAGTTTTGACCAGATCACTCCGGAGTCATATCTCAATAGTGTAAAACAACAAAAGTTGTTTGCATTGGATTCGAACCTGCGTCTAACGAGGTGCATATCGGATCGCCAGTCCCCTCATTCTCTGGGCCACCATACTTGAGTATAATTACAGCTTATCCCGTTGAAGCTAGGGTGCGGAAGTACCCTCCATACACTAATCAGCGGTTGAAACAGTTTCACCGGAATTCAGAAGAATCCCCATAAAAAAGGTGCTAAATGTTAATTATACAACTCCCCCATTGCTTTAAATCAGAGTTCAGAGCACGCTTTGAACGAGTTTTTTTTCCGCATTCTGTTGTGTTTGGCCTTTCAACTCGAGTGGAGTGATTTCTTACCGATATCATCCTTTGAGCTTCGCTTGTACACTGTTTTTTATTAGGCTGGTGGTAGCTCTTGTCCGCTCAGATAATGAACTCTACTGACTACTACTTATCTGTGTATACAAGTGTATAAGGTTTTGGGATTGTATACAAGATATTATGTACAGAATTATCACTATTATAATGTCAAAACAACGTTAACCAAGTATCGTTCTTTAGATTTTTATTTACATCGGTGTAATAGAGCTCAATTTCTTCAAATTTGTTTCTTTTCTGTGGCTCTTAAGAAAATTAGTACACGAGTCTATGGTAGAATGTTGCTGATCGATTAATAAAAGTGCAGTTGAGGTGATTATAGGACTGGCACCTGTATTTGAATGTAAATGTCGTTTCCATCGTAATACGTTTTTAATTTGTCCTCTGGTAGGTTAAGAATGTTGATATACATATAATAATAATTCTCCTATGTGGGTGGCATGGAGTACAAGAAACACATCAGAACCCACCTGACCCAAGAGTAAATTGGACTTAATGCCCGTATATTAGAATCCAGTAGCTATCCGTAGGAGTAGATAAATAATCTGCTACAATAACATTTAAATAATTGACGAATAATACCTGCTTTCAAGGAGGCGGGTTACTAATCATGGGTTTTCCCTTGAGCCCCATTTTCTGCTTCCCATTAATGACTGATTTGTACCTTTATAGTGATTAGATAAATATAAGATTCAAGAAGTTGAGATTAAACAAGACGGCACCAAGCGTCAAAGCTTCCAAAACACGGTCCTCAAGATTGGAGCCTGAGAAAAATAAATAAACGAGCAAAGCTGACGGCAGGGGGCGCCGCCGGTAGCCCGAGGTGCAAACAAACAAATAATTCTGATGTTAATTTCATACTATCGATCTAAAGACTTTAAAGGAATAGACGGAAATAATAGAACTGGCTGTGCCATGAAATTTGTGACGAATGAAGAAGCTACAAATGGTTCGGGTATTGATGATTCAACATTTTAAGACGCTGTGTTTGATGTGAAAACAATTTTGATTTTCAAAAAATAGAGAATCCACTTTTTTATTAATGTTGGTAACGTTGAAGATCTTTGGCTTTGTAAAAGGTTAAGGATTTTATGCGGAAACCACTTAAGTTTGCATTGTATACCGTACTAATAATTCATTTGTTAAATTTGCTACAAGATACTTGTTCTATGTATTCATTGTCACACATTGTGATAATGTACAGTCTTAATTTTATGGCCTTCTAGCCCTAAATGACTACTGGCGATTCGTCACCGTATCTGACTCAGCGCGTTGGCAGTTTCTTACATCTTTTCCTCGTCAACCTTTGCTCATCTCTGATAATAATTTTATGGTGTATTTGCTTTACCTGCTTCTATAAATAGGGATAATATCACTGGATATAAATTTTACATTCTTGCAATAAGATAACTAAGTTATAGTTTGATCTATTTTTCTGTTTTTAAAGTAATTTCTCGGGTACTTTTTTGTGATCCCAACACTTTTTGATTGAACTATATTAGCGGTACGAGAACACGTTTTCCTTGGAAGTGAAGTAGCGTAACACTAAAATGAACACATGTGATAAACGACGGCATTGATTTACGTTCGCCGTGTAATCGTTGGCACCGAGCACGTAGCAAGCCCGGCGAGCACACTTAGCACACACATATAGAGCAATAGTTACGCAAACGCGCAAAAAGCGCAGTTTAACGACCGACTACACGCCCTTGAACTTGCAAGCGACACGTGCCGTCAAACATACAGACGGACGTATTAATATTCAACTCGTACGCTAGTAGAAACGAGAGGAAACTCCATTGTGGGTACAGTGTTCGCCGCGGTATGCATTATTATTAGTGCGAGTGCTGTCACAGAGCCGATGTCGTCGATCATTGCCACGCGGACGCTCCTACCAAATCACTAGATCTCAATTAGAAATGTCTTGTTGCGCGGTACTTTGTCGTTTCACGCGCGTATGCGTAGTTGTGTGTTACAAATTTGGGCGTTTGACTCACTTTATATACAATGTCACTGCTGCGATCACCAGCAACGGTGTGCTAACTGCTTAGCAAGGGATTTTCCGTGAGATTTCTAAAAGGATCTGAGGTCTCTGCTCTGGTCATTTTATAATTTATATCAATTGTCGAAGGTAAATAGAATCTAGAAACAATAGTTGCTCCATCATAATATTATCACTTTATACTGCCAGTAACTGTCCTGAGATTTTCGGGGCGATGTTTATGTCCATGAGTAATGTTTATCACTCCAGCTTCATCCTTGCAGACCTATAATCCCTAGGGTATTGTGGGTGTTCATGGGCGGTGTTGACCACTTAACATCAGGTGGCTCACTAGCTCGTTTGCCTCCTTTCACATAAAAAAAAAAAAAAAAAACTGAAAGTTATATGCAATATTTTTTTAAGACTAGGCTAGCCTAGGACTAAAGCCTAATGCTCTCTTGACGAGCTAGCAAACTATTCTGACGAGCAGTGTTGACTAAGCAACATACCCAAAGCTGACATGCACTCGTAAAGTTAAAATGTATGAGAGACAATAAGAAGGACCATCTCCCTCCTTATTAAATATTAACATCTGAAAGCTGAAAGCGACTGGCGCGTCCGGCCTTGAACCGTGCGCCTTGACAATTTGGCAACGTCTCCCACGCGATAAAACTGCGCTCGTAGAAGAATCTATCCGTTTTTTATGGTCGGGCATAAAAACTGGTACGTTCCTAAAGGCAGTGGATGTGGATATATTGTCCGATTTATTGTTTGTAAGTCGTCCCTAACTCTTGTAGTTTATGTTTTGATCGACTTTGATCGGCATCGCCTCGATGTTATTTTTGTTTCTTCAAGGGTTTCGCAGAAATTGAATTTGATTTATTGCCGATCGGGTTTGTTTATTTTTATTAATATTGACGAATAATATCTGTACTTGAATATTATATAGTTTGATTTATTTAGTTTCTTTTTATCATTTTCGGCCTACACCGACCAACCGGGTCGTAGGCACACCCTATTCCAAGTTGATATATTAGATTTGATGACTACAAATGTGAATCATGATAATATAAAAATCAGAATAAGGTCTTCTTAGACATTAGTGGTTCGGCCATTTATGAAGGAACTTATCTGACCAAAACCGAATTTAAAAATTGTTTAGTGAAATTTGATGGTTAATGTTATTCTCTAAAACTACTTAGTAGTTTCATTAGTCTAAAAGTAAACATAATATACTCGATTTCATCAAATATCAGATCATAAACAGCGAAATAGTTTCTGTTCACATTATCGATTCTTAACAAAAATAAAAACAGTAGCCTCATTACTACTAGAATTTCGACTATCGTTAAGCCCAAGAAAATGCATTCCTATCACGTACTATAGTAAGGTTTCCGTTTAATTATTCATTACTTGGTATTTAATTTTTGATTTGCTTATCTGATTTATAAATAAACTACATATCTACTACATACTTCTGAGTAAAAGTTTAATATCTTAGTAAACACTTCATAATTAAACGATACGCAATCTTGTTATAAGTGGAGTATAATTTTAATGAGGGTTATAAACAATGACACTTGAATTACTAAACCAACAATCAGCACGTTTTCGTTTCTTCTGTTAATCTGATCTCTGTGATTAAATTCGCTAAAATGATTACTTGGGTACTCTGATGAAGTCTACAGTGTTCGGAACGTAGGGATTATTAGTACTGCCTCTTAATTTGCTGTCGCAAGTATAAGGGCGAAGCCGCATTCGATAGCTTATTATGATCTAGGTCGGTTTTCTCTCGGATCTACCTCCAAGATTTCTATTTCGATTTACCGTGGTCTTTGGAGTACGATAACAAAAGAAATAACAGAAACATAGCAACCAGAATTTAATGAATTGAAAATACGATTGACATATTACAGCTAAGATAATCTTGGTGTATCAGTTCTCGTATTCAATAGAACCTACGTAATTGATTATATTAGACACTAGCTTTTGCTCGCGACTCCGTCCGCGTAGACTACAGGGTTGAGTTCAGAAAGAAAATAAATTGTAGTCTATTTTACTTCTCATAGTCTTATTTATGTCCATACCAAAAATCATACAATTCGGTAAAATTGTTCAAACGTGAAACCGTAACGCGTCGATCGGCGCCTTGTGCATCATTACTGCGCGCTTGATCAATATTTTAAAACTGCAATATCTTCTAAGATACTCAGTAAAATCAAATGATGTAAAGGGCAATTTTATTTAAAATTAAATACTTGTAATGAATAACGTATTTATTTGGATAAGGATTAATATCATATTTATAAAAACACCTTCACAAATAAAACTTTATTTTAAAATAAATTTGGTTAGGGTAAAAGACGTTATAGTGAGCCCACCTTAAAAAATAGACATATGCTGTCGCGGACTTTTTTTTAGAACTTTTAAAGAGGAATATTTCTCTCAAACATTATTTTAGCGAAACTTTAACCGTTTTCGCAGCGCACGCAGCGGAAGCTCACAAAAAGGAAAAAATGTCCCCGATTTTGAAACATTCTTTATTGCTGCTCCGCTCCTATTCGTCGTAGCGTGATGTTATATAGACTATAGCCTTCCTCGATAAATGTGCTATCTAACAGTGAAAGAATTTTTCAAATCGGACCAGTAGTTCCTGAGATCCTAGCGTTCAAACAAACAAACAAACAAACAAACAAACAAACAAACAAACAAACTCTTCAGCTTTATAATATTAGTATAGATTATGCGACTGGTTTTCTAGTTTTTTTTTGGTGGCATTAATAAATGCGACCGTCAGGACGGATGGATATTAATGACGAGTGGTCTGTGGGACTGCGTGTACTGCCGACGGTGCCGATGCGCGTGGTGCTCTGTTATTTTTGGCAATGAACCCGACAGTCACGGTCATACGTTAATTCTTATTTATATATCTCACGTGCTGTGCGATGACTTATTTTCGAATAGTAACAATGGTTAATCTATAAACATTATTTATTTTTAGTCTCTAACTTGTCGGTTGTGGAATGTTTTATTGCATCCGGGTGGCAACTGCGGTTCCAAGGTATTTCGTAATTCGCCATAGTGACCCGCGCTAGTATGTCGCGTTCCGGTTTTGACAGGCGTGTGTCTGGTTACGACTAGACTGGCATAATAGTGTCGACACACTCGTAATTGTTTCTTGTCCTGTCAACAATCTGTTTTGTCCACACTAGGTTGAATTGTGCCTAGGTCACTTGATGCCTTGATTAACTTTATGAATTAAAGGAATTTTAGATTTTTCATATCATTCAAATGGAATAACAAAGTAGATATCTATGTTTCTAAAGATAAAAGTATGTTTTATAAAACTTACGAGCCATTAGAGTTGACGGGTAAATAACTCACTTGAATATCCGATGTGAGATTTAAAAGGAATCTCATTTCTCAAATACTAGACAAAGAGAAAACTGATCGGCACGCGAGATTCCAGACACTTCGCCTATGCGATATGGAGCGCGCCTATCCAGATATAGCATTGTTTTGACTGGGATTTTAACGAGTTTAGAGACATCAAACTAAAGGTGTACAAGAATGTCAGCTGTGAAATGTGATTTTCAATGGATGAGAGCGTTTTAATGTGGTGCTTCTCGTCTTCTTGTCTGCGATGGAAATAGATTAGCGGTGTGACTGACCTTAGCTACGGCCATTTTTAATTACACGATGACTACTATAGACTTTGACTATGGAGTATTGTGGTGTGCCGTAATCAAACGTTTTTCAACATTGATACGTCATGCCTATCTAATAGATTGCATCATCATCTTGGCTGGATGTGCGTTTCGTGTGCGCAAATTTCCGATGTTCGTTTTTTTATCACCATACAGACGTATCACGATCGCTATTAGCATTCTGTGCCTAGGAATTTCCTGCTGCTCATTATTATTATAGATATTGTGATTATATTAATGGGATGTACCGGTTCGTAACGTTATTTCCACTGTTTTATAGCGTCGTATTTTATTAGCGAAATTTTGGCAAATTTGTAAATTTGCAAAGCTTCTCCATTGGAAACAATCTTGGTAATTGCACTATTCAAAGCTAAAATGTATTCAGCAGTAGTCTTTGAATTTAGTATATTCAGTGCAGTATCAAAAGACATGTGTGTGGGCGTCCGATTGAGATGGTATCGCCTACCGGTCGCCCAAACGAGACAAGGTCGCGCCGAGTCCTACGCGACCATCAACATTTTATGTGCCTTAGCGCACACTGTCTACTCTATATTTAGGTAATGGGTCACGAATCGCGAGGCCTTTTAAGGATTTTTCTTTGTGTATCGATGCTTGTACGTCATTTCCTGTCTGTGGGCGGTCATTGCCTTGAGTTCTTTTGGGTGTGTTAACAGTGTCATGCTGTCCATATAAATTATGAAGATTAATATTGCGTTCACATTATTGCAAATTTTGGTGTGTAAAATGTAAACAAATTTTACTGGTTTCGAATGTGGATCAAAGTCTAAGGCTCTTTAAGTGAAACTTGGATAGTATCAGTCATTCATTATTTAAAAATACATGTAATGTTCTTTACGTCATGTAAGACTTTGGAAAATTACTGCTTATCTTTCCTCTATTCCAGTATTTACAACAAACATGACGCCATCCAACGCCAGCTAAAGAGAACTCCGAGAAGTATGCTAATTACACGAGACTAGTATAAGAATTCCAGCACATTACACTCACAGTTTGGTCCAGTTGACGACACTGTTCGAATGAATCACTAGCGAGTACATCTGGCGAGGGCGTGTGTTCTAGGAAAGCGAGCTGCCGTCCGCCGGTACAGCGCCGACTCTGCCGGTTTGACTCAGGGTTCATAGGTCGACGGGTGGAACTAGCGTTTCCGTAATTGTTGGCATCCTTATAGTCACTAGTAATGAAGCGGCTAGGGCCAAATATTCTGATGCTTGGAAATTGTATTCAGACCGCGATCGTAAACTGAGTATGTGGTTGTGAGGAAAATGTTTTTTTTTTTGTCAGGATTCTTTTCACGGCCAATGAATGGGTTGGAATGGCTAGTCTGAAAATGGCTAGTTTACGATCACGGTCTAAATATAGCCTTATAACCCAAAATACCGTTTTATTTTACCTTACCATCATCATTAGTAAACTGATCATGATCAGTTTACTATTGGACATTGATAGGAGATTGATTGGAGCACTTCTTGATAGGAGTGCTGTTGTGAGCTTGCTACAGCTAGTGTGGGATTCCAATCGTAAACCGTCATCTAAATATTTAAATACAGAAGAAGTGACGTGAAGAATATAGAAGTGCATTTCTGCACCCATAATTCGTCGGTACAATACAATTCCCTCGTAGTTAACTCAGACATGTTTCTGGATTCAAACTTGCGACTCTCAAAAAGTTTCAGAGAACACAATATGTCTTGCCTTATTTTGCCTGTTAAGAGTTATGTTTTACCTTTTTTAATTGTATCTTATTATCCCACGACGCACTTATTCTAGCCTGCCTATTATGTCTCACATTTGACAAACACCCACAACAACAACTAAGCACCTAGACTAACAAACTTAAATTTTACCCTCTCTCATCCATACATGTGGGAATTTACATTCCATTCATTCTAACAAGATTCGCGACTCCCAAACCTCGGTTCGTAGACGAATTATATAACAATCGAGTGAATCATCGCCGGCGTGGTGTAATAGCGCATCCATTCTGGGAAGCCGCGGCGGCATCCGCTGCTCTCCTGTTACGCCGCTTTGTGCCGCTCAGGGTTATTGGGTCGGGGGGCACAGCTCGCTGGGAGGTCGACTGTTACCTACTACTTCATACGATTGCACAGCTTCCGATTGCGTATTGTTAATGGATGGCGATTGTGAATGAAACGATTGTGGAGTTTAGCTGGGAGAATTTTGGGTTATGCCGGTTTGGATGGTTACAATGTTGTTCTGGGTCGTTTCTTCCGATTTTGAAGAGTTCGGTTTAAATACTGAGCACTTATCACTTACTTAGTCTATCAAAGCAATGCTAGTTATTCGCTTCCTCTACGATGGACGGTGTTTAGATCTTTATCCACAACTCTGGCCTAGAGTTGGTTTTTGGTCTAATTCTAATATTTATTGAAAGCTTACTTTATCGACTTTGATGTTGAAATAGATATCAAGTAATGACAACAAACAAAACAATAATAAATAAAAGTTGAACAACATTCCCAGACAAGTGATTGTTTACATAATAATGTGGCGACACTAGTAGGGCCGGCGTTAGCGATAGGCTGCGGAAGCGCGGGTCGTAGGTTCAAATCGATTTAGGAAAATTGGGCCAACGACCCCGACCAAAGACACACAATTGAATTAGAAGGCGTTGTCCTCTCACTATATACTCGTGTTTTAATGTCTGTCACACGAGCGTCGGCGTGTGTTTAACTCATCAAAATCTAATAATTTACGATAATTTTATTACTGAAGTTGCTTGTGAGATTGTGTGATGTACATAAATAGGTTGAAGAACTATTAAGTGTAGTGAAAGGGTTACAATTTATGATGAAATTAATTGGAAAGACGTTTATGATATTGAAGCGTTTAAGTTGTTTGGGAACATGTGTAAATTGAGTTTGAAAATCATGTAGTGTTTAACTGCTTAAGTCACCGTAGTCAGCTTGTACTGCAGTAGGATACGGAACTACATCTCATAAAATCAACGTGAAGCAAAATTTCTTGAATAAGCCCATTAAGACTGCTGAAGGACAAATGTATGATTAGCGGTGGATGGCTGTTAGGATATTGTCAATTGCCCAAATAGTGATAGCTAACTAATTTCCTTTTGCCATCTCATGACTTTCATGAGTAATAATAATCATAGTCATTTCTAGTCAGTCGACACTTTAGACGTCACTAACCGATAGCCGCCAATGCAATCAATTTACCGTTTGTGTGGAAAGAAAATAATCACCTGGTCTGAAAGTCAAAAGGAACTCAAATAATTTCGATAGCTACATCGTTTTTGAACTATCAACTTGCAGCACAGAACCTCAACAAAACAAATGATCGTCTAAATACAACACTCTTGTGGGAATCGTGTTATTTATAGCAAAATTACGGTGCACTTAGTCTTGGTTTATTATGTGATTCATCGTGCACGTAATGCAATCTGCGTAGAGAGTGGATAGTCGAGTGACACTTGTCCTATGCGTCTGTTCCGATCGTTGATCAATTGTGTGAAGATAATTTTATATGTAAGTATTCACATCTGTAAATTGGTAGATAGATCGTATTTCCCGAAGACCATTGGGTTTTTAACCGGTAAAGTCTGGGATCTAAGAGGAATTTTCGCATGTGAAAAAAGAGGAATGTATTTTTATATCAAAGTTTCGCTTGTTTTCGCTATAGAGGGGGTGTATCTATAACCGTTTTTGAAGAATGTTTGACAATTCTCCATTTGAAAAACCATACAACTCTACGCGACTCCCAGATCCAATGCCGTAAAATTATCATCTCCACTTCACGATACATACTGGTAGTGTCGACTGAAGTTAAAGGGATAGAGATTGTCAACACTAAAATACCAATCAAATTTAAACTTTAGAAAAGTTGAACATTTTCGCAAAAAAAATTGACGAATGTTAGGTACACGTTGTGTATGTTAGCCGTGACTATTAGTTTTGTAATACTGAGATTTCTTTTTTCAGATTAGTCAGTTCAATAGAAGTAGATAAACGATAAAAAATTACGTTAATTTTATTTTTTTTTTCTTACAGGTACTATCCCGAGAACGCTGTAGAAAACTATGTCATCTATGGTTATTGAAAGTAAGTGTAACATTATTAATTTTAATTATTTTAAACGACTTTCAACCCTAAAGATCTTAAAATAATAATATTATTTTCAACTCAATAAACTAAGTTAAATTCAACATGTACTTCCTAGCGTTTTATAAAACAAACACCATCTATATATAGCCCTATATGAGTAACAATATGTTATTATAAAACCGAGGTATTTTAATTTGGGGTAAATACCGCGCGCCGGCCGGCGCCGCTGTCCGCGTCACAGTGCCCACAATCGCATATATAATCAGATTATCCTGTTGCAGTATGATTAGTTTTCCGTGAAACAACACCGGGTAGCGCCATTAACGAGCCGCCGGGCTGACTCACCGCCCGCCAATCCATTTACTGTGGCATCGGGTGCGATATACTCACTCAAACTATACCTATACGTTGTAATACAATGTAAGGATAATATTGTAAAGTGTACATTGATTGTTACTACAAATGTAAGGCTATCTTGTTCCGGGATCGTTATGTGTGTACCGAGTGTTGATCGGGATGGTTTCATGTAATATATCTCTGATATGTCGAGAATTTATAAACTTACGATTGTTTTCCCCGTAGGGGTAGGCAGAGTTACATTTGCCGCTTTTCGGGCACATTGCCAGTGGCCTTGCTGGTAGTGAGAATTTCTTAATGGAAAAATCGTAATAACATTTTCCCAGATCTGGTAATCAAATCAGACTGGATAGACATCTAGACTTCTAGATCGCACGGAACATGTTGGTTCCACAAAACAACGAGGCAGTTCCACGTACAATTACTTTAACTTAGATTAAATATCATATTATACAATACAGTGCCTCTCTCTCAAAAATCCGTATTGTTACATGATCTATATTCAAACAATTGTATTCACACAACAGTCAACACGGTCCAAAACGAACACATCAAAGACCGGCGACGTTTCTATACGGAAAAATTAACATTAATCAGTCCGGCATTAGTGTAAACTCACAAATAAAACACATCCAATGTGTCGTGTGTGACAAACGTGGCGTGTATGGCCGTGCTAATAATTTGTGCGTACTTCTCTATGTGTGTACGAGTGATTAGCGCTCAGGTACATTGATCTGTGTTCTTTTTTCGTTGTCTCTATACGTTTACGTGTGGAATTTTTAATATTAAATCAACTAGCGCTGGGTATTTGAGGCCTTGTCGGTGGACGTTGGTAGACGCTTGTCAGTTTTACACATCGAAAGTGTGTGTTCGTGATCGTCACATTTCTCTCTTAGTATATTTTATTATAATAATTACCTACTTACAAACAAATGACAACAATAGCAGCATAAAAAGTATACCATCATAATAATTATATCTTTAAGTTCATAAATATATTACGTATTATATTAATAAATGACCTTTTTGATAATTGTTACTTTTCTCGTCAAACTTGACATTACCTCTATGCACAACAAGATAAAAAGCTGCACGAATCGTCAACGTCCTAAGGAGTGGCTATACTGAGAACTATTACAAGTGTTATTGAAGCAATAAACAAATGAGATCACACTTTATCTATATGATAATATAACAGGAATAAATCGTTGGATTCTTCAATAACAAATGCAAGTATTAAATCCTTATAAAGTGATTGGATCAATAATATAGTATTAAACCCATTATTGGGCCTAATTTGACAGTTGATAAGGGCTAGGTCTTCGACGACTGAACTAGTCTAATGTGGGTAGACAAAACGATTTGTCCTAGATTAATTTGGGTATTAGGCAAAGTACGACGAATCGTCTTAGGGTTTTGTATTAGTCTGGATATACGTTGAAGGATCAGTCTGTGTGCACATACTTGATTATTGGTCAATATTTTTGATTGTTAAGATATTATCGCGTACATAAAACCACTTTAACTGACTGAGTTTAAAGTCGGGGCGAATCGGTGGCGTATCTGACAAAACTGTATGCAGATATTGAAAAATTTGCTCTATAAACATTGACCGACGCGGAAATCGAATGCCAGACTTTCAGGTCTCAAACGAAACCAACGGACAATACAATCGCATACAGGTAAAAAATGATTGTAGTCGCTTTGTCTACCAAGAGTTAACCATTGCTTTGTATTAAGGAAACATTTTTTCCGGACCCCGAATATAATAAAAGATATCCAAAAACAAGTGTGAATGGGTATATCTTCGTAATAGCTTCCCATAAAAATGCAGGATACAAAGTGTGTCTGTGTATAATTGTAGTTAATCAATTGCCACGAGTCGGCACATTCGCACATTCCGACGTTCACGGATTTGTACGGTGATTGTAACTAACGCTCTCGCGTTTCATGCCCTTAAAGACCACTCAAGTGCGGGGTGCTCTACTTTATCGGGAGTTCCGTATTAACGGAATTCAAATTGTGACATTCTTAAAGTACGATTTCGTGTTCCGTTTGTGGTGTACAGATTTTTTCTCACTACCCGCAACTATGTCAAACTTATTTTAGGGGATAAAAAGCATTGATTTATTTACAAGCTGTTAATATGCCAAACGAACAAACAGCTAATATCATCTTAACGTTTTTTTTTTTACTTAAATGCACTACCAAGGGTGTAACGTACGTAATATTTTCGAGTAGTTTTACGAGAGACGCACGAAAGATAAGGGTCCTCATTTGCACTATAATACAGAACCCGAAATATTATGTTTTACGATGTAGTCTGATCGGCGTTGCAACAATTTAAACTGGAAATTCATTAAGACGAATGTTTTTACGTTTATAGTCGTCTATTTTAGGATCATTTTTATGACACGCACGCCATGATCAATGGGCAGGCGTGTTTTATTGGTATCTTATAGCCTTTTTTTATTTTTCATATACAAATTCCACAGCGTTATGGTTGAGGAAATAATAACGAGGAAAATGAGAATCTCTCACATTTGCGTTAGTTATACATACGGGAAGGGATTAAAGATATTATATTTTAATACATTTTTATTACAATATATACTTGCTTCCTTTGCATTAATTAGTGTTTAATTTTATGAGAGTGTAATGTAATCATGTAATGTTTGTTTTAATCGGATGCAATACCGCTAAGGGACCGTTTCCTTTAATGAAAACAACACATGCATGTGTTAAACATACGTTCGAAATGTGTGTTTGAACGCTTTTACCGGTTCCCATGCGTCTCGCGAATCATTACGAAAGGAAATGGCTGCTAAAATAACCATGATCGCGTTAATTACACAAATTATTATGCAAGAGTCCTTATTTTTAAGTTTGTTTGTTACGCTTTCAGGATCTAATCGCTTTAGCAGTTTTTGTGAATTTTAGGCTAGAATTCAGAAAGCCAGGTTTTCTTCCCAGTCCAGTCTCTCTTCTGTTCGCCGTCTGTGCGAATATTTTGTTTATTTTTGGAATGAATCAGGGGATTCTGAGTTTAGTTATAAGATGCTTATGTCTTAACAAAATAAGGTTCGCGATTACCAAAAAACGTATTGCAGCTAATTTGGGAGTCGACGCCTAAAAAATCACGGGCATAAGCCAGTATTAAATAAAGCCTATAAGGATTCAAATGTGTTCAATAAATTAATTCTCTTTTGATGTTTTTCCTGTTGAAACATTTCCGAGAAATGTACGTTTGCCTTCATTCATTCCAAATTACGTTTTTATTTTATATACGTGAGAACATTCCGCGGGTTTTATACTCTGAATGAAAATAACGGCGCCACTTTGATGCTCTAATATCGACGTGTTTTGATACGAAAAAGCTTAAGTGGTTTAAGTAGACTGTTCTCTTTTATTTCTCCTGTCATTATTGTTGCCGTACGTGGCGTACATTGGTGTGTTCGTTTTGTGTATGTAGCATTATGTTAATAATGATCAATTCGCTCGCCAAATGGGGAATGTTTTTCAGTACACTTAATACTCTATTTGTTTGTATTGATATCGTGTTCTCGATTCGCTGATTGTTGTTTGGTTAAATAGCTTTTAGATGCCATTGAGCGTTGTCGTTGCTTCAAATGATTCCTGTTGTCGACTTCAAGTGCTCATTCGTTTGATGTCGACATGGACTTTTTTGTGCGTTGCTAAATATCTTGTATTCGAATCATTTAAAGGAAAATAGCAGGCCGACAAATTTGATTATACAATGATTGTTTTTTTTTTCAGGTTTTTGTGTCGCACTTTATTAATGCAACCTACTCACTATCATCGTCTTGAATCTTAATGTGTTCTGCCAAATTAATGCCTCTTCCCTCGGGCACTACAATGGCCTTCAGCTCGTTCTACAATATTTGACCTCAGAACCGATTGTCTAATACTAAATATGCCCAAAACGAAACATGATAGTAGCATTACGACCATTGACCTCAGTGCACTTAACGTTACTGTTCATGTCATTACTAATAAATATAAAAAAGTTAACAGCTTTTCAAAGCCATTCCCATCGGCGCCCATCTCGGGCGAGCACGAACTAGTCGATAACCCGGCTTCCTCGAAGGTCGAGCGCACAGATAACGATGCCAATTGATAAACGAGCCTCGGTTTCGTCAATGGGAGTCCAAATATCGCCGGAGGATGTCGCGTCACATCTGTCCCGTTCGGTTTGTTTGGCGACATGGATTTCTGCTCAGCTTTTTTGTAGCGCCACAGATTGGAACTGTCAACGTTGATACGATTGATACTTTGTCCGAACCTTTTGTTTGATCGATAAGATTTGGCTCTGTTTGTAGATAAGTTTAATTGGTCTTTTAGGGATGTCTCTTTTGCCCATGTTTTTAATTAGTGCCACTTCACATGACTGTTTCCGACCTTCTTTAAGTTATCTCATGGTTTTCCATTTTAATTTATCTTATCTTTAATTAATTAGTTCCTTCCTGTGTGACAACTGTGAGTAAATACTTGAGTAATATATAATTCTACTCGAAAGTACGATGGCATTCCTTAATTATAGTACAATATTACTATTTTTGCTTGAAAGTAGTTTACGAAAAGCGCAAAATAAATCTATATACATTTTGGTAAACGAAACCTTGATTTTTATCCGACGCCCTCAGGGTTTTGCACACAAAATTATAGTATTTAAGCGAAGCCTTCGCAATTACAATTGGGGCGGTTAATTAAAGGTTGTCTTAATTAAACAGCTCATTGAATTTTCGGTATTGATATGTCGTACTGTAAAAGCAAGGTCTAGAGGCAGGAATATCGGGTGTGGAATTCCAAATTACTATCAGTTTCACTACAAAGTTACATATTGCAAGTGTCACAAGGCTAGGACAGGAAAATCCAGTTCATTTTTGTGCTTTCATTATCGATTGACCGCGTTTCAATACATAATTGAGATCTCAAAAATTTTATTTAGCAAAGTTCTAAAGTTTTCCCAGTACTTCTCTGACCTTATTTTAGAATCTATGTTAGATTCTAGTGTTATGCTATTGTTATACTTTTATGGTATGATAAGGTTTATTTTTAAACCCTAGCATGGCTTTAAACATTTTAAAATTAGCCTTTGACTCATCACTATAATTGGTGTTTGCAGGTTCAACATTCCATTGGAACTCATGCAGTGAGTTTTCTGGTGCATCGTATTGTTCGCAATGCTAATTGTTTTGTTTTGCCGCTTCTTTTGTTTGAAATAAGTATTTGTATTAATTAAGTTTTGTGATTTTCCCATCAGAATTTACGGATACGTTGTTGTTCCAAAATTTGCATTTTTTTCAAAGCATCATTCCGATCCCAAAGTTTTTATGTCATTTCTTACGCTAGGATACCGTTCGTGCAGCACAATTTTTTTCACCCGTTTCGTCATCAATCCATTCCCGGACACATCCAAAAATAAAAAGTCGTTGGTTATATTTGAGCCGTTTTTTTTCCTAAGTGGGAAACGTACCGATTTGTGCGCGGTAATGATGATGTGGCCATTTCAGTAGGTTGTTTTATTTTGGTTGGCACCGCTGGTGTGGAACCGATGGAGTGAGCCGCAAGCGCGTGATGGCCGGAGAAAGTTGACCTTGAGCCGAGAGCCCTTAGTACTGGCCCGCCGGAGTACTCGTGGTGGTTTTTTGTTTGGCTTCTGGATTTTGAATGAGCCGCGCTTGTGGATCGTGATCTCAAGTGGCCCGGTTGATTCTGTGTGCTCAACACGGATTCTAATGCGTTTTTGTAGAGTCTTCCGTTTTGTAAACTCAGCTTAAGGTTTCAAATCTATTTTCAAATTCTACCGTGATGTTTGTGGCTGACAAAAAGTGTGCGTCAGTTTTTCTTGTTACATTGATGGTATTGTGGATAGTTTTTTACTTCAGCAAGGTAGGCAAATGGAATGTGCAGCCTTGTCACTTTATGTAGATAGCGTAACAAGACAATTGTGCATGAAAAAGTTTTTCAATTTGGAAGTAGTCAAGGCTATTGGGGCAAGAAATCTCTGAGCCTATGCGGTGACGAACGTTGGCTGTCTTAAGTTTCTTGATACTTTATCGTACCCTAATTATTTAAGACTCAATCGATATGTTTGTATCAGTCTCTTGTTGGTCACTTGACATTTGACCGTGTTTTTAAAAAAAAAGTATCGAAATTATATTTATGCTGTGCTAACTTTACAATCACTGTTTTTCACGCAGATATATTGTCTCGAGTACGCAGTAGTTTTATTTAATAACTGACACCTAGTATCAGGTCCATTAGGAAATTAGCTAATCTCAAGGAATTCATGCTTATCGAATCGAAACTCCACTCTAAATGTGCCACATTGATTTGAACCCAGTCTAGTGGCATACATTTATGTTACGCAACACTCAGCTTGTAAACCTGTATTGTGGGTATATTAATATTACTGAGAAATAGTGAGTATTGGATCGTAAAAATATAAAAAAAAAAACATACATTTTGTCTAGTCGATGTCCGTTTATGAGTCAGGTCTGTCAAAAATCCAATACTACGTTTAGTGACGTCACCTTCGCGGACAATCAGACGCCCACACTGCCAGACAAGTTAATACCTTACTTAGTCACAGTTCTTGAAATTTGCGATATATCAGAGCATGGGATTTTGATTATTTTTATATTATCTCTTGTTTTCGATGAGTGTGCCTGGTATAAGAATCGTGAATAAGATGAAAAACCCACCATAGAGATCAAAGCGATATTGCTTTCCAGGAACTACTTGGAGCTTTGACGCGTCTGATGAAGTATTCATTATGAACAGCCCTTATATGTCTCACTGCCGGGCATGGGCCTCCTCTATAACTGAGAGGGCTTAGGTCTTAGTCCACTGCCGGTCTAGTTCAGGTTCGTGGACTACACATTCAACAACTTTTTAGGTATGCAGGTCTCCTTACGATGTTTTCCTTCACTGTTAAAGTCAATCTAATAAATAAAATCTCTCCACATGAAAGATTGTGTTGTATATTTTTTTGCTATACACCGTTGCTGTCCAACATTAATTTTTTTCGCTTCTTTTTTGCCAATTATTATATACTATCTATAGATGGGAGTGGTCTTTAACCGTTTGTTGCTGATCATGAGATGTGTGACGTCATTATGTACCGGTGTTGGACGACACGGTTTTATAATGAATATTGGGTGAGAACGTGTGATTAGGTGGTTATTGGCCCAGCTGTGATTATTATAATTTAGATTGGTGTGGTACTATCAAACTGCTGTTCCTCAAAAACATAAGGTAAGTATTTCTAGCAACGAAACGATGGTCTGTTCTGCCAATTGACTTGGCTTATAATATAATATTATATCTTGCTTGTGTTATTTGCTAATGCAAATTCTTTCGTTAAATTTTAAGCTCATTTTAATTTAAGTAATAAGTGACTTTGATAAAGCGGTGATTTTATTTTTTTTACCTCATTTAAAAGTAAAAGTCTTCCTTCTTTTGGTGCATTACCTATGCCTACGTTACATCGTCTCAGCCAGCGCACGCATTAGCGATACCCTTTTGATCCTCGGAGCGTCAAAGCGTTGCTATTCATTGTCCCATAGAGCGCATAGCGGGCCGCCTGCGAACATCTTGCTAGTGTTAATACAAATATTTGGGATATCAAGCACATTTTCCAACTATTTTATTGAGCAAATAACCGTGTTAAAGTGATTTTGATTGTTTCACCTCATTTAAGAGTACACAACATTCTTCCATCGGTGCATTACCTATGCCTGGATTACATCGCCAACCCTTTTGATCCTCGGAGCGTCAAAGCGTTGTTACCCATTGTCCCATAGAGCGCATAGCGGGTCTGTGTACCGGTTGAATAACGACGGTGGTGCGCCGAGACGTGGCAAGGTCGCCGCCGAGGCATCTGCCCAACCGGCCCGACCGGACGACGGCTGCTATGCGGAGACCACGGCTTCGGCTTACATGGTACACTTTGGTGTATGGGAAATTTTTATAATGGGAATAATTATAATCTAAAATGAACCTACAGTCTAAAAGAAGGGAAATTAAGGAAAGTGTTTGTTTTGCTATGGAATGACGGTGATGATGTATTTCCAATCTCTTGGCTGCTGTTGGTAATTTGCTGAGGAACGTATAAAATTTTGTGAACTGGAAATCTAACCAGGGGCGTTTCGATATCATCAATTAATTCCGCTAAAGTTTGTTTTTCGCTATTTTTTACTTAGTTATGTAGAAGTTTTTTTACTGCACATCTACGATTCTTTATAGCAATTTGTCAAAGTCACAGAGAAAAGTATTTATCGAGGCGCCAAAAATTTACATAATAAAACCTTCCTAGATCCTACACAAAGTTTTTATTTCACTACATCTGAAGTGTCCCCTGAGCTTACATAAAATGCCGCTTCCAGAATATTCCCCAAAATGCGGACATTTGGATCGTCTGAAACAATTTGCATCGCAATCGAGTTACTCTTACCTCGTCCCGATCTGGCACCAAATCAATACTGGGAATATGAATGTTGGCAGTAAATTCCGCGCCATATAACACACTGCAAACTGCGGTTCGCTTGTGAAGCGGGTCACCAGGGGCTGCGCGCAGGGCTGGCGAACCAACACACTCTTAATTAAGACAATAGCTCGTTAATTATAGAGTGTCGCTGCATGCAGAATGCTCTCGAAAACTATGGGGGAGGTGAAATTTTCTGTACACTGAAAACATAGTAAAAGGGAAACAATTGTATCAAAAATGTCTGTCTTTTCACACTGTTTCTTGACCTAAAACATTAAACGGAAGATAAGGTCCTAGTCCACACCACTGTCCTAGTGCGAGTTTGCGTACTACACTACTAAGAACTTTTTAGGTGTGCAGCTTTCCCCACGAAATTTTACTTCACTGTTAAGGTACTTGATAATTCATCGTGAATGCACATAAATAGTTGTTCATATGAATTTGGCAGCCCTGTAAGAATGCGTTCCCACTACGTGCCTACTCGTAGGGGTGATTGCGCCGGCGACATATCGGATGCGACTGTCTCGATGCAAATTCCTTTTTTCCTTTAATTCCTTTTTGTTCAACGTCTTCCTCTCGCATGTGGCACTGGAACATATTAAAACACCTTTTATTGTACTCAAAGTTTAATCGTTCGAATTATAATTTCTCCATTACATGATACGCATGACACATTAGGATTATAAGATGGTTGCAATTCGGCACCTTTTATATTCCAATCGTGTTTTTCTTTCAAACACATATTATTATAATTAATTGGTAAGGAGTTTTTTGCAGTTTATTGGTCACATTGCTCGATTTGGGAATCAAACCCCAATCGCATGGTATATACTTGGACTGTCTGACCAGGAGGTAGCCGTTAGTTGTTATATTAGTAACACTAAAAATAATGCTATTAGTCTGGTCGCAACCCTATTGATCAAGGCCTTTATGATAATAATATATGCGATTTATCGATGTGCGATAGTTATCCATTGTCCCAATTGTCCAATTTATATATAGACTGTTTTCCACCACGCTGGCCCACTTTGCCAACAGTATTCGAATTCCCTGCCTAGATATTTTCTATTTCTGTTTACCTACTTTCTTCAAAACAAATGTGAGTGATCGGTATCAACAAATGTTATCTAAACATAGAGTTATTTCAATGGAGAAATATCGACTCGCATCAACCAAACTTGTGTTCTCACGGTCAAAGAGATGTCTGTTTGTACCGAAACATTCCTCGTAGTTTTACTAAAAGCATCATGAATGGCGCGGATTTATGAAAAGAAGCGTATAAATTAGTTCCATTTAAAGCGAAACGTGTGGGTAAAAGCAAATTATGCCCTAAATCAATATCAATTGTGCAAATTTTCCGAAAACTCGGGATAGCGTTGCGACGAAAAATTCCACGAAAGTCCCATTCAGATGTCACAATAACTCATAAGTTTCATTGTGCCCCCGCGCCGACCGTGCCACCCCCCGCGCCGGCCCGCGCCACTCGCGCCGTTGCAAATGTTGCATTATTCGCGAGGTGAGTTAAAATCTGTCGTCCTCACAGTCGGATGGTCGCATTCATCACTAAACTAGTTCGAACGGCGCATTGTGCTCGTAGAAAGGAGCGATTTTCTCCGGTGCATCGTCAAAGCGAGTTTACATTGAAGTCTATAAATCAGAAGTTTACCTTTTCACGTGGCCGCCGCAGGTGTCCGCGCGGTATCATGCCGCCGAGACTGTATTGTGCCTATCTCTCATTCATTCACCTGCGATCTGTCCAGCCCTTATTAGCCGCGCGTCCTGTGCGCGCCGCGGCCCGCCGCCCGCCGCCGGGTTATGGCACTTCTCCCACCAGTGTATAAGACGGAATTTGGTTCGCAGTGAGGCGGCCGCCACACCGGATGGGAAGACGAGACGGTGTAATTTGGCCTCACAATGGCGCGCAATAATAATCGCATCCATCGGTAATTGCGTCGAGATCCGTCGCGAGATGCGTACATCACACAAGTATGAAGTGCGCATGTACGCGGCCACTCCGCGTGTGAAAGTTCCAAAGGGCCACCGTTTACCGGACGGAGTTATGTTATCGGAACCAGTTTCGTGCATTTTAGATTTATCGGCTTTCTTCGTCGGCACTACACTTACGAGCTCGCGATCCAATAGTTTTACTGCTTTTAAATTGACACGCCGCTCTTTGTTGCCCACTAAGCTGGGGATCAGAGTTCCTTTCACACCTAATACGGCTTGTTGACAAAGGCCGCGTGGTTTGTGTGACAATGGTGTCCTACCGCAACAGTAAACACACGCGGTCACTTTCGACCGGCGGCCGATTAGTTCCATTGTAGGAACTTGTTGTATTTTTTTAGTGGCGGAAGTGTATTGTTACGCGTATCGTGTGGCGACCGTCGCGCCCGCCGCGCCCGCCGACCCTACTATACACTTTTGACAAACGGCGAAAGATAAACTCTCATCTGCTGATTGATTTACTGCTGGGCTTTCCGTGATTAATATTTTTGTTTACAATAATAGTTATTTTCATTAACGACAAAATTTTGAAATATTATGTGTACATTCATATTTTTGGTTTCAACCACAAGTTATGGGTTAGTAAATAAAAAAGCTCGACTAAACTGTCATGCATTATAGAATTGTGATAATAAGAATTTCTTAGTATTGAGGGCAGGGTACCAGTTTCTAGATCAAAGATTATGCATCTATGCTTCAGCTAATGAGAGAATTCCTAGTAGTAGTATCAGGAAGTAATTGAAACTTATCTGATAAAGGATAGAGCTTTTGAAACCTTGATGTGGAAATACATCTCTGCCTTTTCCTTCTCATATATGGGTGTCTATAAGCCTATATTAGGGTTGTATGACGTAAGATATCCATTCAAAAACATCAATAAAAGTGTCACATGCTGTACATCCAATATACCGCAGCGAAATGAAAATGATCCATGTATACACATATTTCATGTCAAATAATTGACGTTGCGTCCAGCGACGGCAAAGCAATAGCCACTGGTGAGGTTGTGACCTTTCACTAAACATCATTTTTTGATTTGCCCAACTATACACAATGAATAATCACATACTTTGACAGTGAAGAAAATTGTCGTGAAACTTATACATCTAAAAGTTCGTAGGAATATCTTACATGTGTAGTCTGGCAACCCGCACTGGGGACTCAAAGGCAGTTAGTGAAACGAAGGTTCTATAACCCTAACTTACCTTTTCGGGAATGTATGTATGTATAATCATCATCAGCCGTAAGCCGTCCACTGCTGGACATATCCTTCCCCAAAGATTTAAAAAGCGCTCTCTAGGACGTGATTATAAGATTTTTTCAAACCCACATAGAAAGTGTAATGAAGCAAGATGGAACACGTCGCAACTTGTTTCTGGGATCGGTTTGGGAACGCAGCTTGTGCAAAGCCAGGTAGATTGGAGTAAAGACTTTTTTATATCGTACGAAGGCCAGGCCAGCTGACAATCCTTTTGAGTATTATAGTTTTCAAGGAATATAGCTACGTCGCTTTTGAGTCGCATAATACATACAGTGTGTTTTTCATACTATATTGAATACTTATATGACTGTGTCGTCAGTATCGCGACATTCGGGTTCGAAATTATATAGGTCCAGGGTTCGTTTTCCTAGTCAGGAAATTATTAGGGAAATTCAAATGCCATAAGGAATGTGTTTTCGTAGGGTTAAAAGTGAAATGCCATGTAAAATATAAAATTATAGTTTATAGATATTTTATGAATTGGCAATGTATGTCATACAAAAACTCATGTATCGTGCGTGTCAGTGACCGCTTGCGTCAGGTGATTTTTTATTCGACATACATTACGCTGTTTGTTAAGGATATTAATAATAATTTTAATAAATATATCGTCGAATTTATGTATCTCAAAGAATCTCGATAGTTTTTTTATAGGTTTTTTACTGTGTTTGTTCCTTCGTAACTAGGTCTCACTTTCCATTTTCATCATCATACACTCATCACACGGGCCCTTCTACCAATGAGATAGTTTAGGCCTTAATCCTCAGTTCAATTATCACAAGGAACTTTAATGTATTCAAAATATATATAGTACTAATAACATCCTAAAAAATCCGGTTTCTGTGCGAAAATTTATTGCGAAAATTAATGGTCTTGAAGATCTCCCATACTTTAAAGTCTTTGTACACATCAATAGAAGCTCTTACGTAACATATCGTAATAGGCAATCCCGTTGCAAATGCACGTCCCGAACAGTACAGGATGTCGTCTATTAATCTAATTTGTAGCAAAAAACCTTTTTGATCGTCAAGAGCTCTCTAAATATCCGCCTTCCTTGTGCCATTGAACTGTTGAAAAAAGTCTAATTGTTGAATAAATACGATCAGATAATACTTATATCCGGCGGAATCCTTTCCTTGCACCGATTAATTCCATATTTAAATTTGTAATATTATCAATTGACAAAAAAATGCATTCTGACGCGGGCGTGGGAATCGGAGATCGGACCAAAAACCGGATATCCCCCGGCGTTGTATCAAATTTATATTTGGTATCGTTGGAGAGGTCGGGACTGTTTGTTAATCAAATTGAAGGGATTACGGACGATTGATAGTTTTGTTTATTTTTATCTTCGGCGTTATTGATATGTTGCGTTCTGTGAGGAATTACTTAACTTTATCACGGGATAGCTTAGTTCTTTCGAAGGCGGTTACGGGCTCAATTCAAGAAATATTTGTCTGACTATTTATAATTATGCGTGTGCTTGCAATTACATACATACTTTGAACGATGAGGGAAAACATGTATCAAACTTTGGCCTAATCTATCTTGTCAACACTTTTAAAGATGGAAGTTTAGAATAGGATTTCTGTGTGTAGATATGAAATTGTATAGGTGAATAACATCAAATGTTCTTGTTGCAAACTACAAAAAGAGTACAAATAGTTATTAAGATATAACGCCATTGTTGTTTTTTATACAATATAGCAATCTATTCCTAAATCCTTATTACCTCGCGACCTCTAATAATCTTGAAACCGGCGAATTTCGATGGCAAAAAAGTAACTATATTTTGGAATCACTTAAGAAATTTAATTTACTGCAGAGATTGAAGTGGATGAAGAAATAATAAAAGAATAACTTATTACATAACTTATAACAATTATTTTCAAGCTTTTTTGACTACAATAGGAACTAGAAGCTAAGCGGAAAATAAAACATTGTTTTTGGATGTTTTTCGTTACCGTCAGGTTTGATAGAACAGTTTCTCATATTATAAGCACTGATTTATGGTATTTTCCATGTATACGGGTGCTACAACTTTTTCGGAGATTATTTTTTAAGTCGTCAGGAAGTTATAGTATACACGCAAATCGTGCTCTAGACCTGCATCTTATAGTCAGCAACATTATTACCAACATTTGTAAGTATACACATGTGTATGTACTCACATAACCCATAAGTTATATCTTAAAAGCATCACAATTACTTAACGAGGAAACAAAACGCTCTCACAGTTGTAACAACCAAACATGATCATTCAATCAGCGCGGGGCGCGCATTCAACTACACACGAAAAAACTCTAATAAGCGTTCATAAAACCATAAAAAAACTATTAAGTAACTATACGTCTTTCACTACATCTGTTCGGAGCGTTAGATGAAAGATTCAATCACGAACCGCTTCGCTTCCGAGAAGACGGTGCCGAGCATTTTTTTCGCCAAAGTTCAATAGTTTTGGGGGCCCGCGGGACGCGATTGGAGGTCGCGATGGTTCACTTGTTGTTACCAGACCGTTTTATTTAATATAATTACATTTTATTATGTGGAATTATATTTAAGGTAGCATACAGGCTCTGCCTAGTGTAAGATATATAATAAATAAATAATAAAATAATAAATATAACTTGAATTCAGAAGTGGAAATCACGTAATTTTTCATAACTGATACATTGGACTAATAATTACAAACAATTGTATAATCTATGTTTAATCAATAAAAACAAAATATTATTCGGTTTATTTATCGATTGTATTGTATTTTTTCATACAATAATATTGTATGCCAATATTATTGAATTGCCTATTGATTACGCTACAATGTAATATAATAGTTACTAATTGCTATTAAAACACCAGTTGTTAGCACCAAGATATGTTACAAATCCTTCAGTTCTCACGACAGTCCTTTAAAGGGCTTAGAATGATATCTAAATGATTGTGTGAAACAAGGAAGGGCGGCTGATAATAAATACCTCGTATTTATGGAACAATGTGTGGCTATTTCATTAATTAACTTGTCACATGTCGGAAGGGATTTCTGCTTGGTGTAGTGAAACTGTCGCGACACATTTACGTTAATAACACGTAATGCACTATAATGTATCTAAAAACAAAGAACTCCATAAATAATCTCTTCGACATATTTGGAAACGACACATGAGAAAATTAGATTCTTGTTCAACGGGTGACATGGACAGTCAGATTTTAGGATTATCCTAAAATGTTTAGTGCAGAACCACAGAAACATTTACAATTCATCCTTACCACATTTTTTCTTCAGCACCAATCACTCGGGAGTCGTGAGATACGTTTTTTACGCGAGACCCGTTACTGACCCGCACCTTACACTCATCCCGAACATAAAAAAGTGAGATTAAACATTTTGACATACATCTCTGCTTTATTACTCGCACAAGGGTTTCTAACAGATACTCAGCCAGCCTTGTACATCAAAATTTGTTCTAGAATCGTTTTTGCGTTGCTCCACAATACGAGTGTATTTTTATGAATGTATAAAGTGCTAAGTGGAACTTTTTTTGGTAACGAAGAGTGGAGAGATTTATTGCGTTTTTTCTCAAAGACCACCTTGCACACGAGGAGTGACGAGCGCGAACATCGCATGTGTCCTTAATGAATGAACTTTTATTTTTGACAGCACCTTTTGGTGGGAAAAAATTCGTTTCCAAATACGAAATGAATTTTTAGACGGAGACAAATTACTGCGTGGATTTAAAAATAATTTTGTAAATGGAAATTTAGGGCATGTTATTGTGTTAGGGTAGGCCTCGAATTTCTTAAGCTTAAAGTACCCGTTGCAGTTTTGTTTTCGCCCTTTTGGGAACTGAGGAGGAATTTTTCTTGCCCTTGTTTTTACTAAATTTTGCCTGATCAGAAAAAAGCAATCAAGATTTAATAAACAGCTACATTATATAATACTCTTGGTGCTTTTTTTTAGTTTCCAGTAGAGATCGATGCTGCTTACAACTACTACTTTTGATTTTAATCAGGATTTTCGTATTATCTCGTTACCTGTAATTAGTAATTGAGTGATATTGACAATTGATCGAGTTTTCGACGAACAAACATTACTAAAATGTATATCACCCGCTTTAAACACTTAAGAGTTGATAAATACAACGTCATTAAAATTCACGAACACTTTACGCAATGGACGCATAAAAATTTTGCAATTTATGACCGTAATTTATTATATTTTAACAAGAATTTCGCGCACCGATCGCTGCTCCGTTATCTGAGCTTATATCGGTACATATTTTATCATTTAAAATTTGTCAAAACACTTTATGTACGCAATGATATTTGCGCGCAGCCGCTTTCACGTCGAATAAGTGATTTTTACAATTCAACATTGGCGTGTTGCGCAATCTTTTATCGTTGATGATCTCCTGGTATGACACACCTTGATATTTCTCGTTTTTGGGTATAATTTTCCTTGTGTATGTTTTGCAAGATTTCGCCAAGTGGTGCAATTTCGTGGTAATCTTTTCTGCTCGCCCGTTTGGTCCTGCTGTGTCGGTTGACTTTTTACGCTCGTTTTGATTTATAACACATGTTATAAATTCCACATTAATATATATAACATCCTGATCGTATTTCTTAACAGAAATGACTAGAATGTTTAGTAGTAAAAAACTGTATTTTAGGCACATACAAGAACATTTCCTTTCGATTCTTGATTTTGTAAGATAGCCTGAAACGTCTGACAATATAAATTAGATTTACTCTAACTCATAATCTTCATTTTCCAGGCTAGAAGTCACAGTATAATGAGAACCGTTTGCTCCTTTGCTTTTCAATAAAAACATCCAAGCCGTTGCGACAAAACGAGGTAGTCTCGCGCGATCCGCACCGCCAACGCCAATTACACGACAAAACAATACAGTCATCATCGGAGTCACCGTTCTCATCGTGGAATTTATCGCCGGGGCCCTAATGCTATGTATCTATAAAAATTGGCTTGTTACATTGTAAAAAACTACATTTTTATCTTCACCCATCTCGCATTATCCCGTCCACGGCGGCGTGACGCCAGCGTGGTAAACGCGTAACCATAGCTTGTGGCGTGATAAAAAATTATTGTTTCGCAGTGAGTGGCGCCCGGGCGAGCCAGCTTACGAGCTGCCGAGCTCCCGACTCCGAGCTGTCACTGCTATGATTGATTCCTTTGGGATTATGTGTGTGTACGCTTTGTGTTGGGATAGATCGTGGCGAATGATCTTTCGGTTCGTTCCTGTTATTTATGTTTCGGCTGTCATCTACCCTATCACGATTGACACCTCTCTATAGTGTTAGAATTTGAATTATAATAGGAGGAGTATGATGTGAACAAATTCTATGTTTGAAAACGTATTATTTGAGAATGAGCTCTTCACTAATACTTGAGTATAGAAGATACTATATTATCGTAAGTTGGATACAAATGTTTCTTCGATAGGAAAATGTATTATACACTGTTTAGTGTATAGATATTTAATTAACCTATTAAATGTAGACTAAATAAACTTAACGGATTAAAAAAAAGTATTCGAGATTAAAACTTAATTTTTATAATTGAATTTTGAGTATCTTTAAAAAATCTATATCTAATTATCAACGTTATCATAGTTGCTCAATATTTTGGTAAACATAGAACTGACCAGACACAGCTCATACCCCCAGTATGTAATATATCCGCCGTGCAAAGCAGACAACATGACGGTGCTTACAAGGCACTGGGTTCACTATGACGTGTACATGTCAACGTTCGCCTGTGTAAGGTGCCCTCGGTTATTATTTAATCAGTGCATAGTTGGTGCGCCGTGGCGGGGCTCAGACAGGCGCGCACCCAACACGCCTCGGAGGGGTCTTAAATATCTGAATTTATCGTGGTTGCCGATGGTGTTTGGATGATTTAGACATTAATCTTGATTATGGTGGCCACTCTGGTTTAAAGTTTGGGGTATTTGTGTCACTTAAGTGTTTTTTTATTTACTGGTAATACCCTTCTTGTTATGTAGGTTGAAAAAGCGAGCTGTGTAATGGCCACTTATAATACTTTTATGTTAGTGGTCCGTAATAACAAACATCAAGTAAATAAATATTATTAAGTTAATTCTTCGGTTTCATAAATCAGTTATAATGTCATCTCAGTTCCAAAATATTGTTCAGGCGTACTATCTCAATAAGGGGCGGTCATGGGCCCCGAACACTGCCGTTTCGTCCCTGCACTTGCCATGACTAACCGATGATGTAATCAAGCCGCCTGCGCCCTTTATCTCTGCTATCAACACTGCACCGCATGTGTGCAAATAGCGACATTGTTGTGCTTTCACGGCATTTCCACCGTTACACTTCAAAGTCCATGCTGTGTTGGCGTTTGATGCCTTGTTATTGAGCTAGTTTTTGACGCGCAGGACTTACAGACTTAAAGTCGGAGATATGTATTCTAATGATTGTGTTTGCATTGAGTTGAGGATCTGAACAAACTCTTGTTCAGAAAACACGGTGTTAATGCACTTAAAGCTGTTGTTTAATTTGAATTGAGAGGAGACGACAAAAGCTAGATAGGAAACTTCTGTTTGGTCGCGAACATTCTATATACAGTTTATTAATACAGTGAATTTATAAAGCACAATTGTAGGATAAATTATCCTCTTAAACCACATACTGTTAAAAAGTACATATATATATAAACTCACGCCTGTCTCCCATTGGCGTAGTTAGAGATTGCAAAAATTAACACATCTCCTTCGGTTTCGAGGACTATAAACTCCCCTTATTTTAAATAATATCAAACTAAACAAGAAATCCATGGAGCATTCCGCTAATAGCACAGTTGCATCGAAAGACGTGTAGTTGAAGTGGCGCCTCGGTTGCTCAACTGATTGCCGCAGCAGACGCCGCCGACGCCGACGCCGACGTATCTGGGCCGGTGCGGTTTATTTCGGGCGCTGTTGCCGTTGTGGGCGCAAATATTTGCCGCCGTTTGTCTAGCCGGGGAGATATATGAGTTCCGCCCGGGGATCGGCCGTGCTCAATGTGCATCATTTTTGCGCTTCGATGCGCGATTTTCAATGATTTGTAAAAGTGGATATGGCTAAAAGAATCGTGTATCATTGAAGTCACATGAATGCGAGGTTTGCGATGCATTTGAGAGTATACTTCTGTCACATAAATAGAAATAAATCTCTCAGTCGCGACGCGAGAATCAAGCTTGCAGAAGAATATTTAACAGGCTGAACCCCTGAAGGTGCCGTACAAATGCTTATTTCAATAATTTATTCAATAATTATCTGTCGGGAAAACACGCGATATTTTATGTTAACTAAGTATTTTGATATCTTTTAAGACACTGCTTATATTACGAAGAAAACAGGTATTTCGAGAAATAAAGGCGTGTCAGTTCCAGGAAATATTTTATCATTTATCACAAAGATTTTATAGATCACTCTGATTAGATTAGATTTTATAGATTCCGATAATGATCTTACTATGATAACATTTTAATATATTGACTTTTAATTTTACTTGCCAAGGTCGCTATGAACATGCAAGATTAGTAAAATTATCAATGCGTATTCCAAATATTTACAAGAAATTTAATAAGGAAATTTGTAGCAAAAATATGTTTAATCAGCAATCCCATTTTTCTAGTAATTTGCATTGACTCATCTAATTTCTTTTCTTTTTCATACAGGAAGATTTTTTGCCACATTCAGCGTTCACCTTCATTTAAAATTTTTTGAATCTCAATGACTTTATTCAAGCCAACTCTTTTCTGCATTTTAACTTTTAATATGATTAATGACTTTACTCAAAACTCTTCTTATAAATACCACAACTCTACAAACTACCACTACTCTATTCCTAACCAGCATTGTCTATATTCTACCGTACTACTCGGCACTAGTAAATAAAGTTACTCCGCCGTGTCATAATAGTGTAGTAATAGATAACACGCCGGCCAGTGGCGATAGTACGCGAATGTAGCTCGATGTCCAGTCTGTATCGATACATAAACAATCGTTTAAACTCCAACAACTTTACAACTGTCGGCTGTTGCTGCGGTAGTAGCGCTGCGGGTTAAGGCGGGGTAGTGCTGCTTTTTATCCACCTGTAATAGAAAAGTTAGTACAGAGGTCTTTTGAATATGTTTTTCTACTAGTCTTTAGTTTAAAAGAGGAAAGAATAAAGAAAGGTGGGAAAAGAAACTTGCTAGAGAAAGGTGGCAAGTAGCAGATGGATAAGGTCTGCTCAAGGCTGGGATGGTTGGTCATTATTTAGGGAGAACGTGCAGCAGTGGACGGTGACAGTCTTTAGTAAGATTAAAAATGGTTAGACTGAAATGCAGCCGGTTTATATTATCTGAGGAGGTTTTTGTAGGTTTCCGAAGGTCGAGTAATTCTTATACTTTTACCTATGGCCTTCTTCATGAAACTTTAAAGATTCCTATCAGATCTTTCCCACCAGTATTATTTTAGTTACATTGGCTTTTAACATTGATTAATCATTACTTTTACCATTGATTAATCATTACTTTTTCTTTTGCCTTCCATAGATTTAATTACCATAAGTATAGGAAACCGTTTCAGTAAATGACGAAGCAACATGTTGACAGAGTCGTTAGCTCCTGTTGCAACTGGTGACCGCGGCGCGGGAAAGCCTGAAGGGGAGTCGTAATTGTCTTAATCACTGGCACTCTGCCGGGTTTGTAAAAAAAAGTTGTCTATTCTCCAATCTCTAATGTTTAAAGAGGTTTTGATTTAAAATCGTTCTTATTTTGAATGTTCTTTATTTAAACTTAGTAATAATATCCACTAGAATATAATGATATTGATACTTATTATCATCATCATCACTTACCAGTTCGAATAAATTATTTTGATTCCATTTGCTCTTCTTATTTTGAATACAGTTTAATAATGATATTTTAATGATTACCTATCAGCTCTTATCAGTTTAAAGAGTCTTAAAACTTAATGAAAAAAATACCCACGGCTGGAAAAGGAAATGCAGATTAATAAAGATATTACGTACAAAATTAATGCATGAATACATGAGATAATGTGTACGACGGGAATCGAGCGAGATAAGATAAATAATGATAAACAATAACAAAAAGATAATATGTTGTGGTAAGGTATTAGGAAACAATTTATGCGGCTCTTACGTATGTATATCAGAATGTCTTTATTTCCTTAAAAGTTTAGTTGCACAATTTAAAAATGATAAAATAAATTTTTGTGCCTGTTTCGTATTGATGTTAATTTCGTATTCTCATAGTGAAAAATTCATTCATCTTTTGATTCATCCTGTAAGGATTATTACCGTAAAACAACCGACGAGTTCTAAATACGACTCATTTTATTTCATTTTCCAGTTAAAGTCTTGACGTAATTTTTTTCAAGCTTTCATTTAAATACTCCGTCGTAATTCACGTTGTCACCTCGTCAGAGGCGCGCATTTATAATAAATAAGCAAAACCACTCGCTTTCCTGGCCTTAATCACCACTCTTGTATTCTATAAATAGAACAGGCTGGCTTCGTAGACATTTCTATAAAATCCGCATCTTAAAAGACCTATAATCCACTGCATCCCATTCAACATACGACCTTATTCCGCCGCACTTGAATTCCAATTCACATCGCTGCACGTTCATTCGCAATTTAAATTGCACGTCGATGGATTATGAACTCAGCGGCAGATGCATAGAGTCGTTTTCGCGTGGACGTTGATTTATAGGTTGTAAAAGTTAGGTCGGTAGCTACGCTGAGAGTACTATCGTAGTATCTGGCGTGTGTGAGTGTGTAGTACGTAGTGTTGTACGGTATGCAACTGCAGTGGTGTGTGTGTGTGCGTGCAGACGGTGAATGAGATTGCGCCGCCGTCTGAGGTCGCCGGGAGGGTTATTGATTTTTTTTCATTACGCTCCGGCCACGGCAGCCGCTCGCGACGCGAACTGGCAGTGCAACGGGAACGCCGCGCCGTGGATGCAACTTGCTGTCAGTTTGTATGCGCCGCGCTTCCGCCGCCCGCCCGCTGCTATATGAAATAGATTCTCGTATAGGATTAATTTAACACTAGATTTACCAGTTATTTCAATATACCTATTTCTACCAACACCAGTCATTTTGACTGGCATATAAGAATTTCTTTTTAGTGGCTTCCACTTATTTATAGCACTGAAAGTGGTAAAATAAGTTAAAGAATATTAATTGTAGTATGTTATAAATTCATTCATAGACATTATCATAATATAATCTAGCTTTCGTTGGTAAGAGTTGCTCATCGACGATAATATAAGCTCCCGGTTTGAAGCAATTTTGACTGTTATCAAGTAAATTATTCCAAACTGCTCAGAGTAAAGCGAGAAGAATACTAAGCATTTATGTGTTAGCAAGTATTGACTTTCAGATTACTTTTATAGAAAATAATTTATGATTTAATTTTAGAATTTCAGTAAAATCATGTGTGCTCATAGTACTGGAAACTTCCTTCGTACGCCCCACTTGCATAAACTATCGAAAGAAATGTCTTCAATTTTGGTTGCGTAATTCTGTAGTTTTTCCCCAAAACTCAAGACGCTTCTGACTTTGTCGAAATTCGTATATGTTCCAAAACGTGGCTCTCAAACAGTAACAGGACCGCACTACTAAGATTCTCGTTCATAATGTTTTTTTTTGGCATGTGTTATTGGCTCTGTTACATCTTTGAAAGAACTCTGAACTGGTAATCTGTCAGCAACACTGCCTGCTTCATTTCTTTTCCAAATACTTCCGTCTGAAGCACATTCAGGTTGCTGATTTGGTACAATACCTCTGTCACATTCTACTTCCACCTACGTCTTCAGAACTGGAAGGGAATCGCATGCATCGTCTCGTAAGTTTGTTTAGAATAGTTTTCTGAATATTTTGAATAAATTCACAGTCATTTGACTGATCTATGAAATTGTCTTCATCAGAAATTTCCTTATCACTATTCTCAATAATGGCCCTGTTGTCATCACTGACTTGTAGATCAATTTGGCATATATAAATTCACTCTTGCCACCATACACTTCTCTATTTATATCTGAACATTCCAGAATCGTTGGCATTTTCTAAATAAATAAAAAAATATATTCGTTTCGACAGTTTGAGGGGCTGGGGATCACTATAAAAATAAGTTGGAACTAAAACACTTTCTTCGGATTTAGTGTTCTTATTGAAGAATATATTTTTCGTTATTTCGCTATTCAAACAAATGTTTCATACCTTTCTCACTGCGCGGCTAAAGATGATTGATTGCGCAAAGAGATCGCTTGGACTAAGATTTTATTACATGTGTTGGACGGAGCTCGATACAAGACAGTTCGCGCCTCGTACATTTATGAAATGCTCGTAGAATTCTCGTAATACTACCGAAATCGTAATGAAACCATGGACACATGGACCCTATAGCATTCTATAGATTTATTCTATTGAACATTATCCACGCTGGTCTCACTATTCTCCCGAAATCGTTCATTTCTTCATAAAATCACGCACCAGTCATTTTGACTGGTACTGGTATAAATGTGAAACACAAAAAATATATCTGTTACTAATTTAAATAAACTAACATGAAGTTTGTAAAATAAATTCTCTACTTATAGATACAAAAGTCATAACATCATTTCGGAAAACAAATGTTATATGTCGTAGTAATTTTGAATTGAAGTTGCACGACCAGTCAAAATGACTGGTCTGGTAAATCTAGTGTTAATACATTCTCTGTTAATGATTACGCCGTACTACGGGTTTATTAACATGTCGAGCTGATGTTAGGATTGTACGATTTGCGATGGGGTATTTCTAGATAATTTTGATTGTCGTGGACATTAAAATTTTCTTAAATAAATTCGCATATTTTGAAAAAATATCAACATTTTTACAATTGTACGCTGATTAAATATATATTTTTAATTGTATACATAAGCTTTTGTATCACGAATTTACATAACAACAATGGCAAAAAAACGAATCGCATTATTTCATCGCGCCCGCGGGAGTCCTGAATCACTACGGTAAAATGCGGTAACCGCATCGCGCCCTGGGGTATGGGGTGTTGGAGTGGCGCCTGCACCTAGCCCCCCCCCCCACCGCCTAACCCCCCCACCCTCTCATCACCCCCACCATCCACTAGTAACCTCGTAGTGCTCACGATAACACGGCGTACTATGCCGCATCTGTTGGTGGTTCAGTGACCGCAAACCGCGCTCCGTAGGCACGCCGCCATTTGATGACTTCATTTATTCGCATTATGAAGTGCACTTTTTTTCTTTTTTTTTATACAGCCAGCCAGCTCGAGTAATATTATGATAGAGCACTGTCTAACCGCTCAGTGGAAGAGTGGGTTTGTCTTTTTTTTGTGGGTGGGTTTTTAGGTTTCGCAGAAACATGGTATGCGGAGAGTTTTTAACCTGGATTAACTTGTGATACAGTTAATACTGATATAATTTATTGTCTCAAATTCCATTTAACCTCGATAACCCAGTAAGAGTTGGTGATCTTTGTCCTGAGGGATAAAATTCAAGGAAATTTCGGATCCATAGGATGTCACGATGTAATCCTTCGCAATCAATGTGGGTGATAATAATCAATTGAATTATACAATTGCTCATGTTCCTCAGGTATTTTAATTGAAATTTAATATGTGAAAGTTACGTTAACCTTGCCGCGTAAAGTATGTTCTTCCGCTCGCATTTTTGTAAAATTACTATATGTTAATGGTGTAAGGTCGATTTGTGGTTAACGCCCTTTCGAAAGTCACTGTTACCAAGTGAATGACGTGGAAATTATTTAAAAAACTTTCAATTAAAAATATGATCGACTGATTGACGCAATTACGTGTTTAACTCTGAACTACAAGATTGATATAAGAGCATCTTCTTCTTCATCAACCCATATACGCCCACTGCTGAGCACGGGTCTCCTCTACCATTGAGAGGGTTTAGGCCATAGTCCACCACGCTGGCCTAGTGCGGGTTGGCGGACTACACACCTAAGAAATTCCTAAAATCTTTTAGGTGTGCAGGTTTTATCACGATGTTTTCCTTCACCGTTAAAGCAAGTGATAATTCAATGTGAATACACACATAACTCCGAAAAGTCAGAGGTGTGTGCCTGGGGTTCGAACCCGCGACCGCCGTGATATAAGAGCATAATTCTGTAAAAAATTTTGCAAAGATTATAGTCACGAAATTTCATGAAGTTTTTACTTGTAAACCGGATTGTCGTTCGCAATATTTTTTTATGTATTCATAAATATTTCCTTCTTTGCAGATTGTCAATACGGCGTATCACCACTTACAGCAATGGTAAGTTATTTTTTTTAAATGAACATAGATTGTAAATATCTACTGTAATACACGACATTGGTATAAATACAAGATAATTTACTAATATTAAATCAATCCATTAAATAAATTTATTTATATACAGGTGTATTCAGACCATGATCGAAAACTCAGCAGCCAATAGCCACCGTGACGTAAAAACAATCCTGTCAAAAATAAAACTTTTTCCTTACAACCACGAGTATTAGATATATGTGGTTGCAAGGAAAAGGTTTTTTTTTATCAGAACTTTTTTAACGCCAAAGGGTTCGAAATCATTGTAGCTATTACCTGCCTCAGTTTTCACGCCCTTTATACAATCTGTATATGAAATGAAATAGGTGAACTAAAAGTTCAAGCGGCTCTTTATACGGATAATGTAAATAAACATAGCTATAGTTGTGCAGTAACAAATGGTAGCTATATGAACCGTGAAGAAAAAATATATATGAAAGGAGAGGAGACGCGAATGAATTTAAATTTATAGCCCTAAATAGTTTTTGATCTTTGTCAGTTACTAAGAGCGTAGTCCGCCAATCCGCATAAAGCCAGGCTGGTGGATTAATGCCAGAAGCCTCTCAGTTGTAGAGGAGGCTCCTCCCTACCAGTGGAACGAATTTGGGCTGATGATGATAAAGTCTGATACACATAAAAGCTGAATCTCATTCAACCAACCCAATTACTCAATCTAGACGAAGTCTATTACATCATAGAAATCATAATATATTTATATTAAATTAACATATTAATGCGCTGTTTCTTATGATATTTGTTTTCATTCGATACTTAGTTTGTTTATCGCGGCGGAAATGCTTATTCCCTCGGCGTATCGAAAAACTTAGATGTCGTAACATTATAGAGTGGTCCGGTTAGATATGGTAATGGTATTTGGATTTATGTGATTTGTTCTGTTCATCCATTAACGTTATTTTTATTAATAGATCGCGCCGTGTGAAATTATACTCTTACCTTGAACATGCGTCTCTTAGCGGTGAAGGAAAACGTAGGGAAACGTGAGCACCTAAAATTTAGGTGAATCCTAATATTTAGGTCCTAAATATTCTTAGGAATTTTGTAGGTGTGTAGTCGATCAACCTGCTTTAGGCCAGTGTAGAGGAGTAAAGTCTACATCTCGGCCTAAAACCCTCTCAGTTGTAGTGGAGGCCTATGTCCAGTAGTACGACAAAGAGTGTTTTAAACCCGTGATCAAATATTAAGACTGGCAATAGTTACGGTAATTTACTTTGACGTTAAAAATCATATCAACTAAAAAGAGTTCATAAGTTTGATTTCCAGATTGGGAAAATTTTTATTGGGTTTCCTATAAGAAAACCTCAGTTCTGTTACATGGGACATAATATCTTATCAATAATAGCTTATCCAAATTAGTTTAGAACAGCGAATACATGTTTCAATATTTTCGACACTGCTGATTCCACCTTAAATCTTTCCTAAAAGCGTACTAAAACGTAAAAATATATTAAATACTAATGAAAATATATTTACGATAATATCGCATGTTAAAAGTACCGCCGATTGGATCATAAACAATCATGATTGTTATCAGATGCGTTGATTATGGGAATCACTGCTATCAAGTTACTGTGAAAACGCGTAATCTCTATGAATCTGTTTTAAACATATTTTTGTATGCATCGTAATTCTTGTCTATCAGTGTGGTCTATTGAGATGTTTGGACATAGCTATATATTTCTTCCCGGCACTAAAATTGAGTAATTTTTTAAATCCTGATACAAGACTTTGCACGTAATATATTTGTGTAAGCAAATTTTGACAGATCATTCATACAATTTTTTATGTGAATATAGATATCTATGTTATCATTGATCCTAATCTTAAATGACTAGATTTAGTCTTAAAATATCAAATAATAAATTGGCGAAAACGTTCCCTAATCCTACGCAAAGCTGTATGAAGTTCTGATTTCCCCAGCAGTAGTCGGCAGCGATGAGAGGCTTATAATCCCGACAATAGGCCGGTCATTACTCATACGAAATGAATGAGCGGAAACACAAAGCCCGCGACGTCATCGATCTTTACTCCAGCCTCCTTCGAGTTGTTACATAGCAGTTTGAGAACTAATGGTTCGATTCAAGAGAAAGACTAAATTTGACTATATTTTTCAAAGCTAATTGGGGCAATATTAAATAATTGAATTGCCTCCTGGTCTTGGGGTGCTAGTATTTGCCTTGTGATCTAGAAGTCTTGATCCGCGGGTCGAGCAGTGTTATTGGATTTTTCATTGAGAAATTCTCGGTTGCAGCATCAAGTCTGGAAAAGCGCGCAAAAACGGCAAAAGGCTTGCCCAGTAGTAGATATAAATCTATTTATGTGTGAATGCCTCTCAATCGTCAGGACTACCTACAATGTAAAGCAATGAAACAATTCGGTTACAAATCGGTTTAAAACACAATTCCAAATGAAATAACCGAAACGTTTCCCTATTAAGCAAACTACTTTAATCGAATAAAATACGAGCTGAGTGCGTCGAACAGGTGTTGGCCACAACAGCGTGAGTTATAGCGCAATGAGTTAACACTGCGCCATCACTTTTCGACTCTTAACACATTTTATCTCCGTTCAACCGCCGAATGATTCATTGTTATTTGTTTATAAATACGAAACGCCGGGATGATACCAAGACGCGGACTCGACAGCGCCTCAAATGTTTCATGTCTCGTAATGCCATCAATAAAGGGATTAATTGAGTATCTATTTATATAGGCTCATTTAGGCATCACTGGATAAGGCCTTGGTAGCTGGGCTTGAGTGTGTTACTTATGAAGAAGTCTGAAACATGCGAGATGCCTTACGATGATTTCCTTATCCTTAAACTGCATGGTAAATAAATGGAACACACAACAGGCACATACAAAGCTCTGACCCCACACTAGGATCGAGTCATGTACCCACAAGGGTATCAGAAACTTCCGAAGGCTTTTCGGTCTCGCAAATATCCACCGAAACTAATATTTGTAGATCATACAGACATTTGTCTCTGTGCGGGGATCGAACCCGCGGCCAATCGTATCGCAAACTGATTTCCAGCCAACTGTGCCACGGGGCTGTCGTAAATAACCCAAAAAAATCGAGGTTTGTGTATTGATTCAATTTTAATTTATGATTGTCGAGATTGTGTCTCAGCTGTCGACTCGCGCTTGCTAATATTACAATAAAATTGAAATTCATAAAGAATTTTGTATCAAGAACATTCCGAGCCTGTTTATCTTAATGATGGTATAAATCTTCCTAATACTCGGCGGGTTTAATCAGCGGACGAGGTCTAGAAGCACGTGACGATCCATCGGCCGCCCTTCGTTGTATCGATGTGGTAAAATTTATCGATAGATAATGTCGATAAATGGGGCCGCACGGTAGCGACTAACGGAATTCGTTGCTTGCATTATGCAATAATACGTATCGTTGTGTTTGACAATCGTCACAATTTGAAATAGATAAATTATTGCTTAATACATGGAGAAGTGAAGTTAGGGTACATGGAGGGATGGAAGGATGTCTGCATATGTATGTACATTCGTTAGGCATTGTTTGTTTTATGATTGATAATAACCATTTCATAACGACTTGTCTTTAAAATCAAGCCTACTACCAATACTTTGCGGTCTCGAGTCTGTGTCTGTATCCCTAATCTTCAGCAATGATAGATTCAATTTACCTTACCCTAAAGTTTTACCACTAAATTATAACTAAGATTGCAAATTTTTGGCCCCTATCATGGATGTTTCCTACTTCTTAACATACTGTGTGGTATTTCATCTTTAGAAGCATCTCGTGAAGGCATAATTTTGATCGCTTAACACCGTGTCAACCTTTGACTGGTGTCAACTTGTGATCTTTCATCGTTTTCCTGCTCGCAGGTTCTATAGTTTTGAGTATTACAACTAGCACCATAACCACTATCGAACTGAAACGACCTGTCATCATCATCATCAGCCAAAGGACGTCCACTGCTGGACATAGGCCTCCCCCAGAGACTTCCAAAGCGCTCTATTGGAAGCGGCCTGCATCCAGCGGCTTCCCGCGACCTTTATCAAATCGTCGGTCCACCTTGTGGGTGGACAGGCGTGAGACAGGGAGATGTAATATCTCCGAAACTGTTCACTGCCGCGCTGGAAGATGCCTTTAAGCTTCTCGAATGGAAAGGATTCGGCATCAACATCTACGGCGAGTATATCACTCAACTTCGATTTGCCGACGATATCGTCGTCTTGGCAGAATCCCTGGAAAACGACCTGTATACAAAAATAATCAAGGAAAAAGAACCTCACAAATGATATTGTGAAATGGGTCGTTCGCAATCAAAACGTCAACACATTCACTCACCCAGTTTGAGCAGCCAGTGTTTGTATAGAACACGTTAAAAAATACCCCGAATAAATATTTAATTTGTAACGTCAGTGTTGCGATACGGGAACACTTTCCAACAGCATTATTGCCAACTGTGAAATGCAGTTCCCTGATTTGATGCACTTTTTTTATGATGATCTTGTTGTCTAGTCAAAAAGGTGCCCTGTGGTTTTTGGCATGCGATGCAGATCAGGTTCCGGGTTCAAATCGCGGTCGGGAAATTGTTTTTGAAATTTTTCGTTGCGAAAAATCGTAGTACCGGCGAAACATGAGTGTTTGTATACAACTCTGCTTAGCTCGCCGGTTCTATTTTTTATCCCTGATTTATATTTTCTATTTAATTACCTGTCATTATTTTTATACGATAGTGTCATTAATGCCTATTTTCTTCCTGGTGTTAATGTTGGCAGCCCTGAGCGTAACCCTGTGTTGCCTTCGTAAGATTAGTTATCTTGAAGTGTTACCAACATGGCGTCGTGTGGTATCGTTGCTTGATAATTCTACATCCGATACGTTGTGTTTACAAATATGTGTTATACACGTGCACACGAGGATAAACAAGGACTTATTTTTTCCTCTTGATAAGGGTAACATTTAATTATTATCAGTCGTACAGAAATGTGGTTACACGGGCTAATGTAATATGCGCTGATAGTGATAGGGTACGCCGAAGATACCAGTAGCTTGTGTTGTATGAAGTTGTAATACTTTGAAATTATGTTTTAAATGTAGAATTATTAAATGCAATCCACTTAGCATTGAAGTCCAATAAAGTCATTGTTGTTTGGACATTCTTGCGGTTTACTATTGCAGGTTTCTGTAATTTTTAAAGGTATAGGATATTTTTAGTTTGATTTATTTAATTTTAATTTTTTTATCGTGTACTGGGAATATTTTTTGATTTGGTGCTGTTACCGTTAATTTATTAGGACAAAATCCAATTACACCAATGCTGTCCTCAGCATAGAACCTAAGACCTATCGATTGATACCACAGCACTAAGAAGAATTATACAAATAATTCAACAAATACATCTATTATCAAATCCACGGTATCGAAGTTCAATACATTTGTAGCAAGTTTCCGTTACGCTTGTATATTGTACACGTATTACATAAGTAACAATAGGTCAAATTGTACAATGGAAGTGCTGCCGTTCTCGGTACAGCCAGTTGACTCAAGTGTTTCTACCATCCCATTGCCGCGCCGCCCCGCGCACTTCGCTTACGTCACTCGTAGGGCTGACAACTGAATTAAGAAATATCCTCAAAAATCTAAAGCATATCAAAAACTACATATAGAGATGTTAGCTATAGAAAGCAGTTTATTGAATGAAAGAAGAAGATACAAGTCCAAATTTTCATTTAGCTTCATTAAAGTCGTAACATCTCACTTCAGCGAGGTTTCGTAGCAAATGCGTCGACAAGGCTCTTGTCAAAGGTAATTAGACGGTTTTGACGTTGTAAAGACTGCTTTTGGCTGATGAATAGTAGGTTTTGACTTGTTCTGATACCTACCTACAGCATGATAAATTTGTGACTGTTTTATGTAAATTTTAATTATGTGCTATAACCGAAAGGTTTATTTATATCTGAAAAAGAATTGGTTGTGAAATCATAGACCCAATTTCTGTCGACTAGTATAATTAATCGACATGGGAATCACAAAAAATGTGAGTTATCTATTCCAACTTTGCAGCGTTATTTTGATAACTTATTTATCGACATTTAATTATAGATACATTCATAAAGTTGGCAGCCCTGCTCGCACAATACTCGCGTTTAATTCTGAAAGGGTTCTTGAAGCATTGTCGGCAATTTGTTCAGGTGTTGAGACCACCTTAGTCCGTTCCATTGTGTGTGAACCAATGGGTTCGCACATATGTGTGTCATCGGGTCGCCGGACGCTTATCAATCATGATATTGTTTAATGGAGTCAAAAATGGATCGCTTGGTGATAGTGTCGCTTTTACTATCTTCTAGAAACAGAAAAAGATAAAGATAGAGATTTGTGTGCTTCTTTTCGAACGGGGATGGATGATTTTGCTTACGTGAGTCATGAGGAAAGTCCACTGTGCGTGTGCCTGTCTGTTCTGATATAGTTATGTATATTTAAAATAAATAAAGATATGTGTGCGAGTATTTTTATGTATGGAAATTCTCTAGAAATTCTATTTCATACAAACCTTTTATCTTCTTCATTTTACAGTTCTGCATACAAAACATAAAGAAATAAATTATTATTTATTTTTATTTAATTGCGAACTTTTTATAACGTTGATTCAACTTTTAGCTTGTAACTAATCGTAATTTTCAAACTACTCCATGGTATTCCAATTAAAATAATAAATAATTTTAAAAACCTTAGTAATGAAACCTAATTAACATTCATTTCATTGAAACGCATACATCGATTAACAGATAATGACATGCGCAGCGTAATCGAATTACAAACGCAACAAAGCTACTATAAAGATGTCTATATTAACGTAGTAAAATCATATAAACACGACATTAAATGTACTACTAGCAGCCGTTAGCAGCGAACCGTGACGATTGATATACGGCCGCGTGAAAATGATTTAAACTACTACCGCGCTCTTTAATATTGCTGGATACGCGTATTGCGAGTAATCATGACACAAATTCAAAATATATACGATGGCCAGCGGTCGAGAATTTCGGCGGTCGTGGGTCCAAACCCCAAGCAAACAGCTCGGACTTTCAGAATTTAAATGTGTTTTATTTATTTATGAATAATCACTTACTTTAATATCGAAGGAAAACATCGTGAGGAAACCTGCATACCTAAAAAAATCTTAGGTGTATAGTAAGGCCTAAATCTTCTCAATTGTACAAGAGGCTCGTGCCTAGCAGTGGACAATATATTCATCCGTTGCCTTAACAATTATAAATAAATCAATGATATGTAAAATATACCTTTTATCTATAATTTCTGACGATGGACAGGAACAATTAATGCGCAGTCCGTTATAGCCTCCAGTAAAACGCGCCCGGCTTACGCAGACAAGCGTACGCCTAAGACTTTAACTCACTAACTCATCAGCCTATCGCCGTCCACTGCTGAACGTAGGCCTCCCCTAGAAAGCGCCAACCATCCCGGTCTTCTGCAGCCCTCATCCATCCGTTACCCGCCACCTTTCTCAAGTCGTCGGACCATCGTGCTGCAGGTCGTCCTACACTACGTTTGCCTCCGCGCGGTCTCCACTCCAACACTTGTCTGCTCCACCGACCGTCCGACCGTCGGCAGACATGGCCGGCCCATTTCCACTTCAGCGTGCTAATCTTGCGAGCAATGTCAATTACTCCGGTTCTCTGGCGGATGACTTCATTACGAATTCTATCCGCCAGAGAAACTCCAAGCATTGCTCGCTCCATAGCACGCTGAGCGACCTTGAATTTGTGGACCAGACCTTTGGTGAGTGTCCACGTTTCGGCTCCGTATGTCATTACGGGTAGGACGCACTGATTGAAGACTTTCGTCTTAAGGCACTGAGGGATCGACGACCTGAAAATATGACGTAACTTCCCGAATGCCGCCCAGCCCAGCCGTATTCTTCGGTCTGCCTCCTGCTCGAAGTTGTGCCTGCCTAGTTGGATAGTTTGGCCGAGGTAGATGTATTCTTGGACAACTTCGAGAGTGGCATTCCCTACGACTATCGGCCTCGGGAGAACATGACTATTGTACATGATCTTTGTTTTGTCTATGTTCATCCCGAGTCCTATTTGTCTTGAAGACCGGTCTAGGCTGTTGAGCATTTCCTCCAAATCCTGCAGAGATTCCGCCATGACGACTATGTCATCCGCGAATCGCAGATGAGAGATGTACTGGCCGTTTATATTGATGCCCCGTCCTTTCCAATCCAGCGTCTTGAAAGCGTCCTCCAACGCGTTGGCAAACAGTTTCGGAGAAATTACATCTCCCTGTCTTACCCCTCGCCGCAGTTGGATTGGCTTTGTGCTGTGTTCCTGTACTTGGACGGTCATCGTTGCGGCTTCGTACAGACTTCTCATCACCTGGATGTAGCGGTAGTCGATCAGGCATCTCTGCATGGACTCCAGAACAGCCCAGGTCTCGACGGAGTCAAAAGCTTTCTCGTAGTCCACATACGCGAGGCATAGAGGCTGGTTATATTCCTCAGTTTTTTGTATTATCTGCCTCAGCGTATGTATGTGGTCTACGGTGCTAAAGCCCCTCCGAAACCCGGCCTGCTCCGGTGGTTGGAATTCATCGAATCTTTGGGCGAGACGATTCGAAATGACCCTCGAGAACAGCTTATAGACATGGCTCAAGAGTGCGATGGGGCGGTAATTCTTCAATAAGGCATTATCACCTTTTTTGAAGAATAAAACCACCACACTCTTGCTCCATGCCTGTGGTGTTGTACCAGTTTGGATGACGGAGTTAAAGAGCTTAACAAGTTCTCTCAAGACAGGTATACCTCCTGCCTTGAGAAGCTCAGTAGTTACTCCGTCATCTCCGGGAGCCTTATTGTGGTGAAGTTGGTCGAGAGCCATTCTAATCTCGCCCAATTCGATGTCGGGAAGCTCGTCTGAGTAGTGACGGGTTAGTCTGGCTCGCGGATCATCCACGTTGTGAGCTACAGGTGGAAGTGCCCTTTGAGCATATAGGTCTCCGTAGAACTTTTCGACTTCTCCGAGAATTTCTGGAATTGAGGTGACGGTGGTGCCCAGTTCGGTTTTAAGCTTTGTCAGGTGACAACCGGAGGTGTGTGGCTTAGCGAATACCTTAGAGCCCTTGTTTTGTGCAATGGCATTTTCTATCTCTAAGGTATTCGAGCGTCGTATGTCGCGCCGTATCAGCCTTTTCACCTCTCGGTTTAGTACCTGACGCTCAGATGGTGTGGCGTTTAATAGTTCTCGTCGTTTTCTCATCAATTCCAGAGTCTCAGGAGAGAGCCTAGACCTACGTCCGCAGCTCTTATGTCGAAAGTGTTTGTAGCCCACTTCGCGAATAATCCGCACCAGACTATCGGAGGCGTCGTCAATGCTGTCAGTGGTTTCCAGTAAGGCGAATCGGTTCTGTAGTTCCAGCTGGAAGGCTTCACAGCCGGCTTCGATCTGGGGCAGTGACGGACGAAGAGTCGACTTCATTAAACGCGCTCGTTCAATTTTAGTGTTAATATTCAGAGTGCCTCTTACAAGTCGGTGATCACTACCGGTATTGAACCTGTTGATCACAGAGACATCTCTGAATATTTGGCGCCTGTCAGTAATAATGAAATCGATCTCGTTCCGCGTCACACTGTCAGGGCTGCGCCAGGTCCACTTCCTTTGGGGCTTCTTTTGGAAAAAAGAATTCATTAGAAAGAGCCCCTGAGCTTCAAGGAAGTTTACCAGCATTTGCCCTCTATTGTTCCTGCACCCAAGACCGAACGGACCTACTTTCGATTCGCCGTAACTCCGTACTCCCACTTTGGCATTGAAGTCACCCATAACAACGCTGTAAGAAGTCTTGGTACGAGACATAGCTTTCACTATATCTTCGTACATGGCCTCGACTTCGTCGTCAGGGTGTGTTGACGTCGGAGCGTACACTTGTACAACCTTGAGCGAGTATCTCTCGGTTAATTTTAAGACAAGGTACGCTACCCTCGCCGACACACTGCCAACTTCTACAACGTTGCTTTTGAGTGACTTATGGATCATGAATCCGACGCCTCCTTGGGATGGTTGGTGTCCTTCCCGGAAGTAGAGCAAGTGACCGGCAGGTAGGGTAATCTTGTCCTCCCCCTGTCTTCGGACTTCAGACAACCCCACAATATGCCAGTTGATCCGACTTAGCTCTACTTCCAGTTCTGAGATGTGCTCGTTCAGCCGCAGAGAGCGTCCGTTATACGTCGCCAAATGTAGTCGTTTTTGGTACCCTTCCGTAACCCGGAGATTCCTAGCACCCCCCGTCTCGCCGTTACCATGACCGGTACCGTGGTCAGGAATAGCGAGACTACCGGGAACTGGGGGCCGAGAATTTAAAGGTGGTGCCATAAGGGGGATTTGCCATAGTCACCACGCTTGGCAGGCGGGTTGGTGACCGCAGTGGTTGGAGTGCTTGGACCGACGGCGCTGCTGCCCACCGAAGGCTTGGGTATTTAAGGCACTCCAACTAATAGGAGTGGTTATGCCGCCACTCGTCGGCCGCCAGAGCCACATCCGTTGATCAGCAGGTGTACCGCGTGCAGGTAGGGTTGGCAGTTGGGGACGTTAGGTGGTGTTTGCCCCCCTTACAGACTTTGCTGAGTCTTATGTCTCCCCTCTAGCGTACTCATTTTGAGCTCCGGGTGTATCGCCTTATTGCAGACGAAAGATATCCCGTCTATCTTGTTAGTAGGATATCTTCGGAAATGTTGAAACAAAATAGTCTCTGTCTCCTGAAATAGCAAATTAAGGCTTTTGTTATGGAAAGTGTAACCCGAGCTGGAATAATTCATGAAGCTCGTGTCCAGCATTAAGATTTGGGACGTGGTATACTAGCTGACACAGTACGATATGAACACAACTCCAAAGTAATCGTAAAAACTAAAAGGTAATTACGTCTGCTATCAAAATATCAACACGTACAACAAACTCGGCCACATTCAGTGTCATGAGGAGACAAAATACCTATATTCAAGATAAGATTAATACAAAAGCCAAAGTCGTAAATTTTCTTTATAAAAAAAATCGTAAATGGGTGACCCGGTAACGCGTGAAATTCTCAAGGTCAATGGCAATAAAATTGGCAAATACCCACCGAGCTCCCATTATGATAGAGAATCTGTTGAAGAAATGCCCAGTGAAATTATTGATAATACACTAAAAATAATAATCAGTACAATGTATCTCTGTGCTCATTCAGATTACAATGTCTAGAATAATCTGACCTAGATTAGGGACGAATATTATTAAAGCGGTAAATTTATATAACATTAGTGTTTTTTATATTTTCGTGGATTAGGAGTGCTCTGAAAAGACACCGTGAAGGTATTTCATGGTTTAACCCGATTCATTTGGTATGTACGGGGCAGCCATATAGTCTTAGTAATGTATAAAACAAATCATCATCAACAGCTCTATAACTGAGAGGGTTTATACCTTTTAGAACAAATAATGCGTACCTAAAAATTTGATTTTTTAGTTTATGGAAATTTCTTAACTTTATAAATATTTTTACATCTATTAGGTATACAAAGGTCAACTAATTATTGTCACAAGAGTAGCAGATATCAGTTCGCTGTCGAGACGCTACTAAATGTCGATTTATTTTAAGAGCTCGCCCAATGAAGTTGCCATGACGATAAGATCGAAATATTTAAACACGGCATCGGCAGTAAAGTTTATAAAAACGCCATTACGTATCGAGGGCAGTCGAGAAATATCAAAGCCGGACTGAATGGAAGTCATAATCAGGAAAAAGGGATATTCTTGGCATGATTTTGTGTGGCTTAACCATAAACGAAAAGCCCCCGAGTCGTATTGATAGCGAGTAATCACGGCTCCGACCGGAATGGCGCCAGCGGCAAATGTGATAGAGCTCCCGTGCAACTGTTCTACTTGCCGCCTCTGGGTCATGTTAGTTTGGAGGTAATGTAGGATTAAGAAACGGGGTAAATAGTCAAGATTACCGCCGGGCGTGGGCGGAATCGAGGCCATGACGAAACTCTGATTGATAACGTACGACTACATGTATTTTGATAACCATTCTTTGTTGCTATGCGCCACGAAATTGTGCTATGTGCCTACGGGTTTTGCTTTCTTTGTTTTATTTTGCCGAGATAATATTTTGAATGTAATGATGTAGCGCATGAGGAAGATTGGCAAACTATTTGCGAATTCGTAGGCGCGTCACGGATATTAATTGACATGACGTACAACGTTTACGATTTATAAACGTTACTGCATAAAGAATCGTAAAATGTGTTAAATTACATAATACTATGTCACACATCTCGTTGCCATACAAGATAGTGAATTTTATAACGATGAAATAGATAAAAGCAACCATATCATAATCGAAGCATTTGATAAAGACAGTAAAGTCAATGCTGAAAAGGCTAATGAGATTTAGACAAAGTATGCTTCAAGAACGATGGTTTATACTGATAGAAGTGTTAAACGCTCATTAATACCACAGTGCGCAAGTGGGTGGGTATACTGATGTAAACTTTGATTAAAATCTCGTCTATCGCCTGGTTCTATTGTCAGAGTTTGTTGTACATACGAGACAGGAACTATCGCCGTCTTGGATGCAAACACAGACGCTACAAAAGATTTAGAGGATGCAGCGAACATCTTCTGATCTTAAAAGTACCTTGCTCAGTAAAACCAACTCGCTTTTTGATTTGATTTTGAAAAGAAAATAAATATCGACTGAAGTGTCGCAAATGTGTAATGTATAAACCCTTCCACCCAGACGAAGAGCAATGACTCTGAGATCAGAACACGTTAAAATGTGTGACAATTTATATTAAATCGTTAAAATTGCGCTTCTGGTCTCGTTGTCTATCCCGCATTTATTGATCCAATTTGTTGTGTAAAAAGCTGAATCATTCTCGCCATATTAATCTTTTCGGAGGCCGCCACCCTCCCCGATTTATTACCGGATTCGTCACAGCCTAACTCAGCCAATTTGGTAATAGAAGTGCATTTCGTAGTTTCGCAAGAGTTTTTGTTGACTGTCGACAATGGATGTTGCATTATTAATTTTGAGTCCGCGACGCGTCATCGCATTGATTTTCAAGTACCGCCTCAGTTGAGTCGAGATACTTGTGCATGACTATACAATTTTGCATCTCCGCTTTGTTTGACGTTGCTTTGAAATTCCGAAGCAGATGTTAGGCAGAATTATTCGGCGCTGTCTCGGGGGCTTCATTTGCGAGCGCATTATTGATGTTTCCTTCTATAGATGTCTATATTGAGTACGATTAATAAACCGTCTCGAAAGACTTATTTATATTCTCTTTTTATTGAGATATTTTATGTATAACGCAGATGTTATATTTTATTGTTACTCTTCCGTCATTCCCGTTTCCTCTTTCCTTCATCTTGATTACTGCGATAAATAGTACATTATGTTTTCTATTAGCTGCCATAACATTGATAACTTCTTTTTTATTTTATATCTTTCGTCGTGAACATCTTCAATGCCTTTATCTTTTTCTTGTTTTGCGCTAGTTTTACGAGACGCTTGACCTTATTAATTTAGTTGAGGTGATTGTAAACCAAGGATGAATTTTAAATTAGATCAAATGTTATTGTTACAGATCCAACGCAGCACGTCCGATGCGGAATTTAGTTTACCGTAACACCTAGCTTACGCTGTGTGCAGTTGTCCTCGCTCATCGCCACAAAATTGAATCTTCGCGTTACAAACGTTTTATAATTATTATTTACTTATATGTCCTATAAACAATTGGAATGTAATGAAATATGCAGTCAACACTTATCATCGCACTTGTGATATTACCGTTCTAGCTATTAACGTGGTAGTGCTTAACTGCAATTTCGTTTGTTCTTAGGATGCTTTGTTTGTGACGCAGTGTAGTCCTATGTTGTCCTATAATGTATCGTTACCGTCCACTATAGTAAGATTGCGGAGGGAACCGAAAAAATGCTTCTTTAGTATATAGGTTTTGTGACTCAAACAAATATGTGATCTTTATGCACGTTTTTCCGGTTTCCTTCGTGATGTTCTCACATTCGCGCATTTGTTAAATATTATTTAAGTTTTTATATTATATTCTCATGTTTTGAATACCATTGACTAACAAACACTAAACATTTCTAACGCATGACCTTTATTTTACAATATCAACTCGCGAGTGTGCATGACGTCAACAAGTTAGTTTTTAATTGTTCATAATTGTATTAAATTAGCCTATAATGTTGAGACAATCCGCTTCTGACATGTTCATGTTTTAATATTATACGATTGTTGATTAATTTTGTATTGATTATGTAAATGTTTACTTCAACAATTTGTCCACGTACCAAATTGGAGATCATTATGCGAATACGTCTTACGCCTTGCTCCATAAAACTTGATTTTAGGTGTAATTGAAGAAGGTTACACAAATTCGAGTTTTATTCCATGCATGGCAACACCCGGGTGATTGCATTCTAGTTTTTTGTCAGATGAAAAATTTGATTATGCAATCTGTTTGATTTTATTATGATTATGGTTCATTTAATTATTTTAATTCAATAAACGTTTCGGCATGAGTGATGGTTTCATTTCTCGAGTTGTCGAGTGGTGGTCGCGGTTCCCACACCAGTTTCGCGTACCGTTGGTCGTGGATCGGTTTGTCCCGAGGTCGAATGTAAAGTCATTTTTCAATTAATCCAATGTCATCAGGACGCGGCGACCTCTGCTCCGGGCCGACCAAGACCTTTGTACAGAGAGCACACTTGTCACGCGACATTACACTCTACCCCCTCGCATTAGCGCTTGGTTTCTCTTCGTCCACTCCATGAGACAATGTAAATATTACGCAAATTTGAACAGTTGGCTCGCAGAATAAATGGATTTTTTTCTTAATGGTACCTGATGGAGAGCCAGGTTAAAGAAAGGTTGTTCTGAACAATTCTATTTATTCTAATTACTGTATATCCAGACTACGATCCTATTGACACCATGTTTACTATGATGACGTCAAACCACTTGAGGTCACAATACTTGCGGACTAAAGCTGCATCTGTCTGAGCTAAAATAATTTTTGCATTAAATAGGTTGCGATAGTTCACGAAGTGTGCAGTTGATTTTCTTCGTGTTTATGGTACATTAAAACAAATCAGAAGGTAAATATTTGCAATAAGAATGTTTTGTTTCACTGCAAGTGAGTATAAGTCCCATTAGCTTAGAAATATTTTAGAATTGGAGGAATTTCATGGCTCCTGTTAATCACTCGTCTTGCTTTAAAATCTTTGGGAGAGTTAGATAGTATTATATGTTAGGTTATATAAAACAGACATTACCTTACCAAATTAAATCTTTTTCTTCCCTCTATATTTTAAATTAAGAATCTAATTGTATGCCCCAGTTTTCAAGTCTTTTATAAATAATAAACCTGTTTTTTTTCTATTAAACACACGTCTGAGTCGACAGATTGGATCAACAAAAATCACTATTCAAACAACAATTAATTAAGAATACATTGTACGAACGCGAGTTACCGAGCCTAACATGATTAATTCTCGCGCAGATCTGTCAGAACATTATCAGTTATGATCTAGCAGCGGTCAGTGACCGCTGACGATTGGTAGTGTATTTTTTATAGCCATGACTAAACTAGAAATGTCGACATGATCTAGGAGTATCGTAGAAAAACTAGTCTTATGAGTTCACAATGAATACATTTATATTTTTTGTGTTGGGTGTGGTTTTAAGTATTATTACCAATAATTATATGGAATTTATTCGAATGGCATTTGAAGAGGATTGTGTATGACTGATAGAACACTGAGTCTAGCTTTAGAATAAAAAGGGATGCTTTTATTTACTAAGATGGATGCCAACATACACACATCTGCCGTCATTAAAACTTTCACATTTAAACATAAGTAGGATGCGACGTATTAATAAGGATTAAAGTAATAATTGGATCGTTAATGACGTCATTGACGCTGTATCAAGTAATTAAAAAATATGGTTCATAGAGTGATGGTAAAAGTTATCGTGCTTATAAAAATTTACAAGAGAAAATAGCAATCTTTGAATAAAAATAAAGCGTGAGAGAAATTATGTTTGTACAAAAGGAGGCACTTCAAGTTCAGTTTAATAAGTGTACATTATTCGCACTTTGGGTAGAACTTATTTTAATTTTTGATAAAGCGGTCTTAGGTTCGATAATTATTAAGTTTCTCTGCTACAAAGCTCTTAGCGAAGTCTAGAAATATATTAGACAAACAACCATCACCTCCCTATTAATTTAAATTTGAGAGCTAAAAAAATATAGGCTAACCTAACTTTCGGGAATGCATATGTACGTATGTATGTAGCTTAAAGAGAAGGCGTTATAACTCGGAGCAAGTTGTTCGAGTGCAGCGTGCAGTGGAAAGTGTGGCCGAATAAAAGCCGTCGCACCGGTAACTTTCGTGCTTACGAAATTTGGCGACTTAATTGGGTTGCTGTCAATTCGAGAGCACTAACCTTGTTGTACAGACAACGCTATGCTATGTAATGTAGCTTTGGATAACACATAGCAACAGCAAGAAGAAGCAGGGAATCAAGAGTAACAGATATCAGATCCAGAAAAATATTCTGGTGTGGGGGTTTGGCTGAAGCGGTACGAAATCTAGATCTAGATCTATCTAATCTAAATCTAGATCTAGCGGTACGAAATCTAAATCTAGAGATGATCTGGTAAGTGGCAATAGGCTTGAGGAATTTAAATATAGTTTTTAATTTACTTCTACCCGAAGACGTAAGTATGTAATTAGTAAGTATATTAATTTTGGAAAAAAAAGGAAAGTACCTTTCACATTAATGTCACAATCAGCCCCGTAGCGCACTTGACTACACACCAACTTAAGAAACGAGAGGCCGCATTTCCAATTGTAGCCTTTGTGTGATCTACAAACATTGCTTTGGGTCCGAGGTGTTTTTGAGGCAGATGAAGCTCGTTGTTTCTGATACTTACGACACATGTAGCTATGTGTAGGGTCAGAACTATGTATAGGCCCGTTGGGTGTTGAATTTTTCTTATTTTTAAAAAGAATACAAAAATAAATCTTAAATCATTATACATCAAAGTTATTATCGACTCGTATTAGTATTTTTAAGCGCTAATTATGGGAGTGAATGATTAAAAATCGCTAAACTCCAATTTAGATGAAAGATAATGCGTGGAACGAAAAACCTCCACGAGATAACAGTAAATGAAACAGACGAGTTTGCGAAGTGTCTTGCAGTGCGTTGATCAATGCCAGGCGCCCTGATAAGTTTACAAGGATAGTTTATCTCGATGATTCTTACACCTGGTGGTAAGTTAATGCGATTAAAATATAATTGAATGCCAACTAATAATAAAAGTGATTTGGCATATCTAAATAAAATCAAATCTTTTAGATTGATCCTCAACATTCTCTACTATAAGAGCGTGGTGTTTATTTCAAGCCAGAGATATTTCCATAACTTTACAAAAATAAATGTCTTGTCCGTAGATGTAACTAAGGTATAAAAGCAAAGCATTTCTATGATGGTCAATCAGGAACAATTTGACAAGAAAAAAAAAAAGAGACTTGGAATAAACTTCTTTCGACACAAACCATTCATTGCACAGTGCAGTACCATAATCATATTGAAAAAAAAATAGAAATTACAGGAGAAACAATTTAGTAATAGTGTAGTAAAACAGCAAATAGTATTCATAATTTAATTCTGTTATAAAACAAAGTCATATGCAAGATGTTTAATTCTAATCCAGCTGCTGTTTCCAGTAGAACTCGTCCTCTGCTCTTCGAGTTGCAGCGAAACCTCCGAGCAACAGTTTCAATTTAAGTATTTAGATGAAGTTTACTTCGTGAAGTCTCCAAAAAAATGTAAACTGGTAAGTTTATTAATGTTGATACAAGAAAAAACTATATTAAATGCTTATTAAACAAAAGTTGCTTTGACACTGATCAATAAACAACAAATGACATTCTACTACCATCTAGAAGCGTAATTCTATCTCCTGGTCTATTCTTACGAAGATACACTATACCGTTTTTCTTTTCATAAATTATCTTCGATAAACCCTACCAGTGCAAGTACGAATATCCTTTTAAATCTTGCGTCTTTCAGTGGACGGCGAACTTTGATCGCAAGTATTCGATTCTGATATCTGTATGACACTTGCACGTATTCTTAAATAAACGTAGGCAGTGTTTACGGTATAATAATCTGGATTCTTTCGGTGTGATTGGAGGACAGCCATTCCGGGCCTTGTTAATTGAATGCTTATGACCTTCTTATTTCGCAACCAGGTTGATTTCGGTACTGTATTTATTAAATAAAACGATAATTTGTAACTTGTGGACGCATTTGCATCATTTTTCCAGCCAAAATGTTCATACTGTGTTTTAAGGCTTAGACCTGAGTCAGTGACACTTACCTTTGTGTATGGTAAGACGTTAAATAATATGTAAACGTTCATAGAGAACAATATGTTAAGAAAATCAATAAATTATGAAAAGTTGTCAATACAGAAGGCTTCTACAGCCACACTCTAACCCGCACTACGCCAGTGATGGCCTCGAGGTTTGGACGCGCGGTGGAGAATCTCGGCGGTCGCGGGTTCGAACCCCAGGCACACACCTCTGACTTTTCGAAGTCATGTGTGTATTCACATTGAATCGTCACTTGCTTTAACGGTGAAGGAAAACATCGTGATGAAACCTGCACACCTAAGAGTTCTTAGGAATTTCTTAGGTGTGTAGTCCGCCAACCCGCACTAGGCCAGCGTGGTGGACTATGGCCTAAACCCTCTCAATGGTAGAGGAGACCCGTGCTCAGCAGTGGGCGTATATGGGTTGATGAAGAAGAAGACGCCAGCGACGTGGACTAAGGCGTAAACCCTGTCAGGTTTAGAGGCGGCCCGTGCCCAGCAGTGGACTGACGATGTCCATTTCATAAATTTTACGGGTAGGTAGTCGTAGAATGCAGTCTCTTAGGTCGAGGATACTTGGTTGCTTACATAGAGATGCTTACGTTCAGAAATAGACCCCGATAGGCCGAGTATAAACACGCTACCACAGAAAATGAAAGTTTACTTCGCCATGGAACACGTTACCATTCTCTTCCCAATCCGCATATAATTAACCTATCGCCAAATTAATACATTAATAAATTTATATAACTTTGCCGAAATTTTATGGTCTTTATATTGGTCAAAGCGGAGATTATAATCAAAGTTGTTGCAGCTAAAAGCTGTCGAGATAAGTGACCGTAAATAAATCAAGTCGAGTAGGCTTATTTGTATCGAAGGCTAAGGAGCCTTCCTTACACATGATTTTTTCCCCTATTGTTTAAGCAAAATGACCGCTGCTTTATTTTGATATCGATTTAGAAGCAATATATTTATATACTGCGTGTAGTCGATTAACTGCAACAAGCTTATGTGTAATACAAAAAGTCATCTGAGTAACACAGCATTTCTTTAAATCACTTTTGTCATAATTAATGTATTGTAAAAAACAAAAGATAAAACCGTGCTCCGACCTAGATTTTACATGTGCAATTACTCAAACAATTTAATCATTACGGTATGCAAAGCAGCGTTCCCGCCCTCCTTTCTACAAATTTAATTATTTTATAATCGCTGACGCCCACTAAACGTTGCATACGAAGCCTTGACCGCTTGCATCTATTCTAATCCTTTTAGTGAAAGTGCATGCAAGGGACATTATGCATTATGTAGAGCATAAGTCCTACAACTTTCGAATAAAGGGGGAAAAAAATGCGATCATTTTTCATTGTAATGTAGATTTTACCTATGGTCTGCTTTTATCTGCGGCCTTTTTATACACGGTTTAAAAAAAAAACTTTTAGAGTTATATCGAGGCTATAGGCTCGATATCATCACGTTACGAACAAAAGCAGTAATTATTTTTTGTTATACAAAGTAGGCACTCTTATGACTATCCACCAGGCTGTTAAAATTTTCTAGTTTAAGTGGCGCTATCATCTACTTTTGGACTTACAAAAGACTAGAAATCCTTGTCAACCCACGTTTTAGGCTATTTTTACCAATTGATTTTAATGTTGTCCCAGTGTCCCACGCAATAGAACCGTTGAAGTAAGTCAATAAATCTTTCATTTTAGCATCATAGGTTTTATTTAAATAAATGCCTTCACAGACTTTTTAGCCAACTTTAAAAGGAGGAGGTTATCAATACGTCTGAATTATTATTTTTTAATTTGTCTTGTTGAGTTTTGCATCAAAAAAATGTTTAGCTAAAGAATGATTTTTCTGTATGTGTCCCACTGCTGGACACGAACACTTCAAGAAGGATTATGCCTGGTCTCGAGGGAATTAATATATCTTTCTAACGCCGTTTTTTTCCTTTAAGTGCGTGATAATTACACAGTATTTATAAATAAATCGAAAAACTAGTTTGTTCATGGAATCAAAGCCACAATAACCCATACTATGTCTACACCAACGCGCCTAAAATTCAAGCGAAAATATACAGTTTACATGATATAATTTGGCTGTTAAATCTCTAATAAAGTCTATATTTAATTCATGGCATTAGCAATCATTTCGAAATGTCACAGTTTAGCTTAACCTTTAATCTGGCGGGCCTTGGTCTGGCGGTTCGGCCGGTGTTAATAATATCCTGCCAACGGTCTAGGAAACTGGGGGCTAATTATCTCGCTCCAACGTTAGTTTCGGCCGGCCGGTCTAATTGAGAATTATTCCGAGCGATTACTATCTCATTGGTTGTTTTTGGAATGCAATCACTTGGGCATTTATATTGGAGGTTTGCAGTTGACAGCGGCCGGTAGAGGGAAGAAGGGTCGATTAACAATGGCGCTATGAAGGTGTGGTTGTAATGTTTTTTATATGTATAAAAGTGTATTGCTAATGAAATTTGATTTATTATTTATATTTTAATATAGTTTATCATCTTATCTGTAAAAACTAGCCCTACGTTAGCGTGGTGGGCCAAATATTTGAATCGCCCAGGTGGTTTAGGCGTAAACAGTAACAGACAAAGTTATATTTATAATTTTTATTTTATTTACTTATTACACATAACTATCAACTTACATCAATTCAGCTTCATAATAGTAATGTAAGAAAAACTGCAACCCAAAACATGCATGAGTACTGTATACATAACAACAAACATATATGTATTAACACATGTACAGTAACTTTCAATATGTATTTGATAGAACCTGTACCCAGTTTTTTCCACAAAGAACAGAAACGGAAATAAACATTAATCAGAAAACATTCGCGAACTCAATGCCAACGCTCCGTTATCCCATAATGAGATAGTTACCGAGAATTCCGGGCAAATTGCTCGTGCCTCTAGTATTAGACAACCTTGAAACCACAGTCTAGAGCTCGAAAGTCTAGACTTGAGGCTTCTGAGAAATCCCTACCTAAGTCCATCCGGCACTATTTGAGGAAGGTCGTGGGTAACTAATAACACGTCCAATTAATATTGTGCGTCAGAAAAATTTAGCGTCGACGTTTTGATAATTAGTTTTTGTTTGCTGCTTATGTATGTGGTAGGTACAGTGATAAAGTCTAGTTGGTATCGATCGGGGTTTTGCATAGGAACCCAGATTGATTTACAAAGCTCCGATTAATAATCTTTAAACTTTAAATCTTTTGTTAACAAAAGCAATTTGACATATAATTGAGAATACCTTGACCTCACAATATTATAGACTAGAGATTACAAATTAACGTACTCGTGTAATATTTTTGGGTTTATGGAGAAGAACAGACACTGGTTGACATGTAAGTACTTACTACTCGTACATACAAAAATACAGCGTTTGTTTTCAGTGCCAATATAGTCATTTTTCTCTGCCAGCGCTTGTCAGATATCATCAATCATAAACGTAGAATGCTGTGCAAGGCTTTACAAACACATCTAGTATACACTCCTACCTGACCTACATCCTACAATTAAGCGATTTAAAAACAAACATATTCCCCAAAGGGGTGGGCAGAGATGCATTTCTGCACCCACATTTCGCCAGGTATGTATTAATTAAGCGATCTGTATGAAATAGTCTATGTCATAGACATCAAGGCCTATATTCCCGTAATTAGTTTGAAGCGCTATTGCCCGAATACAATTCACAATAATTGAAGCAAGATCTAATGACGCCATCGTCCATTCACCTGTATAGTCTTTGTGAAATTGTGTTTGCTAATCCGATTACTCGATACGTCAGCAGATGTCGCGAGATTACGCTAATTACCAATACGCATTAGAGACAAAGGATTGTATGAAACGCGGGACAATAGGATGTATTAAACTATGTCGCCTAATATATAATACCAATAATTTGTCTAATCTGTTTGCTAAAATTTTGGGGATAGGGAACTCCCACTGGTCTAAGAAATATCGGTTATAGGCGAATATATATGAAATACTATGTGCATGTTTTGTTAACGATTAGTTCTCGGGGTATTCATAAGTCACCAACTTATTTCTAGATTCGATTGCGGAGTATACCAATATACACAAAAATCTTATAGGTAGCCTCAAACTAACGGTAAGTGTGTGGTAAGTATACACAATAAGACATGATACTTGCATGCATACATTTCGCCAACACTCCAAATGCCTAGGTTTTTAGTGGGGTAATGAAAATCCCGGCTGAACTAAACCAGTAAACAGGGTGGCTATGGTATGTATGCTGGTCCATTCCACGGTCTAATTTAGGGACAGGACGTGACGATGCATGTCTTAATATCCGTCCATTCGGCCGACAATTAATTGTTGTAATTGACCGCATGGACAGAACTTAATGAGCCCCTATGCATCATGTTTTAAACTGGTCTTGACAATTTATGAATGTTATGGATACGGGGCTACATTATCTTACATTTATTTGGAGTAGAGCATACATCGGTGCATAACGTGGGTTAATTAATGAAGTTTTTATTGCAGTTGAAATCAGTCTACTTACCCGCATAAGGCCAGTACTGATACTGGTACTATGAAGTGACCAGTGTGAAATAGAGAAAAAGGAGAGCGAAAATATTTACCCTTTCGTTTCATAATTAAGCCTGTCTGTCACCGATTATCCTCAGGTAAAGATAACCAGTATGCCATAACTTTTAAGAAGACGTAGCTCGTGTCCAAGGTAGAACTAATCAATTGCAAAATTAAACAATAAATTCTGAAATTTATAAAGTAACTGCCCTAAAAAAAATACAGTTAAAACAAGATATACCGACAATATTTTTCGGGAGTTTTATCCGATAGTTGTTATAAGCAATCATCATCATCATCATTAGCAGCCAATTGTTGTCCACTGCTGGACATAGGCCTCCCCCAATGACTTCCACCGGGAACGGTCGGAAGCCTCCTGCAGCCAGCGACGTCCCGCGACCTTGACAAGGTCATCGGACCACCTTGTTGGGGGACGTCCCACGCTGCGCTATAAGCAATAGTTACTTTATAAATGTAGATTTCGCCGGGACCTTGCCATTCGGTTTTTATAGCCGATCTGTCGTTATAAACGGCTTTGACTGTATACTACTTTCTTCACAGACTCCCTAAAAAAATCGTCAAAGGATTTCAATTTGATCCGACATCACCAGCGCTCTACTAAGCTTTATGGTTTCACACAAAATTGATAGTGAGTAATTAAACAGCCAGCTTCGGTAACGCATTGGAACGCACGCGCCGTCGCGGTGGAAATGTATGGTAATCAATCTGTATGGTGGTGGAATGCAGTCGGCTTGCCGGTCCGTTGACCCGCCAGCCACGTCCCAAATACTAACAAGTGCCATCCCGATAGCTTTGACGGCACAAAAAGCGCATTCGGTGAACCTGGGCGCGTGGAAGAATTCAACTGTATGACGTCATTAAATGCTTAATTCTAAATATAGCCCTTGAGAATGATAGGCCCCAGTTGTTTTCCTGTATGAACACAATAAATGTTTTATCTGTCCATCTATTTCCTTGATCCAGTCTAAAAGACAGCTTAGAAATTAAAAAAGCGTTTAGATTTGCTTAAAATCTTCAATAACATTTACATTAATATAATAAAGCCATTTGAATCACTTGTTGTCTTCAAAAAATCTCAAGATCACGACTCAAAATTTGCGAAGCTTTTATTCCGTAAGATTCTCATAAGAAGCCAGATTTATTGTTTTGATACTTCGTTGTCAGTATCATCGCAAACCTAGATTCTTATCCCAGAGTATTTTATTTAGCTATTATGGTGGCATTCCGGCGGCGTCCTAAATAAACAAGTGATAAACACGAAAAGGAAAACCTAACTATAGACTTTAGGGAAACCCCTAGGTAGCTCCCATACAAGGAAAAAGCGTGGTATGTAGATATGAATGTACTCGTAGATGTGAATGAGATTGGTAAGCGATTCTTTGAAAACTTAATTCAAGCGATCGATCAGTATTGAGTCATTCGGTCGCAGCCTCTAGCGTAGACATCGTAGCACTGGAAGTGGTGAATGATTATTTTACTTTCATGTCTACGTAACAGTATAGAAAACCTTTCTTTCTTATTTCAATGTTTTTTTTAGAAGTACGCGCAGTTTTTGAGAAGTATGTTGTCATGTTCGTAACAAAGCGTGCAAGAAATATCTTATAACATTTGTATGACTGAATTCCAGTGCACAGGTTTTTTATGATATAGCACCAAGACGAAACTTGGTCTTAATAAGTCTTACGTTTTTATTATAATTTGAATGAGGTACGATGTAACCGGAATGCATCTGCATGTTTTAGTTAACGATCTTCAAAAATAGCCTATAAAGTTTATTGAATAATAATTATTTGTTTTCAAAAAACTTGCCCCATTACTTATAGATTACTATTTATTCAAAACATGATTTGTCTTGTTTAGTTTAAAGCGGAAGTCAATGAACAGAAAAGTTCAAACCATGCTTAACCACAATTTAAATGAACTAATGTCTATAAGCCCGGTAATGTTTCAATACTAAAATTGTCAACTACCCTCTTGGAGATTCCAAAAACATTCGATATCCCATCTAGACAACGCAAGGTGCACGCCATATTAGTTCAATCGCGCGTGTCGATCGAATGCTCTAATTGGCCCACAACAGATGGATGCGTGGCCCAAACAATGAGTTTCAATTTGCGTTCAATGCATTGTCGACGGTTCACGCACGGACATACATAGATACATAACGGCCCACACTGGGGTATTGTAGCCGTCTTAGGCTTAGGTTGTTGTGGTTTATAAAGGTTATGTTGCCGTGGTGATAGAATGTTAGGTGGATTTCCTGTGATCAAAGATTTCAATAAACTGGGATTCATATTGAAGATGCTTTGTACAAGCTTTCACTGTGGTCAAATTGAGTTGACGAGCTTTATAAATCCATGTTTAAGTTTATATTTATACGACCTAATGCTCTTCTACAAGTGAGAGGATTAAGGCCTTACTGCAAACGTAAGAATTTTCAGGCGCGCAGGTTTCCTCATAAAAGGTATAGTTTTCATTGAACACATATTGAGGTTGCATCATAAGCAAAGACGATATATAATACATATGTTCTATAAGTAACATATTGGTTGACATCCTCTTTCAAATCTGTCGCATAAAAAATCGGTCACACTTCATCCAATTACTGGCTTCGGCGTGGACTGTAACTGAGTCATTATAGGTATGTAGAACAATGTCTGTGTTGGCGAGAGATCGCCTACGACCATTGTGCCAGTACTCGGAATAAATCACTTTCCATGCCGAGTGGGCTTGCTGTACGTAATAAGTCGTGTGCGTGCTACTAACAATAGATACTACATTTTACTTCAACGCAAAAGGGATAGGATTTGCCCTTAGACTTAAAGATTTGGATAGTAATTCTATGGGATTTTATTGTATATTTATTATAATTACTTGGCTGTTATCTAGTAGGTTTTGTTACAATTTTTAATCAAAGTTTAAATTTGATGTCCATTTAAAATTTATATCTGACTTCGATAAATCGCTACGCGGTTTAGCAGCCTAGCTCGAGTTGTGGATTAATTGTTGACTCTCTTTATTCTTAGTACGTCATAGATAAACTGAAGGCGCAAGAAAACTATCTAGATAGGTCGGATGATAAGTCGAATGTCCGTCCATCTCGCTGGATTCAGGCCGCTTCAAACAAAACGCTTTGGAAGTCTGTGGATGAGGCCTTTAAGCAACAGTCTTTTGGCTGATGATGACTCCTATTTCTCGTCACTCGAAACACGTATATCGCCCGGTTGAGATGTTTTCTTCGCGCTTCGCTTAAAGTATACATATGATAGGTGTAGTTACCAACGCCTACATAAATACTAGGGTTAGCAGAGACCACAGAACGCTAAATGCCATAGTTTAGACACACCTCTTTTGCGTCCTTTACCGTCATTATCCTCTTCATTCATGAACGTCGGGTTTGAGGACTCTTTATATTATCAACACCTTTTATATCAATCGGTATTAGAAACCCAACACTAAGCCGCATCTAGATTTCTAAAATTTATCCGTCTAAGTATTAAATGACGTGCGAACCGCATAATCAATGCCGCATTGGAACCAATATTTGTACCAACACCCAATATTAGGTCAATTAACGTTGTACTGCAACCACAAGGACATTGGAATAATCTATACTAATTTGTGTTGGACACGGGTGCCGCCCGCATTAGGTCAACAGAGCACAAATCACTATTACAGTATCTCTTTGTTTTGTGGTAGTCATATTTTTGTTTAGAGAAATCAGTGCTTACGATTTTTGTTTGGAGAAATGCGATCTCAAGATTGAGAGAATTTTGGTTTATTTTCGGATGAAGCAGTATTATTGGGTTAAAGTAAGTTCGCTCCAAATTTTTGCGGTATCACACAATTAACGAAATGTGAGTCTTGAAATGAATGTAGTTTTACTCCTTTCCGAAATATAGGCATGAAATTATGTATGTATGTGAAAAGCTGTGAATTAATCAATGATTTTTGTATTAGTAAGCAGGATGTAATTAAAATCCTTCGAGCAGTGAAAGGCCTAATACCGCGGGAGAATTCCTCAAGGCTGTTCTACAAATAACTTGGCAAATCGGAGCAACGGTTCCTCAGAATTTCTCGCATCTAAAATATCTAGGTCTGATATTGTATCGCGTGAACTTTACGATATTTTCATTAACAATGTGTTAGCGGTCGCATCGATCAAATCTGTCAGTTTATAGTTCGGTAGTTGATAATAACTTTCGCCTACTCCCAGTGAACACGGCGTAGGTGCGCCCGCGCCGCTTTGCGTTTCCGAAACGTTGTACTGTTAGGGTTGCAAAGAGATAAAAATAATTATGAAGCCATGAGCACTGGGCATCTAATACAGTCGGAAAAGGTTAGATGTTTGTCCATCATAGAAGCCACTGTTGCTTTCCGACGCCAATACAGACTTAATTATTTCGAAGTTGGACTCTCTTAGTGTGTAGTCGAATATTTCATGGGATACAATTTACTTATTGCTAGTAGTAATACTTAAAGGTAAAAAAACAGTTGGCCCTGACCACGAATAGAGACACTAGAGACACTCATCCAACTGCTGCCACATTGCGGATATCGTCACCCCGCCTAGCCAGTAAGCGTCTTACGCTATTTTTGCCGAGTCGTGTTCTCCACTACCAATCCCATTCCCCCCAAGGCTAATGATGATGATGATTCTGGTGGTGGTGATGATGATGAGAATTTCATGACTGTTGGGTGTATATAGCGTTTTAGTGTGTGGTGAGAATTTCATGACTGTTGTTTGTATTTATTTATTTACCTGGCGACCAGTGGCAGCCCTGGTGCGTCAGTTAATGTAGTTTTGATCAGTGGGCGGCTCGGTTTATACATATTGTTGAATGACGCGCGCTCACTCTATTTGCTCTGCCCGCGGCCAACGACACCGCCTTTGGCGAGCGTTTTGGAAAATTTCTACGTCCCGTGGAAATGAGAGTGAAAGTTTATTCGCGTTTTAGTGGCAACAAACACTCGTAAACTATTTCTTGTTTATAATGTAATACTTGAAAACTGTTTACACGTTCCCGGAATATTGTTATAGTTTGTTGAAATGTTTAGATCTGTTGGTAGTCTCGCGGTACTAGTCTGCCCCGATTAAGAGACCCCGGATTCGATTCCCGGGTAGGATAAAATGTCTCTTGGTTTTCCATAAAGAAATTTGTAGTAGCAGGAAAAAAGTTTACATATCTAAGCTTTCATGTATTTTAATAAGTAATAAACGGGACCCCTATTTTGCTATTGATAAACACGATAATACCCAACAAGACTTAAATCTAGGCACATATTCGCAAGCCTATAATAAACAGAGTCCTTGTTTGCCGTTGCAGATCGATAGGGAGGCTTCTGTAAGTGATGTAGCGAGATCAAAGCGCCGCCCACAAAGAGCTTTTCATAACACGAATGCCTGATAACGGAGAATCCGACGTGATAACATCACAGTAATTAGGAATGCGGTGATTGCGTGAAGGGGCTCGTGGCTCGCACTTGCCTGTGTTGTGAGAGTGAATCGCTTCGGAAACTGTTATACGTGGAGAAGAAACAGAAAGAAATTTTCTCAATAACACGAAATGTTGTGTTTTATTAAATTCTTTCCAAAATATTTATTAATTGGTACGAGTATATTTTATATAACTCTATATGAAACTCAAGCTTTATTTGACTTAAGCCTAATAAATGACTTAGATTATAAAAAATAATAATAACTATATTCGAACTGCAGAAGCAGTTAATGATTTTTAGAGCTGGCAACTTTTTTCAAATTTAATATACACCTAATTAAATTCAAAAACATCTTAGTTTCACGCCAACGGTATTAAACAAAAAGAAAATCAACTCGTCGTTTCAGTGTGGGAGTGTAGTTCTTTGAACTTATATTGACAAAATCTCATTTAAACACATTATTAATTCTATCTTTAATGTAATAGAGTTCAAAACAGCTTGTAGAAAAATACAACACCTGTGTCATTCATCCTAGATTCCGCACAATTTGTCAATTTCCTCTCCACGTGTATACGGTTCTCTGTTTTACTTTTATGTGTCAAACACAAGTTAAACTGTGTAATTACGAAGAGCCCGTGGCTTATTGCGAATCCGCAATGCTTTGGCGAAGATTCAAAAGAAAATAATACGTTCAATTTAAATCTGTTAGTTCCATGATAATTTTAATCTACCATTTCATTAATTGGGTAATGCTGTACTAAAATAACACAATAAGGTTTCACTAATGTTACATGTACAAAACTATTAAAATCACTACATAGTATAAAACAAAGTCGCTTTCTCTGTCCCTATGTCGCTTTGTATGCTTAAATCTTTGAAACTACGCAACGGATTTTGATGCGGTTTTTTTAACAGATAGAGTGATTGAAGAGGAAGGTTTATATGTATGATAACATTCATTAAATATCAGCATTGCACCCATGCGAAGCCGGGGCGGGTCGCTAGTATATAATAAATTTGCCTCGTGGTCTCGCAGCATAAAGATGTGCCGTGCGATCTGGAGTTCTTGGGGTCGATTTCCGGGTCAGGTATAGTTATTGGGTTAGAAAATTCTCAGTAGCGGCACGGAGTATGGGAAATGTGCCCGAAAAACGGCAATAGTCTCGCCACCTTTTAAATGGCAGTGATATACGAACATATATGACGATATGTGGCTGCAGAAATGCATCCCTTTCGGGAATATAGGGGTGAGGTAATGGATGCATGGATAATAAAAATGCATATCATATTATGTTTATTTTTAAAATTCTGGAGGACAAAAATACACATTAGCACTTGATTTTACATGCAAAGCGATCATGGACTTAACTAGTAACAGACTTTTAACCAATCAAAATTTTAAATGAACTCTGTCCTCCACCCAGGAATACAAGCGTGAGTAACAAGCAACGTAATTTCATTAGTAATTTCACCTGTCGAAAACGTTTCAATTTTGCGTTTAAATAGCAACCGTTACATAGTAATTGCACTCTTTTGAAAGTATTGCGTCTAGATTTTTTGCACGAAGCATATAACGACGTGTCTAATGCTATCTTTTTAGATCTTTCACGTTTTAGGTTTTGTGTTTTTTTTGTGTTTCATTGCGGCGAGAGTACAATGACTGTACGGTAAATACATTGCTGTTTGAATCACGTTGTTTACAAAATAAATTAGTTGTTTATTTACTTTTAGGTTATTGGCTGCATCAATTTTCTTGTTGCTCCTGTGGGATTTATGTGTTTTTATCTATTGCCCTGACTTTGATTGTAGAATCAGTTTATAGTCTGGAAATGTATGATGTCACATGAAGTCTAGAAATGGGCGCGAAAAACATGTAATTATAATTCTTCTTCTTCTTCGTCAACCCATATACGCCCACTGCTGAGCACGGGTCTCCTCTACCATTGAGAGGGTTTTAGGCCATAGTCCACCACACTGGCCTAGTGCGGATTGGTGGACTACACACCTAAGAAATTTCTAAGAACTTTTTTAGGTGTGCAGGTTTTATCACGATGTTTTCCTTCACCGTTAAAGCAAGTGATAATTCAATTTGAATACACACATAACTTCGAAAAGCCATTGGTGTGTGCCTGGGGTTCGAACCCGCGACCGCCGAGATTCTCGACCGCGTGCCTAAACCTCGAGGCCATCACTGCTTAAATTTTAATTATAATTAAAATTTTAATATTACGTAATCAAATTTGATGATTGTTACACTTGCACATCGCTTAACCAATTTTGACGCTCCTTGGTCAAAAGAAAGACAGGACTAAGATATTCTTTTTGTTCTAGCAAGAAAATAGTTTCATAGGGGTTATTATTTTTGTTATAAAATGTAAAAACTGGTGAGTGAAAACCGATTGGCTGCTTGATACTCAATCTAGAATGCACTATTCCATCAAAAGTGACGTGGTAATTTTACCATGGCGTAATAAAATGACATTCGAAAATCAGATTCCATTATAAATTCTGTTCAACCGATTTTATTCTGCGAAAAACAAGTTGATTAATCATTTTACAACTTTCATCAACATTTATAGTTTTCAGTAAATATGTCAATTAAATTTTATAAGAATAGTTTATAAGTTTTAAATCTTTTTGTCATTTCTTAGTAGGTGATCGATGAATCCAAATATAATATTCACTTTACAACCTTAAATTTTAAGTACATTTTTTTTTGAAACCAGATTACACGCCAGTTTTTTATATTATTATAAAATCAAAAGAAATTATTAGGTATAGGACATAGGTATAGGGAAGTAAATTGTGATTTAAGGAATCTGCAATATTTAATGCCTCAATTTTGCCTATAGTTAAGCTGAAGTTAACAGAATGTTTTTAAGACACTGATGGCTTGAAAGCATCGTGATAAAACCTGCACACCTAAGAGTTCTTAGGAATTTCTTAGGTGTGTAGTCCGCCAACCCGCACTAGGCCAGCGTGGTGGACTATGGCCTAAACCCTCTCAATGGTAGAGGAGACCCGTGCTCAGCAGTGGGCGTATATGGGTTGATGAAGAAGAAAAGAAGAAGAAAAAGATGGCTTCCACACTAAACACCGAAACGATATCTTGACAGTACAGTCTTGTAGAAAACTGTCGTGAATAACCGTGGTACTACACTTACCGACTTCACCCATCAGGTGTACACTTTTTGCCAGCAATCAAGCCAGAAATAATTTACAAAAAATCTCTCATTGTTTGTATTGAATCAAAGAAGTATAACGGGCCGGGGTATCGGCGATCTTATCTGATATGAAACACATACCGGCAAAAAATTACCGCATGGGAGTGGCCTCGGAGTCATGCTCATAATGGTGTTTCATTAAAATTAGCATCCGTGAAATGAAAGTAGGTGGACCCGCGGATCAGACCGAGAGCGACCGGTCACTCTCATACGGCGAGCACTAAATTATGATGCGATTTGTTTTCCGGCTAATTATTTATTTAGCACGACCATACATTATGCTGAAATAAGTATAGTTTGCTTGGGTACTACGTCTGATATGACAATTAAAGTATGCATAGCATTCTCCGAAGTAATACAAGAAAGATAGCTCAGTGAAGACTTATAAACAATTTTAAACATTTAAAACTAATAAAAATTAAGAGTTATAACATAATTGGCTAATTGTTATTATATGTGAATATAAAACTATGAATACCTCTTCAGAGTTGCAGGTGTGAGTACGTATATGTTTTCAAATGATTTACTCAATGGATGACTAATCTCAGGCTTTCTCATGAAGCTACAAGCTCTTTCTTTCATATCTATAAAAGTTCGGTGATGATGATGATGATGAAGTTCAAAACGAGTTAAGAAAAAAAATATATGTCAGGACTACTGTTCCGACTGTCGAGAAATCCTACACAGTTGATGCATTGTGCTATTTGATCGAATGCTTTTTACGTAAATCAATTTGGAAGTCGTCCTTCAAGTGATTTAAAAAAGTTTTGCAAACAACGTTTTCGCTTCTTATAACTATTCTTATGGGTATTTTTTTGTAATATGATTGGAAAGTATCTATATTAAAATTACCAAGTCGAAAAATTAAAGTTAACAACAATCTTTAGTCTAAATCGTTTACTAATTCTTAAAATTCGCGCTCACTCACTTATTTTTTGCATGCCGCACTTAATATTCGAGTATTCCCTCCCATTCCGAGAGAATCTTAGCATCAGATATAATCGCTGATATGATCTTAGTAAATTATTCTTCGTAAGGTCCAATTTTAAAGGAACTTATTATTCTTATTTTATCTCCGTCCCTTGTGCGGTCTGAAGATTTTTGATGCTCCTCGCACAGGTTGAGAGTTTAAGACAAACAGTTCCATTTATCAGTGTTTTAGCAAATTAATTTCAGGGATTAGAGATTCCAATTTCTATACTTTTGTTTGATTTTGTTACTATTGAATGTAAATCTGGTTCGCTGATATACTTAAAATTAAAATAAAATATGCGTATTTTTTAGATTACATACGACCTTACCTTCAAGTATGCCTTTTTTCTACAACAAATTTAGATTTTGAAGCGAAAAGTAAAATGTATGTTTGTAAACAATGGTACTGACTAAAACTATTCTTTTATAACTTCAACAAGACGGAGGTGTGCCTTGGGTTTGAATCTATGACCGCCGATATTTTCAACAGCGTGTCTAATATTCCTTCTTATATTGGACTACACCAAATTGAATAATAAAACCAAAGCTTCCTCATATGAAGCGAACGTTTAACCAAATCAAATAACTGCCATAATTTCTCTCCCACGAGGCGTTAGGCGCCAGATATTCGTATGAACACTAATTGAGACTTAAGAGTTCCCCCAGGCCCAATCTTACATCTCACAATTTTCACTTGCATCCTAAATGACTTGTTTGCAGTATGAACTCAAATTATCCGTCACTGTTAAATCTGAGGGTTTTAGTGGCTGAAATTGATAAAAAGTTGTCGTAGGATTTTAGAATTGATGGTATAATATTTAATTTTGTTTAAATTAACATTTGACATAACATCATTCGTATGACATCACTATAAATTAAATTGGCAACGACAAGCATAAACCATTTTTTGGTAAATTATGAGTGTTTAGGGGCAAATAGCTATAGAATGTTAACAAATTATTTTAGATTTGTTTAATGTATTTTTATGCTAATCATTACAAATATACATAATCAAGCCAATGAGCAAATAATACCTCCTGTAACATTGAGAGGGTTTAGATATAAGACAAATAATCATATTGCCTCTAAATAATACAATAAAATATGAAACAAAAACGGATGGACGGATTTAGATGGAATTTGGCGCACTGATAGTTTGTAATCAGGATTTACTTGTAGTACTTGGATTAACGGTTGTTATCAATTTATTTCAATACTAGCTTATAATTGAATGCGCTCAATTGTAAAGCTTATAAAATATAAGCACCTTACAATTGTATTATACCTGATTAGTTCATGTATTAAAAATTTATATGCTTGTTTGTACACGAGTATTTACATAAATAATTATAATTAAGGATCGTATAATTTAAATCATCAATTCTTACTCAAACGTCATATTTTGTAAACTATAGCATATTTAAACGAAGTTTATGTAAATTCCAAAATTTAATGCACTATATGACGGCCTTGCGAAATGATAGGTGGCAGGGTCGATCCCCGCTCCGAGACGAATGTTTGTGTAGAAAAAGAATGAAAGTTTCTCGTATTTTCGGATACCCAAAACAATTGTATCTCAGTATGTTAAACAAAACTATGTAGGTATGTGACTGCATTTATTATTATTATTAAAACAGTGGTCAACAAAAGCGTGCACACAGAACAGTCGCACGCAAAATGGGTCATGCAGAGACGCCTGCGCACCTACCACGCATATTCATACGTACGGAGTTACATTGTCGAAATACCTGCTCCGGTTATTGACCTCCGACCATGGGCCGGCCTGGCGAAAAACTTGTACCCCAGTGCACCGTGCGAAATCTCCGCCCTACCGCTTTCATACACCGGTAAAGACGAGATATTTTGGACCAGTTTTGGTCCCAAATGGCGGCCGTATGAGAAAATCACTCGACAAAATTACCATTTTTTTGTCGGAAAAGTATGTTTGTAAAAGGATGTCGTTAATTATAATTAATTGTGCCGGTTAATGGATGTTGGTTTTGTTTGAATATTTAATTAGGTTATGATAATATAATAGACTTTTCAATGCGATTCGATGTCTATGAAAGCATTAGAGGTGTCGGCTATGTAATTTTAAAACGAATTTATAATATTCTATAAATTATTTATTTCTGATATTTAGATAGATTTTTGACTTTTGTTAGACGTCTAACCGCCTCCTAATGTATGATAATGAATTAAAAAAAAAACTACTAATAAAATGAAACATGACAAAATATGTTTAGCGGGTGTAATGCAATTTGTAAAAAAAATATTAATCTAAGCTGTAACTCACTTTAAAACAAATATGTATTTATTTACATTAAGAAATAAAATTACACTTTTTTGTAGCCTAGTTCTGATCAAATCAGTAAAGAAATGATAAAGCGTTATTTTTTTATGTCTATACTAAAATTATGCAAAAAAATATTATTTATAGCATTTTTTATTACTTTAAAACTTATATTATTAAAACTATACGCGAAAGTTATCAAAGTGTATCTGTCTAATATTTTTTTTTGCTTCAACCACTGAATCTATTTGAAAGGTTTTATAATAGATTTAGACGGGACTTTGAAAAAAAATATGCATTTCTAATTATATAAGCTTGCTTAAGCGAATCTGAGCCTTTTTGCTAGTATGATAAAGTATGTGAAATATTCCGTCTTTTAAGTTCTAAAGCAAAATCTTAGATGGATCTTAGTACAGAGTAGGGATGTTGCGAATATTCGCATCCGCATCCGCATATGCGGAACATTCGCATCGATTTGGACATCCGCATCCGCATCCGCATCCGCATAAATCGCTGCGGAGCTGATGCGGTTGCGGATGTGTAGCAGATCGCAAAAAGAAAGAAAGGGGTGAGGGGCGGCGAGGTGCGCGTGTCTGTCTCGAGTGTCGAGTGGTTGACCGCACGTGCTGATTGACCAATAGGAAAGCAATAACATTTTATACTAATCAACCAATCGATCAATTTTATACAGATCCGCATCCGCATCCGCATCCGCGGATGTGAGCCTCTTAAAATCCGCATCCGCATCCGCATCCGCGGATGTGAAAAAAATTGAATCCGCAACATCCCTAGTACAGAGTTAGTTCGAGTTCTATGAAAAGGACTGCACATACTTTTGGTCCGGAAAAATAAATTCGATGCGAGTAAAACCGCCGTGCATAACTAGTTGGACTTCTTATGCATTTTATTATAACGATGCCTATTAAAGTTGTTTTGACTAAAAAGATGCCATTTTAAGAATTACCGATTAAAAATACTAATCGAATGTCTTTCAAACTGGTCGTTTAGTATATTTTTGCATATTTGCATAAAGACGTAGAACTTAATATTTTTATTAGGTGCGTTATGACGTCAATAGTTCACTAGTCACGGGTTCGAATTACAAGTAGGCCTCCTCTCTAGGCCACCTCTAACTTTTCTAGACTTTTCATACCACACAGGAACATATTAAATGCATACATTAGCAAAGTAAAAGCATTGTAATTATTCTGATTTATCCATATTAACTCAAGTTAAATAATAACAATAAAATACAGGATTAAACAAATAGGTTTTTCATAAAAAAAATTTTTGACTACTTCTTTGTCGCTTAAAATTTAGCAAAATCAAACAGATTGACATTTTTACAATGCTAAAAGTAGTACAAGTGTTAGCAATTATCTCACTAAATTCAGACTATTGGGTCATTATAATATATCTTTTTGTATGTTAAGGGACATAACTGTTGGATAATGATGTGCTCTAAACACGCGTAAAGGGAGCGTTGACAGATTTATTGACGTAATGAATAGTCTTGTCGCGTGGTCGTTTAGAAAACTTTTTATTATCAAAATTAAGTAAACATTCAAAAAGCCGGAATCGTTAATTCGTTAGGAAGGACAGTTTGGCAATAATAATAAAAAAACTCTATATTTTTTCATCATCATCATCATCAGCCAATCTTAGTCCACTGCTGGACATAGGCCTCCCCCAATGACCTCCACCGGGATCGGTCGAAGGCCGCCTGCAGCCAGCGACGTCCCGCGACCTTCACGAGGTCGTCTGACCATATGGTTTTTAAAATAATAAATATTAGAAAACAATAAATATATATAAAAAATAGACGTATTAACTTGGCGGTCTTATCGCTAAAAGCAATCTTTTCCAGACAACCTTGTAAGGAGAGGCAATCAAAAACTTTAAATTCAACTTGAGTCAAAACTTACCCCAATTGCTTTAGCTATATCTATCTTTAAGCAGTGATGGCCTCGAGGTTTGAGCGCGCGGTCGAGAATCTCGGCGGTCGCGGGTTCGAACCCCAGGCACACACCTCTGACTTTTCGAAGTTATGTGTGTATTCACATTGAATTATTACTTGCTTTAACGGTGAAGGAAAACATCGTGATAAAACCTGCACACCTAAGAGTTCTTAGGAATTTCTTAGGTGTGTAGTCCGCCAACCCGCACTAGGCCAGCGTGGTGGACTATGGCCTAAACCCTCTCAATGGTAGAGGAGACCCGTGCTCAGCAGTGGGCGTATATGGGTTGATGAAGAAGAAGAAGAAGATATCTATTTATCCATTTTAGGGGATTATATAATAAAACTAAGGGCAAACATACATAACATAGGCACGTTATGGACAATAAAATAAATATATATTTTCTATATCTATATTTTCCTCAAAGGTCGGCAACTAGTGTTGCCCAAATTCAGTCTTGGTCTTGCAGTCTTGGTCTTGTTCTTGCGTTTTTGCAAGACCAAGACCAAGAACAAGACCGCGTATTTTTAGCAAGACCAAGACCAAGACTGGGAGCGCAAGACCAAGACCAAGACCAGGTGTATTGGCGCAAGACCAAGACCAAGACTGGCTAAGTCTCGTCTTGTTCTTGCATTTGGGCAACACTATCGGCAACACACTGATGATTCCTCCGGTATTGTGGGTGTTCATGGGCAGTGCTGACCACTTCACATCAGGTAATTCACTAGCTCGTTTGCCTCCTTGTTACATAAGAAAAATAGAGTTTACCAAAAGCAATTCGGGATTGCGAGAAGAGTCAGCAAAGTTAAAAGATACACATTTTCACACATTTAATTCAAATACGAGTAAAAATCAGAAGAAATTTTAATGTTATCCAAATATACGCAGACGGATCTTACAAGGGTCGCTATAGCGGTTTTCATAATTTATGAGAAATGATCGTTATCAAGGTAGGATATAAATGTCCCACCATCAAATTTCTATACGAAAGACCCAACTTTATAGGTAAAAAAACTCATTAGCCACAAACTGTTCCACTGTTTGATTATACGGTACAATTTAGTAAGACTTTCTTTGTTTAGATTTAAAATTATTTTGAAGATCCTATCTCATCTACCTAATGTTTCCAAGGGGTTTTTCACTTCTGCAATCTTTGTGACGATTGACATAACTGATTTCTTTTGTTTATCTCCTGTGCCATAGGAGGATTACTATTTGTCGCAGTTGATGTATTGTTAAGTGATTGCGATGCCCGGCATACGACCTGTGTCATATTCTATTTTATTGTATCTTCTATGTGTCTTAAGACTTCCGATAGAGTCGCGTGTCATTCGGTTCCATCATGGTTTTTTTATGGCTTTTTGGTACCATTAGAAACAGATCTCCCTCAAAAACTTGTAGAGCGATCTGTAAGATAAGCCTCCTTCCAGCGACATTCCGCGATCACGCTTAAAGAGGCGAGCCTATTGCTAATAGTCTCCACTAGACACTCATCGGCTAATAAATGTATATTCCTAAATCTTTAAATACTTATGTCCTTTTAAAATTTTCTGTTAAAAAAATACTCTTCCTCATATTTTTTGTTCTAGATTACATACTATTCCTCATCGAAATATCATAACGACTATATACACACAATAACACACCAAACACTTTCAACTGCTAATATTTGTCTGGTAATGTGTATGTGCGTGTTGCCAAGTGCTCCCAAGCCCCGCTGAGTATCACGAACTAAAGTAGCGCCACCCACGAGACGGGTGAAAGAACTCGGTAATACCACAAGCCAAGCCTCTGATCTCACCGGCTCTAGCATTCTGTTTTACGCCACAAGAACAATTTTGGTGGCAATCGTAAAATTCTTGCGAGAATTAATAGATCATTTTACGTAATCTCTGACAGAACTGGCGCAGTTGACTGGATATCAGCTGGTGGAAAAGAGGCCGCGCGTTCGATTTTTGCAGAGACAAATAATGGGTGATCTACAAATATTTATATCGGGTCTGGGTGTTTGTGAGACTTAAGTCTCTCGTAGTTTCTGATGCCCATGGCACGAAACTCGTATCTTAGTGTGGGGTCAGAACTATGCATGTGATTGTGTGTGTATTTAAATATTTATTCTATCTTCCACCAGTCGATATAATAAACACAGCTTACCTAATTGTCTGATGTAGATAAAGGTCGAAAAGCTCATCAAGGCTGTTCTTTAACTATTTGTAAATATTCAGCACAAGCCTTACCTGTCTAAGCCGCTGTGTAGACCTTTGCCTAGATTTTAGACTTTCATGGAGACAGATGCAGTATCCGTAAATGATTTAGGTCTTAGATGTTAGGTTAGGTTATGAGTTAGGTTTTAGATGAGGTCCTTGTTTCGATTTCTGGTTCGGACTATATATTATTGATCTTATCAATTCTTAGTGCCAGTAAAGAAACTTACTTAAAATGACAAAAGACTAACTACTTCGTAAGACATATCAAAAAATACCTATCTCCTCTAGGGATAGTGTTGGGTAATTTAGTATTTAGTTAGTATTCCTCTGATTACATAACATTACTCTGAACCACACTAACAGGTGTTCGCGAAATAGGACTGATTAAATCTAATGTCACAAGATATTTTTTTCATGTCAATTCCGCTTTGAGCTTTCTAATATTTGGCTCGAGGGCGTCTTGTACTTCTCGGAAATATCAAAGTAATGTTTTACCCTCACTGAACCCGATGTTTAACTGTGTTGTGACATGAAAAATAAGGGGAAAAATGCCAGCGTGGTGGACAAAACCTAAACCCTCGCAGTTGTTGCGGAGGTCCCCAGTAGCAGGATGTAATAAGGGCTTATGATGATAATGATGAATATTAAGGAAAAAACCTAATTAAAGTTGTATAAGCTAGACATGATCTTGGGAAATGAGGAGCCCCGAATTCGATTCCCGGAGAGTGACAAAGATTTGTGCCCTAGCTACCTATACGTTAAACTTCTTGATTAGCGAGAACGAAAAGTCGTAGATTTTAAGTTCTATTACCCTCGACACAAGAGTGGTACATTACTTTGCAAAGTAAGATGCAAAAGTATTTGATTGACTGTTAAGTGTATTTTTGTAAAATTTGGGGGAAAGGTCTTTGGTGCAGTGAGAAGAATATACTGTTAGATAAATAGTACATTTTACTTTGTCGCATTCTACGAATACTATTCCTTGCATATTTATACCCTTAGCATTGTATTAACCTTTTCATATGCAATGACTTTTAAAAAGGGTTGCGTGAGATCAGCTTGTGTAAATCCGGTTGCCAACGAACCGACATAAAAGTGTCGGCTCGTAGAAGTGGTTACTTATCGCCTGATGAGACTAAGACTCAGGTATTTTCTTAATGGTAAATTTTAAGGCTCAACAAAGGATACGAGACTGTTACATACATGGCCGTGCATTCGACTGGTCTCATGGACAAGTCTTTCACGGTCCAGGCTGTTCGACTGTGAAACTCTCTTCCTAAACTCCTTCCTTTATCCATCCAAAGGTTGTCTGTAAGATATTGCCTAGAGCGATAAGACCGCCTCTTGTTTCTTGTTATTTTTATATTTAGTTCTTCTCTTATTTTGTAACAAGGAAGTGTTAATAAATAAAAGTAAGTGACGGGTTTCTAAGCAACTGTTCTATGAACGCAACATATCTACATATAGGTACTATATGTTGTACTCAAACTTCGCGGAATAAAACAGTTAGATAGTAAATATTTGGCTAAATTCGCGTGACCTGCTTAAAACGTAATGGGTGGATAGTAGAAAGTTTTTCAATCAAATAAAGTAATTATTAATATATTGTAAAATGATATACTTCCTGTTCTAAAGGACTTCAACCTGCGCTGTGCTTCGTTAACCGCCTCGACTACGGTCGACAGAAAAATACAAACCATGTTTTAAGAACTAGAACCGTGTTTTCAAAGCTCAGGTCCTATTTTATAAAATCATCATAAGCCCATGACCCATTGCTGGACACTGGTCTCCTCACAACCGAGAATGTTGAGACGTAAACCTTTTTCTGTAAGATATAGCTGATTATTTCGATTTTTCTATCTCAGTATACTACAGTCAGTTCCTTTATATCTAGCTTTGAGTATTTTTAGAGTATTATTTTAGTATAAATTATAAATATTAATCCTCGTTATTAAACTAGTCTTGAACAGATTGGCATAAACGTGTAGACATGTAAAGGGTTAGGATAAAGCTCTCTACGCTGCATTGTATCTACGCTACACCAGCTATGCGCGTATTGAAGAACCAAAACCCCATTCCCTCATTCTCAAAGATTGGCAAAAAGTATTGGACACTATCCGCCAGCGATTCTTAAGCTCTTCAAAATTTTGACCAACTGTAACAGGTCTTCCTGTTAGATCCTACGTAGGGAACTATCCCTACGTATCATAACTTATGGTACTACCAAAATAACCGCAGCAGTCTCATCAATCCCGTACATATGTAGGATTCTTCATTACTTTTCACAAAGACGAATAATCATAAGCTTCAGCCCAAACATTTCTGCGCACCGTACTACACACGGCTCAGTAATCGCACACACATTTTTTGTAGTTTTATTCCGACCGTACTTGGTTCTTTTTATCACGCCCGCCTCGCTTCCACCACGGTCCATCACCGATTGTCGTAAAATTTACCATTTTATACCATTTTTATATCATAAGTGGGTAAACTTTTCAACGGTCATGGTATATAAAATTAAATATGTATTTTTTACATCGTCTTACCATGTCAGAGTTACGTCACGAACCAGTTTTGGACCTCCCCTATGATAGGCTTATCATCGAAATTTTAATTTTGAGGGATCTTATTCAAATGCTCTAATTCTAATGCTTTTACGCTGAAACGAACGAGCCAAATTGATTTTTTAAGTGATGGAGACTTTAGCAAAATATTTAGCTACAGAATTTTAAAATATTGCCTAGCACAAAGTGGACCCCACTGCAAGAGCAATAATATAGCTCTAATCGAAAGGCCAACTACATATATTGTTTTGATTGTCGTCAATTCCTTGGCCAATGCGTCGATCAAGATTAAGTAGTACTATCAATGGTAATGACCACAGGTTCTCCTAACAGCATAAAACTTAAAGAAATTCAAACGTAATTTTGATGTCAATGTGTGAAGCTTAACACTTCCATCTAGGATGCGAAACAAATGGCGGGCATAGATAGTTGATTAGTGTTCAGTATTGGTTCGTTCAACACCATGAATAAATTCATAACAAACGTAACCATTCCGACAGTTCTTCACACCTGACTAGGAAATTATAAATTTTATAGCGCGAGCTGGAGCTTTAAAAAAAATACGAAACCGATTTTAATGAGCGAAAAATCGATGGCGGCAAAACAAGCCGTTGCCATGGCAACCGATGGCAGCATAATTGGCCGCACCGCCGATACGATCACCAAAACTGTACCACAGCTTTTTTTATCTCGAACATTCCTTTACCTCCGGTCGGAGCAAAAACTCTACTTATTTTTATCACCCGTCTTCGTCGACTGAGTTTTTATTTTATTAAGACTCTCAGGATCGGTTATAACTTTTGTGGTGTATTAGTGGAATATTAATGAGCCTTTATCTCACATGCCATAAAAACGACATCCTCATTAATCTATTTTTAACTCTGCAACGGATTCTGATACGGTATCTACTGTTATTTAGAGCATTTCTTTTATAAATAAAGCAATATTTAAATCGTCATAGGATGCTGGGTTATTAGAATATTTGACAGAACATAATCCATTTATATAAAATACTCATACCCCATGAGACCTGGCTTGATTTTACGATGAGCTTAAAATATACTTACTTAAGAAAATATTGAGTTGTGTATTAAAGAAATACAACAGTGCTTCAATATGAAATTGCGTGAATAACAAGATCTTAATAGCTATTCAATACATTATATTTTTGCTATTTTTCGTGCCACGGAGTATAAAATTTCTATTTCATCATTATTTATTTGTATCTATCATCCAAATTAGTTTCATAAATGTATGTTATCTTGTTTGGAATGTAAAAAACATTTAAAGAAGCAATAAAGTTTTTTCGACTGTTTTATAAGTTGTATCAATTCTATTTTGTCCATTTTTGGGCCTCATCGCAACAGTCGTGAATGCTGTTATTAGCACGCTTTGGAAAGAAAGTAGAAGATGTATGTGGAAACAATATAGCAAATTAAATGGTCAACCACGAAAAACTGATCACAAGACAATGTTGAAAATGAGAACCTCACATCTCGTAGAGTACAACCTTAAAGGCAACTTTCAAATCGTAACAATTTATGTGAATTATGAAAATTGTTTTGTCACGATGTTTTACGTCAGTAAAATTGTGATTTTTCTACAAAAGTTAAGGAAATTTGGGGAGATAAATTGTATGATAAGAGTTGTAGAATACTATGATATGTGATTGTACGAAATTAAGCTTTTGATCTGCGTGAGTCTGTCGCGTTTTAGATCAATTTGTTTGTGCCAGAAGTGTTTTGAAAGCCGATTTTCAGCCAAAAGGGTAAACAGAGATGCATTTCTGCGCCTTTATTGTGCGAATTAGATTTCACCCTAAGTAATAGGGGATGAGCCTGTTGCCGTTTTCCGGTCACATATCCAGACTCTACTAGATTTGGAAAACAAGATAAAACGGAAAACTAAAAGAGACTATCATAGACTTGCTGCTAAGAATTTCCTAATAGGGAACACAGTAATACTTTTCCTGACACGGGAATCGAATCCGGGACTTGTAATTGAACCGCGACAAGATGCAACAAAATTTTGCAGCTAACAACTAATAAATGTACGTGTAATGACCGTTGTCCACGACAGAGCAGTCTGTTACGAAGTTTGTTTAAAATTCTCTCTGTGACATAAAACAGGGTAAAACAAAACACTAGACAATTATTGCAGACAACACAACGAACTTTAGTAAGTCGCCAAGGCAGTCGGTCAATAGTCGCCAAGTCTAGGGCAGGCCAGCTCTATGGATTAATTCAATACAACCGGAAATTACAGCGTGTTATCTTCATGCTATATCCTTTTAAACTCCCCTTTTATGAATATTAATATGATATTTTGCTTTTTTTGAACACTTGCGCGGCAAACGGCTTTTTATCTTGAACTTGAAAAGAACGAACTTTGATCAGGGGTAAAATGGATACAAAAACCCTATTTCACTGTGTGAGTGCAACGAGACATGGTAAAGGTGACTTTTTTGTTAATATTTTACCATATTAGGGTATCTTTTGAACCGAGGATTGATACGAAATATTCTTATCCGAACAAAATTGTAGGAATACAATAGATATGAATAGAGTTGGACATAATACATAGGCTAAAAAGAAGCATTCTACTTTAAAGGTTTTCTGGAACAGTGGCAGCCCCGTGGCGCAGTTGGCTCGACAACAGTTTGCGAAACGAGAGGCCGTGAGTTCGATCCCCGCACCGAGACAAATGTTTGTTCGATCCACAAATATTTGTTTCAGGTCTGGGTATTTTTGACATCGAAAAGACTCTCTTAATTTCAAATACCCACGACATAGGGCTTGTATAGTTAGCGGTCAGAACTATACGTATCTATTTATTTATCGTTCACTCGGACAAAATCACTACCAGCCAGTGTTTATTACATTCAAACAAAAGCTAAGAACCAACCAGTTCAACCCGGAACTATCGCCCCGACAATAATAAAGAACAATATTGATCTTCGTCCATTGCAATCGGATCTGCCAATAGTCATAATGGTCGGGCTGAATGACGACCGCTGAGAATTAAAACAAGTCGACATAAATAAACATTTGACCGTATTAAAGTGATTGTAAACTCAACTTTCGCTTCTATTAATCATTACTTGTTTTATATTGATGGGGCAACGGTTGGGACTAGTATCGCGCGCGGTCCCACTCGCCTTTATTTTAAGTGTCAATTACTTCAAAGAAAGAAACATATTTACTAAAAAATTAAAGGTATTATATACAGTAGTATCATGGGTCTCAAATTTATTTTTTTTGAACTGGTCAGAATGCATTTTTCCTTTTAATATTAGCCAATTAATAAATATTTAATTTCGAAAAATCAGTCAATAGTGCACTAAGTTCGAACCAACTTCATCGTTTTCAGTGTTGTTCTAAAGCTTTAATATTACAAAATCTGGTAGAAAATATTTAAAATTTGCTATTTCATTACTGAAATTCGAAGTTTCCATTAAAATAAATTTCATATTAGATAACATATAAAAAGAAATAAAACCTAAACTTTATTTGTAAAGCAATAAAATTTGATTTCGTTTCAATATATTAAAAGTCTTCTTTCCATTCATCTTCCACATAATAAACGCACATGCAGCATCAAAATTATTTTACTCGCAGCGGTTATTCCAAAATCAACTCCATCTAACGTTATTAAGGTACACTTTCCATTGTCAAATTTTCGTGAAAGGCGCAGTCAATCAAATTCGCAATCAATATTGTAAGAACATCTAGCAACCCGTTAGTATTTACAAGAACAGGTTCGTTGGAATCTGGTGAACTCCGGAAACACATTTCGTGACTGACATCAGCGTTTTCGGCTCATTGTACCGATAGATTGGGCAGAATATAAAGAATTGCAAACGATACAGGTGACAGTGTTGGCTTAGATCAGTACACTTTTGATACAGAAGTGACTATCATTCTTGATGCAGACTTAGTAACAGCTTGGACCAGTTGCAGTAGTGATATTTTCCATGTGTTCTTCAATATCACGGTGGATGCTTTGAAGAGCATAAAGGATGAAGAATAATAGTGAAAGGATAAAGTTGAATAACTTAGCCAAGCAATCCAAGCTCAAAGATGTCTTGTTCCTAATATCCTGGGCCTTTTAAGCGCACAAAAAAACTTCTCAGTAGGCAGATATGAATGTTTTGAAGCTCGTTCCTCCTATTGTTACAATATTTGCATTACTAAGCAATTCTTAATCATCATCAGCTGAAAGACGTCCACTGCTCGACATAGGCCTCCCCCAAATTCTCAATACGAACCGATTGATTTCTATCCTTTCGTATGACGCTATATGAGCTGAGTACCTAACTAGATATGACAAACAAACAAGCAAATAATTAGGATAGATATTTATGGTTATATCAAACGTCTGGACATAAATTGGTCAATTTCAACTGTATTGAATTGATATGTGATATGTGAGTTTGTTCACCTTTGAATGTGTATTCAAATCCATTTTCAAAATTTAAAAGCTTATTTTTTTAATTATATCCAAACAAAATTAATTTGGCGTTTCCAACAGCATTCCGTTTCTTCTTCATAACATTAACTAGTTCAAAAGCGATGGTATTTGAAGATCTATAGTTTAAGATTTTTAATTTAGGACTTGCGAACTGGCATTCACTCTGTATCTCACAAGTCTAAGAGTTCTAAGAACTCACTGATTCATACGTCGCTGTATGAAAAGCGGTTGCAGTAAGTAGGGTGACGGTAGCCGAAGATCCGGGTCAATGCACCCAAATAGATTGTGTTGAGTTTTGGCGATTAAAGGACTCGTTGGTGAGAGGCGTGCCTATGCGCTCGCCATTATTTGGGTTCGAATCGTCATTCACATACTAGCCAATGTTGCTGTTGCTAGACTCAGGACTAACGTCTTTTGAGATACTCCTGTCCAATTAAATTTATAGTCCTAGGCGCAATCTACTACATAAACATTTTGTGATCCTGTTAAAAACGATAATAAAAATATAATTATATTATTGCAAATTTATAAATGAAAACAAATTGGCATTCTGTGAGTCGTGTTGCTAAGGGAGTTTCTTGCCATTTCTTCTCGAAAGCAATAACACGTCTCGAAGCGGCAATAGTTTAAAATTATAAAATTGGAGATTCAAAACTACTAGTAAAAGTGATATGTAAATATAAATAAACATTCTTTTGACTTTGATCCTAAGCGAATATTTAGTATTGAACTTATTTTATATTTTGAATTAAGACTTACATTTAAATTATACATGGAGAACTATAGTAACTAACAGAGCACCCGAACATTACCTAATCCATAATTATTAATTACCTAATAGCAGTGATGGCCTCGAGGTTAAGGCGCGCGATCGAGAATCTCGGCTAACTTTTCGAAGTTATGTGTGTATTCACAATGAATTATCACTTGCTTTAACGGTGAAGGAAAACATCGTGATAAAACCTGCACACCTAAAAGTTCTTAGGAATTTCTTAGGTGTGTAGTCCGCCAACCCGCACTAGGCCAGCGTGGTGGACTATGGCCTAAACCCTCTCAATGGTAGAGGAGACCCGTGCCCAGCAGTGGGACGTATATGGGTTGATGATGAATTACCTAATACGTTACATAAAGTAATTAAATTTCATATCACATCTAGACCCATAAGCTATGTATTTCTGAGGCGAAAGCCCTGAGGGGTAATTGATAAAAGTAGTAAAATTCTTTGGGAAATAAAATCAAATAGACCCCAGTTCTGATCATTATCAAGAAACGCATCGTTGCAGTGCCATCAACGAACCTTCATCAGGATTCTGCTCAACGCACGTCGGACCTCAATGCATCTTTGTGAGTTCCGCAGGTAAAATATTCGGGAACGAGTTACTCTGGCGAGCGACTGGAATCAATGCTTTTGACTTCGCCTGGAATTTGGGAACCGTCGAGGCCTTTTTGGAAGAACTAACATGTACGTGAGTGTTACATGCGGAGCTGTGACTCGACTTTATGAAAATAAATTTGAGATATTTTATTTTCACGTTAATTTTGTGCCTTATTGAATCGAGTCATTGTCTTCATCAATTCGTTGTTCAGCAGTCCACAGTAATAAATGATCGAAGGATTGTATCATTTGACATTATTCCGCCATCAAGAATAAATATTGATAAAGTTCTTTTAGTGCTTTTCATGCCTTTTGAAATTTTAATGCGGGGTTGCAGCCGTATTACCGAATCGATAGTTCCGCCCTTATTTACATAGTTGTTAATAATGCGTAATTTACATCTGTAATAAAACTGTCTTATTTATTTATTTATTTAAAACTTTATAGCACACATATCATAAAAAGTATAAAGTTTAGTAGACTGTACAAAAGGTGGTATCATTGTACAAGATGGTCTGCTAAAAATAATCAAGGATGGATATTATGAAGGAAGAGACAAGAATTAGGTGAAAGCCTCAGTAAAAGGATTCAATATTGACATCGTGACCAGAAGCAATCTAGCTCAGCGCCGGTGATACCAAATACCGGTCATACCAAAGAAATTCTTGGCGAAGAAATCTAAGGTAAGTGTTTCCTCGTGATGTTTTCCTTCTCGATTTAAATGCGGACCGCGTGTGTAACTACTTATTGGCCAATAATTGAAGCCTTTCACGTACACGGTGACATCACCGTAATTGCTTAGCTTCTGTCGTGTCAATAAAAATCAAGCACCTTGCTCATATTCCCAATAATGATAAAATAACAAACGCTATTCGCCAAAAAGGCAACAATTCAAAGAATCCTGTTCTCGTTTCGTAAACAAGGCTATAAATTAGCAAGAACGTGTTGCAAATATATAGTGAAATAATCTCAAAAATTCAGCTACCGGCCGGGCTGTTGGTTGGTGAAAGTAGTACCCACTGGTACCATATTAAGACATTTAAAATGATATACTTGTGTGTGCTTAAAATATTATTTACAGTCACAGAGCTCCTGAGAGTCGTTCTGAATGAAATTCGCGAGATAGCCCACCATATTTAGCTTCTCATGCTGAATTTAAAAAACTGTTTTTTTCTATTTAGTACTTTCTGAATTAGTTAGCTGAATACAGTGCTGCTATCTACGAACCAAATATGACATCGGTTGAAGCCATTACAATTGTTGGCAAAATTATGGCTTTCAGAGATATGACGTTCGTTGCTGACCCCAGGCAAATCGTTTTCGTAAGTCTGTTTTAACCTTCTCTTATAATTAGCTTATAACCTGATTGGAGATATAGATGATAAGCTTGTTTATAAGTCTTTTAGTCTTTGTATTTACTTAGTATAAAATATCCACGTCCCGTTGCTCGTCTACCGCGGCAGTCTAGTGGGGATTTGACTAGCTAAAGATTCTATTTGGGTAATCCTTAGAAGGTTATGTTTTCCCACTGCTGGGCACGGGCGTCCTCAACAAATGAAACGCCTTAGTCTTCCACGCTCGCCTAGAGCGGGTTGGCGGACTACACTCCTTACGATGTTTTCCTTCACCGATAAAGAAGATGATTCATTGTGACATAATTTTGAAAACTTTTTTTATGTGCATCGAGTTTGAACTTGCGACCGCCGAGATTGCCAACCGCGCAGCATCCCTACTTAGCTACTTATTAACGTAATAGAATGTCTTAATTCCTCTCGTTGGTTTAAATGTATTATACAAGTGACTTTCATTTATATGATTACTCAATAAACAAATAATTAATTTACTCCCGTCAAACCGCGAAATATAAAAATCTGATTCTACATCATTAAAAACAGTTATGTTAAGTGTAGGTACATAGTGCATACAGCCCAGTTACGCTACTCTGTATTCAAGTGAACGGGGCAAAAAGTCGCGACGTCCCGAAGTGAACTCATTAAGTTAATATAAACGCTGAAAGCCGCCTTCCTTCCAGGAATCGGTTCAACAGTGCAGCGCGCAGTGATAAAAAATGTGATTTATTTTTACTGTGGACGCGACCTTTTAAATGAATCAAAACGGTAAAAAAATTATGGGGTATTGATAAGATTATTGAAGAAAAACATTGTTTATGTGTTGTTTGTTATGTTACAAATTTAATTTGAATTCTAAGGATTGTTTATTATTGTAATTGGGTTAACTTCCGAAGAGATTATTTAATCTAATGAATAGGAAAAAATTAACAAAATTCAAGCGACGTCAAATAAATTATAATAATGTCCCGTATATTATGTGTAATGAGTCATTCGTTCTGCATTGTAGGACTTGATTAACTGTTTTCCAGCCGACTACGTCGCGCGCCGTAGTCCGTGCTAGTGGATATTTATAACCCGACAAAATTAAATCAACTCATAACGTATGTTGTGACCGTATCTCGATTGACCAACACGCTTCGGCGGCGTACAAATTGACAAGTTTATCCTGTCAAATCGCGGTGGACATGAAAACACAATCGGTTGATATACGATGAGTGCTATTTGATTTATTCGGGTTATAAACGCCCGGGCCGGTTTTTGGCGATCCTTCATTATAATAAAATTTATTATGCGATTTTATTTAGTATATTGCAATTTTATCTTGCATTGTAAAGCTTGTATGCGTTTGTGTAATTATTAAACAGTGTATTTAAATTATTGGTTTTATCTTTGGCCGTTCACCCGAAATTACCTGATAGAGGTCAATAAATGCAGTCCTTTTTGATCAAGTCGCTACCAAAGGACTTAGCAATATTAGAGTAAGAGATCGTTTTAAATTTGACCACATCATTTATATGACCCGATTAATAAAAATAATTCGAAAATACCTTAATTTCATACCCTAGACAACTTCGTTTGGCTAACTAACCTTATATTGGATTTTGCCTGGAGCTTGACGGAAGAATATCTCTAAGTACCTACCTACGAAAAATCTTATTGGTCGAAGAATTATTTTCGTTTTTACTAACGCTGGAAAATTACTCCACTAGCACTTTATAGCATAAATGAAAAGTCTAAATTGATAATAATATCTATCGCTATTCGACAAAATTATGTCGTTTTTAAGTCCACTCACAGTCATCCAAAAACGTAATTGTACCGGGTACCATTCGACAACATTCCCACACAAAACCTCATGCACAAAGCCCAAAAAACAAGCAGCACATATACGGAACATTAAAGTCCGGTTCACACTTGGCGATCCCTTAACGATCTCCATTATTGGGCAGTGCACTGATCCAATTAATAATAATAAACGGGCAGGCAAAAACAACGTTACGACGTGCGATTTTTGGGACCGAAATCAGCGCACATTCTTTGCCGGCGGCCGAGGGTCAACGCTCTCCAAGACTCGTTCCCACTTATTTTGCCCAAAAAAGTCCTTGATAGCGCGCCAGGGTTAAGTCACACGATGGGATATTTTTTCGACCGTTTGCATTACGATATATAAATTGGGAATGGCGGACCGGTTCCATGGCTGATGCCTCCAATAGTGATTTTTCACGGAGATTGGCCGCATCAACGGCATTTTTTGCCGCAACGCGACATTAATCTGGTGGTGCAAATTCCTGCCGGCTTGTTTGGACTAATACGGTCTTTTGGTGTGTCTATTTGTTTTGTATACACGGATAAATCAACCAACGCATATATGGGGTGTCTCGAGGGACGGAGATGGTCTTTCAAGACGTGATTTTTTACTTTTAAATTTTCGTTTTCATCATATTGGGTTAGATTTTAGCATTAGACGCTAAAAATATATAGATATACCTACGCTGTTTTGTATTACACTTGACGCGAATGTAGTGTTTTTGCTAAAGAGAGTTTGAATTTATGGATTTCAAGATGTGTAGAATTTACCAGCGGAAAAAGAAGTCAAATGAGTTAGATTGGAAGAGATATAATAGGCAAAAGTTTTCACCCTTCTCTCATTCATTGGATACTTAGTTCCATAATTTAAGCCGACTAATTAGCCAAGCCTGTTCAAATAAAAATTGAAACAATCTCGCATCAGATACAATGCCCAATTTGCAGTTTTGTTTTGTGTCAAAATCTCCGCACAATGGAACTTTATCAGTTTATCTCATTTGCCACCCAAGTCGTCGTAATTAACCGATTAAGCACGGGGCCTCGCATTAAATTATAATTTAATTACGAGACAAAATTCAAAATGTCCGGCCAATTATTCGCTTCTCGATAAACGTTTACAATTAACGGTGGACGCTGTGTCGCTGGAATCTCAAATTTCGATTGTAATGAGCATTTGTTGCCATGCTGGGGAAATGGTTTTTAACACTTTTTCAACCTTACACTTTATTTCCGCTTCCAAAGGTGATCCAAGAGGATATAATGATAGGAATAAATGATGTGAATGAATTATTTATTAGGTTAGAATTTTTTTTAACTTTGTAAAGTTGGGAGTATAAAATTGGAAATTGGGGTGAGTAGGTACATTAAGTACCTGGAGAAAAAATATATATCAACAGACCAGGGGTCTTTTTTTTTTTTTTTTTTTTTTTTTGTTCTCGAGGGAAAGCTGTTTATGGCTCTACTTCCCGCCAGCCCGGGGGAGGGGGGCGGGAAGCGTATGTCGGGGTCACCGGCCTTCCAGCCCGGCGCGCGGCGACGTCATATCCGCGCAGGTGTTAGTGCCGGGCTGGGTCCCTAACAATTTCCCTAAACCGGCATACCGACCAAAACCCCCCGGTGGCCATCTCCGCGCCAGATTGGGCGACCATGGTACGTGAGCGAGAAGCGCACACCGTTAACCACAGCCGCCCGGTGCGCCTCCGAGACGAAATTGTCTCGGCCGTCTCGGAGTTTTAGGGGGCGCAGTTGCACCCCCACTTCTTGGTTCGGGCGCCTCGGTTGTGGATGGGCGCCCGCGACGGACACAGGCCACAGTGCCGCCGCCCCTCTCGGGGTCACTTTCAGTGAGGACGCGCTGCCCCCACAGCACGTCCAGCGACCCCAAGGGCCCCTTTAAGTCGCCTTTTACGACAGGCAGGGGATACCGTGGTGGGATTCTGACGCCCCCTTGCCACAGGGCAGAGACCAGGGGTCTAACTGGCTAGACCAACATCGAAAAACTAATAATTTCTTATATCTTTTTCTGGTTGAATTTACATCAAGTTAATCTACCGAGTTATTTAACCATCATTATCATATTTTTATGTCTCAATACTAATTTCTTTGACAAATAAGATCCTGGTATATGATTGAAAATTTCTTGTATATTAGATCAATGAGGCGTCATACCATAAGCTCGATATAATAATACTGGTATTTGTTATAATGAAATTTATCCCTGCGTGTAAACTGTGGTCTGCGACCGCAGTGTTGCGCCGGTGGCCGCCATCGTGGGAACAACCATACCACTCCGTTGTAGGATTGCCAACCCCACAAAACAAAAACTAGGACAATTCTACCAACATCAACATCAACAGCCTTTAACCTTCTTAGTGTTTATGTCCTTCATTTAGAACAACTCACAAAAAAATATTTGTGAACAGATATTAGCAGATCAATCCACTTTTTCTGCATGAAACGAAACATCTCTATATAAGGTATTTTTTTATAAATTGTTTATCATAAGAAGTACTTAGCCAAAAATCAAAGGAAATTCGGAAAAATTTTCCTTTGGAACTCAGGAGGTTGATACGTCCTCTGTTGGACACAGGCCTCTCCTCTCCTCATCCAACCGCTGCCAGCCACCTTGCGGATATCGTCACCCCACCTAGCCAGAGGGCGTCCTACACTACAATTCTATAGTGTCCAGTAATTCAAAGTATTATAAGAGACTTTATTATCTTTAAAGCGAGTAGTAGCTCCCAAGAGCCTATCAAGACGCTTAAAAAAACCCAGGACGCTCCTTAAAATTCAGGACACCCCAGGTCGCTCGTAAAACCAGTGAATATCCTGGAAAGAACAGGACGGTCGGTAACTCTAGTTCTGAGCTACCGGATCGTTTGCAGATTCCTCGTTGCAAATCTGTGTATTTGTTGTGATTTTGCGGCGGAGTACATTTTGTCTTGGATTGATTCTCGCGGCTTGACGCCCATTTGTATATTTATTTTTATAGCTACGATTTGCGGTACTTCCATAGAAGCTCAAAATCGTTGCTGGTCAATTTTGTAATGTCTAGTCTATAGAATATATGATGTTGGACCCCTCTGCCTACCCCTTCAAATACAGGCGCGGTTGTACGTCATTTATTTATTTATTTATTTACATTACAAAACACAATACAAGCTGACAGTACAGACCATAGCGCTATCATTGGTTAATAAGTACATATACAAAACTTAAAAAAATAATAATAATAATAAAAACAAAAATTATACATTCTACACAACACACAAATACATTATATATTATACACAAAAAAATTATAACCAAAATAATATTTAAATAAATTAATAATTAGCATTACTGCATCATCAAATAGGTCGACATCTTGGACCCCAGCGATAAATCGATTGAATAAATGAATGGCTCTTACGGTGGGAGCATTTCCACCCTGGAGTGTACGCGCTAATTCCGGGAGGCATATCTTAGAGGCAACAAAATATAGATTTTTTGAGCAGATTTTATTCAGGGTTCATTAAACAGATTCTTATTTTGGTAACCTTATTTCAAACATTAATGCTAGCACCACACCACGTAGCCTTTTTGTCGATTAGTCGCCACAATTAGCATTGCCGCATTAAATATTCCCAACTCCACGCAAACAAACCCTCAGGCGTAAGTTTAAAGCATCAAGACCGCAAAATTTTCGTCTTAACGCACGAAACGATCTTGCGAACGAAATAAAATTGGCAGGGTCAAACACTGCCGCGAAAACTGCAACGCAATTTACAAATCTCCCGTATCGACGTGTAAAATAAACAAGTTTTTTAAAGGGCCCGATCGAGAATGAAAAAAGGGGTACAAAAATGTCGAGCTCAAAATTTCACCTGTCTCAGTCATGTCATGGCGAGAGATAATGACCACGTGAAACACTGTACACGCTGGATCGGTTTCTGGGGAACCTGTTCGACAGGCACGGATTTAGGAGCAACACACAGATCAAAATTTATCAAAAATCAAAATAGAGGACGTTGATTTAATTGCTGATTGTTTAAACTACATTGTTAAGTATTTTTAAAGATTTCATCCTAAAATATAATGAAAGTCAAGGTCTTTTATTTTGTGGTATATGCTTGCCTTGTTCATGACTTTTCACCTTGTTTCGTGCTCTTATTCCAAAGTACAATTAATATCCGGGCCACTAAACACTATATTTGTTGATTATATATATTATAAGTATGCTATAAGTAATAATTCTATTCCTGACCTCACATTCCAAGACTTAAATCTAAATTGTATCAATAACTTTGGATCTCAAAAGATCAAAGTCATAAAGCAATAAATATCCATGGCTCATACACTCATTTTTCTCGGCAAAGATTGAAGAAAAATACAAATAAAATATCCCCTCAATTTATGAAGTCTTATTTCTCAGAAGCTGCAGCGACGGGCTCATTGCGTCGAACAAGTAGTTTGGTTTTAATTTTGTTTTTATTCGCAGCGCTTGTGATCTCGCATCAATGAGTGAGGCGGCTCTCTGTCTGCGCCACGACGGCTTTGGCGAGAACATATTTTGAATTAAATATAATTTGCACAGAGTAATGCAGATGTGAACGTGGGTAATAAAAATGTTGAGAAGTTAAATAGAACAATTTAGGCAAGTAATTAATGAAGGAAATTTCAATAAAGGACGGCTGCTTACGGTAGACCTACAGTCACGAGCATAAATATGTTCCTATGGGCAGGTTGGCAAAAATATCTGACCCATGATCGAGTTCAATAATATGTGCCTACACGTACGCAGCAAAAATATGTGACATTATCCGGCTGCATAATGCAGTACCGTCAAAATGATGTGATACACTCACGAAGCATAAATATGTGACACCACTAGGCGGCAATAATATCTGACATAATTTTATCTTCAATTTAATTTAATTTACAATTTGTATGAAATAATGAAAGAAATAAATTTTATTTTACATTGTTTTAATATGGCTGTAATTTTATACTATTCTAGCTATCCCGGCAAAATTCGTATCGCCCTACCCGCCAATGAATGTTTTGTAACTTATTAAAAGAATTTAATTTTTGATTACTTAGGTATATTATCATCCCCCTGCCCTGGTCCCAATTAATTACTTGGGGTCGGCGCAGTATCTCTTCTTCTTCCACACACGGCATGTCTTCATTCACCCCTTTCTCTTTCATATCTTCAGTCACGCACTCCATCCATCTCTTTTTTGGCCTTCTTCGACTCGCCCATCCATCCACTTTCATATTCATCACCTTTTTTTCCTACATATGATTCATTCCTTCTCTTAATGTGCCCATACCACGACAGACGGTTTCCTTTCATCTTTTCTATCACAGGAGCTACTTTCAGACTTACCCTAATGTATTCATTTCTCACTCTGTCACTCCATGTTATAATACCACACATCCACCGCAATATTCGCATTATTGCTGCATGCAGTCTTCTTTCGTAAGTCTTCTTCGTTAACCTTATTTTTCCTTTTTCAGCACAGATGCTAGCTCTCTTGAACTACCATTCATCGTACCTACATTCCAACTTGCATACCTCAATCTTATTTCCCGGGCTAGTGTCTTAAGTTGCCCCCGCCTGGGCTGGTGTAACAAACCTTGCCCATTTCTCACAGGAGCCAGGTGCTGCCCCTGCGCGTCGGCTACGGGAGACGCCCTAGGCCCTGTCACCTTTCTTATTATACATTCTGCATAAATGTTTTGGCTAATGTTTTACGGCCGGCCGCCTATCTGACACCAACTCTCCTTGGGACTTTCATTGTTTTGGTAATGGGGTAGAGATAGCGTGTGTTTAGGTACAGGATATTGCAAGTAAGGATATTTAGCCTGATGGTAAGGATGTTGCAGTCCCGGATAAGGAAGTAGTGGGAGACTCCAACAGCTCGGGGGGCCGAGGTCGCGTAATCGCTGCCCTGTTCCATGACTGGCTAGATCAATGGAAGAGGCATCCCCTGGCCATTTATTAATATTTCTTGAAGGAGATTTAGAGTATTTTTAATATTCATGCATAATAAAAATTAAAAAATTAGGCACTACCAAGGAGATTTGTTACACAAAATAAATTTCTGAAAGCACGCCTTAATATTTGACAGCCAAAAAATGTCAATCCATTGTCATGACAATTCTGCATTTTTAACATCTAAAATACGCAATTATTCGAATATTATAGATGCATATTGTCGATTCAAAATTCTTATTTTAATACGTTCTTTTATTTGAGGGGGCCTCTAACTGCATCGACGGGATAAACATTAAATGACAGAAATTTTGTATGGTGTTATAGTTCAAAATTACTTAAGTATCATTACAATCCTTTTGTATGGGAATTTAGAAAAGTATTATTTTTAGACCTTTTCAGGCAATTTTTAAAATGTATCTCTCCGTAAGAACAATCCTCGTACTTCAAGGAATATTATAAAAAAAGAATTAGCGAAATTGGTTCAGCTGTTCTCGAGATTTGCGCTTAGAGACACATCGAGCAATTCATTTTTATAATATAGAACTCCTCCACTACGATTTAAACTTTATTGTATTGTATTAAAGTTCAAATTGACTTAATTATTAAAACGAAACTTTTGTATGGATATAGAAAACAATGAAAAGTCCCACGGGAACGCTGCCGAACGGGATAAAAAGTATCCTATGTTTTATTCCTGGTTTTAAGCTACCTCCTCAACAATTTTCAGCTAAATCGCTTCAGCCGTTCTTGAGTTATAAGTGGTGTAACTAACACGACTTTCTTTTATATACATATATAGATTTATGTCTAGATATTATGGTCTAAATCACGACTAAATTTAAATATTTACTTATCATTTTGTGTATTTTAATTTATCAAATCATCTTAATTAATAATTTTAATTATTTTTTTATATGCAAACATTATAAATTAAAATCAAGTATACCCCCCGTTTGCATTAATAACATCCTGTAGCCTCTCTCGCATGGATGAGACAATATTAGTGCACACTTGAAAGCCCCGGAGTGACTCCCAAATGTCGAAGGTGTGACAACGCAGGGAATTGTAAGTTCTAGCCTGATTTGGATCCCATTGTTGGACTATTAAACCCTACAGGTTCTCAATAGGATTCAAATCAGGGCTTTTAGGAGGGAAATCTATTAATTTTATCGTCTCTCTTTGCGTATTAAACCACTCACGAGTTATTCGTGAGTTGTGGATCGGGCTGTTGTCTTGCACCACATAAAGAGGTGCTAAATCAGGATAACTGATACGCCTTGTCGGTATCAAAATATCTGAAAGAATTCCTGTATATTCAACGCTGTTAAGGCGACCAGTTATCTCGTATTACTTCGATAAAGAAATTTAACTTCAAAACAATATTTCTTTAATTATTTCGTTTCGTTCGTTAAAATAGTAATTATGATCGTTAAATTGTTCTTCACTAAACTATCTTACCAATATTGTTTTGGGGAATACTACACACACCTTCGATCAAATATACCTATACTAGATTGAAGATCGCAAACAAAATCACTTGTCTTAGTGGCACCGGTTGCATATATTTCATGATATTATATTTACACATTTGTAATTCAGACTTCAATTTGTAAAGTATTAAATTAAAGACAACTCCTGGTTGCAATGAACCTTAAATCTTTGCAATTGGATTTTATATAGCTTACAATAAATTTGAATTTAAGACGTTATGACATTAAAATACAGAAAATAAAAATGTCATTTTAAAATAACGTGTTTAATAAATGAGGACAAATATTTTAAAATAAACGTCACACGCAAGTAATAAGATTGAAAATTATTTGTTCACATTTGGAATTCACGTTGTTTCGGTACTAAATATTTCTTAGTGCGTTCACTTCGAACAGTCATAATGTCATAAAGTGTCTGTTTTTTCATTCTGTTTGGCCTTACTTCATAAGTGTATACGAGTAATATTCGGTAGCAATAGTAATTATTATGCACGAAAAATTAAAAAAATAAACTAAGAAAACATTCATAAAATTCGTATTTTTTTAAACTTTACAAGTAACAATTTACAAAAGTGTTCGGTTTATCAGTAGAAGTATGATACATAAACATATATTATCTATAACTAGTATATTAATATTCTTAAGTGATCTAAAAGCTCGTCGCGGCCGAGGTCTTTGCATTAACGAAATTGCGCGACAAGCTTTTAAATTACTTAAGAATATTAATATACAAGTTATAGATAATATATGTTTATGTATCATACTTCTACTGATAAACCGAACACTTTTGTAAATTGTTACTTGTAAAGTTTAAAAAAATACGAATTTTATGAACGTTTTCTTAGTTTATTTTTTTAATTTTTCGTGCATAATAAAAGCTTGATTTTAAAATGTGTTTTTCACCGTTAATTTATTTTTAACTTTTTAGTTGGAAATATTTCTAAGTCTATCCATTTCGTAGTCATACCGAAATTCAACTCAATCGGTCCATGAAAACTAGTGTTCCTATGGGCACCTTCCAACTTCTCATGACACCAGATCAACGATACCTTGTTATTATGTTGTTACTGAAAATACAAAGGCATACCAAATTTTAGCTTACTTGGTCCACAGGAATCGGAGTTCCTATGGGCTTCTTCCAACTCCTCATCAGATCAGCTTCATGATACCATATTTTTGTATTATTACCGAAGTTACGAAGACACACCAAATTTCAGCTCAATTGGACCACAGAAATCGAAGTTTCTATGGGCATCTTCCAACCCTTCGTCAGATCAGCACCATGTTACCATATTTGTGTATTGTTGTCGAAGTCACAAAGACATACCAAATTTCAGCTCAATCGGTCCACAAGAACCGATGTTTCTATGGTCATCTTCCAACCTCATCATCAGACCAGCTCCATGGTACCATATTATTGTATTGTCACCCAAGTTACGTAGGTATACCAAGTTTCAGCACAATCGGTCTATTGGAAGTGGTTCAAATCTTCATTGCAAGATTTGTAAACATACAAACATACATACATACATACATACATACATACATACATACATACATACATACATACAAAAGTGAAGTTAAATAAAAGCTTGTAAAAATCATTATAATTCACGTCACAAGTTATGGTATTGAGAACTAATTATTAAAAAGAAAAATGCAATCGCGTTCAGAGTCAGATAGTCGTTAATACGTCGTTTGAACTATGTATAAGTTAAATCAACCATGTCTCTTAAATCAATTAATTTAAGAAACCATAGTTTTTCTTTTGCGCAAAAATCGCTTTTACAGTATTTACAAATATTTTTTTTATAATATTACACACTGCCAAGCCAGCAATTATTATTTGTGGAATTATATCTGAATTTGAATTATGGTCTAGTTTTTCACCAAATTCAGTGGTATTCGTTTTAAATTTATCAAAACTCTGCTAGGGAATCTAAAACATTAAATTAATTTAAGAAAAATCAATTAACTGTATAAATAATAAATTAATCGGAGCAATCGTGTTAAAAGCCGCTTCCCTTTAACACAACATAACAATTCCTTAATGTCACAGCAGCCGTAGACAAAATATATCTACGTATTAAATGAATATTTGAATTTGGTCGTGATTTAGAATATATCTAGACAAAAATCTATACAAATAATTTAAGCTTGTGACTTTGTATAAAGTAATCTCTGAATCTACTAAACCGATTTTGAACATTCTTTTAGCAATAGAAAGCTACGTTATTTGTGAGTGTCATAGGGTAAATATTAATCAGAAAATTGTAACAATTTTTCATTGTAGCCGGTTTTACAAAGTAAACCGAAGAAAAAACAGTCGAAAGAAAACGTTTTTTTATGAACGCTGCTTTACCCATGAGAGATATTTGCTTGAGTCCTAGAAAAAAGTTATAGAGCTTCATCACCATTATCACTATCAGCTCATATACGTCCCACTTCTGGGCACGTGTCTTCTCTGTCATTGAGAGGGTTAAGACCTTAATCCACCACGCTGACCTAGTGCGGGTTTACGGACTACAAACCTAAGAAATTTCTAAGAACTTCTAGGTGTGCAAGAGTCATCACGATGTTTTTCTTTACCGTTAATGCAAGTGATAATTCATTGTTAATACAGATATAACTTCGAAAAGTCAGAGGTGTGTGCCTGGGGTGTACGCCCGCGACCGGAGAGATTCTCAACCGGGCGCGTAAACCTCGAGCCCAGCACTGTGAAGCTTGATAATGCTTATAAAAAAGTCAGCGACAGCATATGTCTAACTTTAAATATAACTGTAAAAAAATATTTTGTAGATTGAAGAATAATTTAAATCATTACTTCATGTTAATTGATCAATATTATCAACAATTATGATTTTTTATTAAAATAAGTGAGTTTATAGATATATTCTCAAGTGTTTAAAACAAAATATTTTTTTCTTTAACTGCATACAATTGGCACGAATGGTTAAAGAGATAATACTGACCTAGTTATACCTAGTTATACCTAGCAACCGCAACTGTGCCTTAATCTATTTTCATTAAAAATATTTTCATTAAAAATAAATACAAAATTTTTCGCAATCAGGAAATAAATGATGGTATTCAGTATTAATCGAACTAAAATCACAATTTAATCGCAAGTAAAAATGTTTACCCCCCAACGAAGCGAGCGCGGGCCGGCTAGTATAGTATAAAGTACAGCCAACTTGAAACAATATAAAATAAAATTTATTTCTTTCATTATTTCGTATAATTATTATATTAAATTGAAGACAAAATTATGTCATATATTATTGCCGCCTAGTGGTGTCACATATTTATGCTTCGTGAGTGTATCACATCATTTTGACGGTACTGCATTATGCAGCCGGATAATGTCACATATTTTTGCTGCGTACGTGTAGGCACATATTATTGAACTCGATCATGGGTCAGATATTTTTGGTAACCTTCGCATAGGAACATATTTATGCTCGTGACTGTACATATACCTACGTATGTGTTTGTGTATGTAGACAGATAGATTAACATCTAAACTGGTAGCTAAATGTGCGACTGAAATGTGGTTTCAATTTTTAAACTTTTAACTATTTATTGTACAAAACTAGCGACCCGCCCCGGCTTCGCACGGGTGCAATGCTGATATTTAATGGATGTTATCATACATATAAACCGTCCTCTTGAATCACTCTATCTATTAAAAAAAACGCATCAAAATCCGTTGCGTAGTTTCAAATATTTAAGCATACAAAGGGACATAGGGACAGAGAAAGCTACTCTGTTTTATACTACGTAGTGATAAGGCTTTGGACAGAATAGGGTAGGATCGTGTCCAAAATGACTTAATTACAAAGCAAACTACAGAACCTAGGAGATTGTCTTAAATTTCATCTTTTTCTTAAATTCCAAGATATTTTCCAACAAATAATTCATCAATAAATACCTGCAAGAAGACTAACCTAAGGTTATGTAAATACATCTCATGCAGACTAACTCAAGGTACCTAATTAGGCTGTTTCCTTCCTCCGCCCACAGAATATTCTTTACACAATTAATAATGACGTGATTTTAATATTCCGTATTACTCTGCAGGCCCGCGGGTCCTCATTTGATCTGGAGCGACGGCCATTCTGCTTTTTTTTCTCGCATTTCGTACGAGTTTCGGCAGTCGCTTGCTGCACGGGTGGGTCTACTGGCCACTGACCATTACAACGAACTGTATATTACTAGAAGTACACATATTTATTTTAAATCATTTTTTATGTAGTTTGCGAAATAAATATTAACTAGGATGACAAGCATGGATGAAATCTCGGATTTTTTATGGATTCTTAATTGATGTAATTTTACTATTACATAAATTATGAATTTTTTAATTTTTAATTTACATAAATTATTTTTTTTTTATAAAACTTTATATTTAAAAATGTAAAAAATAAAATAAACACATGAGAAGTAAAAATTAATAAATTAACATAATACTAATAAATCTCAGACATACTTACGATAAGTGGCGATGACCTCCAGATTTAGGCAAGCGGTCGAGAATCTCGAAGGTCGCGAGTCAAACCTCAGACACACCCTGACTTTTCAAAATTATGTGTGGAGGACATCGTGAAGAAATTTGCACACCTAAAAGTTCTTAGGAAATTCTAAGGCATGTATTCCGCTAATCTGTATTAGGCCAGCGGACTAAGGTCTAAACCCTCTCAGTTGTAGAGGCCTGTCCCAGAAGTGGGACGTATATGGGCTGATGATGTGTTCAGTCAAAGTCACATCTAGGCACATTCATCACTGACTCCTTGTTTTCATCCAACCTGCATTATGCACTTGGTAATTATGTACCGAAAGTAATTGCATAACGTTCCCCGCAAAAACCTCATGTTGAACAGTTAAAAATTTTCTTAAAATAATGAGTAGGTGCTCGTAATTGGCCGAAATAAAGGAAAACGCAATTTTTTTATCGCAAATCTTTACGTGCAAGCATTTGCGACGGTTAAGAAAACCCTTTTCTTTTACCGCCACAAGACATTAAGTGGGGATAAAGTTTATGTAAGAAAGATATGAATATGAAAGTTTAGGAATAGGAAGGTTTTGGAAGGTTTAGATGGGTGGAGTGGTTAAGGGCGGAAGGCTCAAGTTTTCGAAATTTTGAAATGCTACTAATTTTATTACTTATTAGTAGTGGCCTCGTGGTGTAGGTGCGCGGTCGAGAATCTCGGCAGTTCAGACCCCAGGCACACACCTCTACGGAATAGAATTTACAATAAATTATCGTACTTACTTTAACGGAATAGGAAAACATCATAATACACCTGCACACCTAAAAGGTCTTAGGAATTTCTTATAATGACAAATGATGATGATGATTAATTATATTCGATTCTTTGATATCATTATTATGTAATGAACAAAACAATAGTTTATGTAATTATTCTTTCCATACACCTAATTTAATAATGATATCCAAATTTCAAACGCATTTTAAACGAAAACAAAATTCTTAAAACGTTAAACATAATGATTAATAAGAATGCAATAGCCTTTAATAAAAGTCCAATAAAATCAGGTTCTTCCAATCAACATTCCGGTTTTGGCAGAAATTACTCCGAAGGGCGGTAGAGTTCATTTTTAAGAGTATTTACTGAGTTCCATACCCGCGAGACATTCTGGTACCGGTCATAAAAATTGACATACTTTGGTGTGATTGAACATGATAATCTCAGGAAATACCGGTATGATTTAAAAAGTTCTTTACATGTTAGCGTAGCCCATTTATCGAGTAAGACTATATATCATCATGCTAAGATAAATAGGAGTAGCAATGAAAAATGTAGCAAAAACAAAAAAAATCATTTGGAAAACTAAATTGATCAAAAATGGTAAATCCTTACTCTTTTGTGATCACAAGCGACAATATATAAACATTTGTATAAGTAGGCTTGTTTAAGAAAACAACAAATTCGTTATCCATTCAAAAACATTTGAAAAATAACGTAGCACAACTTATCACACTTTGTCAGGTGCTTAAAGTACCTAATTATTGTGTTATTCAAAGTATCGGGTTTGGTTCCGTGAGCGTAATTCACCTCGGATGTCGATTAAGTTTTGTACAAAATATTTTCACACGGATATAAACAATTCAGGCTGCTTGCGGCAAATTGTGAAGGAAATTCGAAATGATTTAAATAAATCTTCTCATTTTATGCTTCGACTTATTTAACAGATAATCATGAGTAAGTCAATTTAATAGAACAAATTGATTAAATAACAAGTGATAAATTTATTGATTAGTTATACTGTTATGTTATTGCACAACTAGCTAATCAGATCATTTACGTATCATTGCTAAACGCGGGCCTTCTAGAAAAATGGAGGGAGTTAGACCTAAGTCTATGACCGTGGTCTAGTGTGGATGTGCGGACTACACATCAAGAGATCTCTAAGAAGTTTGTACGATTTGACGATGCTTTCCTTCACAGTTAAATTACGCGATAATTGACCTGGAACAATCAAATAAATAAAATTACTTTGATAAATCAGAGGTGTCTGACTGGGGTTTGAACCCAACGAGATTTTGTCTTCACCGCGCGCCTAAACCTCGAGGCTATCACGACTTTTTTGTTTCGACACCGATGTATTAGAGTCCTGAGTCATGTTATAGTTACTCTTGTTTTATTCAATACGTGGCTGCAAATCTTAGTTAGTTCTTAACTATGCACGTGATTTGATGAACTAAATGATTAATACCATCACTAAAAAGAATAATGTAAAACTTTGAGATTTTGGCGCCAAATTGCAAAGACAAGTCTATACATACACACATTTAGTATGTATGTAGGTAGGTACATACGTTGTGTGTTGAGAATCGTCGCTTGGCTTTTTCCCGACACTCGCAAGTAATAAAATGTTATTGATTATTGTGTATTAAGGAGTGTTAAATGTTGGCTCCATTCGGAGTCCTGATTCGTACGCATTTACACTTTTTTCCGTGGTAATTATCGGATATTACGCCGGACGTTTTTCTTCAACTAAAATTAAGAAGTGGTGTTGCAGAACATAAATATTTCATTTGTCAGTGTTCTATTATCTTTATTGAATGATAGATTATTAGATAGAACAAAGCAAAGATAACATAAATTGCTATGCTATTTAATCTCTGGGATCTGGGATTTTATAGACCCCCCGGTCTATATCCTTCTTAAGAGATGTCTCGTGCCCAGCAGTGCGTTTTTCAGCTTAGAAAATCTCAAAAGCAATAATAAATTTGGAAATATTTTCAAACAATGACAATAGGCTCGCTGTACGTTATGTTGAACTTAAACTATGACATAACGTATGTAGGTGTAAAAGTATGTATGTGTGTGTTTTCTCTATTTATTCACCTATCTTTTACTTCTTCATCACCCAATAGTTGATTTTTAGAGAATGCTCTAGGCGTTAAGTCTGCATTTAAACTGAATGAGTTAAAAGCATTTATAAATGAAATATAAATGCACTTTGCCTAACTATTCAAAGATATAGGCTTAAGTGTATACAGGGTGTATTTAGACCGTGATCGAAAACTGAAGCAGGTAATAGCGATAGTGATTACAAACCCCCTGGCATTAAAGAAAATCCCGACAAACAATAAAATTTTTGAGCTTTTCCATACAAACCACATACTTTTAACACCGATGGTTGTATGGAAAACGTCAAATTTTTTATTTTTTGTCGGGATTTTCTTTAATGCCAAGGGGTTTGTTATCACTATCGCTATTACCTGACTCAGTTTTCGATCACGGTCTAAATACACTCTGTATATGAATAACATAAAATATTATTTGGGTATTCACCAAACCGGTTTCGCTCAAGCCTCACCCCCAATATTAGAAAGCAATTTTTCTTCTATTACATGTAGATAGTGTATGTCCTCCAAAGTTGAATTTATTGTCGTTACCCTTCTTATTTAATGCCAAGGGGTTTGTTATCACTACCGCTATTACCTGACTCAGTTTTCGATCACGGTCTAAATACATCCTGTATATGAATGTAATATATTCATACAATATTCTAATTATCGTCCAATATCAAATCACCTTGTCCTCAAATGATGCCTTTAGATCTCTTATCAAACAAATGTCCGCCTTTCACAGGTCACGTGATCTTTAACTTTCAATTCCACTGCATACCTGTGGTATAAAATTGACAACTTTTGTGTGTCTGTGTGCGTGCGTCCGGCACACAGATGTAATCAACATTTTGTATGAGCCGTCGCATTTCCAATACCAAAGATATATGTATTTACAAAAGTATTGTGAAATGGGAAAATTTTACATCCAGAATTTACAGGCAAGTACAACAATAACTAAGAATTTATAGGCTATGTATGATTTATACTATACGTTTTCGGCGTCTCCTAAAAAAAACTAAAGATTAAATGTGTGATAAATGGTGAAATACCAATTGCTTACAAAAATATTTTTAATAAAATATTATTCGGATCTCATTTTTTTTATAATTCTCAGTAGCAATACAATGTTTTGAAATCTATTCTGCAAAAACCTTAACATAACTGGAAAAATTTATAAATTCCCTTCAGTCGACTGCTTGGGGATACAAGCGTGAGTGTCATATATATATTTATAACTTATAGTATATACCAATCCGGTATATTAGTAGATAATGAAGATGCAAAAAATGTTAGTCAAAAATTTCTTCATACCACACCCTCGAAGTCTGCCTAGATCACATTATTCAAGATCAGATTTTATCATTGTCATCTCCAAAATATTTGAGCCCCCACACCATTATACATACAGCAATCCAAGGATCTAGATAGTCTGGTGTCTTATTAATTGAAAATATTTTCTTCTGGTGTTACTGCATGGGAAATTGAACTTAATGACACATCATATTAAGGAATATTTTGGGTTATTACAAATGGTTGAGAGCTTTGACTGTGTTGCTCCAGGCATTTCGTTTTCAATACGTCAAAATCGTGTCTAGTGCTTGAAATAAAATTTTATTAAGGCAAAAAATATTCGACTCGTTCAGAATAAGTAATATGGAGCCTAGTTATGCTATATAATTTGAGTGGCGATTTAATATAGCATGTGGTAAAAAATACGATAATTTATTTCTAGATTGTTAAAATTGCCCATTATTTAACAGTCATTGCCCTAATAGCCAGGGTTGTTACTATCGCTTTTGTATCACGAAAATCAGTTAATAACGTATTTGTAGTCTTCTTCTTCTTCTTCATCAACCCATATACGCCCACTGCTGAGCACGGGTCTCCTCTACCATTGAGAGGGTTTTAGGCCATAGTCCACCACGCTGGCCTAGTGCGGGTTGGTGGACGTATAGTATTTGTAGTAGTAAAGTATTATTTGGCAAATGTTTGACCAATTTACTATACTTATCTTGGAGAAACTTAAGTTTCTTGATGTTCCTAATACTCACGAAAAAAGATGTATGGGTTTGTTTATAATAATTTTTAATTAATTTCGCACTTCTTTTCGTGTATAAGAAATACTAATGAAAGTTTAGTAATATCATAAAGCAGTGATGTCTCGAAGTTTAAACTATTGGGCTTAAACCTCTCCCACCTCTGACATCTCGAAGTTATGTGTATTCACAATAAATCATCACGCACTTAATCGACGAAGAAAGACATCGTGAGGAAATCTATACTCCTAAAATTTATCAGAAAATTCGACAGGTATATATTTATTTATCTCACGAAACAGTAGGCGACAAAATTGCCGGTTTTCGGGCACATTTTTAAACTCCATGCTGCTACTAAGATTTTCTTTGTGGAGAGCCTAAACTCGCTTTTTCCGACTCCGAATCGAACCCAAGACCTCTAGATCGCATGGCAAATACTTATGCCGCAAGATCACGAAGCAATATTAGCAGTCCCGATATGATATGAGCTAATTTCCCTCCAAGTAACAACGGTATAAAATAATCGAACGTGACTGAAATCCTTTCGGCCTCACATTGTTTTAGAAGCACAACCGCAAATTCATTCGCGCTTCTAATGTATTGAGTCATTTGTCTTGAACACATCGCCACACCAAATATGACTTTTAACACCTGACATTATCGCATCCTAAATAACTTAAGACTTTAGACTATCGATTTAGATATTATACTTGTAGTAAGAAGGGAGAGACTACAAATACTAAATCACAAAATAGTTTGTAGATTATAAATTTCAGCAAGTTGAAAATTCAGTTTTTAATGGTAGCCTAGCTTTTAGCAACATTGAGGCATTGATGGATAAAATACTTAATAAGGTTATCAATGACAAAACAAGGTTTCTATTATAAGCGTCAATTTGGAAACACCATGATTCCGATCAAGAGGTCACGGGATAGCTTCTCGGGCAATTTACCCTGATCTTTAAGTGTTAAATATAAAAAGCTTTTGGGACAGACTTGAGTGTACTTCAATCTGCTGGCGAAATGTGGATGTAGACATACCCGTCTGCGTTCTTTTGCGAAACTAAAGGCACGATTATTGATCATCATCATCATAATCCTCATCTTTATACACTGCCTACTGACTTAGTTCATCCCCAACATTCACGATAGCACACAGTACTTCAAACAATTCACGCCGCGTAACCTGGTACCTGATGCCAATGAAACAATGGCGGGCAAATTATCCGATATGTTTAGATATGAGTACCGTTAAAAATCCCATTAGTGTAGTACGTAGGCGTCGCTACGTCACTCACGCCATGGTTGTGCGTGACTTAGTAACTCTATAGAAAGTACTCCACGACTGCCAATTGGCACCGGGCCGTGTGTTCTAGGAAGCTGTGACGTCAGGAGGCCCGCTTTGCTAGTTTATAGACCGCACGCTGGAAGTATAGATTTTTTACACGTCTGAGTAATAAGCAATTATTTTATAGGTGGCAAAGTCGTGCTGTACTGAGATAACATTGGGTGAGGTGCCACAGAAGTCGTGATGGCCTCGAGGCTTGAAGCGGTCAAAATACGTGATGTGGTAGGTTGAAATTCAGAGACTAATGTCTACATTTTAGGAGGTGGGTCTCTTTTTGCCAAGAATTATCTTGTGATTAAACGGTGAAGGAAAACATCGTGAGGAAACCTGTATAGCTAAAAGTTCGACAAAATATCTTAAGTATGTAGTCCACTTTTACCAGCTTGACCAGAGTGGTAGACTCACGTGCAACAATGGAACGTACGTATGTTGTACGCTGTTATGGAAGTACGATTGCTATCTAGCTCTTGCCATGTAGGTATCTTTTACGACTACCTCGTGGTCTGGCGACCAATGTCCTGGGTTCGATTTTCAAGTCGGGCAAAGCGTCATTGGGATTTTCGATTGAGCACCCCCCAATTTTATGGCCTGCGGGAAATGTGGGTGCAGAAATGCACCCATACTTGTCCATTTGGGAAATACAACCGAGAGATTATGTATGTATTCATACATACATACCTATAACACCACATTAATGCTCGAAATTTAAATAAAGGCTTCATTTTACAACCGGTCTAGTTTTCAAAGAAATGTTTTCGTTTAAGGTATTTGCTGTTATATGAAATCCTATATTGCTAACAATTTCGCAATAGTATTAATATTACGAAATCCGATGAACATCGCCATGGACTTTGTAACTTTGTAACATAACGCGAAATGTCATTGACACTGACAGGCGAATAACTATTTTATATAACAGGTAAAATGTATTATGACTATAAAGCATATAAATGTAAGTACTTATGTCTTCCCTTGCAGGTTTAATATGTTTAAAGTCATGTACATCCAGTGTTTAAAGCACTGTACTTTTCTAGATTCTTCTGATTCAATTTTCCAATAAAGAAACCGTCATAGCATTTTGCGACAACTAGATATCGTCGACAAGTCGAGACCTCTCGATCGCATATAAGAAAGTTTTTTACTCTATCCCACAACACACCCACCACTGCAACTCCTGTGCTCCAGGATCAACAGCAGCACGCACAGTATTGGCGCCGAGCAATGAAGCTCAGCGAACCTAAGAGGACCTAACTTGTCATAATCCTGCAACGAAGTTAATCAGAAAAATCAATGTAAAGAAGGAGTTGAAAAACAAATGTTTGTCCACTTTTTGTCTTTGTTGTAAGAAAGTTAGAAAAAGCTGGTGAAACTTGGACCAACACAACTTGTTACCCTCTTCGGAAATGTAGGGTTGAAGATTTTGACGTTGTCTCAATCACCACATCCATTTAATACTAGATTTTGAGGAAAACGTTAACATTTTAATTTTTTGTCAGTATTTTTTTTACGTCGATATACATACATCTTGGCTATTGTCTGCCTCAGTTTTCGATTACGATCTGTTTTTGTTCAATTTTTATATTAACACAAAAGTAGAACGTAAAACATCTTACGACCAATCTTCTTCTAATACCTACGCTGTAACATCACAGTGGTACAATCCTGGTCAAGAAAACCCATAAAATTAAAATATTATATTAAGGAAAATATTTAGGATTACATTTGTCCTAAAGCACTGATCTATTGTTAATATATTCCATACTGATATGTAGTTGTATAGAAAAAATCCCCAACACAGGACTACATTTTCCGACTATCCGTCAATTTTCCTTATTTGTCGCAAATGTTCGTTAATTTCCACGCATTTTCCTCAATCATAAAGCTAATTTGAATATTGCTATTTAGATGCAATAAATTCTTGTTAAATATTCAACATGGATTCTCCTTTTGAATGTTAACATAGAATAAATCTGAGAGATCTCAAGATACTTAATATTATCCTCATAGTTCTGTATCCTTCGAAGTGGTATGTACAGCAGAATTTCTGCACCCAAATCTCGCCAAGTGATACAATAATGCTAATAATATTTTGATAATAGGAAATCCTTATCTTATTTTTCTTGCGTTTTCCATTTCTTCGTATTTCACATCCGAAACAAATGTTTGTGTAACACACAAATGAATGGAATGTGCCAATCCGCACCAGGCCACCGTGTTGGACTGTAGGTACTCTAAACTCTCTCAATGGTAGTGGATGCTCGTGCCCAGCAGTGGGACTTGTGGACAGATTATGATGATGACAATCATTATATTTGCTTAGAAAAGGATGTGCGACAATTGTATATACTTATTTATTTTATTTTATTTTTTATTTTATTATTTTTGGGAAACACACAACACAATAATTCTTATATTCTAAGTTTTACAACAAACACACACATTATAAACAGTTTCCACTTAAATAAAAAACTAAGACAACGATAACACTACAAATAAAATATTACAAACACAATGAGAATAAAATATTACAATCAAACACTTACATCTAACAATCAAATAAAAAGATTACAGTTTAACAAATGGTTAACAATTTAAAAACATATAATGACAAATAACATGACATATATTTTTGTTTTGTTTTACAATTATAAAACTATATGATATTTTTTTATGTACTATAATCTATATGATATTTTTTTCTTCGCAGCAGTAGGACGTATGTACATATATAGGCTGGTGAAAAATCATCATAATGTATTCGAAACTTTGTTTTATAGTCACTATACTAAAGTATAGAAACTATTGTCTAATGGTAAACAACAATAATTTCTCCATGATCAGTTTGTTTATCGAAAGTGAAACCGGGCACGCTCCGGCGGGCACAATTCAACTGGTGTTAGTTAACCCGCTCGTTAAACCTTTATACTTGAGTGGTCGACGTTGCATCTGCGGCCACGCTGCGTCCAAATTTTGACAGCCTTCACGGCTTAACGCGCTTAGATTAGCGCGACAAATGTTTTCTAGTGACATGTTATACAGGGTTATATACCTCTCATGTTTAGCATACTCTGTAGTACGGCTCAATGCGAGATTAGAAGTTTCGCATATTAAAATCCTATCGCCGTCAGACCGCCACCTTTCTCAAGTCGTCTGATTATCGTACTGCAGGGACGTACCACACTACGTCTGCAATGCTAATGCAATCTGTTAATATAATTGAGGATGATCAAATATTCTCAAAGAATTATGTACGTACTTAGAATAATCTTTATATTGTATGATTTTTTTTCAGCAACACTATTTAAACAGAACAGAACTACCATCATATGCCAGCATTTATGCACCACAAAAACATCTTATTTCCCCAACCAATGTGTAAAACTCAGTTGCATCGAACTACATTACCGTATAAAGGGCGCGTATGTGTGTGTTTTATTTACCTAGTCGACCCCACTACGTGAGAATTAGCCCACTACGGGGATGAAAGCGAGTGGTCAATGTTCTCTCCCATTTATAAACAAACACTTCCAACTAGAACTCGGGGCGAGAACGGACTCTTAGCGTCAGATTTCAGCGCTAAGAATAATAGGCGTCTTTTTTGCCCATTTGTCTGGTCTGTTTCCGGCAATACCGCCCTTTCCGAAAGATTTAAAGTTGAAACGACTATATCTTGATATCAAAGGGCACGTTATATGAATGGCAAATTAAACAATGACGTAATGTGGGAATCGAACTCGGGACTTCTCGAACGTATATAAATTTGACAGCCCCGTGGCGCAGTTGGCTAGACACCAGCTTGCGAAACGAGGGGCCGCGGGTTCGATCCCCGCACTCAGACAAATGTTGTGATCCACAAATATTTGTTTCGGGTCTGGGTGTTTGTGAGACCGAAAAGTCTCTCGTAGTTACGGATACCCACGACACAAGACTCGTATCTTAATGTGGGGTCAGAACTATGTATGTGACTGTTGGGTGTATTTATTTATTTAAATAGCAATTTAACTACATATTGTGTCTAACGAATAGGTATAAAATAATTATTCAAAAAGTTACTCAAACAATAACACATAACAAATCTAAATACCTAAAGGTAATCAACCGACCACACACACATAGTTTCTCAACAGAAGCTATGGCGATAGAACAAAGCGCGCGAGTTAAATATTTGAAACAACACGAGCCTGTTATGTTCCCGAGCCCGTACTATGCAAATGAATATTACACGATACAAGCATTGCTTTCACATATCACTGACACTTTCGCATCACGACTTACCGTATCCACTGTAGTTGCCGGCACATCGGCTGCCACGAACTAGATAAGTGCCTATGAACAGTGATTTTTGCCGCTTATATTGGAAATATCGGTATATCAAGACTGTACTAATAATTTCTGGATTTTAAAATTAAATGTCACTTCCCCGATCCCGAATTTAAACCCGGGTTCTATGAGTCCCACTTGTTTTAGATTTATGATTTTTTGGCATTCATTATGAAAATGAATATCACTTTACCCGACCGTGGATACAAAACCCGAGTGGTATGGACCTTATGTCATAGACCAATGAGTAACATCACAAAACTTACTATTTTAGAGTCAGATTTGTACTAACACGGACACGGAAGAACTTTTACCTCAATACTGTGACATAACCCACAACCTTTTGCTTTACAAGAATATCTAATCTGTTATACATGATTGCGCTGAGATGACACTTTTACCTAGTGACTTTACGAACAGAGATCAAACGCAATCCCCCCTGCTCGTTAATATCGTCGCAAGTATTCGACCAGATTGTATTCAGTTACCAATTCCTCGACTTAATAGTATTGATTGCAAGAAGGAAGCCATAGCTATTAGTTGCATCGCATTTTTTTTTTATAAAATTGCTATACCAGTGTAAAAATATCATTTTCTTCGTCCTGACCAATTGGTTCAGTTTTCTCCCCTCTTTATAAAGTTGGAACCCCTCGTATACAATTTATTTGTGTCCAATTCAATATAAGTTATAATATTTATCGCGTCCACTTTCCCACGTAACGCAGGACATTTAAGTCATTGTTGAGATTTCTTTACTAGTTTGAGTTTGACGTCTCCCTTGACTTGAAATCTTTGTAACAATTTCTTCTGTCTAGACATCAACTCTATAAACGTGGGTTTAAAACCAAGGAATAAATAGGACATTTAAATTATGTGTAAATTCATTAAGGACCATTTGAAATTTATTGCTAGATTTAGATTGGCCGTGTTTTAGGAATCTTTTTTGAACACCCAATGACTAAAATCTAACATGGGGTCTTCAGACAAAAGTTACATAAACTTCACTTAACTTCATGTATTGTGTCTCTATTCCTATATCATCAATAGCTTTAAATTAGACATATCTAAAATAAATTCGACATAATAAATAATTTGTTTTACAACATCTTCAAACAGCTGACCGATATAAAATTTAAAAATACTAAAGAACTACAGATAATACAAGATAAGAAAATTAGGCAACTCTACCTGTCTTAGACATCTTAAGTTTTATTTCCAGTCACCTATCATTAAAACAGTGGATAATTATAAATACTTCTCTAAAATATATTTAAAGCCCAACATTACATGAGGCCAAATCATCTATTTCCGCAACAAGAAAGTGAAGTTTCGTCACAGTTTTAAAACAGAAGGGAAGCCACTGACTTCTAATCTCATGCGATAGTTCAATGACCTGAAAATGGAAAAAAAAATATTTGGCACCCGCTCGAAGCTACGTCGTGACGTCCCTTTAATATTTTAGGGTTCAACAACGGAGTATCGGGTGTCCAAACACGTTTTAGCAACCTTTGATGTTCAAAAGTAAAAAATTTACAAACAATACCATTAAAAAAAAGTCGAATAGCGGGGGTTGAATGAGATATGAGGAATAATTTTCCATCCCAAAAAGTAAAGAAACTATGCGAATTTATTTGATGAAATGACACCACATCATATAATTTTAAACGTAGTGATGTCCAAACATATTTTAGTAGCGCGGAAATAGCTTCCTAATACAGTTCTGGTGTCTACTGAGATTGCCTATAAGATATATTTGAACCCTTCCGAAAAATAGTAAGGAGATAACTCCAAAAATTTAACATATGCCACGCTAAAACTGCGGAACCCCTGCGCCCGTCGACTGTTATAGCCTGTCTATTTTTATTTGTACGCAAAAATAACATGTAAACTAGATTGACTGATGTATTATGAACGACACGTTGGTCGACAGCCCGGTGATTGATCGTGAACGTCCTATCAAACGTGCAGGTTCGAATCGCGAATGCTGTTATGACAATGTTGTCTATGACTAAAAATGAAGTGTATTTTTAGTTGGAAAAAAATTGCTAGTTTGGATGTAAAAACTGTTTTGGTATATTTCGTCATTGCTGAGGGGTGTTAAAATGCCCTTAATTATAGGATTGAAACGAACGAAAATTTGTCAGGGTTGTTTTTCTGAGGGTCTGATTAATATATTCATATATATAACTTACAGTAGACATGGCTTCGAAGCTTAGGCACATGGTCAACAATCTCGATAGTTGCGGGTCCAAACCCCAAACAAACACCTCTGACTTTTTAAAAGTATATGACTATTGACAATGAATTATCTCTTGCTTTAACGTTGGAGGGAATCATCGTCAAAAAAACGGCACACGTTAAAGTTCTTCGGAATTTGTTTCGCCTAACCGCACTAGTCCAGCGTGGTGGATTAAGATCCAGACTCTCTCAATGATAGAATGTCTCGTGCCCAGCTGTGGGACCCATATAGGCAGATGATGATAGCTTATAGACATATGTATCATAGAGTAAGCGAACCTATTTCCGCAGTTTTTTTTTTCAGAACCGTGGCTATTAATAGGCGCCGCTATTGCCATATTTCCAGACTTCTACAGAGAATTTTCAAAGTAAATAACCTACTTTATCCAACGCGGAAACATCAGGATTGTACTAGATTGTTTATATATCATCGTTAACCTAAAGATGATATAGCTAATAATAATATATTAGCGGTTACGTTCTGTGCGTGAGTGTTTGTCGACGGCGCGTACAGCAAACGGTCGCTCGTTCATTAAACACACACGTTTTTAGTTTTATTTGCAAGTACTTACTGAGAAATAACATCCTGTGCAAAGAGATACAGTCGGCAGAATACTACGTTATGAGGGTAGGAATTTAAATTAATAAAAATCTGTTTTATTTATTCGTAAAAAAGTTGTTGGTCAAAATATATCCAAATATGTAACCCGAAAAAAAAATTCGCGGACCTAAAATAAACAAGAAATAAAAAAGAGCCTTTATCTTCCTCAAAAGCCGGCAACGCACCGATGATTCCTCCGGTATTGTGGGTGTTCATGGGCGGTGTTGACCACTTAACATCAGGTGGCTCACTGGCTCGTTTGCCTCCTTTCCCATAAATAAAAAAAAAAAAACTAGTAAAATACCTGTAAGAAATAGTAGTAAAATACATATAACACAATATCTAAAGACATACCTACGAAAGGAATAGATTTTTAGCCTTTTAAACCAATTCTTAAAATAAACTGCTGTTTTTTTTTAAATAGTCGAGGGAATATTGTTAAGGTTAATCATTACGTAGGATATTTACAAAATGAATTAGGTAGTTGTATCGCTACCTAGATTTTGTTGAAGGAAAACAGTAGCATATTGGGTCAACATATGTGTGAAATCTTACTATACCCGTTTTTTGATATTTTATCTATATATTTTTTAATAGATGAAGGCAAAACCTCAGTGGTCAATTTTTTTTTACTTTCAGACAAAAGGCCAAAGTGAAATTATTAAAAAAATTCAGACAAGGGTCAAAATTAAATTATTGAAGCGTTTCTCTGCTGTCGGTCCAGCAGTGCTGCGTGTGGGAAACCGGTGCGGGCGTCATCGCTAATTTAGTGCAAACACACATGCAAAATAACATTTTTTGTACTTCTGTTTTGCGAAGTGCACTTGTGCGTTATATAACACTTACGTCCGGCCTTAATTGAATTATTGCTTACTATGTACCTGGCTATTGTTTCATACGCTGATATACCCGGTCTGAATATTAAATAGGTGTTTTTTGTTGATATTTGGGAAGTTTGGGGGTTGACTTGCAAAGCTAAGTAATCACAATCAATTTCATTGGTGAAGTTTAGTAAATTGTCATAGTTTTAGTAAAAAGTTTGTGTTATGTAGTGGTTAAATGCTAAATAAAACATGTTATATAAATAAATAATAAATAACAGACCCGTGGCGCAGTTGGCTAGACACCAGCTTGCGAAACGAGCGGCCGCGGGTTCGATCCCCGCACCGAGACAAATGTTTGTGTGATCCACAAATATTTGTTTCGGGTCTGGGTGTTTGTGAGACCGAAAAGTCTCTCGTAGTTTCTGATACCCACAACACAAGACTCGTATCTTAGTGTGGGGTCAGGACTATGTATGTGACTGTTGGGTGTATTTATTTATTTATTATTTAACCTAATCAACGTTCTAGAAAAGGAAATTACACCAAACTTAGCGAGTCGACTAATACTCTGCTAACATCAAATTTTACGAGGAAAGATCTGCAAGACATAATTTAAACGAAATAGTACATAATAATTCCATTTTATAATGCACTCAACGGACTTTGCGAACGTATCTGTTTTGTAACCTAATTAGTATGTCCTTAACTGATGTTTTTTACGGCAATTTATAATTGGTAGCTTTAGGGTTGGTAGTGCATTTACCTCGATTGTTGGCACAACTTTAAAATAAAAAGTCCTCTAGGTCTTCAAATCTTAAGGAGTTCACAATTGGATGGCTGCAGTGGGGACTTATTAAGAGGCTTCTCGCCTTGAGATACCAGGGATACCGCCCCAAAAGTATGAGAGCTATCTAAAAGTTTTATTGGGAATATTAGAGGAGCATTTTGTCAAGGTCGCGGGACGTCGCTGGCTGCAGGCGGCGTCCGACCGATCCCGGTGGAGGTCATTGGGGAAGGCGTATGTCCAACAGTGGACCCAAATTGGCTGATGATAATGATGATGATTTTGCTTAGGGGTCCCACCCAGCTAAGCAGACAACTGTTCCGCGCCCCAGTTGGAAGGCTGGAGACTTAACCCTCGTAAAAAGAGTGTCGGTGTTACTTTTTAGGTAATTGTGTTAAATCATTAATACTTTTGCAGTTTTTATCCACCAATAAACGATTTTATAATAGGCTAAATGTCGCAGGCCGTCGCTGGATGCAGGTGGCCTCCAAAAGGTCAGTATGGAAGTCTTTGGGGGAGGCAAATGTCCACCAGTAGACTTCGATTGGCTGATTGAATTGGATTGGAAACGTTTTTAATCAACATGTATAGCAGGATTAAACCGATAAAAACCATTTTTGTTATATATACGTTTGAAGTAAATCATTCGATGTTGGAGGTGCGGTCGCCATATAAGGAATTCGAACCCGCGTCAATACTAATCACATGTTATCGAATGAGGCACTGAGCTCTTGACTCATGATAACAGATAATTATAAACGCACGATAATTATTAAAGAACAGTAACGTGACATAATATTATACAGAATTGGGTTTATCAATTAGATTAAAAGATTAGAGCCTGTGATAAAATGTTAAGACATAACGAAAAAAGAATTGATGAAATTAGCAAAAATTTTGCAATTGATAGCGAAACGGTTATCGTCACGGAAGTATTAGTTGCGACCTTGAAGTTTCAAAATTTAAGAATTGTCTATGATAAATTTTAACATTTAACAATTATATAATACGTACTTGCTGTTGCCCGCGACTTCGCCCGCGTAGACTACAGGGTTGAGTTCAGATAGAAAATAAGTTATAGTCTATTTTACTTCTCAGAGTCCTATTTATACCAGACATACCAGAAATCATTCAAATCGGTTTGGTAGATCCAGAAATACCCATTCCCACCGGAATAATACATTTTCTGGAATAGAAAGTATCCTATGTTACTTCCTAGGTTCCTATTTATCTCCATACTAAAAGTCATTTTAACTGCCTCAGTAGATGTAGAAATACCCATTCCCACGGGAATACTTCATTTTCCGGGATAAAATATATCCCATGATAATTCTGTGAGCTGTACCTCTCTCTATATCAAATTTCATTCAAATCGCTTTGGTAGATCCAGAAAACTAAAATGGCTATTAAAAAATAAGGGTTGATCGTAGAAGGGTGAAAATTAAGGATTATATGTATTTTTATATGTTGTATCATAAAAAAATAGAAACTAAAAATTTTGTCTAAAAAATAAAAGTTTAGGGGTGGACTTCCCCCAACATTTAGGGGGATGAAAAATAGATGTTGGCCGATTCTCAGACCTCAATACGCTCACAAAATTTCATGAGAATCGGTCAAGCCGTTTCGGAGGAGTATGGGAACGAAAACAGTGACACGAGAATTTTATATATAAGATATACATATGTATGTACATAGTTTTAACCTCTATGGGAGACCTTTCGATCTCACAAAACCGAAACATATATTTGATTAATACATAAATATCGGTCACAGAGCGAAAATCAAACCCGTGGTCTCTCGTCTTCATTAACCCATATACGCCCACTGCTGGGCACGGGTCTCCTCTACCATTGAGAGGGTTTAGGCCATAGTCCACCACGCTGGCCTAGTGCGGGTCTCTCATATCGCACGCCTATCTAGCCAACTGCAACATGCAGACTATTACAAAAAATATGTGAAAGAAAACTCAATTAAAAAGCCCTAGTAGACATTGCGAAATAGTCGTGAGGAAACCTGAACACCTGTAGTTATAGCATAGTTTACCAACCTACACTGGGCCCGCGTGGGGGACTAAGGTTTTAATCATATCGATTGTAGAGGAGGCCCGTATCTAGTAATATGACATATCAGGTCTGATGATTGATTTACCATTGTCCTGATTTGCAATGTTTTTTCTACCTTATCCTAAATCCTGACCAATTGCATTCTATTTTCGGGTTAGCAACCCTTGCATCATTAAAGTCTAGAAAGATTACAGAGTACGAAATAGACACGTCAATGTATAGCAAAATTGATGTTCTGTCGAGACGTTGTGATAAGAATGTTGTTTTATGAACACTATAGATAAAATAGTTGCGAAACTATCAAACTCGATGAAATAAGTCTTAGCAACTACCTTTGAAAGTATTTGTGTTTAAATAATATTTTATGTAGCGAGTTCCTCAGCATAAATATGCGTGTTTTCTTAAGGGTTCGTATAAACACTAGCGCTACTTTCATAGAACCCCAAAAGCGTTACACGTTAATTGTGTAATTTCTTGTTTGTAATTCTTAATTGGAGGTTCAGTATATTCTCATTTATATGTCATATTGGTTTTGTTAAATGAAGATTTAAAGCCAAAAATATTTTATTCGATATATTGTAAGACAAGCTGGGCTATAGTGCTTATAGAACGCTTACCAAAACTGACTAAAGGTGTCAAACTGACGAAGGCTGGATGCAATTAACAAATTTCGTCTCGAGGTTTAGGCATGCAGCCGAGTCATGAGGGTCACAGTTTGAAATCCCAGGCACACACCTCTGATTTTTCGGAGCTATGCATGTATTCACAATGAACCATTAAGTATTTTTACTGTGAAGAATACCATTGTCAGGAAACTTGAAACATAAATGTTCTTAGCAATTTTTCAGGTGTGTAGTCCGCCAACTCGCAATAGGCCAGCCTCTCGGTTCGACGAGTAAAAGTTAAATCGGTTGGACGAGTATGGGCTGCTGAAACATCTACTTTCTAGGAGATACAGAGTATGTGTTTATGTCTACAGATACAACAATACATATCTTTATAACTGTTGAGTGCACCTATGACTATTTATAAGGAAATGGGAAAACATTGAGTGCGTACATTGTTTACATAACACAGCCACGAGTTGATACGGGTTATCAACATTGTTGGTAAGGTCATGATTCAGGAAATTGCGTTACCGCTATCATTGTTTATTACGCCTAATTTGTTTCTGGACGGCTGAACGACGGGGCGCATTGGTGTTCCTTCGCTTTTTTATAGTTTTGATTTTGATGTTGTAAAACGGCGCCTTTAAGACTATTCAGTAATTTTAATGCATTTTCGATGATTGATAATTATGTTCGGAGGTTTTTCATTAAGCTATATTTTGTTCTTTGCGTAATAATAACAAGCGCTTGGTATTTTCCTTGGATTTTACGATTGATTTAATAGAATTATTAAAGATTATTATTAGATATTAAAAAAAGTTACATGAACCCAGAAAAAGATCAAAAATACAGATACGGAAATTGTATTAACTGAATTTTTACAGTCAATATTAAACTCAATTTCTGGTACAAATGTGGTCGGACGATAAAAACTGCACCACAAAAGATCTAGATTTTATAGATGTAATATACTATAACAGCAAAAACTTTGAGTTAGTTTAAGTAGATAATAAAGAAGGCAAAAAGCGGTGAATTTTTAAAACTACCGCTACAGGAAAGAGGTAGGTAAACTGCTAAGATGGGAGCAAAAACTGAATCACTACACAATAGCGTGATACGAAGTTCATGTATTTTGTGAGTGATTATAGTGTGATTTTCTATAGTGCAAATGTCGTGATGACCTCGAGATATGGGCACACGATTGAGTCTCGACGGTCGCGGGTTCGAACTCCAAGCAGACAGTTCTGACTTTGCGAAGTTTTGTGTTAATTCATAACGAATTATCACGTACTTTATCGGTGAAGGAAAACATCGTGATGAAACCTGCACACATAAAAGTTTTTAGAGCTGTAGTCTGTCAACCCGCACTACGAAACAACAAACCCGGACCGCTCACGGCACTTATACCGCAGAACTTACAATGCAGAAATAAAAATTAGGTGGCGAAATATTGATGTAGAAAACATGGGAAAAAAGACATAATATGTATGTTTGTATTAATGTATTTTCATACAAATCATAGAAAATCCCACAACTCCTTCGTACACCAAACGATCTCTGAAACTAATCTTTAGCCAAACCTAGCTCAAACTTGATGAGTGAAAAGGACAGAAATATTACAAATTAAGATGAAAATATAGAAGGTTTTGAATGTCTAGGCGGTGTACGCACCGGTGCATACAATCACAGTCTGCCAACTAATAGGTTTCAGACACAAATAATAGGCCTTTGTTCCCAGCCTCATTAGACGTCGTTCTATGCACTGTCATTGTAAAAGTATGAAAGGTCTGTAAATAATAAATGAAATTCCGCTAAAGATTTTAATCAGCAAAAAACAATTTCAAATTCCTATTTGTGTCTGTTAATGCAACAAACAAAGAATTAGATTGAGCTTTGGAGGGTCTGCTATTATTCTGTTCTGTGTAATGAATTAATGTGGCGAATAGTATGCTTGTATTGTTAGCTTTGTTACTCAAAATGGTGAAAAGAAGGATAAGATTGGTCTTATTCTAGTGTTAATTAAATATAATCTACTTTCTAATAGAATTTGGTAACGAAACGCATGTGAAAGTCAAATTAATCTCGTTTAAAGGAGGTTTACATTTAGTTGATAATTTAAGAAAGCTCTATTTTTAATCATTTTTTTTCATCATACAGAGTGTATTCAGATAATTTTGAGAACTCTATTAGACCCAAAATTGCATGTGTCAGCTGTTGACTGAACTGTCTGTCAACGTCACCCTACATTGCCGTTGTACACAGCATAAGTCGTTCAATGTAAAATTAAAACAGACAAAGTCACAGACAATAGCCTGTGCTTTGTACAACTTTCCTTTTCGCCGGAGCCATACTTCATTTTCGTATTTACACTACCTCTATATGTTCATATATGACTTAGCGTAATAAACTTACGTGATATATTAAAACCTACTCTACAGTCTGAAAAATAAGGAAGTCTATCCATTGTGCGATTTATTATCATTCATTATCTTATCACAAAATGTGATTAACCTAGTTCTCGCATGTGTGTGTTTAGAAATGCTTGTTGACGAAGGAATCATTCAAAAACTGTAAACTATGTCGTGATTTTTCATATGTAAATTAGCGCACGGCGTACGTTGCACAATGATTTTGAAACTGATGTACGGAACACTAAATATTTGCTCTACATTCAGTTTACACGGCCCATTAAGGTTTTCCACCAGCTTTGAAGATAGCTACGATCCTTCGAAATGTTTCAAAGGTGCGTTTTTAATTTGTTATCATATCATACGACTTTGTGAGCTAGGAATCTGATATTAAAAAACATTGGTCAAATATTTTCAGTTTTCTCGACCGGCGATGTGAATCTAATGGCGATAGATTATCTATTAATAGCTCTTATCAAAAGGTACGTTATAATGCTAGCACGATAGATTAAGCATTAGTCTACACCTGAAGCGGATTTGATTTCACATACCCAAGTAATTCCGTGTATAGGTCTCTTAAGTACGCGGGTTTACGCGCAAATTTCTTTTGCACTTAAAATCAGTGAAACCAACATTACAACTTCGAAAAGTCAGAAAAGTTTAAAAGCGTTTAATTCATGATCTATCGCAATTCTTTTCATTGTGAAATTTTATACGACTAAGCTACGATCTTCCCCGCCCACTGTAAAAAAAATTCAAATCATCCCTTAGTTTGAACAAAGAACACTAATATTGCCAAAAATAATTTGCTTTTCTTCTTCTTCATCATCAACCCATATACGCCCACTGCTGAGCACGGGTCTCCTCTACCATTGAGAGGGTTTAGGCCATAGTCCACCACGCTGGCCTAGTGCGGGTTGGCGGACTACACACCTAAGAAATTCCTAATAATTTTTAGATGTGCAGGTTTTATCACGATGTTTTCCTTCATCGTTAAAGCAAGTGATAATTCAATTTGAATACACACATAACTTTTCGAAAAGTCAGAGGTGTGTGCCTGGGGTTCGAACCCGCGACCGCCGAGATTCTCGACCGCGCGCCTAAACCTCGAGGCCATCACTGCCACTTTGCCAATTTGCTTTTACATAATAGAAAATATTTTTCAAGCCTCTCGGTTGTATTAATTTTTGTTTCCGATAAAACGAGCGATTATTACACAATAATGTCCCTTAAAATTTTTGAAGCCAAACGTGTACCTTGGATCCGAAAACCCGAGAACCATTACGCAGTTCAATCAAAAACATTATCAAATATCTCAAAGTATTGCACAACGGAAAAGCAACGAACACAAAAACATTGAAGCACGTTTTCGCTTTGTATTAGGATAATACATTGATAACAATGATAAGGTAACCCAATTGATAAGAACAAAGGGCCACGTGAGCCGAGTGAGTAGCGGCGGGTCGCTGTAATGTCATCAATCGGGATCATCTCGCGTGACCGGCCGTGATAACTACAAAGTCAGAATCATTACGCAATACTTGATTCATCTTCACTGAGATTTCTCATTGATTTCATTATCTATACATGTATACTTGTCTTTTAATGTTTAATATGACGGCGAGATGACTTTCTTTAGGGGCCTTTGTCCAGCAGAAGATGTTGATAAGAGTTTAGAGTGAAAATCTCGGCTGACACCTCTGACTTTTCGAAGTTATGTGTGTATTCCCAACGAATTATCACTCACTTTAACGGTGAAGGAAAACAACGGTATGAAACCTGCTCATCTAAACATTATTAGGAATTACTTAGGTGTGTAGCCCCCCAACCCGCACTAGGCCGTGGAATAAGGCCTAGCCCTTTCAGTGGTACAGGAAGATTGTGCCCAACAGTGGAACGTGAAATGACCTGATGAAGAATCCTGTTCCTGTTGCCAAGGGACCTTCCTCGGGTTTTTCCACGTACAAGGATTCTGTATTTCCGTCATCGGCATATGAATTATGGAAGGATTAGCGCGACGGTATGCGACGCTATCTCGGGCGCCGAGCGGTGGCGCCGCGCCTTATCGCGATTCCGCTGATATCTCGGACGTGTGCCGATACAGTTGCAGTAGGTCAGTGTTTTTTTTTATTATTACCTTCATAGTTTGGTTTAGATAAACTTTTGGAAATCTATGCCTAATCTATCACCTTTGGACGTAACTATGTCGCTGTGGATTGCTAAGATCGTGTGTGGGTTAGAATTTCGAGATATATAATATAAGTGCGAGGGCTACCGGTGAAAAACATTTCATTAATCATTGGCAGCAGTCCGTTTAAGTTCTTTTGCTGGGCACGAGCCTTCTATACAGCTCGCATGCATTCTTTAATACATACTCTTCGTATTGTTTAATGCATATTAGATACATAAATACTTCCTCGAAGGCGTTAGCTAGGGTGAGTTTCAGCTTTAACGTGTGGCGGCTATGATATGAGTCCCACGGAATAGAGGGCTCGCCTATTACTACAAAACCGTAATGGACGTTTGCCAGACTCGGAGATCGAAATCTGGACCACTTAATACTTGTAGCAAGAATCGCAGTTATACTGCGAGATCAATTACGTTGATGTGAAATATTTTTCAATTTAATACAATAAAAAGAACAGATTTGTCGAGATGGGGAATTTCAAATAATTACCATCAGTCCATATTCATCCCTCAAACAGCTCAGAATAAAACGGTAAAATATTTAATGTATTCAAAAATTCTTACAAAGATTATTTTCATAAGATTTTTATTGCACTTTTCTAAATTTTTCAAGTAAAGAAGTTAGGCAGAGCTACCCTACTGCGTTGGCACAAACTGTGTGCGACCGTGTGAGCGCTTATCACACGCATTGATAACACGTGTTGACGTAACAGAAGGAAGTGTTGCACCGCAATCATTGTTTGCAAACGGCTTCACATAATGGACATGAGAACTCCTCGTTTGATTAATGAAACGCTTCGTGACGGAAATGTAGTTTTTTTTACTCGAAATTATTCGAAACAGCCAGTATTGTGTCGACTTTTGATGGCTTCATGTTTCTTTCGAGTCGTCGCTATTAGTTTAAGGAAAGCAGGATTTTATTTTCTTTTAATAAAAAAACACTGTAACAGTATTAGTCGTAACAAACACTATATTTTGACGTCATTGCTAGTATGACAATAATTGCGATTATGTAAATAAGAATTGTAAAAAAATACTTATTGCAAATAAAACCTCCTTTTGCTATTCAAGCCATACCGTTTATAAAAGTATGAAATACTTCTTATCCCCGATGCATAGGCGCATAAATACATATTTGCTTACCCCTGCAGCGCCACATACTATCAAGTTTACAAGTTTTTTCCTCCAAACCCGCGGTCACATTCACAGTCCATACTCTGTGTTTTCACAGATGTGTTGCTTATATTTGGCTTCTTATCTCTGTGCGGCATCGCGTGCCTTCTCTAAAAGGCGAGGCACCTACTCGCCCTGTCTTACTTCATTCATTCCTCGGCTCGTCACTCCACTGTCAGAATTCTCAAGCCATACGATAGCATAGCATAGCAGCCACGCGATGCCTGATTGACAATTGTGAGCGTGAGACTAATTTAGACACCAAACATGGTACTAATCTTTGGTTATATGTAGGCCGCGTTGATGTTGTACCAGCTGTAGTCCTGATGGTATTATAAGACCTTACTTCGCAAGCTATATATCGATTAAAAGTATGTACCGAATAAATTAAATATTATATCAGTAAGATATTGTAAAATAAATAAAGCTTCGTGGCGCTGTTGGCTAGATGTTCGTTTGCGTAACGAGAGGCAGTGCGTTCGATCTCCGCACCGGCAAATGTTGGTGTTATCTACAAGTATTACATTGTCTATGTAAGAAGTTTAGATAAATATTTGTTTCGGATCTGGGTGTTTGTGAGACCGAAAAGTCTCTCTTAGTTTCTCATACCCACGACACTTGACTTGTATCCTAGTGTGGATTCACAACTATATGCGACCGTTTGGTATAAGAAACCAGGATCCTTAATGCCCCCTAGAGTGAAAAAAATTTAAAACTAGGCTCGAAAATATAGTTTCATTTTCAGTAGATTTAAAGTTATTTGCAAATGCACGATAAAGAAAAAACAAAACAAATATAACAGATATGTATGTCGGAGAATGATGATTTTCACTATCATCTTCATTAATGATTGCGTGTTTCGTGGGCGTCATGAGGGTCAAATGCGAGCACAAAACACAATGTTCATAGTTATTCACAATTTTATTACGTAATTACAAAATAATTGAACAGCAAGACCGAGCAGCGGGTTCAGGGCACCGATCTTGCATTTACTCTCCATAATCCAACTCAATTGATAAACATCACTCCAAAACAATGTGCAACACATCTGCCAACCAATCAAGATATATCTGCCTAGAACGCCGCTCTAGAACGTGCTTCTACACGTTCTCAACTCTGATTGGTCATTCAAGCTTTTCATATTTAGAATACAAAACTAAATTTAAGAAACATAATGAAAGTGACATCTAATGAGGTTTGTACATTCTTCTTGCAATCAACTATGAACTCGACTCATGGCGTCCTCCGACACGGCCTTCCTGACCTATTACACGCCCTCGTGTAATGTTGAAAGCTGCGGATCATTGCCACCTGCGAAAATAAAACAAAAGATATAGTTCGGCCACTCCTGACCAAAAGGAAGTGTTCTTCTTTCTTTACAACGCAACAACTTCATTTAAGGCACTTTCATAAAATTGCCATCATAATAATAAGATTTTCGATGTCGAAACTGAATCCATATAAATTCCTGGTTATGTACTAGATTAAATCAGCAGTATCAAAATAGCCATCTCATCGTCAATCAATGTCAATGGGCTCCTCGCCCGTCAATCTCAATGGGCTCCTCACCCAAAACATCTCAATGGGCTCCTCACCCAAAACATCTCAACGGGCTCCTCACCCAAAACATCTCAACGGGCTCCTCACCCAAAACATCTCAACGGGCTCCTCACCCAAAACATCTCAACGGGCTCCTCACCCAAAACATCTCAACGGGCTCCTCACCCAAAATAAAATAAATAAAATACATAAAATAAATAAATAAATAAAACATCTCAACGGCCTCATCGCCAAACAATCTCAAGGGCCTCCTTGCCCGTCAATGTCAATGGCCAACTCGCCCGTCAATGTCAATGGCCATCTCACAATTCACAATACTTAACTTTAGCAGTCAACGATGTGCTAGGATATCTCTCAAAGAGACTCCACACACACATTCCGAAATTTTAGGCAACGAATAATCAATCGAAGATCTTACTATTATTTTCGTCGGACAGACATGGATTCAGCTCAATTGGAACATACGATTGAAAAAGTGGACGTAAGCGGTCTCTCACGATTGTAATTCAATCCTTTGATATGACTATACCCATCTAGTACTTCAATAACTTTATAAGGTCCTTTATGTTAACGGTTCAATATTGCATAATTCTAATCTTCAATGATGATTCTAATTTTCAATTAAAACATTTACTCCTATAGTAAAAGAAATAACATTTGCTTTCCTTTTATCAACTTCATCAGCCCATATAAGTCCCACTGCTGAGCACAGACTTCCTTTACCATTAAAAGGGTTTTAGTCCTTAGTCCACTACACTAGTCTACTGTAGGTTGGTGAACTATGTCATCATCAATCAAGTGGACTACACACCTAAGAAATTCATAGGAACTTCTAGGTATGCAGGTTTCATCACGATGTTTTCCTTCACCGTTAACGCAAGTGATAATTCATTGTGAATACACACATAACTTCGATAAGTCAGAGGTGTGTGCCTGAGGCTCGAACCCGCAACCGTGCGCCTAAACCTCGAGGCCATCACCGCTGGTTTTCTTTAACTTTTGTTAAATCGTGTTCAACCAAGAAATGCGCCATTTTCTATTAATTGTTCTCTAATATCTCCCACATCTACATCCACCTTGTAACCATCTATGGTTAACAAACTTATAGGCTAGGCCTACTATAACAAACTGCTCTATCTATTAACAAAATCTATGAATTATGCTATTAATAAAGGTATGATGTTCAACCTTTATTGCATCTTGCCATCATATAATCAAATGATGCAACTTACTTGAACTTGTTTCTACAATGGTTAGCATATTTTTAGAGTGTACTCATTACATACTCCACTTGACTATTATCACGACAAGTGATGGTTGTTATTAAATGTAGCTGAATATTGTGTTTGACACAAAAATGATTAAAGTCTTTATTCCCAAAACAACTATACTAATCTTTGATAACACGTACAAGAGTTCCGAAAAGAGACAAAAACGCTTTAAGAAAACTAATCGGACTATCAATATTAATTCTAGTAGAATACCTGAATAACTATTATTTGATAAAAGCATCTACAACAATAACAAAAACGAATTCTTTTTTATCAGTTTTGCCACTTAGCTTCCCGAGGTGTCGGTATGGATAGTATACAAAGAAATATTAGCTTAGGTATAAGGTGTAGCTCTACATGTGGTTTAACACTTCATGACTTAGCCATGTTATTCAATATTATCTGACATATCGGAAAAGTCAGTAGGTAATGTTGAAATGTCTTCTCTAAAGTTATGATAGAATCTCAAATGGAAAATAGACTTATGAAATGATTATAATTAACGAACAAAAAGCTGTTGATACAATTGTTAATCAAATATTACGTTTATTTCTTTGATTTTTTTTCTGTTAAGTACCTTAGACGGTAACTGGATAGATTTTACAATTCTCCAAGACTAGTTAATCGCTTTCAAGTTTACTAATAATTGTGTTCGGGGTCTATTTAATTCGAAGATAACTTTGCTGCATAGACTCGTTTCAACCCTACATAATTTTCTATACCTTTACTCTGGGAAATCGCTAACGACAGTGCTATTTATCTCAGATAAATGATTTATTACTTTGAAATCTTAGTGCATTAATTATAATCGAAAGCTTGGAGTAAACCTTGCTACCTATATCCTCTAGGGGTTAAGTTTACCTTAATAAAATTAAAATTGAAGCTTTTGAATTATTTCAGTCAGTGATGACTATGAAAGTTCTACTATATAAATAATAGCGCAAAAGCTTAACCGAGCTATAACCGTGAATGTCTCTACATCATAAGAGTGGTATTGAGACTCCACATGCGTAATGCGTTGGCTAAAGTACTACAGACCATACTGGACGTAACCTTCTATAAGCTCTTCGGAGGAGAATCGTCCGCTACTAGCGTCTGTCTCTATAAATAATGATTAGTTAAAAAAAACATCAAAACTGGAGACGGAATCAACAATTATATTACGTCTTGTTTAATTGTCTCATACTCCTGGTTCAAGTTATGATAGAGTTATTGTTAGCTAATAAATTGTAGACCGTTGTCATTTGAAGCGATAAGTTATGAACAATTTGTCTAAAGTAGAACGTTAAGTTTAATAATTGTCTGAGTTTTCACTTTCTGTTATATCATACCTCAAAAACCGAACTAGCTTCATACCACATTTTTTTTCAAATTGAATAAAAATCCAGTTGTTAGTACTATGCGTAACCGTAACAACCTTCGCTCTGTATAAATTGCAGGTTTAACTAAATCGTCTATGTTGACAATCAGCATAAGAGTGTGCTGATGTCTGTCATAATGTCATAGGTGACTATGGCCTTGTTACTAGCTCTCTGATGCACAAAAGGACATTTTGTAGGCCAAACGGCGTGGCAGTAAACTTATAGTTCGAATCTAAATTTACAAGACACTTTCTGAAGTCTATGGCTATCAAGACACGTATTAATCTGCGTGCTTGATGATCTTTGAACATGATCACGTGATAAAAGTTAGGGATATCGGCTGCTAACTGTTAGAAATTAGAATTTAACTTTCGGTAATCTATTCACATTCGGTCGGTGCTATCGCGCTTCTTAACTAAGATTATTGAACAGAAACGTTCGATTTGCTTGGTCTAATAACTCCAACCAACAAAAGTTTACTGTACTTATTATGTACCATCACGCGCTACTCAGGGTTCAAGTGATAAGGCCTCCGTTTGCATTATTTTGTCAGAATCTAATAACTTAATTTCCATCAACTTTACTTGGCCGTGTTACTTATGTTGCAAATATTAACTAAAGACGGCGTATCATGTTTCTCAGGCAAGTTTCTCACTCGACATGTGCACTGACATCTAAAGCCAGCAAAATGCGCCTAATCAAAATATTATTTAAATAACCATCATTAAGGGTGACTTTTTTTTAAATTTGTGAGTCACACAATACACTTGATTTTCCTACTATAGTTAAAATAACAATTGCACGTTGCAATGTACCAAGCAAGCTTACGATCAATCCGGCCGGAATCAAATAAAATGGAAACTGCTCACCGGATTGCATAATTGTCCCGGAGACGCGTTTCATACCATACACATTCTCTCGCTTCACGCGCACGCTGGATACGGCGGTATACTGCGCGCTGCTACTTGTAACCGGCCATGTTCTCGAGCACCGATGCCGCATGACGCTCAGCACCGCACTCGAACAAGTCACAGCGGCGCGCGTAGCAACAGCCGTGTTGTGGCGCGCAGAGGTCGGATTTGTTTGCTGCTTGTCATGTGGTCGGCTGAAACATTTATAAAATTTATGGCTAAGCGTTCCATAAACGTCACATTTAAGCGAAACAAGCAAGAAAAATCACTTTAAATTCTATTAATTTCACATAGGGAAAAGCTATCTGATAAAACCATACTGCGGCCAAGCCTTTCATAGCCATACCAAATATAAGAATGTACTTCCCTGTATGCTGCGATCCGATACGCAGATGTCTGCTGTTGCTAACCAGGCCCAAGCGTCAGTATCTGCATCCTCCGGTTTAAATTTAAGTAGCGTAATGCTCTTCTCGTCAATCGTTTGGATGGTTAGCGCCTCCACGAGTAATCACATGCTAGTTTCTTGCACTTTGAATATCGCACGCCATCCATAATTTGCCGTCGTCTCTTCACGCAAGTTTTGTGCCTGCACCGATCCCACTTCTGATGTCGGAGAATGATGATTTTCACTATCATCTTCATTAATGATTGCGTGTTTCGTGGGCGTCATGAGGGTCAAATGCGAGCACAAAACACAATGTTCATAGTTATTCACAATTTTATTACGTAATTACAAAATAATTGAACAGCAAGACCGAGCAGCGGGTTCAGGGCACCGATCTTGCATTTACTCTCCATAATCCAACTCAATTGATAAACATCACTCCAAAACAATGTGCAACACATCTGCCAACCAATCAAGATATATCTGCCTAGAACGCCGCTCTAGAACGTGCTTCTACACGTTCTCAACTCTGATTGGTCATTCAAGCTTTTCATATTTAGAATACAAAACTAAATTTAAGAAACATAATGAAAGTGACATCTAATGAGGTTTGTACATTCTTCTTGCAATCAACTATGAACTCGACACATGGCGTCCTCCGACATGTATATATATTACCTACGTCAAGACATATTTTATATAACTTCATAGCACAAAATTTGTCCGGTCAGACATAACGATTTCATGATTTATAGAAATTCAATCGTTCAATAAAATTATCGTCAGCATTTCTGTCGCCAATAGCGTCGCAAAGAATTCGCTTATGTGCAAATCGTAGAAATATGTATTGTTAAGTGTTGAAATATGTAATTAATACTAGAGTTGTGTTTAAGTATGGTCAATTGAAAATTACTATATTGAAATCGTCTTTAGAATTTGCTTACAACTGTAAATTCTAAAATACCTATAAAACAAGAATGGATAAAGTGTTGGAGTGGAGACCGCGCTTACGCAGACGTAGTGTAGGACGACCTGCAGCACGATGGTCCGACGACTTGAGAAAGGTGGCGGGTAACGGATGGATGAGGGCTGCTAAAGACCGGGATGGTTGGCTCTTTCTTGGGGAGACCTACGCTCAGCGGTGGACGGCTATAGGCTGAATACTAAACAGCAATACGCCCGCTGTCTCATCATCAGTCCCTATATTTCCCACTGCTGGACGCGGGCCTCCTCTACGACTGAGAGGATTTTATAGCCTTAGTCCATCACACTGACCTACTGTGGACTGGGGGACTACACACCGAAGAATTTCCAATTAATCTTAGTTTTGCAAGATTCCTTAATCGTTGAAGTACGTCATAATTCGTTGTGAGTACACGATTCGAATAGTTGGAGGTGTGTGCCTGGGTTTGAACCCGCGACCGCTAATATTCTCGATCGTCCGCATAAGCGTTGAAGCAAACGGTTCGGTTAGCTTATTTACACGTCATAAAAGTATTCGTGCCCAAATACTATTCTATTTTTCACCCACTATCGATTTGAATCATGGCTTTGCGGAAATCGCTCAAACCTCTATCGATAACCGAGAAACGTTAGCTAAAAACACTTCATAGAAATGCAGCGGCATTCGCCCTACTGCGAACAACTTGATAAAATGTGTTTGATATGATAAGTTGAATATGTATTGAGTGTGAAATACAGAGTTCATTGTCGGTGCGGGGGGTGTAGGGTCAGGGGGGGGGGTTACGTAATAATTTTCTGTACAATTACCTGAAGTATATTTCTTTATTTTTTGTGTGTTTCATAGCTTAGATATAACTTAAGCTGGGGTAGTTGTTTTGACTGGTGATAAATTTGGGGTGTAGATATGTACTGTCTTCTATTAGTTGGATCTTAGTACAGACGAAAGTTGTACAAATGCACCCAAGTAGTGATAGCCTCGAGGCATTAGCGCGCGGTCGAGAAACTCGGCGGTCGCGGGTTCAAACCCGTTCAGCTTGAGGAGACCTGTGCTCAGCATTGGGACGTACTGGACGTATATGGGCTGGTGATTACTTACCCGGTCAAGGATATAGGCGTGAGTATGTATGAGTATTAACGTAAGTTAGCACCACACTGCAGTACAATTAGGCGCCAATGCTGTTATCACGTACGCACAGTCTGATGTTAAAATGTCGCTATCTTGTCTGTTTCGGCACGATCTACATCCTCGCACGTGATTCTGTTGTAACGGTAAACGTGCGTATTGTAAACACAAATTTTTTTGAAGATGCGCACAAAAAATTCATTCTAGCCTTTCGAAATCACTACATAGTATAAAACAAAGTCGCTTTCTCTGTCCCTATGTAACTTTGTATGCTTAAATCTTTGAAACTACGCAACGGATTTTGATGCGGTTTTTTTTAATAGATAGAGTGATTGAAGAGGAAGGTTTATATGTATGATAACATCCATAAAATATCAGCATTGCACCCGTGCGAAGCCGGGGCGGGTCGCTAGTTCCTAATAATAAATAGTTTCAAGCTTTAAATCTTTATTTAAAAACAGTTAGTCATTTAAATGAGAATATCCTGACACAACAATAAACAATTATAAACTAGACATTACACAATAACGTGTGCATTTTGGCCTTCTATGGAAGTAGTAGCAGTGATGGCCTCGAGGTTTGGGCGCGCGGTCGAGAATCTCGGCGGTCGCGGGTTCGAACCCCAGGCACACACCTCTGACTTTTCGAAGTTATGTGTGTATTCACATTGAATTATCACTTGCTTTAACGGTGAAGGAAAACATCGTGATGAAACCTGCATACTTAAGAGTTCTTAGGAATTTCTTAGGTGTGTAGTCCGCCAACCCGCACTAGGCCAGCGTGGCGGACTATGGCCTAAACCCTCTCAATGGTAGAGGAGACCCGTGCTCAGCAGTGGGCATATATGGATTGATGAAGAAGAAGACGGAAGTACTCTACTGATTTTATTGTACTTGTTATATTGTACTGATTATATTTAATATATTATGCAGTGTATTACGTGGAACGGATATATTTCAATTATATAGGAATATCAAACAGCTGCCAAGACTTGTCTTAAAAAATCAAAATTATAAAAATCATGCTACTTCTGTAATTTTAAGAGGGGTTTCTTAATTTATCATCGTCTATTCTATAGTTTGAAAGAAAATACTTGAAGTTACATTCGTCACACCGTCACCTTTTTGGGGTTCCAACGTTGATGTAACACTTATAAATAAGTAAATTTAACGTTTTTGGTATTCGGGTAAATATTATATCAAATGTAATTATGTTTCAAGGTTGACGAAAGTAAATATTGGAAGACAAAGCATGTTAAACCATTGTACAAAGATGACCTCAAATGACGGTTTAAGGAAAACATTTTCTGTCGACTGTGAAGTGGGCCTTACTTTAACATAATATAAAGGATGTTGTAAGTAGGCTTATGTTCAGAAACTTATATATTGTAATTGTGAATAAAAATTTGTTTATTCTTGTTACCGCATCTAAATCATTGAACCACTACATGATACAGAGATGTATGTGAACTCATCGCGTTGAGTGGGACTGATAAAAAAATATGGCGATTAATTATCGTAATTGTAACTGCAGAAAAACGTTAGAAAATAGAAAAACGAACAAGTCGTTTCGAAATGGAAAACTCTTGGCACGAAGCTTCCTAAGTATCAACTGGAAATATGTGCTCGTTACTTTTCTTCTAACAAAATGAGATACGATAAAACAACAGTGTTGCTAGTTATCTGAAAAATTTTTGAGTTAGTTTTCATGGTAACAAGTTGTAAGTGAGATACTATAGTAACATTGTAATAACTGAAGCTGCAGTCATCATAAAGTTCTAATAAACGCGGAATATTGAACATCGGGGATATAAACTGTATGCGCCGCATGTTCCCGTCAAATTACGACTAAAATTTAGTGTTTTATAGTTTTCATCGTAAAACAGTTTCGTGGAACGGTTTTGGCAACCGTCGGCCGCGCGTTGCGGACATCAGTGTGTGATATTTTTAATTCATGAATCGCAGTGCATGGATAAAATAAAAGAGAGGGTAAAAAATGGCCGTTTCCGGACGCTAAACAAATTTTTGCGACTGGAACGTGACGGGAATAAGACGGCTTGCGTTTCTGTTTATGTGTTGCAATTTGCGAGGACGCGGCTGACGGCTTCGAGCGTCTCATCCAATTTCTCGGGAACGTTGACTTGCTCAGTTGGTGCTACTAAATCATCCCGCATGATAGGATTTGCGTGTCGCGTTTGGCCGCTGTTTTCGGGTTTTCAGTTTTGTAAACATGGGGACGAACGTAGTGTATTGGAGTACATAAAACGTTGGAACTTATATGGCTCTTTTCTAAAAATGACTTAACCGCTTCAAAGGGGCTTTGTGCAGGTCAGAAGGTACAACTAAAAATCAGGTTTTGATTTTGAGGTACACAGGTTTCTTCATCATATTTTCTTTCAAATCAAGTTGGTAAAAATTCAATGTGGCTACATACACTTAATTATTTCTATACCATTTACCCTACGAACAGTCTGTGTCCATCAGTGGACGGCAGAGAAGCTGGTGGTGATGATTATGAAGTATTTTAATATTTAAAGTTGAGTGTAAAAACAACTTTATATTGATTTAACGTTGTACGTAATAATGAAAATAAAATAATAAAACACACGCTTTATAGACGATAGAAGTTTATTATTATTTCGTACACGGAAAGCCATAAAGTAATAACACAACAAAGCATGTATGACGCAGTGTTTAAGTTGTAACAATGGGCTGATCTAATATTCATAGGGATTGGCGGATTTCCTCCGCGCTCCTGGGCCCCAGTGCCGGTGCAATGACCAATACACAACGCAGTTTATGTCCTTTATACCCCTTACAAAGGGACATTGGGGACGAAACGTGATTCTTGAGTTGTTAAGAGTAGACTGTACGAAGTTTTGAAGTAAAGTTTGAGAGCAATTTTATAAAGAGGCGGTAAAGGTAAGTTTTTCTTATAAAACGCTATTAAATAAATACACCCAAAACTACAGTCATAGTTCTGATTCCCCACTAGGATACAAGTCCTGTGTCGTGTCGGGAAACGCGAAACAAATATTTGTGGATCACATAAAAATCATGATCGAACTCGCGGCCTTTCGATTCGTATAGTGGCATCCAGACCGCTGTACAATGGGGGTATCAAACACTGGCAGGTTTGGCATAACGTGCAGATTTTATTTATTTATTTAATATATAGCACCACCACATCACAAATATTTATACAATTATAGGCTACTATAGGTTACAATATTAGATTTTCTTCAATCTAAATCGTTTGCCGGGTATTCAAACTGTGGACCACCCCTTTTGTACCAAGTTATTTTTCTTGTATAGTCCTCTCATTTTTTCCATACATTTCCTTATTTCGCGCCGCCTCGTCATTCGCAAAATACACAGCGCATAAACATAAAATTACAATAAATTTGCGAAGATTTGTAGCAGGGAAGATAATTGTGAAGCCAAATAAGAAGGGAACGTTGGGAGAGAATTTTTATGAATCAGCGCCGCCCGTAGTTGTGATATCATCATGAGCTCGCCTTATTTGGGGACCATACTTTTGTGAGGAAAAGGGTGTAATTACTGATAGCTTATATTACTTTTTTAAACTTTGTCTCACTAACATGATACTCTCCACTAACTATGTATGATAGTCTTCGCCGTTGTAAAACACCAGCCTGGGAAATGAGAATTTTTATTAGGTATTAATTAAATAACATCCGATTATTTTAATGTTGACCACTTCAATAGGTGGTTCACTAGATCGTTTGCCTCCTTCCACATACAAAATATTGAGCCTTATATAGGCACATATTTACAGACTTTAGGTTACTTTTTTATCTTTCACACATTGCTTAAAAAACAAAAATTTCACATTCTCGGTTCATACAAAAAATTTCATGACCTCTAGTTTTCAATACTTTTCTTATACACATCTTATTAGATACAGGCAAGACCTGATATTTTTCAATTGTAAGAAAGCATTTAAATTTATTATTCCCTTTATTTATTTCTCTTTATTTTCATACATTTACGAGTAAATTATAATTTCATTCATTCATTTCATATCGCTTTAATCTTGAAGAGTTAGTTATTGAATCATTGCCTTTTTTCAATATGATATTACATAAGACCTCAATTCAAAAAGCTTCCTGTTTAAGATAGTCATTTTATTAAAGTTATCTAACAGCAAAAAATATTTCCAAAACCACATAATCCTCATGTTTATCTATCAAACCACACCAAGCGATGGGTTTGATATCTGCAAAATTTCGATTTTTTTTTTTCATCCAAGGTTTTTGAACTGATAAAGTGTCCACAGTTAAGTACTTTATCGATTATCATTTTCGAAATTTTTAGCCTATAGGCTTATTCTTACAAAAAATTAAGGAAAAAATATAATGTAATATGCAGTAAATATAAAAAACCCTTAAAAGATTTTTGGAAAGAAAAATTTTTCTTATTTGGGGAATCGAATTCGCTACTTTTCTTTTCGTACCTTTATTTCAGTCTCAACACTCTCAGTAGCATTACATAAACTGTTATAAATTAAAAGAACACTAATATAATATTTTACGTCATAATATACATGTATACTTAAGTCCTTATTTAATTCAGCATTTATTCGCCCGTTTTAATATACGTCATTCAGAATACTCCATTGTCGCCGAATTAACTTTAATTGTTTCGTGTGACGAGTACGCGCTCTCTTTCCCCACATTTATAAAATTCATTAGAACCGTTTGTTCGTCCGCAAGTGGCCGGATGGTGCAAATTCGCAAATATAATTTCGTACCTTCTCGTTACGGGCGAGATTTTAAAAAGAACTCGTTTACGGCATGCAAAATGATGGGAAAATACAACAGATTTTTCTGCGTAAAAATCGCACGGACCTCCTTAAACTGTTGGGAATTTTAAACATCGCCCAATTTGGTTAAATGGGTAATATTAACGCTGGCTGGCTTGGCGCCTTTGGTATAAGATAAAGCGCTTTTTTCGCATCAATGTGATATAATTGTGCAACAATCAAAGCAATTATATTGCAATCAATCAGTCGATTAATTATACTATCATTTGTTTCGTTTTTTGCTCATCAGAGTATATCCATTGTAAAGCATAGTAGTAGAAGTTAATAGTTGCAAATAGTCAAGTAAGGTATCAATACTACGGTTGAAGCAATCAATCGTCACTACTTAAGTTTCTATGTATTCCGCTATCTACCAGTGAAAGTTCTATCTAAATTGATCCATCTATTTTTAACTATAATAGAACAAACAAAAAAATGAAAAATGCACATTCATATGCAGTTTGTAAGAAGGGACATTTTTTTATTTAGCAGATACTCCTTTTTTATTTACTTGTTTACTTGTTTGTTGTTTATTTGTTTGAGCTATTTCTTCTTTCGCACAGACCTCTCAAGAAGGTAGAGGGTGAAGGTTTCTTAAAGCAAAATTCTACGTCATTAAAGACATTTTCAATACATTTCATATCAACTTCAGCGATTACCTGACCTACGTTAGCCTCTTTTTTGTCTACTGCAAAACCACCAATTTCCTTATGAAAATGAGGACCAAAGTCACCACCAACAGTAGTTATCCGTGGCCTTGTCCCACCAAGTGCAATGACTTTACTAACATTTGTACAATATGAATAGAGCCGAATTGGTTTGCACGGTAAACATAATAATGTTCATTTATGTAACTGTGTACTGGCCATTTCATAATTTCATTTGTGCTGTGTCCTTGACCAAATCTGCAGGTTATTGTTCCGTTAGTACCACTTCAGTGTGTCGTGCGCAATGTATTGTATTTGTTCAAATTGTTTTACTTCAGGTACTGTTCTAGGAATTTGTTTTATCTGTTTTGGTTGCTTTTGTTTCATTCATCGTACGCAGTTCTACTCATATAATAGTATCATTTTTGCCATTGACCGGATTAAAGATTTTCAATGAATTTAAATTCGCACCCTCTAAAATATAAAAAGGTTATAAGATTCGGCTTTATTTAACGAAACTTAGGGCTTCCAAAATTGCAAGTTCACTAGACAAATTCATAAGCAATGGCAATTAAAATTAGGAGCAGAAGTAACATAACAGATGTAATAAAACGTCTGGACATTTTAAAAAGTTTATCTGTAATGGAAGGAGACTTAGCTTAGTGTCAACTTGCGTTATTTCAAGGGCTTGTTTCAACCACAATTGGCTTACTATAGGATGCTATAGCAGTCATTCTATCGAGCCCTTATTAAATTTCAGTCGTCATTAGCCATAAGCTGTACTTTCTCTTTCTCTTTAGAAGAACACAAATCTCAAACACTAGGTCTAAAAATATGTGAAGCGTTCGAAGATGACACTTTAAGATATATGACAACAAAAGAATTTCCTTCAGTCTGAGTTAAAAATAATTTGGGAGTTAGAGAGGGCGTGACGTGGCGCACGTCGTCCATTGACAAACTCGGACACATCCGTCCCAACTTGTAAGTGGGACAGAGTAGAGCCAAGCGTATTTTCTTTAGAAACTAGCTGGAGACCGAAGTTCTTGGGATCAAGTATCAAGATACTTTTTTGTATTATGAATGCTCCGCTTAGTATGCACTTGGATTTTTCTACAGACAGACCCAAGGCCAGGTTGCTCTAGCTGGTATACGATAAAGCTCTTGTAAAATTGGAACTGAATAAAAAATATTTCGACTTTGACTCGATGAATGTACTTTCATCTATGTATCAATAGATAAGAGACTATCATAATAGAAACATGACGAAATTCATATAATATTACAGGGCTCAATGCTATGAAATTTGAATATGAAGAATGAGTAATATGGCGATGTAGTGTTATACAAAATACCTATTATCAAACAGAACTCATAATCCTCTTGCACAAAAATACACTCAATATACATTTTTAAGTTTCAAAAACATCCTTCCATTGTCCGCTGTTCGATAATGAAATATTGTTTTAGTATGCAATCTTAATTTGCCACCCAAGATTTCATATGAATAACAATAAGCTTCATAATTACCTCTTTACATTAGTTAATGACTGCAGTTCCAATTGGGCCATAAAAGTTCTTTTATTTACATTCATAAAATTATTTTCGGAGTTTACATCACTGACATTGAAGCGATACGATGACCTGCACTTATGGACACTGCATGTAAATCTACTTAAACAGGGCAACATGGCGGACGGACGCCATATTGAATTAAGTGTCACTTAAGGCGCGAATTTAATTAAATAAGCACATTTATGAACGATTACGGAGTTTTGTATAGTAAAAGACGTGTCGAAATATCATTTAGTCGACCCTTCGGTTTAATAAAGAGGGTATTGTCGGCGATTCGACGAAAAATACCGCATCCGAAAAGTTCACAGCACGTTTTATGAATTTACGCTTAGCGTTATCGCGGTGCGACATCGGGTAAATGAGCAGTGATAAAAAAACTGCAGGTAGCTTCGGTTAATATATTGTGGCCGAAGTAAATGTCGGATTTGGAGGTATCAACATATTTTTAGTTGAAATTTTGCAAGTTATACGATTCGTGAGGTTGTAAATTAAATGGATTTTATGTATGGGAATTACACGAAAATAAATAATTATCATAGCTGTTATGACTAAGTGGTAGATAAAAAGTGTATCTATGCTTTAAATAAAATTTGTGAAGTACAAAAATATATACGAGGATTAATTGGGCTGTTAGGGGCTCTAAGGGGGCACCCTGCTGAATAGCGAACGAATCTGTGGCGTCCGATACAATGGGGGTGAAACATTTAGCGTTGGCAGAGTGCTTTGAAACTCTTTGCGGGAGGAATGTGTCCAGCAGTCGTTGTCTTTTAGCTTATTATGATAAAGATTATGACGAAGATTAAATCTATAGCCTGTCACTTTGAACCCACAAGTCTGTCAACCAATGCAAAGCCAAATATCTTGGGAATCGAAATTCAACTCAGACAATAAACGTAAAAAATGCATGAATCTCTTGAAACCTGTAAAATAACGTGCAAAACATAAGTTACATTAGTTGTGAAGTAACAATAGTTATGAGATTCCCATGGCGGCGGTCGCACGGCCCCAGCCTGAAGGTTACCACGGTGACACACTGGCTCATTGTCTAATTACGGTCAAACGTTTGATTGCTGCTTACGTGGGATGCTGTATCGATCGAGATGGATCTTGGGAACTTTGTGGTACACGCCAAATTTACACGTGAATTGGCTTGTGTTTGAAATTTCTCATATGCCGAAATTATTGTAGACTAGTTCTTTGTGTAAATTAAAACCACTGAAAACTTTATAAGGAACAGGAAATAATCAAGAAAATACCCATAAAATAAATAAACCAATTAATTGATGGAATTTATTTTTCTTTAATTATTTTTGCTATTTACGTGTATTGCAAAGTTTGTGGGCTTAAATTTAGGTTTAAATGCGACCCATTTTCTATCACAATAGCCGTCAGAAGATAAGTAAATAAGCATTTTGTTATACCTTTAGAAGAGATACAAAGGAATAGGAATAACTCCCACGATCACGTTTCAAACAATCCACCTTTTGTCTGGACGTAAACACCTGAAAATATTTGGTATTCTTATACGAAGATGTGAAAACAGATTGGAAGCTATTTAAAGGCACCTTTACGTGTCACAAATTCTATTCGTAGAAACTTAAATATCAGTCCCACACATTGACAGCCATTTGACAGCCCCCGTGGCGCAGTTGGCTAGACACCAGCTTGCGAAACGAGAGGCCGCGGGTTCGACCCCCCCCCGAGACAAATATTTGTGTGAACCACAAATATTTGTTTCGGGTCTGGGTGTTTGTGAGACCGAAAAAGTCTCTCGTAGTGTCTGATACCCACGACACAGGTCTTGTAACCTAGTGTAGGGTCAGAGCTATGTATGTGACTGTTGGGTGTATTTATTTATTTATTTACACATAGTCCTGAGCCTACATTAAGATACGAGTCTAAGTAGGAATGAGATACAAGAGACTGCGGAGCTACCTCTCCAAAAAACAATCCTTTTGGTCCCATTAAGGAAAATTCCAGATGTTTATCCAAAAAAATAGTCATGACGGCTGACAATATCTATTGAGGAAGCGTTTGTTAGTAATCGGAAGTCCTTTAATTGCGCAGCGGCAATGACGTAAGGGCCGTTTGATCAATCATATAGTCATCTCATGTTCCTGGAGTTTTGGCTAGCTTTATACACATACCTACAATGATATATACGTTAATGATTATACTCTGTAAGAAGAGAAAGATGGAGGTGCATTTCTGCGTTCTTGTATTATTAATAGGTTTAGGTTATAAAATGTAGTAGGGGGTAATTATTGCCTTGGGCTTGTTCAGCGGCTTAGCTACTTATGTAGAACTTTAATAAATTTGAAATCGATAAGGTTGATTCCTTTGTCCAACTCGCTGGCGTAGCGTAGGTAAGAAACTCCTAAGAACATTTTAGGTGCGCAGGATTTTTACGATATATTTCTTCACCATAAAAGTACATAATAGTACTGGAAATACATACCTCGAAATCTCAAAACTGTGTTGCCTGAAGTTAGAGCTGAAAAGAGTAATAATAATAATTTGGAATGAATCCAAATTCAGTGATACTGCCTAGAGCGGGCAGTACCCACTATAGGTAGGTAAAGGTAGCCGTCATGGATAACCTTTGATCTTACTTCTTAGCCAAAAGACCATGAAACGATTTGAATTTGCGAAGTTCGAACCTGCGACCCCCGAGATACTTGACCGCACACCTAAACGTTGAGGCTGATGGCACTTATGCCGGCATAATATTCAGGATCTAAACAGGTGCAAGCAGTGATGGCCTCGAGGTATAGGTGCGCGGTCGAGAATCTCGGTGGTCGCGGGTTCGAACCCCAGGCACACACCTCTGACTTTTCGAAAGTTATGTGTGTATTCAAATTGAATTATCACTTGCTTTAACGGTGAAGGAAAACGTCGTGATAAAACCTGCACACCTAAAAAGTTCTTAGGAATTTCTTAGGTGTGTAGTCCGCCAACCCGCACTAGGCCAGCGTGGTGGACTATGGCCTAAAACCCTCTCAATGGTAGAGGAGACCCGTGCTCAGCAGTGGGCGTATATGGGTTGATGAAGAAAGAAGAAGAAGAAACAGGTGCAAGAAAACCTTGACGAACATAACCGAAGCCCTAACAGGCCTCATGGCAACGAAACAATAACATTAATTGACAAGTTTTAGATAATAGCGAGTATTACGTTGCGCAACTGTTAGCTGCAACACGCGCTGATCAAACATTACATTATGTAAATCGAGTGTAAAGTCTGACTAGTTTTTATGTTACTAATGTTTATGTTTGTAAAGCCACGGATGATAGTGAATCCCTAGAACGGTTTGTTAAGATGTAAACTTAGTATGAATGTCTCATATCTAAAGAAGGTCGGAAAGAGTGGTTAGGATTAATTGGTTTGTTAATTAAGACTCATAAAAATGGGGTTTTAGAGAAAATGGATAGAAAGATCTTACTATGTTCGTCATGGTACGAGTTTAAATTTCTAATGGAAATGTTATACGATATCATTATTACGAATTATATGCGTGAGTTTGAAGCATTCTATCAAATATGAAGCATATTTAGTATGACAGGACTGAGCAAAGAGGGAATCTAAATAGTCATAGGAACACAGCTATGACGTATAAAGTAAATCCCCCATGGACAAATTAAACCAGAAAGAAATCGACAAACCTGTTTCGAGCTGTTGAAAGTAGTAATTCATATTCGTATTTCCATGAACCAAGTATTGCCATTCTTTATTATTATCAGGAACTATGCAAAATGTCACGCAAATGGGCCGCAATAAATCTGTCGACGGAATCCACTTCCTATTATATGTATTTATTTATAATTTACCTATGACTATATTAAGGATTATTTCTTCTTCATGTCTATTGATAGATATATTATTTTCTTCAAACATAATGTAAATTTATAAATTAAAGGTGATTAATTTTTATTTCTTATTGTTTTTCGCTTACTGGAAGGCAGATTACTACCAAGATAAAAACAGCTTACAGTCTTTACCCTGGATTGCCATCTAGCTAGCCTTCAACGGACCATTGATCTCGACTTCCACTCTACACTAGATTTGCTCCAACTTAGTCTTGTCTCGGAACCTCACCGAGGCAGGGACCTACATAACTTGACAATTTAAAGACTGATGCTTTTTGGCATACAGGAAAGCCTTTCATGTTCTGATACATAATTAACACATCAATCATAAGCCACGCTGACTACCTTCCCAATTTGCGAACGGAATATTTAAGGGCATTGGCATTTAAAACTACATATCTTAAATGTTTTCATGTCACATGGTGATAAGAGTTCGTGCTGCCTAGTGACGTAGGGCCGATCTTGTCACGAGGTCGCTGGAAGGTCACCATCAGAGGTTGCGCTCAAATTTACTCTTCAACTTAACAAGTACCAGCTTGCGGGGTCGCCATAGGAATTAACACTTCACGGAATTATTTCTACATTGTGGAGACAGCCGTTTATGGCTTTAATGGAAAACTTTGGGTATCGTCGAGTCGTTTTTGTTTTTAAATTACTTTTATGGTGTTGGTGGAGGTTGAAGTTTAGTTCCTGGATCGAATCAGATATTTAAGTGACATCGATGATTTCTTATCAAGCAAATTGCCATCAGATATATAAAAAATAAGAATTTCTAGAAGGAATATTTTTAATGTAAAGTCGATGGTTTAATGTTTATTTAATGTTAAAAATAAAATTTGAATTGTCAAACAGTATTTCTAAAATTAGACATGACTCTAAAATTGAAGCAAAAAATAAAAAATAGACTCAAAATAACAAGACTCTACAGACGAGATAAAAAATGAACAAAATCATCGATGTAATTTGAAAACTTTTAGAAGTTAATGCGCCACGAGATTGTCCATCTAGATCGGCACAACAAAAGGTCATTCACATAAAATTGCAAATAAAAATACTCAAAATCACCATTGCCAAAAGCGACTTCCTCTACGTGTGCAGAATTGGGCCCATTGTTGTTGCAGGAGCCGAAATGCGGCGTGGAATTGTGATGTCTACTTGAATCGAGCCGTTATTGTACTACGTTATACATTAAGATTCCAATCCAGGGTTGACGTGCATTGCAATGATTTTGCAGTTATTAAAGTATTTAAAACTTTTTATAAAAGCAATGTCAAGGAAGGCGATGAATAAGGAGTAAGGAATTGCATTAAAATTTGAATCAACAGCTGACAGGCGTTTTAAAGATGATTTTACAATTACAACGTAAGACTTAAAGTTAAACCATTTATACGTAAATGAAATTTATCAAATTCTGAAATTACTCGTACAATATACAGAATAGCCTTGATTAAGCAGTTATCACTTAATTAACCAAAATAATTTAGAAGCGCTCGAACTAGGAAAGAATTTATACATACCAATTTAAAAACATATACATAGATTGTGCAATAAAGAAGATGAAAAGTGTCGTATTTTCTTATCTTACCAGATCTAGGCCCTCAATTAAATAGTCCTAGAGAATTATCTGTTGAGTGCAGCACTTGAGTTAGAGGTTGCTCAAAACCAGTCATTAGGGTTCGTCACTACACGGAAGAAGGGTTTTGACTGAGGGTACATTATTGCTCAAATGGGGTGAATATGCACAAGGATCCTTTTACAACAAAAAGGGATGAATAGGGACAAACTGAAGGAGTCCCTTTTCTTAATAATATATTATATTTTTATTTCATTAGCTGTAAACTACGATTTGGTATATCGTAATTTGGTGAAGGAATTAAAAGTTGATGATGATCAAGTAACAAAATGATTAAATTAAAGTAGTAATACAGTACGAATAGCAATACTTGGAATTAATGAATTTTGATTTTTGACAATTGCCGAAACACCAACTTGCGAAACGAGTGGTTGCGGTTGAGCCCTTAGACACAAATGTATTATGTTATCCGCAAACACGTATTTTGGGTCTGGCTACTTGAAAGAACAAAAAGCCTCTCATAGTTTCTAGGGCCAAATAACAATTAGGAATGCTTGATGATAGATACAAGATGTAATCAAACCACCTCTTTGGTAACCCTGACAGGAAAAGACGCCATTAAAATCGGCGCTTCGTCTGGCCTGCGTCTGCGATGCGTATTCTGCGCGCACGCCGCGTTTCCGTCGGCTCCCGACCCCTCGCCCCTCCACCGGCGCGACAGAACGAGTCAACAAACTCCTCGACTTGCAGCCAGTGCATTACGGAATAGGATGTACCCGTGTTGGGTAGTTCCTCTGTGACGTCAGCGCTCGATGTAAGGATCTGGGTGCCTTTGCGCGTGATGTTGATGCGTTATTTGGTAAGATGTCCTATTGATTATAATATGTCTATGTCTTGATTGAGAAAATTGGGTAGAATCATCTACGAATGCCTATTTAAGATAAGATGTGCATTGGCTGATCTCGAAATGTGTCAGTTCAGATCAGAAAATCAGTGTATTAACTTTGATAGCTAAAACCAATAAAATTGGTTTCTGGAAATTTGATTAGAATGAGATATTTGAAGCATCCCAGACGAGCCAATTAGCGAAATTCTGGAAATAGGGGAACTATGATATCATAAAATTGAATACAATATGCAACGTATTTCATAATGCTCGTAAAAAAATCTGTAGCAAGGGACCAATAGACAATCGTGTGATTTTTTTTCTCGGACTCTTGCCAGATGGGCAGTCGTAAAACCCATACACTAGACCATATAAGGACCCCAAACGAAACAGACAGTAATGACTTTTCGATGCATCTGTCAATCACGTCGATAGGGTGTTGACCCTAGCGAAACTAGGGTCATATACCCCACTGTTGAGGGTGAAAATATCTCGGGGTGATTTTTTAACATTACAACATCTGCCTGTAACCGTGTCACCTACATGCACGTTCCAATATTTGCTCCGAAGGCACCTGTGCAAATCTGCGAGTAAATTAATGCTTTTGTTTGAGACGCAACGTTGGTTTTTTTATTATCTGTATTGTTATACGCTAAAAGGTTTTTTCATAGCGAGTTTGCAGACTTGACATTTAGAAGTCATTCATACCATTGATTATGATGCAACACAGTAAAAACGAGACATTATGAATCTAGAAGAGCTGCTTGCCTTGTCCTGTCATTATGAGATTAAAAACTTATAGATAAATTAATTATACTTGCAAATAGAAAATTCATTATCATCGTCTGATGATGTCCCTATAGATCCTAACCGAAAGGATTTAGGACTTAGTCCACAGCGCTGGTCTCCACACCTATGAAATTAGTAAGAACTTTTAGGTGTGCAGATTTCCTCACAATGATTTTCCTACAAGTTAAAGTAAGTGGTCATTCATTATGCTTTTGCACATAACTTCGAAAAGCCTTAAGTGTGTACCTGGGGTTTGAACTCGTCACCGCCGAAATAAATAAAGATGTCTCAAAATTAATTACAAACGATGTATGTTGTTGACATTAAAATGGAAAAAATATGTAAACAAAACCGGAAATACATCTTCGGCTTAATTTAAATCAGCTCGGTGGACTCAGTCCTTCAAATATTAAAGGAAATCTCATTTAAATGCAATTCCAAAGAGACAAAGAAACAGATAATTCGATTCAAAATTGACCCTGACTGAGGCCAAAAGATAACGCATTAACATATGAATTTTAATTTCAATTTCAAAATATTTGACCTCAATACAGCGAAGATCAAGAATGCTGTGACCCGGATTGTTTCAGTTTTGACCCGACGGCCTAGCGCATACTAAGTTATTCCGCCTTGTAGTCCTAAATGTGGTTTTGTTAATGAAGTACCTGGTAACTGACTTTCGTCCACTATTGTATACAAAACAACCATGGTTATGTTTCGAAATTTAACGAAAATCAGCATAACCCTATAACTATTTTTTTATAATTGAGTTCTGATCCTTAGACATATTAGGTTGTTATACTTACTTAAGAAATGCCCATCGGATCTCCTTTAGAATACTTATTAGGATACTTTTCTTCTCAATCAAATGTAAGTTACGTAGAACACATATTCAAAACTATATGAACTTTACCAAATATTAATATTTGTCCTCATCTGCTTACTTATCGTTATCACCGTCAGACATTGAAGATAAGAATTACACTATTGTACTATTAGCCGAAATTTATGTGATTTTACCTTTTACATTACCTTCTTTTCGAGACTTATCACAACCATACCAAGTCATTTCATATTCATTTCCAATTGTGGTTCAAAAACCTTATAATGATTCCATTCATGGCGAGTAATAAAAGTTGGGCATCCGGGACTCGCTCACGAAAAAATTAATCAGAAATTGTTTAAAAACTATGAATATAGTAATTCACGGAGCCGGCGCGGGCGCGGGCTGGCCGTATCTCCGGTTATCATCTTAATTAGGCCTCGGTCACGGGGTATTAATGCAATTAATGTTGTCTTCCTAGACTCCGCACTGTTTCTTGGCTCGTTGGTTTTCCGATGTGGCGCCACTATCGTGTTAAGATTGTTCTACATTGTGGATACTAACGGACTTTAATCTGCCATCTAAAATCATAAAGCAGAAGCTTTGATCGCGTTTTAACCGGTTAATGTGATGTGATGGTCTAGTTGGTTGAGCGCCAACACCGAAGTGCTTAGGCGTTTCAGACTTTCTGAATAATATGTGTAAAGTAGTTAAACGGATGCATACAGCAGGTATACCTAAAATTGTTCTTTAACCTTTCTTTTAGTTTCAAGACTTAGCCAGCATGGTGAGGTAAGGTCTAATTATCGTCAGCTTCTATTTGACATACACAAATTTAGCCACTGTCAGTTTCGAAAGAACTGAATAAACGAGGGCAGCCCTTGAAGTTTCCAACGTGATTCGTTAGAAGGAATCGAAATTTATTGATGGCATTTAAAAATCATCATGTAGGGGGATACGTGATATCATAGGCCTCCCCCAATGACCGTTGCCGGTGGAAGTCATTGGGAGAGGCCTATGTCAAGCAGTGGACGAATATTGGCTGTTGATGATTATGATGATTTAAAAATATTTTTTAATACATATTTCATGACATCCAATATTTTCCCAGGCATCTGTATGTCGCGAAACCCACAAAAAGCTATAATCAAAAACGATAAAATCGACAATAATGATCGCGCCTATGTGACCCGACCTTAACACCATTGCGCCGCGCAAGCGCACGCGATGTACCGTCCGACATAAAGAACCGCCCTTTGGAACACAATAGTTATGCGGTTTGAAATTTATTTTCACGCTACACACGTATAGAAAATAACACAGTCTATATGATAGTTGGATGGCAACGGACCACACAGAAATTGTTAGGTATGACTTAGAGGCTATTGTCCATAACAATTTGATAGTAAACGTCTGGCAGAACATAATTAAGCGCCTATTAATGCTACAGATAAGATTTTTTGTATCCGGCGCATTTAAGAGCGATCTAGCGAGGGTTAGAAGAATTCACAGAAGTAGCACGTACTCCAATATGTGTCGAATAAGCCTCTATTATGTTGGGCTTTAATCACAGCTCACGAAACGTAGATGTATTGACAACATAATTATCATCAGTTTTTACATCATCATACACGGCTTATTTGGAGAGCGATTTACATCTACCGTCTATCTCAAAATAGACCCAGTACTTAAATTCAAATTTAGTTCAAACGGAGCACCACAAACCCTCAATGAAAAAATACACTTCATAGATATATTTTAAAAATATTTAGTCAAAGGAGTTACAGCCAAGATGATAGCATCGTCGGAACTCCAAATAAACTGGGCTGTATAAATGACGAGAGTTCACTGAACGAGAAACCCCAACATTTCTCCATGGTGATAAATCATCTTGACATATATATACAGCGAGCGTGCACGCATACCTTTATTACGAAACAATTAGCGACTGTCCTATTTTCAAATAGTAGGAAACATTTAACGAGATCTTGCACAATTTTTAACAGACAAAACAATGGACGCTGCTATTTATATAAACATGCGTTAGAAAAATTAATTGAACTTTCGCTGTGTTTGCTTTACATTGACTCTTTTGTTCTTGTTGATTTTATAGCTCTTATAGTAAAGTTTTTGTAAATACCTGATAGGTTGCATTGTAAAGAAAAATTTAATAGTTAGGTCATCTTTCAGGCTCGCCCCCTATTACGTGGGACTGAAACATACCTGGCGAAATGTGGGTGCAGAAATGCATCTCTGCCTACCCCTTCGGGGAATATAGGCGTGAGGTATGTTTGTTTGTTTTGTCTTTCAGTAGTAATTGTATGTATTTTGGTGTCTTGGTAATAAACGTTCTTTACAATTAGAACCAATTATTTCATTATTCCAATTTTAGTCGTATTTTTGGAGCATTGAATGGAAGTGTTTCAGTTATGTTTAACTTAATTTTCACCAAACAATTGAATACATACGGTAAAGAGATATCACCTTGGTTCTTAAATTTTTATTTGTATAAACTGAACATGTGAAAAAGAGTAATAAATACTACTACGTTTTACCTTCAAACAATACCATGATTTCATTTAAATACTATTTATCATTGTTTTTTGTTTTAAGGTTACTTTTTCATATTGACTACCATGAATCTTTTGCGAGTTGTTTGAAAAACAGCGCAATGTAAATCGAAATAAGAAATCCGATAGTTTCGTTGGTAGTCAGTTCTGGAGACATTATGGCCTAGTTGGCACCGTGTCCACACCCACGACTGTCGCGAGGGAATCAAAGAAATTTTGTATTTGTCGCCAACTCAAATATATTAGCTATTTAAATGTATTTGACTCTCGCGCATAAAGGAACTGCACACTATTGAAGAAAACTCGGGCGTCGCTCGCCAGCTTTTAAATTAATGGCTATCGCGCGATGTTGCGATTTGTGTAAAATCTTTGCCATAGAAAATTTTTTGGTACAATTTTTTGGGAAGTTTTTTAAAAATTGTGATTTTGTTAATTCCTCTGTTTTTCATGATACAAAAGCTGATATATCATCATATGGACATTAGCACTTTATAGACTCAGACTTAGCTCGAAATAAGGGCTGCGCATTAAATTTTTGTTTTTACTATTGATAAATGCCGTGCCGTCTAAACACACTTCCGACTGGAAAGAAAAATAGATCTCCCTTTACTATACTCTACGGTAAGACCGCGATGGCAACGTTGAACCTGGGCTTTTTGATTTCATTTAAGATCGAGGTTGACTAGGGTCAAAATTTTAATATTATAGGTAATATTATACTATCGCCGCAAAAATTTTGAAACTTATTATTAAAAATTTGGATAAAACGTTAACTTTCATTGCTTTCACATTGAAAAGAATTGGGCCACACGTTTTTGGAAAATTGCGAACAAATATACATTGATGCTGAGTAAATTGAATTTCTTTGGATGGCTAAACTTTATGTGCACAGCTTTCTTTACCTTCTTTAGTGTATGTACATATATATTGGGCGGCACGGCGTAACTAGCGATACTGCGTCCATCGAGATTTGAAAGAAAAAAGACTTTAAAGGAAATGTGCCGATCTTACGATTATCATATGTTTGAAACGGCCCCAGATGCTTTTTACATTAGTGAAAATTGTTTTGGATTGTGTACTATTTTTTTAATTTAATTTTTGTGCCATTAATTGTTGTGTCCGTTTCTCAAATAAATCAATAGATAAATAAATGTGAATCATATATACAGTCTTTCTAGGCAGCTGATTGGGGGATATTACTTTAAATACATGCCTACGGTATTTGCAAGGAAAACCCCTCTTGTGCTCTCTGCTAAGTTAAGACAAAGTATAACCGATCTTCTTTTGATTCCTTTTAATGTCAATAAAATAATGTATCAATAAATTATTGTTTTCTATTCTTTCATTAATGGTAAATGTCGTTTAGTTTCAGAGCGGTGACTGGCGCTAAACGCTTAAGATAATATTCAAGTATTTAAACTGAAATATTGAATAATATAAGTTTATTTAAAGGTTATAGTCTCGTTCAGTAAATCCATAGCGCGATTCCTAATTTAATGTTTCACGTCTAGCTAAATTTGTAACCAGTGTGGGCGTTATCTATAAACCGTATCTCTCCCTTTATACTGTGTAGGACATAAAACCACGGTTTGACGTAATTTAAAATTTATTTTAAAAATGATGTCTAGACACAATATTTCGTATAAATAGATTATTAAAGCGCCAAAAGCATTCTTCACACTTTGGAAGACAGGTATGTCACGGACATCAGAAACAGAGGAACATTTTGTTGAAAACTAAAATATCTTTGAATCATTAAAGATCAAAGCCGCATACGTTTTTACTAGAAGATCCCTTATATCTAGCTTGAACAGGATAAAAAAAATTCCCCCTGTTTGAGTACGATACTTAAGATGGAGATTTAAAATGTAGGTACTTAAAGTCAAATAGATTGGATTATTTTATATTGTTTTAAAATATACAGTAGTTGAAACAAGAGAGCTATCACTCTAGTGAATTTATTTACTTTGAAAACTATCTAACTTTTTGTTTGAGATGTAGATGTTAGTCTTTCATTAGTATCGTCTACAAATGTATCCACGCGAACTCGACTAGGATGGTAAGTTACAGTGACGTCACAATCTCCCTCATTGCCAGACAACTATTATACACTATTATACTACATGAGCAAGCAGAAGCAGTGATGGCCTCGAGGTTTAGGCGTGCGGTCGAGAATCTCGGCGGTCGCGGGTTCGAACCCCAGACACACACCTCTGACTTTTCGAAGTTATGTGTGTATTCAAATTGAATTATCACTTGCTTTAACGGTGAAGGAAAACATCGTGATGAAACCTGCTCACCTAAAAGTTCATAGGAGTTTCTTAGGTTTGTAGTCCGCCAATCCGCACTAGGCCAGCGTGGCGGACTATGGCCTAAAACCCTCTGAATGGTAGAGGAGACCCGTGCTCAGCAGTTGGCGTATATGGGTTGATGAAGATACTACATAACTATAATACTATATAGGTGACGGCAGGCCATCGATCCAGGTGCCTAAATGAGAAGCGAGAATAGGTCCACTGAATTATTGACAGCACTGTCTGGTCGCGAATATAAACGTAACGGGACGCTTGCAAAATTGTCGTCAATTATCCAATAAACTATGTTTGGTGGAAGAACGTCGTAACTGATTCATAGAGCGGGCACGATCCCGCCGTTTTAGTTTTGCATCTGCATTTATAATACTTTGCAAAAGAGTAGTTCGGAGATGTGATTTTAATACCTTTTTATTAACATGTCTTCAGTGAGAACTTCGAGGCTTAAGTATATCGAGGCTTAAACCATGTCAATTGTAGAGGAGACTCTTGCCCAGCAGTAGTACTTAAATGGCCTAATAATTTAATGTCTTTATTACTTTGAACCCAGATGCGCTTTATTTATGAGATTTACAATTTATTCCTCTTAATGGGGACTACTAAGTACTAACCTTCATAAACTTAGAGATTCATTCAGAAGATATCTCGAAGGCTTTTTGTACCTACTTGATCTGCAATTATGGTGGGTGACAATTGACAACTTATCAAAAGCAACATAGTTGGCGGCTGTCTCAATGTGACGGGCTAGATCTTATTCTACATTGCAGCGCCGGTGCAGACTATGTAGATTATATTGATTACTTTATATAGTGTTTGTCCATTACTAATTCACAGTCGCAGTCCCGTTTGGGAGTTGTGTTCCAAAAACCACAATATTACTTCTGAGGACATTACAATCGACGAAATAAAAAAAATACACCACGGTCTATACCTTTGGGGAAAACAGTCGTTAGCATGTATGTTTGAATAAATAAATACACCCAAGACCAGTCCCGTAACAAATATTAGTACATCATACAAACATTTGTCCCAGTGCGGAGATGGAAACTACGGCCTCTAGTTTTAAAACCTGGTATTCTAGCCAACTGCGGACTGTATGTATTGGATATTTATCACTGAATTCAACCGTAATGCAGTGTAAAGTCCCTAAATGATGTAGCAATGACAAACATTCCATTGACTAGCATAGCTAAATAGCATATGAGGAAGTGGGTACAATGTAAACAGCACCTACTTACAAGCCGCTTGGCGCAAGCATCTGCGTCAACAAATTCTGTTTCTAATAAAGACGTGTGTCGGCGCAACGACATAAGGGGCTTTGTCAACTTCTTGGATATAGATTATTAAAAGTTGCACAGTGGTTTTGTACGGCAATTTGTAGTATATTATATGAGCTTATTATCCTAACTGGAAGACGGGTTCGTGGATTACCTACTATAAATCAGAGTTTAGTTTCGACCTATGCATAGAATAAGGTTAGGTACTTATGACTATAACACCAAAGTACTTTTTATATCTATAATAATAGAGTTAAACTTGTTTATATATTGCACTAATGAATTAATATTAATCATAAATTTTGTTGTTGTTTGAACAACATAAAAAGTATAGATAATTTTGTCCCCAATTAAGTTTAAACTGCTGAAAGAGAAGTTGTGCAAAAGCACATACAACTTTATTCTGCGCATAGGTCGGTTTGTCTGTAGTCCTTTCGTGCTTAAACTGCTGAGCCAATTTTCTTAGATTTCAGTTATTACCGTAAAAGTAGGTATTATACAATGTCAAAGGCATTAACAGATGCGCTTTTTCAAAATGGCGCATCTTTCAAAACATGTTTAGTCTACAATCAATAGTATGATCAAATGGAAGATTTCAAAAGGACGTTTGTACTCATCACCAATATTTTTTTCCTACCTAAATTATGAAATACGGTTATACCTAAACCAGGAATACAGTATAGCCTCAAGGAACATTTCTGGATGCTGGAAAAAAAGACTACCATAGTACCAGACGGATTATAATTTTTGTTCTGGGTATTGAGGGATGATCGGTTGCCTGTCGACATATTTCAGTCACCTTCACATGCCAGCAAGCGGTTTAGTCACATCGCTCTGTAGTAATGTTCGAAATTGGTAGCTCATTACAATACATTTGAATCAATGATCCCATTTTTTTACGCGACAATTATGCCTGCTCGAGGCCGATGTTAACCTGGTCTGAATTTCGAAGGCCTTCGATTCAAAATCGCCAAAACTTTAGTAAACCATCGCGCCATTGCGTCATAATAAACATTTATAGGTAATTTAATAAAACAATTACAAAGTAACTGTCACAAACACGCAATAGAAAAATGAATAATTTAATTACGTACCTAATCATTTTTTCACAAAGAGACCCAATTTTCGTTTGTGCCTGAAAAAGTTTGTATAATAAATTAAAATTTATACATGTTCTATCCACAAACATAACATAACCTTACGTTTATAGTCCCTAAATGCTGAGGTGCATTCCTGCACCCACATTTCACCAGATATGTATTAGTAGATACCACGAAATAGGAGATACAATTCAAAAATCATAATCCTTTGTGAACAACACACATCCACACTAGGCCAGCGTGGTGGACTGCGACGTAAACCTTCTTAATAGTAGAGGGGGGCCGTGCACAGCAGTGGGACAAATATGGTCTGAAGATGGCATGAAAACATTATATAAGTAAACTGTATAATCTTCGATGGCAAGTCAATGTCAGTAAACTTGCCGACGCATCTCCGATCCGGTAATTTTATGCTCCATCGCCCATCTACCCTGCAAAGTACGTGACCCGTCCATCCTCAATTCAATTTCACTTTTTTATTCCGAAAGAATCACTTACTTTCTCAGTGCGTTATCAAGTCGGCGGTAAAGATAGGAACAGGTGTAACTCTGTTTTAGAAATACCAGCCTTTAAAGCTTAATAACTGATGAATTAACATTGTTTGACAAAAGATTATGACAATGTTTTACTAAAATGAGAAAATTTAGAGAAAGTAATTGATTTTTGCATGACGAATAATTATTATACAAGTAGGTAAATAAAAAATTATGAACGTTTGCAGCGTAGATTGTTCTTACCTTTATCATCTTACCATATACGTCCGTCTGCGGGGCACAGGCCTCCTCTACACCTGAGAGTGTTTAAGGTTTTAGCCCGCCGCGCTGGCTTAGTGCTGGTTGGCGGATTACCCTTCTTCAACAACCCACATACACCCACTGCTGAGCACGGGTCTCCTCTACCATTGAGAGGGGGTTTAGGCCATAGTCCACCACGCTGGCCTAGTGCGGGTTGGCGGACTACACACCTAAGAAATTCCTAAGAACTCTTAGGGTGTGCAGGTTTTATCACGATGTTTTCCTTCACCGTTAAAGCAAGTGATAATTCAATGTGAATACACACATAACTTCGAAAAGTTAGAGGTGTGCGCCTGGGGTTCGAACCCACGACCGCCGAGATTCTCGACCGCGCGCCTAAACCTCGAGGCCATCACTGCTTATTACCCACCTAAGAAATATCTTCTAACTTTTATGTACACAGATTTCCTCACGATGATTTCCTTAGTAGCTAAAAAAAGGATAGATAATTGCAAAATTACGTCAACTCATTTTAATTTCAGATACAAAAGAAGAAGAGAACAAGATGACATAGCATGTTAACGCATATCTTTCTTTAAAACATAAATAAAGTCTTAAGTTATAAAACATATTGTTTACAAATCATGTTTAGACTCAATATAAAGTTACTTACAGAAATAACTTTCAACCCTTTTCGCCAGTGAAAAGTTATCCTGGCATTTGTACGGGATCTTTTAACCTTTTGATTCCAACGAAGAACTACGCATTTTATTTAACTTTTTAATTAATATTATTAGTTCTTATTTTGCCTATTATAATTGATCGCGTTATGCCAAACGTGAGAGAACTATTTATGTTTTGCTATACATATTAAGAGATTAATATTATATTTGCAATGAAAAAATAAAAAAATATATCTTAAAAACATATATCTTAAATAAATAAATTAATTAAAAACATAGGAAAACCCTTGACGCCTGCAAAAATATTTTTACTGTGTCGCAAATATCAAGCGCCCCCTAGTTCCAAACAATCAAATATACAAAACAAAAATAACAAAATGACATTGATCATATTCTGCTTCGATACGTAGATGCGTTGGCTTTAACAGAAAATAGCTAGTGTAGATTACGGATATTTTTATGTTGATTTCCATAGGGGCAGACAGAACCCGCACTAGGCCAGCGTGGTGGACTATGGCCTAAACCCTCTCAATGGTAGAGGAGACCCGTGCTCAGCAGTGGGCGTATATGGGTTGATGAAGAAGAAGAAGAAGAAGAAGAAGATAGGTGTACGAGAATGTAGTAGAATAATATCAATGCTCGGAACTACAATGATTCTTACAAATATTTCAGAACATTATTGCGGCGTTATCAAGTTTTATTGCGCCTTGCCATTATCGATTTATATACTGGCGCCTATGGGCCAAGATACTAGGTTGGATTCCTCGTCTACATCTTTTTTTCGTTTATTCATTACTTCATTTCGACCACTGTTGTTGTAACTTCCTCGATGAAATAACCTCGTTTGGAAATTTGCTTATTTGATTTCTTCATTTTATTTTGTTTGGTTCGCGTAGTGGACAATTTTTTTCAAATAAAAAGCTAGGTATAGTCGGATAAATATAAATACGTCAAAAAGTCGTCAGGATTAAAAACAAAAATAACTCGTTTCCCAGGATTTGCGAAGTTTAAACCTAATATTTTCGTCATATTCTTCCGATACTATTTTTTTTTAGTTCAAGCTATTCTTTACGTTTGTCAATATACGAGGCCATATTGTGAATATATGTAATTCGATAAAATAAACAAAAACACACTCTGTTGGAATTCACTCTTTATCACTTTCTAGAACTTAACGACATATCTGATCACAGTGTTGTAAATACAAATGAAAATGTTTCGTGTAGAAAAAGTAATCTGATAATCAGCCAGTCAATACACACAATAAATCATTCGATATCAACATTCCAATAATTATTATAATTTCAGACAAAGAACGCAAGAATCGGCGGAAGTTTAATAATCCCTTAGTAAACTGCTCAAGCATTGGAAAACCCTTAATCCTAATACCTTCTCAGCTGCTTTTATCAATTAATATTGTGCCACGTCATCCTTTATTAGTAGAATCTAAAATTCTTGGAAGCCAGATAAATATTAAAAGATTAGAAAAACGACAAATTCTACCAACGCCTTTTGTCTATAGCAAAAAGATTTACAATTCAATGTTGATTACAGTAGCTGTATGGAATAAAGTAATATGAACTATTTACAAGGCTGCTACAGTCGCAACTGCCTAGTGAATGACTCAATCAATATAAATAAAATTCGTTCTAATCCTAAAATTGAATATCGTTGTATCGTTATCTAACTTAACCCAATTACCTATAAATTACGTGTATTATTACATTGATAAGATACCGAATGAGATTTTCGAATTGGGCCAGCTTACATACAACGATAACTTATGAAAAAAAATGTCGGTAATTCAGTAATCGGCAGTCGTCAAGGAAATGTCTTATCAGATAATAAATTTGTATAAATTTCCAAGCAACGCCATCACAATCAAGATCTACGTCTAATTAAACTATTACATTAGATTATAATTTGTGTATCCTGTCTGTATCATAGTAGTTTTATTTGATACACCCTGTGATTTTCATTTATTTCATTTGGATAGCAAATCATCCAACCATCTTAAGTCTTTATTGTATGTGTGTCCGTAGAACTAATCGGTCTTGTCTTGTCTTCATCAACCCATATACGCCCAATGCTGAGCACGGGTCTCCGCTACCATTGAGAGGGTTTTAGGCCATAGTCCACCACGCTGGCCTAGTGCGGGTTGGCAGACTACACACCTAAGAAATTCGTAAGAACTTTTAGGTGTGCAGGTTTTATTACGATTTTTTCCTTCACCGTTAAAGCAAGTGACAATTCTATGTGAATACACACATAACTTCGAAAAGTCATAGATGTGTGCTTGTGGTTCGAACCCGCGACCGCAAGGATCCTCGACCGCCTGCCTAAACCTCGAGGCCATCACTGCTTGAGCTATTATAATTTGGTTGTTGGAAAATTAAATGCCTAAAAAGGTTAAGGAGAAGTCAGGTTATATATTTCCTAGCGTTGTTTTTCCCTCAAAATTTTGATTTCGCGATAATTAATTATACGAAATAATCATGATCTAAAGGTATTCAATTCCAAGATTACTTTATTTCCGAAGAATTATAATTTAATGATTACATCCTTCCCTTTGGGAGCCATTGGAACTTCCAAGTGGGTGTTTATGTTTTCGATATCTTGAATATGAAAAGCCTTAGCTTTTGACATCTAGGAAATATCAACGTCAAATTAAACGCACACACCTTTATCTCAGTGGCGTGCCTAGGGTGTCAAACTAAGGCAAGCCCAAATGTTTATTTAGAAGCAGCATATTTTTTTTGGTACGTACGACTAATAAATACCTACCGGTTAGTACTCACATTCACGTTTATAGCGTTATTTTATAAATAAACAATCGTTAAGTTCGTTATTCGGAACTATGTAAGGCAAGTCGGGCTTTCGGGCTTCTATGGAAGTACCGCCACTGCTTTATCTACCCAAGACTTTCTTGAAGCCTTCAAAATAATAACTCAGATCTTTGTTAGTGAGACCTGTCTTGGAGGAAATAAAAATAACTTTTGATAGAAGAAAATTATTAATATTCAATATCATCACTATGTCTTATCCTTCCATATATTATACGACGAAAAGTAGAAGTAAGACATCCAATTACAGTTATGTCCTAGGCAATATTCTGAGATAAAGTATATATTACCATAATTCATTACACTGCAGGCCCTCAAATTGCCTGTCAGAATATTTATGGCATATTTTTTGCGCCTAGCTATGAGCCAAGGTTGTTCCATCGAGCGGCGTCTATTATTTCTACGCGAATTATGTTAAAGGTTTCAGTATGATAACTCACCTCCACGATCCAAACTAACTAATTTAGGACCTCATAGGAGAACACACACAATACTAATTAAAGTTTCCATGCGATTTATTGATTTAAATAATGGAAGAATAGGCAGTAGACCAAATTGATGAGGTCAAATGTAAATGTAAACAATGTTATTCCGTCTAAAGGAATAAGTCTAACCTCTGAATACATCTCAACTGTTTTTAATGAATGGGAAGCCTACCAAGGAGTTCTATGGAATTCTTCGTAATTTGTTACAAATACTTATGATTCTGAATGTTGTTATCAAGGATTAGGTTATGTTGATATTGTTCGAAAATTCCCGGCATTGGTTCTCAATTGTTAATAATAATAATTGTAATCTTTTCGACTCATTCGATGCTCCAAATGAAATTTTTGTGCAACTTACCATCAACTATTTTAACCTTATCAATCTTCATGAATTGCCCTTAGAAAATGTTGTAAATACATTCAAAAATACTGGTAAATAATTATTATTAAAGCAACCGTTCGATTTCATGAGAAATACCGCCTTATCTACGTTCAGTGGGGAGCGTGCCGGCGCTAACTTGGTGACTGTTATAAGTAACTATTTACTTTGCGGCGTCAATTCATTTTTTTTCTAATTCAGAGAAGTACTTCTGGGGCTTCATATTAAAGCTTATTTAGATAGTACGGCATTTAGACTCAAGTCAATTAAGAAGTCTGTTGATATAATAAATTATATTTCTACGGCACGGCAATGAGACTAATTGAGTGATACTAACGACTAAAGATTATTTTTGCCATCGGAATTATTACTCACTTTTGACATCTTTTGAAAGACCGAACCTTAATAGAACGAGTGGAAGAGAGGCACAATTGCAAAGCAATAAAGTACAAGTCTCATTATCTAGTTAGGTTGAAGTTTGGGGTTTATACATAAGTAAATATATTTGTAATAAAATGGTTGCGATGGAATTGATCATATTTTATGAATAAATTGATGATTTTACAAAATATTCGCAGTACTTGTTATTTTGCTACACCAATTATCTCAAAAATACTTTTGACCGTCAGTTCAGTACGGCGTTACTCGAACTATTACGGGATTATGTGACGTAACTGTAATACTCAAAATAAATGCTAATAAAAGTGTCTTTAATGCCTCATTTGATCATAAAACAAAATTGAAATGTGTTAAATTTATCAATATTTCTTTCTACAATATCATAGCAATAAACATTTTTCTCAGAAGGGCCAAACAGTTATTCGAGTAAGAGCCACACAAACGGCAACGGATAACATTTTATGTGTATAGACGATAAGTAATTCAAATGTTTGTATAAGCCGGAAATCGAAGGTGCGGCCCGCGGACGCGAAACCTTTGGTTGCCCGGATTCAGATTAAATAAAATGTATTGCTAATAGACGCTACTCGATAGATAAGATTGTAGATAAGTCGAGTACATTTTCAACCATTTCATATGAGTGGGGAGCCTATTTGGTTAATGGGTAAAAGAACAGCTCGCATTAACTACTAAACAGTTGATAAATAAATACAGTTGATACTGTTGTTATATTAAACAATACCGAAAAAATATACAATTCCTTAATCTCTTTTCATTATAAAATCTAAGATTCTGTGAATAAAATTTTTAGACCGAATTTTATCCTGCGGTTTTTGCTGTACATTATTCAGATAGAGTCTTTATGGTCTTCTGGTCAAGATCGAGAATTCGAGCGGTCGAGAATTTCGGTGGTCGCGGATACAAACCCTTGGCACACACCTCTGACTTTTCGAAGTTGGGTGTGCCTAAGCCCTCTTTGTTGCAAGGGAAGTCTGTCCCCAGCAGTGGGCCATATAATGATGATGATGATGGTGATGATATTGATTATCATTTAGATGATACTGCGGTTACTAGAGCCATTGGCTAAAAAACTTATTTTCAGCATCTGTGGATGCATAATGTTGCCAACAGAAAATCTATGATAAGGAGCTACTATAAATGTGTTACTATAATGGGGCCGCTGTCACATGGTGCGGATAGAATTGAAGGCAAAGGTATATAAGGTAAATAAGGCAATGGTATATAAGGCAAAGGTTATACTCACATACACTAATTTAACAACAAAAATATTATTAAGTTTAGCATTAGTCATTTATTAGCAATATTCATTTATCCTTAAATGTAGCACTAATTAGATGGCAGTAACTAGTCAATATTTCAGAAACCTCCCCATTAATTACCGGCCTTACTATTGCTCATAATGCTTAAGTTAAAAATTGATTAATTTTCGCGCTTTAAAAACTATTAAGGTTACTCTAAATGCCGGCACTACACCATGCTGATTTTAATGTCAAAATTCAGATTTAAATTCGAGTTAGGTATTTTAAGAAGTTTTAGTCTTCAGGTTTTTACTTGCTTCACCATAACCTTGGCTATATCCTATGCATACATACACTTGGATACCTGGAAAAGCCGGAGACAAAAACCTTAATGTTGCGTAAAAAACTGGTCTGATATCACGTGAGAAGATACTATGACAGCTATTTCAAAATTCAGTCGTGAACCGAAGATCCAAAAAGTGAGAGAAAATTTACACCCTAGCCCAACTAGGATTCCCTCATGAAATAACTTTAAGCTGTATTATGGGAGCAATGTAGATTGTTTGACGGACGAGAAGTCCCAAAGATTGTAAGATCTTTTAGCAGTGCAGGTTTCCTCGCGATATTTTCCTTTAATGTTTAATTGAAGGATGACTTATTGTGAATCAACACGTCACTTTAAAAAGTGTTCAATGTGTGCCTGGAGTTTGAAAATACGATGCCGAAATTTACGACCGCGAGCCTAAACTTCGAAGCCATCACTACTTCAGTACTTTAGTAGACTTATAGGAAATAATAATGCAACTTCCGTAGCAACAAGATCTGAAAAAAAGAACATGACGTAACAGAATCGTCCAAAAACGGGCGTTGGCGGTTGATAAGGGCGGAAACGACTCAAGGTCAGCCCCGAGTTTGCGGGTTCAAGGACTCCTGAATTTGCTCCACTGACTCATTTGAATTATATTTCCGGATTTCTTATATTTCTTATGTAACGCAACTCATTTGAATCAGACGATCAATCAGAGGAATCATATTTTACTGAGGATTAAAATTCTACGTAAAAGTAAATGAATTTCTGGTTTCAAGCTCAGGCTTTAGAAGCATCTAGAATCTCATCTCTAAATAAGCTCATAACTCAAGGATTTTGGTAATAAAATACTGGTGCAGATAGTTAGTTCAATGGTTGTATAGAAGTTTGTAACGTTGTATTAAAAAAAAGACCTACATACATGAACTTCGTCATCATCATCACATTACTGCTGGAGACAGGACTCTTGTTCGTTCGAAAGACGTTAATTGACATAAGGAAATTCCTTAACATATATAATGTTGTGGAAATAAACTGGTCAATGCCGTCCGTATCTGAATTATCACAAACATAAAAATAGATTATGGACAATATTTGTTTTATTTTTGTACAGGATGGAACGTTTCCGAAGTCCAAAGAACACTATCGGAATAAACCAAATGATTTTTGCTTTTTTTATTTTACTAGTACGGAAGAATGACTGCAATGGATTAACATTACACTACCCTTAGGCAGTGTGTGCAATTTAATGTTGGCTGGTCAGTCATTCAGCCATTATGTGCACAATTATGCTGGCTCTTTAGTTCAGCTTAAGTTTTTTTCTGCTCATTCATATCGCATCAATCTTACTCAGTCTTAAGCCAACAGTATACAAACTTGCTTTAGAATGATAATCCAAAATTCCTCTCAATAACTAAGACAAATGAACAAATGAATAAAGACCAATGTTTAAAAAATTTCAACGATTGCTTCTTTCCCTTTGAATACAAAAGCGTCATCGATTACTTAATAAAGTATTTATTACTCACCGAGGGCGAAGACGAAACTATCGTTTTGAGGTTTTTCATTACACGCGCCATTAAACTTGAAGTTGTGCAGGCCGCTTTTTAGTTTCCCATCAGGTTAACCTTTTCTCGGAATGGCTGCAACTTTTTCACTCAGTTTTTTCCCTTTTACGGCCACTGGTTCAGTTGTAAAATACACTCGGTAATGTTGCTGACATTAAGATATGCAAACATAGAGTAGTTGGACAATATGGGTTGCGAAACGAGTCGAACTGCACCACCGACGATGCTTAGGGTTCCGTGGTCAGAGTATGATAGTATATTTCGTTGAGTCATTGTGCTTTTGAAGTGGATATAGTAGTTTTTGTAACTGATATGGTTTTGGTTGATGCATTATACATTATTGTATTAAAGACTTTGTTTTACCATAGTTTTAGTAACTTAACTCTATTTTCCATAACGATGTGAATGAGTATCCTCAAAAGTGATTTGGAAGTTAAGGAAATGTATATAGTAACTATGATCTAATTTAGTTAAAGAGTAAATAAAGACAGAAGACCATCAGCAACTATACTAACATTTTGAAATACTTACTTATCCTAAGTCCAAAAGAATATATTTTACGTAGATTTCAGAATCTTCAAAGATTCCATAACGAAATCCTTTTGGCTTGTTCCGAAGTGGCCACGGTGGCCTTAGCATTTACCTAAGTACATCCCATAAACATTTAATATAGCATGTTACCTATAACGTACGGATACTAAAATGTGTTTTTATTAAAATATTTTCCTTAGAAACGTCCCATATTAAATGGCAATAACTGTATGCGGTTCATAATAAACACGTTTTGCGCATCGCTTACTCTAGTTTATGATGTATTTTATTATATTTTAAGTATATTAAACACAAACCTTTGGCGGCTTATTTATTTTTATGTAGACCTTTATATACTTAAGCGGTTGGTTTTACCTTTTTTTTTACCGGCCCGAGTCATTTAACATTTGTTTTTGTTTATCTGTAAGGTTCAATGTATCTGCTTACAACGGGTCATTCCTATTGATCTGAAACCCTTAGGTGTAAGGATATAAAAGATAGGAAAAGTTTTTTTTGGATTTTAGCTATTGGTAGAAATAAATAGTTTGAATAAAATGATTGAATAATTGTCATAAGGAGATATTATTACTGTTTTAGTTTGTATGATATGATTATGTGTGTTCATTAATCCCATCCCCCACGCTACTCTAAATTATAAATAGGGAAATGGTAACGAAATTCCATAAAAATCTCTAAGAATTTTTCTTTTATAATTTACAATTATAACGTTGCACTGATGACTGTAGTTGGTCTTGTGCTTGACGGCCACCAAGAGATTTAACTCAATATGTCTAAATAGGTGTTAGGGGAGCTTGAGTATTGGGATAAGCCCCTTACAAACCCTTCTAGCCCTAAAAAGGGAATCTTAATACTATTCCTGTCACAAATATTGCAAACGACGAAACATTAACTGTTCATTCATTTGGTATTAAATTTGTATTGATCCATAGATTAAGTAATTAGGTGTAGAACACTATATTTAGATGTAACTACAAATTACGTTCAGCTTTCAAATTGTTAAGTAGAAAAACATAATAGCCAATTAAGCTTAGCGCACCTTTAGACTAAAATTAATTCACAGAAGTTACTTCGGTAGTTAGGCGCCGATTGATTCTATTAACTATTAGGAAAAAAACATTGTCTATTAAGGTTAAAATATTTTTTTAGACTGAACAGGCCTAGCAGGTGGGTTGGGACATTTTTAATCAGTCTTAAAGATTAAGAGATTAAATACACACTCCCCTACACCTGTACTCCTGACACAGTCCAACTTCGTGTCGTTAATATTTCTTTATAACAAGGACATTTTTTCTCGCTCTTTTTCTCAACCTATCGCAGCCCACTGATGATGGTAGGCCTCCCCAAGTAGGCGCTAAACATCCGAGACTTGAGCAGCCCATTATCTATCCGCTATAACCTTAAAGGCATGCAGGTCATTCAAAAACATTATTTTAGAATTTGTGCTGATTCGAGGGTGAGACCACAAAGTCTGTCGTATTTTTGTGGGATATCTATTTTCATATGTTGGGTTCATATACATATTTATCTAGTAAAAAATATCAACAGCATTTTGCTTGATCATTGTATCGAACCAGAGTCGTTTGTATTGCACGCTACATATAACCAATATCTGTAATGATTACCTGAATCCTTTACTATGATTACAATTGTATGTCCTAGCAGGTGCGATCCAAGGTGCGAAGGCATTACCTGCGAAGTCTCGTTGCAATCGGCGTGGGAACTAGGCAAGGTGCAAACGCTGAAAGGGGTGGAATTGTCGCGAGATCAATTTGTTTCCTCAGTTTTTATGTAGACTTGTATACCTTAGCTGAAAGGATTTGTTGCTTTCTCACGTAGGTTAATGTTCATGACTAATAGATGAGTAAGTCTTACTTTGACCTGTAAATATTTGCGTAAATAGATAAACTAAACATTACTGCACTAATAACAATCAGGCACACTTGATTTAACAAATAGGTACGTGGTCCCTACCACGTAGACTGCATCTTTAGACCCCCTGGTCTAAAGCTTAGGTTCCTGTATTTTTAGTGCTAAATTGGGGTAATAACCCACAAAAAACACCAACTCTCGTATTCTAATGCCTGTGATTGTTAGTTAATCAGATAATCCAAAATTAGTTTTCATTTCCAAATCATCTTATTCTTTAAAAATACCGCTTAGATTGTATGCATCCATAAAAAAATAAAAATCTACAGAAAAAATTAAAACGGCAAACTTTACTACCCACCAAAAACAAAAGGTTTACGAAAAACAATAGTTTTGAACAATAGAACACTATTTGAAATAACGTTCTTTATCTGTTCTCGGAACATTATCGGGCGCATCAATGGGTCCCGCCGTTTATCTTTGAAATCTGCATTCAAAATGGGCGAGCTCTTTTGAAAACTCTAATCCCTTAACCATAATGGATGTTAACATGGTAACTTTTTACGGATTTCATATTTAAACAAATAGAAAAGGGATTAACGCCTCTACAGAACCCTTAATTACTATAATCCCTTTCTGTTGTGACAAATAGTTCTGAGGTCCGCACGTGATTCATTTATGGGGTTATTTATTTTTATTATTATTACTCTGTGCTTGTACTACGAATGAATAAGTGGAAAGTAAGGAATAGAAACAAAAAAATATAAATTTCAACAAAGTTAAGGTATTTTGTAATCACAAATTTTTGGGGTACTCAATTGCAAGAAGCTTTAAACAGATTATATTCCATTAATATCGTTTTAATTTATTTAGAATTTCTGTATATTAAGCATGTTGAATTAGCCTGATATAAATACTTATAATATATATTTGCTCTTAATATATAACGAATGCACCTCGGCTATTTGTCACAAATATACTATTTAAATAATTCGAAACCGTTGGCAGTTCAATGACCGCTAGCGTCATGTATTTTTTAAAAGCGCAATAAATTATTAAAAACTTAATAGGAGTAATTTTGCATGCGTTGATATATCAATATTATTATAAATTCGAATAATATTAGTGCAGAAACAGAAATATTTTAGAATCTATTTTATAATATATTTCTACAATGTAACCATAATTCATGGTCTACTATTTTTTTTAATACTAACCCCTTTTAATTATTATATTTTAATGACAAATTAACCAAATAAAAACCCACAATAATTTTTGTTTCACACGTCATTAACTGAATAATCCCCTTGGAAGTTCATCTCATTAAATAAATTTGGCACCATAGCTAATCCATAAAATTGACCGTTCGCGGACAAATTGGAACACCCCAACGACACTCGTGCATACTAATGTCAATTTAATAACTATATTACTGTCCTTCCAACACTTAAACCGTCAAAATCGTTTCACGTGTCAAAATAATAAAGTGACAGCGGGCAGAAATGTCGCAGCGACCCTGGACGTCCCGAGGATTATGACGGGTTTAAACCCATAAAACAATTCTCAGAAACGTCGTAAACATTTGTTCTGTTCTTTATTCAAATGTGATAAAGTACAAAATTGTTACACCAGGTAATTTTAAATGTAACATTAATTTTGTCGTGTTTTTTTCTAACAACCCTTTCTCGGAAGCACGTATTGTGCTTCCTGCTTATCTATTTTTTACAAGCGAAAGGGATGAATGTGAAATTAATAAAGGGCGTTTCAGTGGGTTACTGTTACTGGGGCGAGATACGTATGCTTTTTAAACGATGAAATACGGTTGCCGTGCATCCTGACTTCGCAATTCAACTGCAATAATAATTATCATTGTAGAAATGTGTACTACGTGTTCTGACCTAAACCTGTGACTCAATATCGATGATTTTTATAATGGCAGATACTTGAAAAGAACATTTATTCATGACTAAAAATTAAGATGTACCTACTTACCTAAAAATATTATTTATAAACAAATATATTTAAAAAGGGACATAATCTACTTTACAGAGTATTTATTCGGAAGTAAAAATTAAGATACGAAAAAATGGTATTAAAACCTACAGTTTAATGCTTGAATCTTTGCTATGTCTTAAAATGTAGAATATAATTCTCCTTTAGACCTTCAAGATATCACTGTGGTCGTTAACTAATAGCCAAACTAGAAACTTCTTGGTCGAATTTCTGGTGAACTAGCAATGAGCTTGAACTATGGATAATGCACCGAAATCATGCTGCAATCACAATAAAGTATACATTTCCAAATATCATGCACATATCCTCACGCCTGTATCTCACAAAGGTTAAGCAGAGTTAAATCTACATCTATATAAAGTGTATAATAACAGACAGTAGCGGTAATTCGGTAGGTAATTTGTAATTCTTTTATTGTGGGATCGATATAGTCCCAAAAAAACGTCGTATATCATCGAATAAAAAAAAAAGTTTTAAGATTAATTATATTCGGAACAATGCAAGATAAGATGAACTTTTCGGCTTCTATATAATAGCAGGTTGTTAATATTTCAATTTAATAAATCATTCATCAAGGTAATTACATTTAGAACTGTAAAACAATTAAATTTTTATACATAGTAAGAATATGCAAGACGAAACTTACGCTATTCGAATGCGTAGCGCCATCTATTGGCACGACGTAATCATTACACAATCAACATCCGTAGTCAAACTTTTTGTGAAGCGATTCGTTTACTATTTCAATATTTTTGTATTTGCTTAAACATAATATATATCCAATATTAAGATGATACTTTTTGATATATTGCCAATCTTCACAAGGGTCAAGTAATCTTTCTCATAATTATAAAGGTAATTAGGTTAAATTAAGTGCTGGTTCACGAAAGAGAAAAGACTTTTATTAGTGAAAAGGATCGCAAAGTCGCAGAAGTTTTATTCGTACGGGAATGCACCGAGCGGAATGCGGGGTCATTGAACTGTGCGGCGGGAAAGTGGGGTTGGTTAATGTGGGATTACCTATTTGTTCCCAACACGGCATATGCTCGCTCGCACAACAATAAAACCAAAAACATTATTTCCCAACCCTTATTTTTGCATTCAAAGCGTCCGTCTCATCTGGGGTAAGTGCCTTTTTTAAATATATAATATAACCAATTTTTCTTTAAATTAGAACTGATTTAAATCAGGAAGTGCTTTCGGTTGGAAGAATTTTTTTTTACAGTATAACTATTTGCTATATTTGTTACCAGTTCAAAGCATTCAATAAAATCGGTCGAGCCGTAAGTCCAGCTGTGGCTAATTGTTTGCCGACGTACGTTCAATAAATATCATTGGTACGCGGCCGTCCATTACAAGCGCTCAGGTATTTCTATTTCGCGCCATAAGCCTTATATTAGGAATGTCGACTGACTGGCTCCGACGTCTGTTGAGAACTAAATGACGTACAATGTACCTCTCGCGGGGCCGCCAGCCAAGCGACTATACTCGACTGGATCGAACTCACACTAGCGCGCACACCAACACATCCTTAAATGCCGCTGCGCTGATTTCCTTCTTTGAACCACCCCACGCCCTTCCTTCCGAGACGTCGACCGGGAGATCCTAAGTTTTACCTAAATGTGCAGTAATTACGACAGAAAGCGACACTAGAACGGCGTAAAGACTTGTTTGGTGATAAGTAAAATGCAATGGTGGGGCCGCAACGCATATTTTCAGTGTATTTCGTGAATGACATGGAATTAGCCGGCGCGCGGAGTGGGGGTAATGTGAACGCCGCGTCAGCGGGCGCGGAGCCGCGAGTCGCAGACGACCGCTACACTACGCGGCCCGCACGATTAGTCGTGTCCACGGCGTCAACCGAATTGTACGCGCGGCTCTGTTCGAACCGGCCGGCTCCCGAATAATGTTTCAGTGTTTGACAAATTCAATCGGGGGTCTCGGAAGAAGTATCGTATTTAATAATTTACACTGTATAACCGATCGCATATTCGCAGTGAGTGTAACGCAGTGTGTACGGAAAAAACTTTGTCGAAGATTCTGAAGAATCTTGTGTAAAATTGAGTAATTCAGCCGGCCGCGGCCGGATCGCATTTTGCACAAAACTTTTTTGGTGAGTGTTTTAAACGTTTATATAAATATATACAGTGATAGTGTCCGGGATGTAATAAAGTGAGCGATATCAAAAAATGTGGGTACTCATACTCATTACTTATTCTATAGCGAGAATGGCGGGGCGTTGCCGGCATACTCGGAGCCATGGTGTAATGGGTTTTTCTGCGAAATGCCGGCACCCAAATTCTTTACCTTATAATTGCTACAACGATATTATTTAAAGTTCGCTTATCGTTAACATTTCTCAATAATTTATTATTTGGCGGGTATTCAGTGATTAAGTACTTTCTACAAAATTATAACCTAATTAATGTTTAAGAAATATCAATATATTTGAACAGAATTAATTGATTTAAAAAACTTTTTTCTGTAATTAAGTAATAAATTCTTAAGTAATTAATAAAAAAATTAAAGATATTATTTATCTTATTATTTAAATTACTCAATAAATACAAAATACGGAATTGGTTATTAAACATTGTGAGTTCTTACAGTATTTGACGAATGTTGTGAAATTAATCGTAATGTTGCCGATTACTTTGCTCCGTGTTGAAGTAGGTAGATACGATGTCTGGTTTGCAACAGACGGATTTTTATTGTGTAATATTTAAAAAAGTTAACAAAGCTAAATTTCATATAAATACATTAATTGTTCCATATGATATTTAATATTGAAGTATATAATATTATCGTGATATTTTGAGATGGATATTTTATGTAATATTTCAGTATAGTTTCGCCACGAATATTTAACGTTTTTGTATTATAGTTGATTTTATTTTATTTTTCATATAAATAATATTTAAGTATTTTGCTGTCTTAAAAATTGAATACTTAGGTCGTGGCATTAACTTTTTAAATTATTGTCAGAGGATAAGTGTTAAAAAGGCATTTAGTGATGAAATAGAAATAATTCTATTTTTAATCATAAATGATTCAAATTATATTTACTTGTAATTATAGGCAATGTATTGCAATTTTATACGAAGTAATCTGATTGGGATAAGAACGCAAGTTGTGTGACTTGTTAGTAAGTGACTCAGTGTAATGAAAAACTAAAAAAAAAATATGAGTAATTCATGGAAATAAATTGTACAATGTTAGGGTTAAAAATAAGTACATGTTATGTATTATGTAGTATTGGAATAGCGGGAAAACTCACAGTTCGTTTGCTTTATTAGTAAACACTCATTTCGCGCCATTATGTGCTTGTAAATAAAAACAATTTCAAGGAAATCACTACCTGACGGTTGGCGCGCAAAAAATCGGCGGGAGCGCGCCCGTAGCAGGTAAAAAATGGGGCAAAAAAACGCGGGATTGTATCGGGACAATTACAAATAGTGGACTAAAAGTGGGATAGGGCTCAAGGCTAATGTACTCTTTATAACACTATGAATCCGCATCCAGAGTTCAGTCTTGTTCCGGGCACCGTAGTGGTCACTTCCATATTTGCGCCTGATTGTTTATTTATAGAACAAGTACAACACTCTTCGCGTCTATTGTTTTTTGTTTTCATTTTTTTTTATATTTTTAAAATTTTAACAACGGATTATCTAAACATACTTAGTACAGTTTTTAGTGAAGGTACATTAATGATTTTTCTTATATACAATTACACTTAATAATTTTCTGAATTTAATAGCGAATTGTTGAGATAATATATTTTTTAAAAAAAGTGTAGATTGAAACTTACTTTTAAACTCATAGGCAAACTGTTGCTACGCGAGTATAAGCTGACTTTATATTGTTGGTACAAATATTTTGGCCTACTGTTACTTAGTAATTATCTTGACTACAGTATGAGTTCTTAATATAACATTACAATGCTTTCTCGTAAGGCCGACTTTTTTCCTACTTAAATCCTAATGAACATAGTTGTACAGTTTCATATCTAGATAACAATGTTTGATTTTCTGTTGTTGCAGACGGTGTGCGTTGTACCCATCGCGCGCATCGTCCCTGTGATAAGAGGACCCTGTGATATCGACGAGTACGTTTAGCTTTAAAAATAGTTAGTCTTAGTAATATAAAAATGATGACGCAACCCGTTGAACCCTCACTTCCCGACATCGAATGGGTACCATACGATGTTGAAGAGCTAACGGATTTCTGGGCTCAAGTAGAGGAAGGGATTCTCGAGCCTCCTCCAACGAACCTCTCGGACTCGTCGTACCAGGAGAGCGAGGAGGACTGGAGGATAGCGGAGAGTCCCGAAGATCCCCGCAAAGAGAACATAGTGCATCATGATTGTATGTGGGCGGGGTCGTGTGTGGACTCCAAACATCCTACGAACACCTTCGTGCCGGCCGACCACATAGCAACCACCCCAGGCCAGAGTCTGCTGAGACCGCCGTCCAGGCCAGACACTCCGCCGTCTTTGGACGGGGACGAGCCACCCCAGTTCCGCCATACAGTGGACCTCGCTGGCACGGCGCAGAGATTGCTGAGGACATCTGCCGCAGTTGCTGCAGACCACTCGTACACCTTGGCCCGGCAACATAATATCACCGACTACCTCGGCGTGCAGACACCATCGGATTCCGGTGAATCAGGTTAGTACATTTAATCTTTATCAACAACAGTAATATTTATCTACTTAGGCGTACATTAATGCCATAAAAATCATTGTTTTTCTTTTTATTCACAAAATTGTGCCGCCAAACTTGTTTGATGCAAAAGTGAAAAATTTATAACCGCTGTCGTTTTAGGTAAATTTGTGAATGATCATTTAAATATATCTTCGTGAAGCGTTGTCGCGCTAATTTGAAATTCAAATGGGCTATGTTAGGGACTCTTCGGCTTATTGAGAATCCGCTGATACAATAACTGACGCCTACCGGCTTAATACAGTGTAATTCGCTTTTTCGTTATCTGAAACGTTTTTCGCGTGGTCGCATGTACTTCAATGTATTTAAATGAAAAGACATATCTGACCGAACGGAATTTCGATTTGAAAGCGATGTCTTGAGGACGGAATTAAAGTATTTTTTAATGCCGTTAGATGTTTTGTCCAAGTGGGTTGGTCGGGAATATGTAGAGGACGCAGGCGCCGTGCCGCGAGCGCGGGAAACTGCGCATATCGACCGCTATCCCGCGCCTCCCGCTGCGTCTAGACGCACTCGCGGTTCCTCTCTTCCGGAACCTTCGCTCCACGCGACCTTGAACGTCTCAACCTTCCTTAATGTCAGATTGCGTAACGTTTGCACTCGTCCTTCGTTCCCGCGGGATCGGCAGGCTTAATTACAAAGTGGATTAATGTCGTGTGTGCTGGGCAAAGGTCCCGGAACGCGCGTCACGGGCTTAGGACGGATCTGAGGTCGTCGGCACGTCGACCGAGACGTCCCGACCTTGGTACATCCTCCGCCTGCGAATTGCCGTTTCCCGCCGTCTGAGACAGGGTTAACATCCTCCACGATCCCCATTAATGTGATGAATTGCCTATCTGCAACGCATGAACCCTCAACTGGAATTATCGACTCCTGATTGCACTAAATTCAACGTTTGATCGGATTAGAAATCGACTGTTATATTAGGCGGCGCTCTACAATGACTTACAAAACAATACTACCGATGTGACTTTAAGATTGTCCGCGCATTTTAATGACACATTATTATTGTTCTCAATTAATATGGCCGGTAAATTGGATTGCGTTTTGTGTGTCGCAGGGATTTCAGCGTGGCGTAACAACCCTAGCTATTAGTCGCATATTTATCACATAGTTTAATTGCAACGTTTACGTCTATGATGGAGTGTATTGTGGCAAAAACTGGCCACATATCGCAATACACTTCAATAGAGTGCATATAACGTGATTGAGCAGTACGCGGTGACCTCAGTCGTCGTATTTAGCGTGCAACTACAATGTTATGTTATTATACCTCATACAATTTAGTTATCGTCGATAGCAGTGGGTAAGGTCGCGATGGGCATGTGGCGGAGCTACGGTCGATCTGTTTACATTACAACTTGTTGCGCAGCTTTTGCTCAAAATAAACACGTCGGAAGTTTTAATTCTATTGGAATCAACACGAGTCTTTATTAGAATAACATAAACTAGATTGAACATTGCCACTCGGCCGGGCGCGGCATTCGCTAGTCTCGTCTGGTCCGTTACTCTTGTAAGAATGAAATGGAATCTCATTGAAGTGGAGCTCGCTGGTCGCTTGGCTGCGCGGCTCGCGGGACCGGTTTGGATCGCGTTACTCCACTCTAACTCGCCCAGATGACAATTTGATAGACGCCGTTTTAATAATCTTGATCGGAGATCACTTGGCAACAACGCCCCTATCTGATTATGTTTTTCCAATCGTTCGATTCGGCTTTGATTTTAATTACTCAATCATCGATAGGTCCGTTTAGTCGATTGTGAAATATCGTGTAGTTCGCCTCACTATGGAAGCGAGATCGGCTGCGCATGCGTGGCCTTATCGCTTTGCGCGCCACGCGACCGCAAGGAAATAATGACAAGCGTCGTAGCCGGCGCGTATGCGATGTGTACGGCCACAGTTGTCATTTTTCGCGCCAATTCAGTTGTTAACAAAGCTGCAACGATTTGTTGTGCGGCGGCGCTCCATTTAACGAATACCTGAAGCGACGTGCTCTAGATAATATTATTATCACGTGCGATACTCGTACGCCGCATACCGTCAGCTTTATTTTCGCTTTAGAATTCATTTCATTTTAATAATTCGTGTCGGCAATAAATAATTCACTACAAAATCCCATGCGTATACACCGAGGTACGCTATTATCAAAGCTTATCGAGATAACCGAGTTTAAATGTTTTTGACCTGACGCCATTATCATGACATATTGCATGATTTATGACGTTTGCTTAAATATAGCTAAGTAGGGCACTGGTTTACCTGTGAATTGTCAGTTCCTTTAAGGGCAATTTAGGGCGTTAAGATCCGGTTTGCGCGCTTGCCCTAAACATTTTAGTATCAATCAGTGAGCCAAGGCTGTGCGCTAGTTTCCCAGCGACTGTTCCAATCGAGTTTTTTCTTTATATACGACGCCATTAAACATTCTTGTCGCCTAATACTAGCATAATTATGACTTAACCTCTACGCCTTTTAAGTAGGATTATAATCGGTATAACCGGTTGTTAGTATTTTCTAGTAAAAAATATGTTCATAGATTTACAATCATATTGCTATTACGATTGTAAATTTTATTCGTCTTATGTTTCTTTTTAAAATTGCCGGTATCGTACATGTATAACAAAAAAGTAACATTTCCAAAACAGAAGGAAAAGTCGCCCTCAATTTAACAGTATTATCCATTTTACACCAGTAAAGTTTGTCAAACGACAGCGGCGGCGAGCAATGTATATTGTTTCAAACTCTCCCAATTTCGACACTCATAATTTTATTCGAGTTAAACATTAAGTTGGCGTCTCCAGAAGCGCCGTCAATGTCACTTCGAGGTGAAAAATGTACTTAAAAGTAACAAGAAACAGATAAAAGAAGTCGATAGTAGTCGCTCGTGTGTTGTTTTTTATTCTTTATTTATATGGGCCATAATAAGTATTTATCGAGCCACTAAGCACGTTAATAAAGTAAAAATCCGTAAAGGCGTAGTAAAACGATTTGCGCGCTACGAGTTTATGCTTCCATGTGCCTCATTCATGTACCACGTTGCATGGCAACACCGATGGAATGTGGCCGCTGTTTCATTTAGTCGCCTTTAATTATATGCGCGCTTCGGATGCTTACGCCGTACCTACTGTATTTAAATTGCAATTATGTAAATACATAATCATTTTTTTTCGTGTTAACTGCCAGTATCTAAAGTCATTAAAATAATTTCGGCAATCTATTTGAGTTAAATGAGATCGATTAAAAATTAAATAGCAAAGTAAATGAGACATAAATTGTATCTGTTGACAGCACTACAAGCGCTGACCCAAATATTGTGATAGTTGGTTTTAGTATAAGGGGCCTAACCTAGCCTTGCGCTGGCTAGTCACCGGGCTGTGGCCCACATTCGACTGATCTCGATAAACGATACCTACTTGTGTTACCTACCTTATGATTCGTACCTACATACTTACGAAATCTGTACTGTGTGAATTACCATTAATAAGTCTGTATTTGATCTATTACAATTTACATATCAAACGAAAAGTAGGTCACGTATAGTATTTTTTGCGTAAATTGATGTAGACGAAGTGACACGTATTCTTTAGTATCAACTAATCAATTTTTATCGATGTTAGCGATAAAGCAATTTCACCCATTGGTATGCACATGTGTGGAAAGGGCCTTGAGTTTTATCGCGGAATATGCACTAAGATATTTAAACAATCACTATGGACTGTATATCGCGATTATACGATTTATGTGACGGCAGCCATCTTGGCCTCCGTGTGACCTTCGTATTATCAATGGCGATAACAATACTACTATTACAACGTGATACCCTAACATAAATTTGTATTGTCTTATCACGAAAAACCTAGAGTCACACTGACGAACGATAAACGGGGCATCGCAACAAGATAACATTTGATGCCCGATCCGCCACAAATGTAAATTATTATTTAATAAACTCACTAATATTTTTCCATTCATGAAAAACGATTCTCAAGATTTATGTGGCCGATAATGTTCATGAGCCGGTTTCTGGTGTCACCTGAGTCGATGGGCGCGTCGTTTATATCGTAGGACAATAATTTTATGTTGTTCACACGTTGACGTAACCTCATTTGAATGTTTAATAATCCGGAAATATTTTACACTCAAATGGCTCATCAATAGCATAATCGATAATCGTTCGACCGGTTTCTGAAAGCCCTTAGCCCATCACTATTTGACAGGTGACATCTGTCACTGTGTAACGGTGCATGCAGTTAGCTACGCAATAATGAGTTAAAAAAATGCACAATTGCGTCACGTAGGCACATTATGCGTGCGCCCGTGAACTTGGGCGCGAACGGTCCAAGGTCACCAAGCGAGATGATGCTATCGATGTATGGGCCGCGATAAATTACACGTCTATTTTAGCGGGCGGATCTCGAGTGCGTACAGTCAGGCGTCTGAGCCAGATGACCGACTTTTGCCATTGCGTAATACTACAGAAATAACCGCGCCCGAGTCTACTTAGGCGCCTATTCCGCGTGGATGCCTTCTGCGCGTTAGGCGCCGGGTGCGCACTCCCAGTACTAACCTGGGTGTCGAATAAGTGCTGCCATTAATTTCATTGAAACGTGGCCTTGAACGGCCGTATTTCTAGGTATTACATAACTTAATTTAACGTCGTGTCATTGAGTATATAGTTATCAATTTGGTATACGATTATTTAGATAATTTGTATTGATAGTGTCTGTTTAAGCCAGTCGGATAACGCGATGTGGAACAAGTATCGAGTTAATAACTATCACGACTTCCCGCGTCTTTATTTACATAAGTCTTCGAATTCAATTTATTTATATAATCTGTGACTGGATAACTTTCATTCAACAGGTTTTGTTTACGCATCATGATATAATTGCTCGTTCAATAATGACGAAGCTCTGCGTTATTGACAAACGATAAGATTGCATATCAACTGTTTTGTTGTTCTCTCATTCGTTCTACTGGCTACCAGTTATTTATACAGCATACTGAATACCCAATTCAGAACAAAAATGCTTATTAGATTTATTATTATCGATTTTTTTCCGTTCGAAATTCAAAAATTAATCGGCTATTTTTATTTTTAAATATGGAATAGACTTGTGTAGTGGGAGCAGGGCAAGAGAATGATGATGACTTGTGTAGTGAAAGACTGACATGTAATTGTACAGCTATGTCGGATTATTGGCTGGTGAGATAGCGTGCGCGCGGCGCCACGATGAATTTTTTAATTATCGCGCTCAAATGCCAGTGAACTTGGCCTGGCAGCCGCGGCCAGCGGAGCGTGTGGCCCGCTCACCAGGTCACACTTGACGACACTATTGTTACAATACACTATGGAGGTTTTACACATCAACTTTCGTATGAACGTTCATGTACCCAAGTTTAGTCGCCGGATCACCTGTATGAAAGTTACGAATATATATGTGTGAATTATAAATCGTTGATGTTGTTGCTATACGAAAATGGCGCTTAAGTCTAGGGTAAATACAGATCATAATAAATTCCTAGTGATGCAGTTTTCTTAGTACAATCTCGGTTCTAGAGTACCCGGGCGTTCGCGATTAACACAGTTTAAGATGGTTTCTGCTACGCTTAATTAAACGAATTAAAACTTCAGGAACAGAGTTGTTCGGTAACGGTTCTAAGGTATACATTATAAATGCAACTTTATGTATTAAAATTTATGTTCACCTGGTCTTTAAACAAATCTATAAGTCTCATATTTTTGCTGCGCCCAATACCTACTACAAAACAATTACTTATTTTTTTAAAAGTCGGATTCGAAATGAATCACAGTTAATACCCGGTCAATACGGCACTTAATCTGGTCTAGACGGTGAGTACACGAAGACACTCATTGTTTGCCGAGGAAAAGATTTTTTATCGAATAAAGTTCGACGATCTTGGAAAAACTTATCGAGAATGCACAAGACGGGGAAAAGAGGCGGGATTTTTTTTACCCGACTATTCGCTCAGGCGGACAATAAAAAGCGGATTAACGTAGTATCGTTCAAAATTGGAACGGCAGGTTCTGTGTTTGCTATATACGGACTTGCTTCGTCCTATCTGGTTATGTTTTTTGAAATTCGAATGTAATTCATCAGTTAAATATTTTTATTGATTTTAAAAAGTAATTTCGGCCAGTGTATCAGCAAGAAGATATTCGCGCCAAATATAAATTTGATTACAGATTTTGAACGTGTAAACACACCGTCCAATTAAAATGAAATTGAAACAAATCTATGACGCGCCGAAAGCCAGTGCAACGAGAAATATGTCAGGGCATATAATAGATATGCACTAGACCGGTGTGCGGCGGCGCTCGCGACAATACCGCTCGGCTCGGTTTACACTCCTGAAACTTATACTGACCGTTAATCGTGTTGGCGCCGACGTGGAAATCGTCACGAATGTACCCGGGCGCCACTCCCGTGGGATTTGCGGATAGACATTAGTACTTTTATTTAAAGTTTAAATACAGCTACTTTTAGAGACTGGTATGTTGAGCTGTTAAGTAGATTAGTTTTGAGTAATGTCATTGCGGATGTAATATTTTTTATTTATGTGAATAATTGAGATATCATCGAAAGACGGCTTTAGGCGCTAATTATTTAACCGTCGAATGTAGATCGGATAAAACGGTCTCGGGGCGGTCCCAGTGATACGTCACACCGCATTCCGCCAGGCCAGTCGATAACTTATTAAAGTAACAAATTATTTTTAAAATTACCGGGGTGTGTCTGTTCCACATTAGATATAGAGCGATATTAGCTGCCCACGCCTAGATTTAGACGTAAGCGAACGAGTTTGACGACGCCGGCCGATACTCGATTTAGATAGAAGCGTAATCGCGATAACCGACATCACTATGCGGAAATGTAGTAAAAAGTTCGCGTTGGCGTATAATTTATCGGTCTCTCTGTCAGATAAACGTTTTTGATGCGCAATTTTTCCTAAAAAAAACTGCGTTGTAGCGAATATTTCGCGCGGCCGTGAGGCGCGGGCGCGTCGTATTGTCGGCCGCGTACTCACTGCCGCGCCGAACGGCGGCCCACGTAACTTGTTTCTATTTGCAGTGTCTAAGTACTGGAGATTTAAACAGAATCTCTCGTCCTTGTTAGCTACGCAAATAGCACCGCGCCCGATGCCTTCGATCACAGTGAACTGCTGACATAATTATTTGTTGTGGTAATCCGATAGCGCGACGCGCGATTCCCCGAAACTCGCATTACCGCCGCGAACCGTCCACATCCGCACTTACGAGCAATGCGATCGCGAACCTGACCCCTCACGTACTCCCGGCTCATTCATAGAACTCGACAATGCACTCTCAGCACTCGCATCGATCAATTGCATTATACGCCGGAATTTAGGCCGCGTTCCCACATACATCGCTTATAATAAAAATATGCGCCCTATAAGTACTCTGGTCTAGGTCGATAATCCTCAACCTGCTCATTTGGGAGTCTCGCGCCATCATGGCTTTGACTCTAGAAAAAGCAGGAACATTAAAGCAGAGAGACGCCCGTGTTGAGGCAGTCACATTTGACGCCATGCAACCCCGTACGTCTCTCACACTGGCGCTCGCCGCCGAGATCGATAGTCGGGAGCGTCGGGCGGCCGGCCGCTAGCTAGCGTTACCGCCGCGCGCCTCTCGCGTGACACTTCATTTCCAATCGACGCTTTGTGAAACGAAAGCGGCGTAGGCCGGAAAGCGTGTCCACAGCTTGATAATCCCAAGTCCATTGAGTGCGGACGCTGCGGCACCACGGCGCGCATGCGCTCGCGTTTTGGCGCGAATGGCGCGCCGTGACGTCAGGCGTCTGGATCGATGGCGGCAGACGCTGCGGTAGTACGACGGGGTCGACGCCCTCCCCCCGCCGTACGACGACCGCTCCCCCGCTCCCCCGGCCCCCTCGCGGCGTCACCCGCCCGCCCTGCGCGCCCGGACCGCCCCAGCGGCGTCCCCTTCTCGCGCACCTGACTACTGCAGTCGCATCTCCCCATCTAGGTCTAGCCCCCGCAACGGCTCACAGATGCGCCTATGACAATCGAAGCCCGCCTTTTATGGTGATGCGCGCGCGTAATGTAACGATATGAATGAAACTATGCTAAGAACGGTACGGCAGATGCGGGCCGGCGATTATGCATTCATTTTTTTTTAAATTCCCGATAATCGAACGAGGTTATCTTTTGTTGCAGAGGAGGAAATCGACGTGGTGTCGTTGGGCACGACGCAGCAGCCGCTGGTGTCGCCGGCGCACGTGCGCACGGACACGCTGCCGCGCGCGCCGTCGGCGCAGGAGCGCCACCACATCCAGCGCACAGTGGAGTCGGCCATCACGCCGCGCTCGCCGCGCGCCATCGGCAGGAAGCGGCTGGTGCCGCCGCCCGGCATCTCGGCCGGCGGCGGGCGGCGGCGGACGCGCGGGCCCGGCCGCAAGGGGCGCCGCTCCAACACTGACACCGACTCGGAGGCGGAGTCGCCGGAGATCGAGCGCCGCTCCATACACAACGACATGGAGCGACAGCGGCGCATCGGACTCAAAAACCTCTTCGACGAACTAAAGAAGCAGATCCCCGCGACGAGAGACAAGGAACGAGCGCCCAAGGTAGTCATACTGCGGGAAGCAGCCGCTCTGTGCCGAAAACTCAGCCAGGAGGACGTGGAGAGGGAGAAGCTGAAGAAGAAACAAGACCAACTAGTTTCGCGGTTGAAAAAGTTGCGCACGATGCTATCGCGCTACCGCTCGTACTGAGCGGCGGGGGGGAGTAGACTGGTGACAGACTCGTAGAGCGGCCCCGCTCGCGCCGCGGGCGGACCGCCGCAGTGTGCCCTTCGTGACACGTATGGACTGGTAACATATTGTATAAGTCGCTTGCGGACACGTCCGCTAGTTTCGTTCCCAGCGCGCTACGGGCGAACACTGGCGGTGGTGCGTGCAGTGTTCGCCTCGGTCCTGTGACTCGGCGGGAGTTAGGTAATGAAATGTCACGCGTGGACGTGAACATGACCGAGGGGTTTTTGTCGGTATGCCGGCGTACGTATGATCGGTGCCCAACCTGGCACTAAATGAACATCTGAGCGGTATCGCGTCGCCGCGCCGGGCTGGAGCCGGAGACACCGACATGCGCTTCACACCACCCTCCTCCAGGGCTGGCGGGAAGTAAAGCCATAATCAGCTTTCCCCTCGATAACAAAAAAAAAGGTAACGAAATGTCAGCTTTTACGGCTTACTCTGCTTCTGTGGCGTGGCGTCGCCGATGGCACGGCGGTGAAGCAATAACCGCGGGTTTGTTTTGCTCAAACGATATTTTGCAGTGCCAAAGTGAGCCATAAAACTGTTGTTAAAGATAAATCTTAGGTCCTCAGTAAAATATCTTAATAGTCACAGACTGCTTCGTGAACTAGTAGACTGGTTATACCTCTAAAAGTTTTTTGAATTTTATCATTAAAATATACATAGGTGACAGCGCATCACAGATTTACTGATTACTCCGTGTTGACACATCGAAAATGATATGACATATATGTTGATGTACTCGTATTGTTTCGAACTCGTTCTCTCGTACCCCGGTACTATCGGTAAAATGCAAGATTTTTTACTGGACCTTCCAATGATAGATGTAAGTTGATTGATGTGTGTTAGTTAGCGGTCCGCCCGAGTCGGCCGCGCGACCGCGAGCTTGGCGTGTAGCGGAGGCGACGGGCGCCGCGGCCTGCGCCCGGGGCCGGCCGCCGCTTGTGTATGGCCACTGAATATGTTTTCGGCCCGATTAGATATCTACTTTTTTAACCCTCGTATAGGGTAGTGATATGATTGAAATGTAATATTATCGATATTATTTGTAAGTTTAAACTGCATTTTAGATTAGCTCGCTTACGGTTTTTTTGTAGTGTTTTGTTATATTGTAAATTTTTAACACTTTTTAAATATGTTTTTTTTTCTACATAGTCGCGCGATTAACTATTTTTAATTCGACTAAAGCAACTTTGATAAACTGTCCAATAATTTGTAATAATGTTGAGGCGATCGATGTGATTTTGTATAAAATTATGGTTTGCACATTTGGCTAAGATAAATCATAACACTTACGTGTACGTATTGTTGCTGTGTGCGGGGAGCGTCAGTGTCGCGAGGCGACATGTCGCGCGCGGTCTCCGCACGCGTCGCCGGCAACATCCCGCACGCACCTTCGTCATATATCTACATCATCGCATATGATTAGCGTTTTACTTCACTTAGTGTATGCAAAGTTTTTGTTTATTCACCTATCGGGAATAATGCGGTCGGAACGTATATAACTTCCAAAAATATAGTCCAGTTAACGTACAGAAAAGATGATAATCTCAGTGAAACGTGTCTGATTGTAATAAATAGACTGTGTATTTTGATAACAACATCAAAATCTATATGAAACAAAACAGTCCGTTTATAAGGACTGACATAATATACTGAAATAACCAAGAGATAGTTCCTCATAGTACCTACGAATAGAAAGTTGTGAATTTTTTTTCTTTATTGTATATTTTATTGTTACAGTAAGTTAGTGATGTATTCGCGATAGATTATTAGCGATGTATCGATTCTGTGGCGACATTATCGGCCGATACCGAATTACACTGATCTGACACTAGTCTGAAAGCAATAGATGATGATAATACAATAGATTTAAAAAAAATGTTTAATTTTATGGCGCAATTTATCGTTATTTACAATAAAATAGGAAATGGGTCAATCAACTTTTATCTGTCCTATCAGTACTATGTAAATTTGTCCCCCAGTAGGTTAGTACAATGAAACATTAATTTTTCCAAAAAAATTATATATGGCAATCCATTACAATGAAACATAATTATTAATTACAATATCTACTATGATGCTAGTAAATAGATTTTGTTTGCTTTAAAACCTTAACGACCTTTTTGCATGTTTATTTTAGTCCCTATTATATTTTATTATTCTGACTTCCACCGGACAACGGTAAAAAAGTTCCAAAATCCAAACATTTATGGCGTGACTACTGCTTGGAACTCAAGTCGATTTATTTCGTGACAACATTCATCCAGCCCCGATTTTGATTTCATCTTTTCCGCGGCGCCAGTCGACCGAGTGTATTTTGAAAAAGAGCGTGGCTTTATTGTGTGTCCACTGGACAACCAGCACAAAAACTTTTGTATTTTATATATTGTAGTAAATTAAAGTGGAATATATTCAATTTAATGTATATTTTTTACTGTGCGTAAGACCTAATTCAAAATATTATTATTTATTACCAGGGAGCGGAAAGACTAATAAATATCACCACCAGTCCCTTGGACATCCAAGATCATTGTCTGAATTATTCAATATTTTCTCTTCTAATACTGATAATTATTTTCAAATAGTTGTTTTTTTATTACATAAAAGAAGAAATACATGCGATTTTCATCATAGAGTCCCCTTTGGACACCCGAGTATTTCCTATGGACAAACGTCTATGTCCACTGGACAACCACTTTTTTCTTATTTCCTAAAGACAGATTATCGTCATTTTTACTTTAAAAGAACAGTAAGGTTTTTCAAATATGATTCTAATATTTAAAAGTAAATTAACAATTTGACTGAATTTTTAAATGTCCAAGGGACTATCTTAACTACAGTCATGTGAATTTTTGAGTAAAATTTACCATAAATTGTTCTGCTCTATTTGAATTCCTTAAATATAAATAATTATCAACAACAAATACGTATAAAATATACAAATTTAAGAAAAAAAAATTGATATATAAAATCTATCATTGATGGTACATTTAAAAGTTGATTGACCCAAATATTCGTGCCGTCTGAAGCCACAGAACGATCGGATGTCCAGAAAAAATAAATGCGCCGTTTTTTGGGAGCGGTCGGTGGGAGCGCTCATAGTGTCAGCTTACCGCGCGAGACATTTTTTAATTTTTTAGTTTTTCTGGACAGCCTCGCTATAGAGGTTGATGTTTTATCAAGCACATGGTCAGCAGTTTGTACGTTCGAAGGCTTTAAATTGTGTGCGGAATGTGCCTTGCTATGTACATATACATTATAGATAGTTAGGTTTATACTCGAATTAGTTGCAAGACGTATTTTTTCTGAGGAAATATTATAATGTAGGGATATAGCATTGTTCTAATTAGTGATACGCGAGGAGTTTTATAGTTAACATGTTAAAGATTCGCAGTTTATCTTCCACTAGGAGTAAACGTGTACATAATAGTGTTTAGACGGTACCTAGTTTTATGTCACCCACATTATTTTTATGGAAACGAGTTTTTTTTTCTTATAATTGTTTAGTTCTCATACTGGACAGTTACGAATGCTCGAATGTTGTACCTGCATTTAATTTTTTTTTGTTTATTTGTTAATCATCTTGACATGAATGATGAAGATTAATGATTTAGTAATTCCCAAAATAAAGTAATCGGTTCGATTTAACAGTGATATGAAGTAGACCACAGATAGTTTTCACATAAGAAAAAGTCAGTAGTTAATGGTAAGAAATGACAGCTTTACGAAACGGTAGGCAGATCGACGAATAGCGAAACAATATTTAACTCAGCACGTTATTGTTACAAGGCACATTTCCACCACTGCCAAAAAAATATGGGAATACGAAGAGTAGTGAGCTTCCTCCAGGCTAAATTGTAAATTTTATAAAATAAGTCATGTTATAGGTCTAATTTGTATTACTTTATATATTTTGTATATAGTATCCGTTAGTCGACCAGCTAGTCGAGGCCGGAGTCGGTCGGCGGTCGCGTTGTATTGACTGGTCGGCCGACCGGTCGCGACGGTTCGCGCCGCTACAGAGAATGCAGGCCTCAACATAGATTCCGCCTAATATTGATATTGTGATCTGCAATCTTTGAAGCGGTGCCTTAAAACTAAGGACGTCTGTACTTACCAGCTATGTTTGGATACTATTGTAACGAGTAAAGAAGTTTTGGTTTTTGTTCCTTAATTACGCAGCGTTTAAGATAATCATTAAATATAAATAAATGCTAACGTCGTTTATAGACAGAGCTCGGCACCTTTGGCTAATTGTGATTTTTATAATTCGGTGTTATATGGGGGTCAATAAAATCGATAATTAGATACTGTGATTATGTACCTATGCGGTACTGGGGTGGTTGCCTAAGCTCTGTCTTGTTCGACTTAAAAAAAAATGGATTTTTTTCTTCAATTGTCCCATATCCTATCCTCTCCCTCTACCGCTATATGCTAAATACAAGTAAAACACACATAAACACTCATAACTCGAACACATCCAAGTCTACAATGTCTAAATGGAAATATCTTTATCAAACAAGACAAATAGTCATGAGTCAATCTCTTCGTAGTAAACAGAAGGAATAAATAAGATTACAAAACTCTTATTACATGCCAAAGTGCAAAATATTTACAGATAAAACTAGTTTAATTAAAACGCTTAGAAGAAACCAATATGTACAATAAACACGTGAATACCCGACCTATTAATATAGTTCGCACATACATATAGATAACCCAAAGTGCGGCCGAGGCTATAGCTATTTTTAGAGCCTAAATGTGCTGCTATAGTGAATTTCATAGTCGAAGAACCTGATACTGCCGGGTAGTCGAACCCGAAGCCTCTAGTCCCCATATATGTGTGTGGCGAATAATGTAGTAAAAGCATTCAATTACAATCATTAGCAAGCATTAATTTACTTGATAAACTCCGTATTTGTTAAATGAAATGGTGGGTAGTCATAAAAAGTTACAAAGTCTAAGCAATAACTGGCAGGTTTTAATATTACATCTTTACAATTCAAGTATGACATAAAAATAAATAAGTTTTAAAACGTTCTTCCTTATTTACAACACGGGTATTGAGTATGCGCGACATGTGAACAATTAAACACGATTTTAAATAAACATCTAGTTTGCTGTTTCCTTAACGTAGGTACGTGTTTGTAGGGTTCATTAAAATATGTAGTAATACCTACATACCTCACTCATAAGTTCAGTGGTCAGAGACTTAAATGATATTTTTAATATTTTTAAATACTGTCTAAGGAATTAGGTTTAAGTACACATAAGTGTATGTTTTCAATACACTGATAATAATCTGATACTGTTATTTCATAAAGTGATCATAGTACCATTTCTTACTTTCATTTAAAATAACAAAAGAATACATTACCAAGTAGTGTTATTAATATCACAACGTTTATATAACGATGTTAAAAGGGGCCTCTGTTCTCATGTTGAATATACTTGTCCATGTCATAGTAGCGTTAGAGCTTATTATGTTATAATATTAAAAAGAATAAAAACAATCATGCATTACATTATAACTACTACTATAAACAAACTATATAGGAAGATACCTCATGCATAATTATCTCCATGGGTGGTAATTGCACAAACATCTTGTTAAGACAAAAACGAATTCCGGCTACGCCCATTAATTTTACTTTAATATACTGTACCTAATTTCATTCGTTTTATTTTCATGTTAAATATTTCTTTTATTTTCTGGCAGTAAATGGAAATGTTTGTGCCGAGTTTGTGTTTTGACATAAGTAATGTCAAAAGTCAAAACATCAGTGAAGTTCGTGCGTTCGCCTGAAATTATGGCTCTTCGGACAGTGATAAGTTCTCGAGTTCCTCTAGTGATCATTTTAGGTGCAACTGGAACAGGAAAGACTAAACTTAGCTTAGAATTGGCTAAAAGATTTAACACCGAGATAATAAGTGCAGATTCAATGCAGGTTTGTTAAAAAACTTCACACTTTATAACCTAAAAAGATTTTTTAGTTTTTAAAACCTTTTCATAGTTATTTACAATATTTTAGGAATCTGGATATATAATATGGAATATTCTAAAGCTTATGTCTTATAAGAAACCAAAGTTGGTAATAGTTTTCTAATAGATTTCTAATTCTAGTTGCAGGCAAAACATAACCTATAAAAACTTGTTTTGGTCATGCGTTTAAAGGTAAAAAATCTTTTATTCATTACTATATTACAAAATTACGGTAGTTTCGGCTTCCTTTATGTTTAATAGATAATATATAACCTATTTACTTCTAAAAATATCGTCCCTTAGTAGAATTTTGCTCCTTAATTCTCATCTCCGGTTATAAGTTTTTAGTCATGGACATCCCTCCCAAAAATGTCATTATTCTACACATGTACATATTAATTGTCTGATAATAACGACGTTTTTATTTTAAAATAGAATGTAAATTCAAATTTAAGACACCAGGTATGGTGCAAGTTTTGAAATTTCTCATGTCGGGTTATTAAAAAATGAAGTATTTTTCATAAAAGTAAACAAAAAATATTCCATATTACATAGATAACTAGCAGAGGTATTTGCATATATTATTGTTTCATATTAGTGGGTCTAGACCCATTATACTATATTATATGTCTAGACATATGCTGCAATTTTACACACTTAACTCGCAGTTGGGCTTACCATTAACATCTGCGACAATCAAATATAGATCTTGTATAAAACTTTAATTTGTTTTGTACATTTAAATATAACATTTTTTAAATCCTGACACAATTTCATTACTTTAACATTTATTTGACCCCTATAAAAGCATTTATTATGTGGAATTGCAAAATATATTCCCTGTATTTGTTATAACATTATGTAAAAATAGATATAACTGTCCAGCATAAAGTTACTCAGTTATCAATTTGTACTGTCATACAATAAAAAAAAAATCATATTGCCAGCAACTCGGTGAGCTTTAAAGTTTAAGGAAATTATAAGGTTTTCCAATATTGTTGTTGCCATGTTTGCTATGGCAGTTCCACTCTTATTAGTCTTGTTTGATAGTACATTGTCCATATTGATTTATATAATTTAGTACTTAGTCTGAGTTTAGTGTGTTCCAATAACTTTAAACTTCATCTTTATAACATTACACTTACTAGTATCAAAATATATGAGAGGCGACACTCAACAGCATATGCGTTGATATTTGTGACCATGGCATGCCATGGTATATAAACTAGAAAACGGGTGGTGATGTTCTGATATTGGGCTGAGTGTATATCCTTTTACCTATAGGACGGGGTTACTGTAGAAATTGATGTATTTCTCTATTTAATTAATCTCTTGATACTATTTATACTCCACTGTGCTTACCATTATCCATAGTCACTTTCTTCTTCATCTTCATCAACCCATATACGCCCACTGCTGAGCACGGGCCTCCTCTACCATTGAGAGGGTTTTAGGCCATAGTCCACTACGCCGGCCTAGTGTGGGTTGGCGGACTACACACCTAAGAAATTCCTAAGAACTTTTAGGTGTGCAGGTTTTATCACGATGTTTTCCTTCACCGTTAAAACAAGTGATAATTCAATTTGAATACACACATAACTTTCGAAAAGTCAGAGGTGTGTTCCTGGGGTTTGAACCCGCGACCGCCGAGATTCGCGACCGCGCGCCTAAACCTCGAGGCCATCACTGCTTAGTCACTTTGCCATGTCACTAAAAACAATCGAATTATCAGCAAGCGTTTTTCCCACATCTGTTAAGACCAGATTTAGTGTCAAATAAACTTATTTACCATAGCCATGTAGGGGTGATACTAAAATTTCATCTCTATTTTGGATCCAAGCTTTATTGGTGCTAACTGGTGAGTTGTTGACATATCCTTGATGACAGTTTTTGACATGTTCCTATTGATTGTTCAGAAATTTAAGGCTTGTCATTAAATTTAATTTTGCTGATCCATGCCTAATACGATTTCTTGGTTCATAATATTGTCCTCATTATTTCTAGCAATCAAAAAAGAAAGTAGGGTTTCATTATGGTGTAGATTTTTTTAATCACTTGGTAGCCATAGCTAATAATTGCTCCAGTTTTATTTATTATTAAAATACCTACAAAGACATGTTTTCTCTATCATGATTAAGAGTTTTTCCGCTGTGTTTCGAAAATCGAACCAGGGACCTTGTGATTGGAGTTTGTAGACTATTGGCACTACATCAATAAAAAATATTACATTAAAAAATATTATCTTTTGCTATTGATATCAATAGATCAGTGTACTTGATGACTTGAATTTTATTAATACCTATTAATATTTCATCAACGAAGTAACTGTCTATAAATAAGTGTCTATACTTAAATCGCCTATTCTTAATCGGCTTAGATGAATGCAGAGCTAGCTGCCAAAAGATTAGAGCTCTTGCTTTGTGTTACAAGTGACAGTTTAATGGTGCAAGTTCTGTGTGTTACTTTTTCATTGACTTGACAAAACTAGGATGACGTTAATTCAGTATTAAGAGACGAGTCTAGACGAAATTGATTACGCGATTTATTTAATTGGTTACTGTTTTTTTTAAGTTTATTGAGCACTGAAGGGATTTAAGAGTAAGATCTCAACGTAATTTTCTTTAGTGATTAGTGCCTTTATTTCTCAAATCACGAGCAGTAGTCCAATAAAGCTTTAAAAAGGACTAAAAGGCATTCCTAGTACCGACATGCATACAATAAAATAATTATAAGGGTTCATATTAATTCGTCCAATTACACCACGAACAGCCGGTCAGCCCACGGCGCGGCATGTACAATAAATTGTTAACCCATAGCTAATTGTTTAAACGACTTGATTGGGTTGTAAAAAATACGCATGATTTCGGATCATATAGATGTTATTTGTCTATATCTCTTATTTTATATTCATTTAATAACTCAGCCAGCGAGCTTCCAAAGGCTGGACATTATTTACTTATTTTTATGTATTTATTATGGTTCGCCAAAAATTGTTTTTCACTCATAAATTCCACCTAAAAATACACGTACTGCATCATTCAATCAGTTACAATTAGGAATAAAAAAAACTCGACACTAAAAAAAAACAATACAATCGTTGATTCAAAACTAATTTTATATAAATTAATTAATATAGTTGTGCAAATAATTCAAATTAGAATAATTTAACATTACAGAGAGGACTATCTATAGGTACTGTGTAAAGTACAGCACGAGCACAGGACTTGAGCTATTGAAATTTGCACCACGAAATGTATGCAGTCGAGTTGATTAAGTATTAACGTTTGGTTAGAAGTTCTGCCCCTTTGTTAAAGTACCACTATTCAGGAGTTTTCCTGCAGGAAGTGAAATATTTAGTTCTGTATAGCGTAGCCATAATGCCCTCGTAGGCCCTTTCTACCGCTGAAAGGAGCATAACCTCATTATTAGTGGATGGATAGGTGAATTTTTTATGCGTAAGAGTTTTCTGAAAGGACTCCTTTTAGGTGTGTTGGGTACCTTGTGAAGTTGTCTTTTTAGGCACTGATAAATTCGCTATAAAATAACACTGGAAAACAGCATATCTGTTGCATGAGATTTTATACATGAATCTGAATAGTTTTTCCACGCTGATTTCAAAAACATATGCCGTTTTTATGTAACAGCTCTAGTTTTGGAGTTATGAAGTAACATGGTTTTTCAATGAAAATGCACGTAGTTTAAGTTTAAAAAATCTATTAAAAATATTAATTCTGAATAAAATTTCCTTTTTTTGGATTTTCTAGAGTCAGATGTATTATGAGTACAATTTTAAATGCTCCAACCAACCTCAACCGTGATATGTTCATTACAGTACCCCTAATACCTCTCCGCTATAGTGTGAATATTCTGGTATAGCGCTCTCCTTGTTCCTCGGATAGAAGTCATCGAGATTTTCAGGAAAATGGTCTAGATGGCTGTGAAAGTAGTAAAGCTTAATACTCATGTTCCATCCAAGCCGTTGGAAGTGTATCAGCAACTGTTCAACGTGCTGAATGCAGCCGTCAGACATCCTTTTGACCAAAATGTTTCTTTCCTTCAATCGGGAAGTTTTAGCTTTCTGATGCCGTTTTAGACAGTCCAAGGTTCCTGATTAAGTCATTTATATCATCATTTAGTGGTCGGGGACTACCGCAGGAAATAAAATCACTGTCATTATCACCGTCGTCGTTTTTGGTTTGTCCACTGCACTGGTCTGGATTCTCCGAAAATGGACATGACTGCTGTGGTGATGATTTGTCACTAACACTCAAGACTGGTCTTATGCCAAATTTTAAGTTGGATATATCCACTTAGAGCATTTTTTATGGTTTGAATGTATGATTTTCGTTACACAGAAATAACAGTCGTCATGATGGTTGGATAGTTCACACCAAATCATAGGAGCTTTGTATTTGAAAGTGGGTCTTTTCTTTGTTTGCCCACAGTTGCAAGGATTCAACACAACTTTTACGTACTAAACTTGGTATCCAAGATTTAGCGTTTAACAGCAACGGAAACCCAAAGTAGTCGAAATATGCATTTTTCACAAAGTCCGACACATTTAAACGAAATTTTTGAACATATATTCTCCACAAATAATCCAAAAACAATCAGGATTATTCAAACACGTCCTTATTGAGGAAGATATAATGAAATTTATAAAGGAAATAGTTAATTTACACCGCTATTGATAGAAATTATCGACTTCTTAGGTAAATTCAAGACGGTACCTGTATCTCACCAACTAGAGCTGCTACAAAAAATCTGAGGCCAGATATGAAATCAGCGCACCCAAATTAGTAAACAACAGTTGAAAAACTTCATGCAACATAAAAAAAGTTTGATTTTGTTGTCCTGTGTAATTAATTATTAAAGTAGGTAGATGACGTAATTTTTGGTCTGGATTCATATTATATATTCCATTTTTCTGAAATGGATGACGAACTCTCTAGGTAATGAGTATACTGTACGTAACTACAAAAAAATACTACGGTCTAACTTTTTTCCATAGCTTTGTTCTCATGATTATTTCATCTAGACAAACAAGGAGACTAAATTGAAGTTCGCTCAATAACAAATCACAGATTTAAAATCCTAATTATGCTAACAAGGGCCGGGGTATATCAAATTAAATTCGAGAAAATTCTGGTAGCTTTGTATCCAAACATTCCAGCGATATAACAGGGTCATTGGTCTACATGTTTTTTCGTCTGCATGAAAGTACGAAATAAAAATGTATGAATTAATTCAACATCATCCTACGCTCGGAGTGTTGCGAAGTAACAATTCGTAAAAAGAGAGAAAAAAAACGAACAAAAACTGGATGAACAACCGGCTTTAAAATAGATCTTGATCGATTACTATTTCGGTCTGTGCATATCGCTTAGACGAATCGAACACGTATAATAAATCAGAAAGTGTGATTCGATGTTCGTGTGCACAGGAGGTCTGTTTCATCTACCCGGCTATATTTGTACGGGATAGCTTCAGTGCACCAGAGCAGTACTGTTCAGAATTTTCTGGGCAATCATTTCTTTTTGCCTTTCATTTCTTGCCTTGTGCTCTCGCGATACAAGTATGTGCCGTTCGATCTAGAGGTCCTGGGTTCGATTCCCGGGTCGGGCAAAGTGTTATTGGGTTTTTCCATTAGAAAATTCTCAGTAGAAGTATATAGGCGTGAGGTATGCGTGTGTGTCATTTCTTTTTAACCGTCGCCATCCAGTTCTTCTCGATTGACTCTTATCATTATCACTATCATCGTAAACATCATGGTCTTTTCTAGCGCGGATCCTACGTTGAGGACTTCGAAGGTATCTTTGATGTGTCGCTTTTCTAAAGGTTTATAACCTGTCCAGTTACTTCTAACTTCACCTTCATCATCATCAGCCTATATATGTGTCATTGTTGAGCACGGGCCTTAAAATTATGGAAATGAAAACATATTTGCATGATACGTTAATTGGAAATGCTTTATCACGTGTGTTTTTGTAGATCGATACTAAAAGTTACCGTTGAAGCGTATGTAAAAAATAATGAAAAATTGATATTATACAACATTGATATTTTTATACCAAAACTCAAATATTTTATTATTCGGCTCCAAAAGCCATTTCTGCGTCGGATTTAACGGAAAATAATAATGTTTCCGACAACACCAATCAGTCGATCTCTGCAATAGCTTTATACGATTAAAAATGAGTAAGTTGTTCTTTTATTGTCGGTTACAAGAAATCCTTTTCCCGCTTATAATCGTGATGCGATTTAATGTCGCGGTCAAAAAAATCTGTTATATATTGTGCTGTTCATTTGGTAATACCCACAATGCGAACTCTATACTTAAACGGTACTTATTGGAATGACCACTTGCTAACGGAGTTTGGGAGCGAGAAACAATTTATAAAAATAATATGTTGTGATTCATTTAAATTTGCGGCCACTATCCTATGAATTAACGTAATGAGAGGGTTTCATTGAAAAAAACTCATTGTGTACATTGTGAAGCGAAATTTCTGTGAGAACAGTTGAGTTTCGGCTTGATTTATACAAGTTTGTTTCGTAAGTAATGAAAGTGACAATTATGTGGTTTGTCAGTAACGGTTTTTTTTTTTTTTTTTTATCACGAGAGGAAAGCGCCTTACTTGGCTTGTAGGATTATGTTTCTTGTATAAACCTTTGACATAATGCCCTACATTGTTGTATAGTGCCATTGGTAATATTATTATTGTTTTACTTTCAACCCAATACGCATTTGCTGTTACAGTCCCATGTGTTATTTCATTACGACCGAATTATAATTGTTATAGATAATCGTCAACTACGATAGTTCGTATCAGAAAGGAAATTTAATAGAAATATGATAATTGCATTACCCAAAAAGAAAACAGGTTGATTACACTATTGAAGTGTTCGATGTAATGGGGTTTAACTAGCGATTCTAGTGTTGTAATACTATATGTTTCTTCAGCGATTGAATGAGTAATTTTAAAGTAGGTATCTTCTTCTTCTTCTTCATTAACCCATATACGCCCACTGCTGAGCACGGGTCTCCTCTACCATTGAGAGGGTTTAGGCCATAGTCCGCCACGCTGGCCTAGTGCGGGTTGGCGGACTACACACCTAAGAAATACTTAAGAACTTTTAGGTGTGCACGTTTCATCAGGATGTTTTCCTTCACCGTTAAAGCAAGTGATAATTCAATTTGAATACACACATAACTTCGAAAGGCAGAGGTGTGTGCCTGGGGTTCGAACCCGCGACCGCTGAGATTCTCGACCGCGCGCCTAAACCTCGAGGCCATCACTGCTTATAGTAGGTATACGACATAATAATTTTCCTACTAAAATAAACTCTTTATGGCCCAAAGTTCTTGGATAACTTCGTAATATCAAAGTGCATGCAAGTTCTTGTAGCTGCGTCGTGGAATTTGGCTCCTGACCAACGTTCCACGTCTAGCTATTCAATTACAAATTGGGAAATATAAAATGTCCCCGCTGCCGTAACGATAGGCCCTATTTCAATAACAAACACGTTTAAACGGACAAATTCAAATTTCTAGAAATCTGTATACATGAAGTACAATGTGACACGCCATGCTCTATCAAATTCAAATAAAATCATAAAAAAATCTCACATTATACATTATTCACGTACATAAATCTGGGTAAACGCTTGTTCTAGAGATAATCGTACCATCTTTAATTCTAAATTCGCACGGTAGAAAAAAAGAAATAAATCTAAAAAAAAGGACGTTCCCATGGTTCTAAATGTGCATGAACGTTTTGTGAGTGCGGGTAGTGCAGGCTTCCCGGTACAAACATTATGTTCAAATTGTCTACACAAGTTATATAACGAGACGTCGTGGGATGCCGAACAGCCTTCGGACAGGTCGCTGTCGCCACAGTATACTTACAATTCGGAGATGAATATATAAACACCACTGACGTAGTTTAGGTACCGATGTTCCTACGTCTCATTTTGATAGGTTTGTCTGAAGGTCAGATGGTAAGACTGATGATTTTAATTTATTATATAAGCCTGTATTAATTTTCGCTGTTTTGAAATTTATAGTGTCTGGATTTTTTAATATGCCATTTTTAATTATTGGCGATATCTGCTGAGTTAAGTTTTTATATTTGAATTTGCAGTATTATTTATTTGTTCAGTGATTATGTAACTGTATATTTCATCATACTTAATTGCCTTAACTTGACTGTTATTTGGGGAAATATTTTACTAATCACTATTTGCAACATATTAATGAGCATTATCTATATCACAAAACATATATTAATATTGCTACGTTTGAATTTCTGGCCCCCATTTGAAGAATTCAAATTCGTTTTCATCTATATTAATAGAATAATGGATAAGGATAAAGCGCTCCAAAAAGATACATCATAAGTATTGTCCAAAATTGTCGCATGACTAACCGCATGCGACAAGTGTAATTGAGTCATTACGTGTTTAGCAACGTTCAAGATCGCGATAGTTAAATTGCAATCTTGGTTGCGTATGATAATTGGAGGCGACTATGTGACACAGATACTATATTTACCGCTTACGTTCTAAGACTTAGTGGAATTAATATCGCGGAATACAAAAACAATGATATGGACTTTTCTAGTGGTGAAACGCTATTAAAGGTAAAACAACATGAGAAAAAAATAATCTTCATGAATATCAGGCCCCCAGATACGGTGTTTACGTCCCACAACAAGAAGACCACGGTTTTATTAGTCCCTTTTTCGCTCTCATTACTGTTGTATAAAGATCTTTGTTTACCGAAAAAAGGATTACTATATAAATTTCAAAAAGCTATATCGTTTAGCGCATGGACTGCTCTGGTCAGCTCGTATCGATCGTGTTTGTCTTTGACGTTCTTTATGTTCTCGCATGTCTGTATTTGGTTGTATCTGAGGACAATACTCTTCGTGAGACTGTGGTTAAATACTTCACGAGCGTCTAACACAAATTTACGTCTAGGCCCGAAACTGTCCCATTAGCGTTCCAACGCTAGTTTTGTGTAACCATGTTGTAAAACTCTTTTTTCGTGTGCGATGATAATTTTAAGTTCAACTTGATGAGTTTGTGTATGGCGGTGGTAATATTTTGGGTAAGCGTTGGTAATTAATTACAACGTCTAAGTTGTTTCCTTGTTGGGTAGTATTACTTAATTGTATCGAGAAAGTAATTGGGTTCCTGTGTTGTTTTTTTTAGAATTGTTTGATGTATTTTACCATCAAAGCTATGACGAAATTCATCTGTTGTTAAATTATCATAATACATTGACATCTTAAAACCCTAAAATATTTGGGTGATTTGAGATACTGTGGAGGAAGCTCATCCAAAATTACCCAATCATCTTTCTACTAATTATTTCTATATTTTTAGCATTTCTCAATTTCCTAAATTCTGTGCTTCTATAATTATTCCCAAAATGTTGTACCTATGCAATACAGTGTAATTATTTTTAATTAGGGTACCGTTTAATCCGAGGATTAGCTCCCAGAGCGTTTCGTTTGTTTTCTCTCGCGTTTTGCGAGTTGGATATATGTATACGTTTAATCCCGTTCTACTGATGTGTTGCAAAATTAAAATTAGATGCTAGCGATTCCAGTCTCAGTCAGAAATTAATTTTAGAATCTTCTGTTACAGCTGAATTTTATCCATTTTGATATTTTTTTGCCAATAAAACTTCATCTGATTTAAATATTTTCTACTATGATGTTTTAAACTCACTCATTTATTCTGATTTGTAGTAAGTATTCGCTTTTCCCTTCTTTGTCTTCCTAAAGGTACCAATAAGAAATATAGACATAATGAGAAGTCGGAATGAGGAATTTTACCCTTGAGCGATAAAGTTAATTGGTTCACTTGTTTCCTGTTTAACGTTTCTATATTTACCTATAGCTACCACAGTTTACTTGAATGGAGTGTGGGTACCTCTTTTGTAGATAAAAAATAATTTTAGTCCACCAAAATTGCGTGCTTTTGTCTGTAATCTTCAACTTTTTTTTGTTGTGTAAAGAATAATATTTAACTGGTAGGGACTGTTAGGTCAAGTGTGCTCAATTCGCGAGGGGAGCCACGACGATTGTTGAATAAGATCCCCTCTGTGGTACAGACATATTGACTCTTATCAGTTAGCAAATCGATTTTGGTAAAACGAAGACGAAAATCAATGTCTTCATAGTTCTTATTGGACAGGATGAGAAGTAATTGACACATTTTAATGTTATGGTATTTTTTATGAGTAAAAGATAAAACAGCAGAGTAGCAGCTGATGAAAAATAGTAACCCATGAATAAACGAGTACATAATACTTGAGGAATTGTCGATGCATTGGGTTCTTTTCTTATTGGCTCTCGGTCGTATCAGTTTTTACTAGTAAAATAGGAAATTCTACCGTTCCTCTGTTTGTACGAAAGATTATTTTCCAAAATCAACCATGGATTCGAGTTCACAACATCAGTATTGACGGAACAAACACAAGAAAACGCAAGTGTTCACCAGGTGCATTTACGAGTGAAACTGTAAATTTAGGTGGCGTGAGCTGGCAAATAGGTAGAACGGTGTTACCGGTAGCTGCGTTAATAGACTACAAACAATTAGTGTTTACTTGAAGATGAATGCGTTAGTCATTGTAATCGTACTAACACTGCAAACGTGAGTCAAACAAGTGTTAAAGTAATGTATGATTCGGTTTTGTTTTTAAATGCGATCCGTTTTTAAAATTGATACTAATTTGTTGTTATGTTATGTGCAATGTCGCAATAGAATTCAAGATGAAGGAAATCTATTTGTTATCGTTTGCAACAAACACGCTAGTTAGCACCTATTGGAATTGGTATGAATTGGAGTTCCATGATGATTTCCATTTGTCCAATTGTGTTTAATTATACATAAACATATTAAGTATACATATATATAGATGCTTTTACTAATATTAATTATAGGATTGCGAATAAAGCAAATAATCAAGACGTGGCATAGATTTATTACTTCTTAAAAATTAAAGATAATCTAACAACAACAACAAACAACACAGTAAAGCCTCCAAAGGTGATGGTAGCGTAACATCTGCGTAGTGCGCATGTACTACAGCAAATTCGGCAAGTGTGCGCGGGCGCTTTGGTGTTTGCATTCCGTCTCGGGTTCGACGTCTTGGCCAAGGCCAGCGGCGCGCTCCCGCCACCCCGCGGCGCCTCACACCGTCCAGCGACCACTGCCTCTCGTGTCCTTCCTAGTTCCTTGTTTTGTTTGTTGTGGGGGCTTCGCGTTTATCCCGCTCTGTGGAATGCGACGCTCTCTATATTACCAAGGAGGTTTTAATCTTACAGGTTTTAATGCAAATTTTTTCTTCCTAGTTTGAATTTGATAAGTAAGAAGAGCCTAGTAACCCAAATTCATGGATAGGGATCTTCTATCCATTGATTACGTCATTGTCTACTTAGAATACTTTAACGTAATGCTCGTAAAAAATTGTTTGAAATGATCTCAGTTACTGCGAATTTGTGTCGCTGATGTTAACATAGACAGCTTTGTGACATGTTTAGTTTTTAAATAGTGAAAACTAGCTCTCCATTCAATGGCAGTTTTCATGTTGAATCGGTACTTGTCGCCACACAAACACGTCTATTCACCGGTATTGAACACAGTTTAGCAAATAAGCATTAAAATCGAAGCCAGCGTGTACGGTACCTTGCTCGAGAATACAAAATCGATGTTCACAAAGAGGATTATGTGTAGCGTAAATATAAACAGTATAGATATATCAACAAGTTTATTTGACGAGCATGTAAACACTCCTAATACCGACAAGGTTGACCTTCGGAAGTACCAGGGGACTTTTTGTGAATGGCCACCTATAAATAAACGCGTAATTTGTGTCTCGATGTGTGAGAATTTGTTTTATATGAAAAGTATTAGAAAAGGATAGACGGGTATGTACTTTGGTGTATGGTTTTTGAATATTTTAATTGTTGGAATTATGATACTTTAGTTACGGTTTTTTTATAAGGAACTTGTTGTAGCGTCACAAAAGTGTGGGTTGGTGTTACCAGTACGTATTTATGTTATGAGCTTATGAGGTTTTCAATAGGCTGGTGCTCAAGGTGGCTCTTATTGGAATATAAATATTTAAATATAGACTTAATCCATGGATAATATAACATTAAATACCATAATAAGCGCGTCCTAATGATTGTATTCGTGGGTATCACAAAAAACAAGAGGCTTTACGGTCTCACATACATACCACTTTTTTCTTCACCAAACATTTATCTCTTTGCGGGGAACGAACCCGCGGCCTCTGGTTTCGCAAGCTGGTACTAAGCCAACTGCGCCACGGGGCTGCCAATATACGTGTTTCTTACATAAAACGCGTTCTCCTTTCCACCGTGCGTGTACTTAATGTCAATTTCTCATTTTGGGTATTTGAGTCAACTTTTATCATAAGTATGACGTGTGATTGGCAAGCGATGGTATTACTTTCTCGATTTTATGTTGAATTTTTCTTAACGTTTCACTGACGAGTCCGTGATAATTGGTTATAGCAGTGAAGGTTGATTCGATGCCGCTCCCATATTCGAATCCAAGTCGCATACGATACTACATCTTAACTTTCATAATCAGCCCTTATACGGCCCATTGTTGGGCACCGGCCTCCTATGCAACTGAAAGTATTTAGGCCGTACCCCTTCTTAACTTTGACATGTTATAAATAGTAAGATTTTCTTGGGAGGTGTAAAGTTTATTTCTTAGAAAAAAATAGTTTGAAAAATTCTAAACTAATTAATATTTTTAACGAGATTAAGTTTGTGTTCCAGTAAAAATAGATTCTTGAGAAATCTAATTTTTTTTATAAAACATTAGTCAAACTAACATATCTTTCGTGTGGCAAACAATTGCTCTTTCTCATTCGGCATATTTGTATAATATTATACGCCAAAAGAAAGGACCAAAAATCTTTCAAATCCATCGGCTTAATAGTGTCGTACTAAAAAGTAGTATGTCTCTTCCGTACGGTTCTTAAACATCTCCAATCCTAGAAACTCAAATCAAAGTGACGCAATACATTTCCGAAAAGTCTCGGACAAACAGTACGTTTTCCTGCTACGCCTCAAAGGCACCTCAAAACACGTTTAACGATTATGCAAATCGCCGGCGACATCTGATTTTCCGCGAGGTTTTCGTACGCACACCTCCTTGCTAAGTGTTGATGGCATGACATCATGGCCAACTACGCCCATGCTTTGATCTGTTGTGATTCATTTGGAGTGCACTGGCCCCTTGGTGATTGTTTAAAAAAACTACACAGATGTTCAGGTCTAGTGTTGTAGTTCGGTCCGATTAACGCGATTTTAATAGTATGCAGTCAATTTTTTTTTGTGAGATTAAGCTTTTGAATATCACTGTGTTCAATCAAGTGCCGTTTTATCACGTTATATAAAAATAAGTAATGGTTTATTAATCAAATCTTTTCGGCATTAGTAGGTTTAAACTTGATGTGTTCACCTCTGCACCACTTTAGGTTAGACTAAGGCTGGTAGAAACTGCCATGGGCATTCAATCTACCTTTACATAATGTATTAGAGATTATAAATTAGTTAGGTCGATTAAAAACAAGAGGGAATTGAGTGGCTTTTATCTATCGCCACTTGATGTTCTATATTGTGTGTCAGATTCGAAAATCAAAACAGAATGTCTATGTTGAGAAATAGCTTCGCCCTATTTTGTACACATAAACATTCGAATGACCAATACGAAAGTGCATGGTGCGATTGTGCGAATATTCACCACATCACTAGCTCGATTGAATGAATAATTGCTTTTTATTCATGGATGTGTACAGAATGATATATCGATTATAAACGCAGGAGATATCGTTTAATTTTGATCAGAATGTATCTCCGTAACACTGTTGGAACAATTGTGTCGATATTTTTTTATGATTAGCTCAGACCGGTTCTTTGTCAGGCCTCGCCGATTGTACATACATATGTATTTGAACATGATTCTCCGCTAATCGTGAGTTATTAAATATTAATTTATTAATTACTAAGTTTGTAGTTTTGAGATAAAGAGTATGTACTTCTGCCACTCGTGATTTGCAACAGGTTGAAATAAAGCTTGTAGGTTCTGTTACTAATGTGTTTTTAACAATCTACTTAGTATCAGTACAACTTTATATCGCCTTATATCTTCATAATATAGTAAAAGTTTCTAAATTATAATTTTACAATTTTTGCAAATTTTCGTTAAATTACAATTTTGAACTTATTTGTAATAAATTTATATACATTAAGTCGATACGAACTATTTAATAAGATAATTTTCAGCTGGACAAGAAGGAGTTTAATAGGAGAAAGAAATTATGGCAACTTAACTTCAATGGGGAGTATGTGTTACCTACGATCCGTATCCGTATACTATTTCTAACTACTACGCACTTGCAAATCCATTTGAAATATTTGACAGTATTATGATCAGGTTCTTTTTTAACTTCTAAAGTTTACACAACATTGAACGTCATCACACATTAACGATGTTGGCAAATATTAACATGGCGGATAACAGATTGGAACAGTTCAAATATTCAATACTACTCCGTCTAGCGATACTCGCGCGAATAGTTGCAAAAAGTATGCTCTTCTGAAAGGTTAATTAATTATCCTTACTCTGATAAAATGTGAAACAAAACATGTTAACATATACACACTCTTACAATATTTAGATTAATAAGAAACATCAGAAGGCCACATATCCCTATTTTTATTTTATTTTCTATTTTTTTTGTACCTTCTACAAGATTTTTTGAGCGTATGGGCACGTTTAAGCCGTATTAAATTGAACTCAGGATCGGGAGGCTATAATTTAATTCAATGAGATTTTGAACTCATTTCCACACGTCGTGATGTAACTAAGTATTTCCAAAAGGAAAAATCCAATACCACTATAAACCAACGCGAATCGTATCGGGACCTCTAGTGGGTCTAGTGCCGCTAAACTTTGTAGTTTCGTCCCGATCGCCAATTTATTATTAAAAAATCAGGCATTAAAAAAGCTAGCTGTTAGGTTTAGTCTAGCTGTTAAGTTTATGGCATCTTGTTCTTTAAGTAATTTTATCACAAGCGAACAGCGGTCGGGGTTGATGTAACGTCAAAAATGGAGTAAAAGGTGAAATTTGTGAAAGGTTTTTTTACTCAAATTTGGTATCATATATTTTTTCTTGCGTAAAATATTTTATTATCGGAGTGTCAGATGAGCTTTCTCTTGAAGATATTAAATATTAACATAATGTTTTACGTGTGAAATCTCTTCCAAGAATGTATCAGGTCTTGCCAACTGAGGGTGTGTATTCAAAGTTCTAAGAACTATTCGCAGTGATATGATATTTGTGTCTATGTGAATAGAACCGATTCCAATAAGATTTATCACTTCCATAGTTACCGTTGCTTGTGTGAGTTTTCAATCTAAAGCTATTTGAAATGTGATGAAGTTGACGATGCTATTTAAATGATCTTCTCGTCTGTGAAATGAAGAGAAAAGGTTCGACCCACGAATCAAATGATTCTGACTTCTACCTGTATTTGTGTTTATAGTTTAGTTTCGTGTAAATAAGAAAAGTCTGTCGAAGTTTCTTATACTCATGAATTTTTGATGTATTTAGTTAACAAGTGCTAGTATACGTCACGAATGTAATGGAAGATTTTGTGAATAATTCTCTATCTGACTGACGTACTGTTTTGGTCTGCAGTCAATTTACTCCCTTACCAAGTGAAAAGTGGCATCAAATCTCCTTTTTATACTACGTTACTTTGAGCTTAAGATTCTTTTGAATTTAGATCTATAAACATTTTACCTTTGTCGAGATGCAGTCCAAGTATCAAGTCCTTAGATACGTCTTTCTTTTGTTAATTAGGTGATCAGACCACCAGGGTTGTACAACGCTGCCTTTAATTATGGTAATGTGCAATCTAATATTCACTTTGCATGTGTCTAAGCAGAGGCTCGTCAGATCATAATCTCTGTCGGTCAAGAACACCCGCGACATGTAAGGGAACTGCTTATTTTCCAAATCCGTAAGGAATCGAAGGTAAAGACATACGTACACTGATTCCTGTTTCCCCAAAGAAAGATTTTCTTTAACAGACTTAATTGGGCACCTATTTTTCTTATTTAATGTAGTGGGGGACGAGCCTTTTGCTGTTCATAGTCATTCATTTCTAGATTATATTCAAATTCCGTACAAACAAAAGTAAAGCAGAAAGCATTAATCCATATAGCTTCATCAACATTTTCTGTGTTCTACTGTAGGTGAAGTGAAGTCGATGTACTAATAGTCTTACCGCATTCTACACTAGTAGCAAAGCTACATACAAGTGACGAAACTTGTTCGTATTGGAATGATAATTTCTAATTGGTGTGGAATTCGCGACTGACTCAGACCTAGTCACATACGTTTAGCGTGGATGATCGAAACACGTTAATGTAGGATGATGAAGCATTTGTACATCAAAGCGATCGTCAGTGCATTGTGGGAATGTTATTCGTATGTATTATTGATTTGGTTATTTTTAGTTTGAATGATCAGAAATTAATTTTCATTTTATGGTGTGCCAGATGTGCATCGCCAGTTTTGCTATCTTGTCAAGAATCCCAAATAAATCTGATATATTAGCATACAAATACAAATTTAATTCATAGTATTACAAGAACTGCACTAGACACTAATAGTATTTATTTACGAGTCAAGTCCCTTCTGCCCATGTAGGTTCCATTACGTCTATACCCTCGATTACTCAACATCTCCTTATTAGCTAAGATACAATCAGCGAGATTATACGGTTGAAAATCGTGAGATGATTCAATCCAACCTCATTCGCCATGCAAAATGTAAATAAACAACGCGAATGTACTATGTGTGCGGCGTGGCCTATTGTTGTCTGCCTGCCAAGAGTTGAGACCGATCTGTGCCAAGGTGTCCTTGCGCGACCGATCATCTTCTCTTTGTTTAGCTATTATTGTATTTGGGGGAAATTGTATAGTTTCCTTTTTCGTCGTGTGTGTTTCTATTAGTTCGTTGGTATGTTTAGAAGTCTCTATTCTAGGAATGTTAATTACTCCGGCACGACGCCAGATATTCAATGGAAGTAGATTTGGGTCGCTCTGGAAATCTTTGGGTGATTTCTAGATCGGGGAATGTAAGTTCATTGGCTTTCGTTGTGTTATCATTTTTAACCCAATTCTTTTATATCTTATCAAGCTAATGGGGCTTCAATTTAAAGTAAACCATGACTTGCAATAAAAGTAGACATTTATACATATGTAGTGTTGCTCCCCAGCGGACATGAGTTTTTCCTATTCTACATTGTATGGCAAATTTTATTTATTATAGTTTATACATTCTAGTTATTTATTGTTGTAGTGATCAAAGTAGCGATGATCTCAGTTTGATTTTTTTAAACGTAAATGGTTTGAAGAGCGGTCTTGTGTTCGGCCCTTTTAAAAAAGAGAAAAGCTAAAGGTGTTTGCATGTAACTTTTCTATGTTATTATTTTAATATTTGTAAATGGAGACGAATGAAGTTGGCAGGAATTTTACAATTAAAAACCTTTCAGCAGCAGTTATTTTAATGATAGCTATAAAACTCGTTGTATTTGCAGGCAACCGTGTTTTTCATATCTCTAATATACACATGTAAAATAAATAATTTGTAAAAATATATTAAAATCATGACCACTTTAAATAAAGTATGATTGCATCTGCATTTAAAACTAAACTAGATTTGAAGTCGACACCACCGGTGCAATTATCTAATCGTTAAGCACTCATACGTCCGAAAACCTAATTGGAAATATTACCATAGTAATTATAGACAACTCCCCGCCTAGCCTGTTTTAACTCAATCTATATTTAAAGTACGGTCGTTAGACTCTTTCAGAGTTTCTGGAAAAAGAACCGTCGCCATCGGCCAAATTGGTGTATGCGTTCGTGCGACGTCTGGCGCTAATTATAAATTCACACGTGGACCTAGGCCGGGTCGGGTTGTTAGCACCATGGGCACGCTACTGCCGGTGTTTTACATGTTTTTTACACGCCCAATGGCAATCGTGTAACGGAACTTTTGGAAATCGGGTCGTCTGCAACATACCCGTGTCACGGTGCCGAGGCGCTGAGCATGGCCTTGTCCGCTTTGTAGTGATTCTGATCCTCAAATGGGCATGTGATTTCCTCGTCAAGTCTTGATGCTAGCATGATTTGCGTTTGTGGTATTCCTAAAAATATTGGTGGTATTTAGTTCTTTACGAGATTTTTTTTAATTTTGGGAAGTCCATCGGCCCGTACTAGGCCAGCAAGGTGTACTGACTCCTCGGAATTGTAAAGGAGACCCGTTGCAGTGGATTTATATGTGCCTATATATTATACTCTATTTATCCTGTGATTGTTACCATCAGATGCCGCTGGCGTACAAAAAAATAGATAAAGATCAACCTGACAATGGAATGCGCAATCGCATTCAGACTAATTCGTACAATAAACCTTGTTAATTTTTATTGCCTTAGCACCGCCTAGTGACACCTGTCCAGAATGGCTGATGAGTTAAGAGACGTCTGAAGCCCAGGTCAATGAAACGCCAGTGTCGTGGAACTTCCACGGTGACGTAACTTGGTGTTGTGCGCACACACACACACATAGTCGGAGTATTTTCGTACGAATTGACAGGTATTGGCCGCAGACAGCTTCGGAACGTCACCAAATGGCATGTGATTAGAGCGATCGGTATGAATGGAGGGGTTCGGCGGTAATTCGTAAGTGGTCAAGTGAAGGGAGTTAATATGATTGCTCATATCTGTTATAATGAAGCTTTGTGCAAATGTACTGAGAGGTTTCCGATGGTATTGGATCTAACCATGATAGTTATTCCATTGATGGTTACATAATTTGGTTCGACTGGCATGGATTCACATAAATTCTATGTGAGGTAATTTTTTTTTCTTGGTTTAGTATTGGAGCCCGCCATTCTGTTGGCCCTGGGTTGGTTTAAAGCCAAAGAGATAAGATTTTTTTATCCGGATAATATTGGTCGGCATTAACAAAATTAATTAGTGTTGACTGGTGAGAAAACTTCAAATTTACCCTAGCAAAGAAATAATAGATGAATGCAAAACAAATCAACAAACTTTAACAAGCGGTGCCAAAATTTAATCAAAATAATGTCTGCACTTTATACATCTGTGAATGCTTCTTATCTAGACAGACAAATGCTCTTTTTTATTTGGACACATGTAATCTATTTAGCGGTCATTGAGTTCTTCATGTATAAATTGATTACGGTAAATTTGTTCTTCATGTAAATAGAAAGGTAAACATACCGTCGCATTCTGGACAATCTCCGTGCAACAGTATGAGATGACGAGTGTGGAAGTGTCGTGTTCGTGACGACTGAAAACTAGTGGGAGTTCTCTCATAGTTAACATACTGGGTTTAATTACTCGTTTATTCTCGTGATTTGGCTGTAACACCTTACACCACACACATAAGAAATAGGTAGTGAGACAAGTATTGCATTCTAGTGGCTGATTTCCCGAAGAGGTATTAGAGGGTTGAGTAATAGATTCAATGTCTTAAATATTACTTAGTTACGTATTTAAACGGTGAAGGACAACATCGTGATGAAACCTGCATAAAAGTTCTTAGGTGTGTAGTCCGGCATCCTGCACTAGGCCAGCCTGGTGGAATAAGACCTAAACCCTCTCAGTAGTAGAGTAGTAGAGGAGGCCCATGCCCTGCAGTGGGATATATAGGCTGATGATGATGATGGTGATAAATTTAAACAATGCCTCGTGGTCTCGCGGTACAAGTATGTGCCGGGCAGTGTTATTGGGTTTTTCCATTAGGAAATTCTCAGCAGCAGCACTGAGTCTGGAAATGTGCCCGAAAAACGGCAATAGGCTCGCCCCCTATTACGTGGGACTGATACATACCTGGCGAAATGTGGGTGCAGAAATGCATCTCTGCCTACCCCTTCGGGGAATATAGGCGTGAGGTATGTGTGTGTGTGTGTGTGTAAATTTAAACAGTTCACAAATGGCCCGCAATCAAACGGCATGCACCGTTTCCAGTATGCACGTACGACACACAATAACACTGCCTGTTCGAGTTTATGTTCACATGTATTTAATAACATTGCGCAATCGTAGGGCCGCCTTGAAACGCCCGGCCTCCGCTATTAATGGCCCCTAGTGTCATAAACAATCATGTTGAACACCTTTGCCACTCACTGGGCTTTGTGTGGATTTAGCGGAATTTATACATTTAACTTAAATACAATATCATAATATAATACAAATTACACTTACATATACAATTCTAATACCAAACTATACGAGTTGCGTGCCGTTTACGTTCCACAACCAAAACAAATGATTGTGGATCAAACAAACATCAAGCAGTGATGTCCTCGAGGTTCAGGCGCGCGGTCGAGAATCTCGGCGGTCGCGGGTTCGAATCCCAGGCACACACAAACCTCTGACTTTTTCGAAGTTATGTGAGTATTCACATTCACATTGAATTATCACTTGCTTTAACGGTGAAGGAAAACATCGAGAGGAAACAAGGCTTGAAAATTCTACGCTCTTACAATTCTTAGAAGCAAAGTAGAATTTCTAAATGTTCATCAATTTAGGCATTTCTTTCCTGGTCCAGTCAGTGTCTCATAATTTAAAAGAGCGATTATAATGGACACGTGTGTAATCAAAATTGAACCATGGACTCGGTTTAGTGATTCACCTTTTTTTTACTATAGTCACCGAGGGCTTTTTGATTCATTCAATATTTAAAACCTAAATAGCAGTGATGGCCTCGAGGTTTGGGCGCGCGGTCGAGAATCTCGGCGGTCGCGGGTTCGAACCCCAGGCACACACCTCTGACTTTTCGAAGTTATGTGTGTATTCACATTGAATTATCACTTGCTGTAACGGTGAAGGAAAACATCGTGATGAAACCTGCACACTTAAAAGTTCTTACGAATTTCTTAGGTGTGTAGTCCGCCAACCCGCACTAGGCCAGCGTGGTGGACTATGGCCTAAACCCTCTCAATGGTAGAGGAGACCCGTGCTCAGCAGTGGGCGTATATGGGTTGATGCAGACCTAAATACCTACAACCACACCTGTATTCTTAAAGTATATATAGGAACCCCACGTAGTAGCAGGCGATGCCATACACATGTTGTGGCTGCGTTTTCAGACCAATCCAGAAATCCTTTTTTTCGTTTCACGGCATAACTGTGTCGTATGTTTACATGACTTCTGAAGTGCCAGCTAATAAATTTATCTCCCTTTAGTGTTGTCCAAATGCGAGAACAAGACGAGACTTAGCCAGTCTTGGTCTTGGTCTTGCGCCAATACACCTGGTCTTGGTCTTGGTCTTGGTCTTGCGCTCCCAGTCTTGGTCTTGGTCTTGGTCTTGCAGCAAGAGTTGCAAGTCTTGCAATTATCTATTAGTCTATTACTATTTATTAAAGTTTACTTTAAATCTTAGAAAAACGTATTAGAATTGGAACATTGTGAGCTTGAATTAACATAGCCATAGTAAAGATCAAGCAGATTAATAAATAACTGAAGATTTGATAAGAAATTCGAAAAATCAACTGACCTAAGTATATGTCGTTTTCCATGGAAGTAACTGTTTCTTAATTAACATTTATGATTTATAAGCTTACATTTGCTAAAACATATAAAAACGCAAATTAATTACAATAACTTGACTGTATTTTAAAGAACCTAAAAATATTTTAACCTACACCCTGTGGCGGCAATCAAATAGTGTCAAATGTTGTGATTTCGGCGCGGCGGCAGCGATTGTTGTATATTATGATTTCAAAAGAAGCCGCCGGCGCGTGTAGCATAACCATGTACTTCCGAAAAGCGGCAAATTACTTTGAGAAGTAAGTACAAAACCTTTGATGCCGCATTATCAAAGTGCCGATGGTTAAAACATAACTATGCATGCACTCAGTTTTATTTTAATGGATATTTTTTTATTCGCTATGTAGGTATGTTTATGGTATTAGTCGTAATGCGCATAGGTCCAGTTTTTCATACTCTTTGATACAGTTTTTTGCGTCTCATAGAATTCCTAAGCGTACCTATACACCGAACTGTTACACCTAACTACTCCGTGAAATAGCGCTAAGTCCTAGCTGCAAGACGCAAGAGTCTTGCAGGCTATGTCTTGTTCTTGCTCAAGTCTTGCACGGTCAGTCTTGGTCTTGGTCTTGCTAAAAATACGCGGTCTTGTTCTTGGTCTTGGTCTTGCAAAAACGCAAGAACAAGACCAAGACTGCAAGACCAAGACTGAATTTGGGCAATACTATCTCCCTTCCCCAAATACCCACTGTCCACCTGTAAAAAATAACCAGTATAAAATATATTAATTCCTTCCCAATATCACATGCTTCATCAGTGTAATCCTCGTCACCAACTGCATGTTTGATAAGCTCAGTCCACGCAAAGGTGATCTAAAGGAATGAATGATAACACAGAATACGGAAGCGCGGTGAAAATACGTAACGACCTTAAACCGTTTTACCCACAGCCATGCGGATAATTTTAAAGGGCATTCGTTCATTATATTCTAATCTGGTTTAAATCGACGCCATCCATTGTTGTTTATAATATATTTCCACACCCAATAGACGATTAAAATGCAACAGTCAAGGCATCTTTCTGAAAACAATAGATGTGTTAATTACGTGTTATACAATAAAAGGACCGTATTAAAAGATTATCATAATTGACTGACCAAATTTGTGATCGCTTTGATTGATCATCGATTGATTTTAATAGCGTCCAGTTCTAATCGCGATCCGTGTTTGGAAAGTTAATGTAAATTACTGGTTAATGAGTTGTCTATTTTGCTTTGTATTGGTTTTTTTCCAAATATATGTTAAAGAATTAATGGTTGTGTCTTTTTAGGGTTTGTGGCGCCTACTAGTGCCACAACCTCTTTCCCTCTTCAGCTGTTATTAATCTCCTTACGCATGTTATTTTTCGTGTTTCCTTATATGGTACTTTCCAATATATCTTATTTCCATCTTTGTCATATTTGAAACTTCCTGAACAAATTTGTTTTGGGTCAAAAAATTCAGTTCATCGGACTCTATAGTTTCTGATTTAGAAAATGATATCTTTAAAAATATCTGTGAGGTCGATACGCTCTGAAACATTTGTGTTTGAAATGACTTAAAAATTAAAATCTATCAATTGATCAAACAAAGATCGAAACAGGGGAATACAACTGATTAAACCTAATTTTCTTATTATAATAAAAAGATTGAGACCCGCGGAAAATGTGTTATTAAACAAAAGGCGGATACCTACGTGATACTTGCAAATAAGTATGTAAATACATTTGGTAAATCAGTTACAGACTTGTTGATACAGTCTGCTTTAGAGCTGTGTATTATTTTAAATATAATATTTACTTACCAATGCTTCGACAAAAAAAAATGTCGTGATTTATTTTTGGGACCACGAAGCCTATAGAAATTTTTATCTGTATATAAGTATATATTATCGAAATTACTACAATAGGCTTAAATATTGTTCTGGAACAACAAAACATATTATATATTAGTAAGTAGTATACTCGGCCGCATTCTAGCGTGAGTTATGTTTCCAATTCCATTTATGTTTAAATTCGTTACCTCAACCCATTCATATTCAACAACCATTAATACACTTGGCACGGAGACCTTGACAATTGTGTAAAACGTTCAAATCTTAATCAAACTCGTGTTGATTATGCCAATTACTTCACGCCTATAAGCGAGGGGCCTTTGGCCAGCAAGCTCAGGTGATTTTAGTGTGGCGGTGTGTGCGGAATATTTCGCTCGAATCTACGCGTGACATCATGTGCCACTGACCTATCGAGGCCGCCGAATCTTTATAGTGTTAAATATTGCGTCTGTCGGTTCGTTAAGCCATTGATCTTGGTACGTTCTCGACTGTCTTCGCTTCACAGGGTTGCCAAACTTTGTTTAGTCTCACGTGTTACGTTAACACTGTCACCACTGTTTTCGTCTTCGTTTGGATTGTTATGTATGGAAAGATCTGAATCATCTCATTTGATCTAATGGTTTTGTTATTGAGTAGGAAACGCTCTACGTACCTTAGGTGATCTTATAAGTCTTTCTTAATTCTCTTGTTGGTGCAATCCTAAGCTTAGTAGAAAGTAATGCCATGTCCAATGTAAATATATTAAATTTATAGACTATTTACATTATTAAATGTTACTATGAGAGTTGTATTAAGGTACACAGGCAACAATTACAAATGCTGTGTTAGGTTTAATAGTGGTAATTATTTAAATGTTACGTAGAAACAAATTTGATATATATTAAGATTAATACTAATTACATGAGATTTAAATAATTCTGCCAGCCCTGGCAAGGAGCGAATATTTTAAATATTAATCGTACATGAAAATAAACTTTGCTGGTTCGGAATGAGACGTTGTGAGAACTATGTTAAATGGGAAACAATAATGTTTGTATAATGTGATCCATTCGACGATAACATGATTCCAATATATTTATTTCCTTGTGAACATGCTAATTTCCCCCGAGACTCGGTTTATTATGTTTTCGTTTTCTATATGGGCTAGATTTGCGGATTTTGTCCACAATGGCTCAGACGAAACTGCGTCATTGGCAAACAGACATCAAAACGTGTTTTGTTATCACTAAATCATCTGTTTGTATAACATAAGTTAGTGAACCTATAGTCATATATAGACACCGCCGTATACGACCAGTAGTACAAATTATATTATGTATGTTTATTTTTTATTACGTTTGCGAATGGTTTTTGACAATAGAACATTCTAGAAACGCATGATAAGTGGCGGTCTTGTGGGTCTTTTGAGAACATATACTAATTTAGTTTCTGATATTGAATTTGGGAGATCGTGCGTCAAAAATTTAACCATGGATACTCACGATTTTAAAATTTGCCTTGCAGCACCCATTATTAAACACAATGACGTCATGTGGTATCCTTGCCAGTTGAAAATTAAAAGCCTTAGTCTAAATACGTGTTTTACTGTAATTATTTTATAAGATTTTATATGCTGGATGAATTTATTGATTACAGAGTATCGGCTTTTTACCATCTTTTTACTGAAACTTTTCTATAATATGCTATTGTTAATGTATTATTCTATAAGAGATGTTCTAAATCAGTTGATCTTTCAGTTGAGTGGCAAATATTTATAATTTCGCTGGCAAATGGCGCATTGTCGTGGTAATATTCAATGATGCGTGAGGAATGACGTGACAAAGTTAGTTTCTCAAATTTAAACACTGGTATTTATAATGTAATTTTAAGGCGTGGCATGAAATATCATCTGGCAAATATTTGTCTACTTTAAGTGCTATGGAAGCACAGATTGTGTATCTTGATACATATGATATATTGTTGGGGCCAATGTTTGGATGTTGGCGATGCTATGACGCGCAAATTGACTGTAGACAGACATGTAAGCTGATAGGGGCAATGTCATGCAGTGTTTCAATCATGATAGCCTTGTGAGCATATGTGGACGATGTATATTATTTTTAAAGTTTCGTAGGTCGGGTATTGCTTAATATTTTTTTATGATTGCTTCTGGAGCGACTGTTTCTTGATCATTGTCAATGCTTGAACCACGAAAAATTTTACCTTTCAGCTCCATTCTGAACTTATTACATTACTTCCTATTAGTTTAGAATCTGTAGTTTTATTAACTGACATAATTATTGCTTTAAATTTATAAGTTGAGAAAAGATGGAATAAATCAATACAAATCTCACAGGGAGTTTAGGAAGTAATCATGAGACGTCCAACAAAGTATATGAAAATGATTTTGTTCCATTTAGCAATCTATTTTCAATGTTTCCAAGCGCCGTCGACGTACATTGTTGGCATTTTCCGTATAAAATTCACGTTTAATATTTAAATAGTAATTTAAATACCAAATTGGGTATCGTAGTACAATATATATTAATATGTTGTGTTTGTGTTCGCTCCGTGTCGACGCTTGCTTGTCAGTGTGCGTGCGTGTGAATATATTTCACATTTGCTAAGATTTTCCATACGATAAGCACCTCTATGTAATAAATGTTAAATTTGGGAGTACAGTAGGTTCTTTAGAGTCAACTTATGTACTGGCAAAATTTGTAACAGTGTTAAAAAGTTCTTTAAAGTTGCGTTTTTCATTAGCTGGGTCAAGGAAATTACTAAAAGACCAATATATACGCAACTGATTTCCGAAGTCATAACGTTCTTGCTTACTTATAGAACACAAATGGATTCTGTTAACTGTCAATATGGTTGTAGCCAATTGTATTTCATAAACTGTGAGCTACTTTTTCATCGACCTTAGTTTTATCTCAAAGACTGATGGTTGCTAGTATGGAGATGAATAAAGAAACTAGGCAGACTGTATGGAAATTTAAAAATATGGCCGTACCTCTCCTGCATGTCCAGAATTGATAACTACCGCTTCTAAAATATTTGACGGTGCAAAGTCCAGCTCGGAGATAAATCATCTAATCTTGTAGGATCAGCGCAATCAACTCACTTAGTCATTGCGCTAGTCGCTTTTACTGTGCAACCTTGAAACCGATGAGTCGCTCCTAGTCTAGAGCTTAAAATGGAGTTGAAGAATTTCGGTGGAATTTTTATAGCTTGGGATTTATCTTGAAGAAGAAAATCACAGAAAGATCATACCGTTAGGCGGTGACCTCAACGCTGATCTGAATTACAACAGCAAGTACCAAAATATTTTCAAACAGTTCATAAATTTTCATTTTCATATTACGTACGAACTCGGAATAAATCCATATCGAGAGTCAAATACATAAAAGACCCAAATGCTTTTGTTTATAAATATTAACGTACAGTCCTTCTGGAAATAAATAACGCACAAAACTATCGTGTATAAATATTTATTGAAATGGCACTGTGGTTTTTACATTATATCTGTTTTATGGAGACATTGATCTTGGCAAATCGAAATTCTAGACTTGGCAACTGGTGTTCTTGCATTTTTATGGCCGTGTCCAGTTGTTACTGTTAGAAACGCGCCGGTGTTGGATATCCTAATTAATATTAATTTGTAATTATAACTTTTTGTGCCTCTCTTAATGGCGTCGTATATCAGAATTGATTGAATTTGCTGCTAGTAATTCATTTATATGAATAATTAGATTAACGTGTTTTATTTCTCACGAAAGCGCATTGCACTCGTTTTTTAAAAGGAAGCTATTAAACTCTGCTATCAATCCTAAAAATTTTCCTCCTATAGAAGGACATATCATGTATGTATCGCGCATTCACAAGAATCTTCTTAATAGTCTCACTTGTCTTCGTCGGTAGACCTAATAGTGTTTTAAAATTTTTCCTTGCATTATTGAATGAGCTACGTATTTAAATAGCCATTCATTTCAAAGGCAGTTCATGTGCGTGCTACAAAGGGATTTTAATCTACAGGAAGTGTAGAAGTAACGTCTAAGCACCGATTATCGTCTAGAATAATAATGATACGTGTTTAAAAATAAACATTATCCAGACATCAAGTATGTCTGGTTTTGTACTTTGACATAATCATATCCTCTCCATTACGAGTGTTTTGCATATAGTAAATGGTTGGAATTTGTAGAACATGTCGACTAAAATTTTAATATTTATATTTTCTCTGTGGCCTTCGTAGCGTTTTGGTACATCATTAGCCAACATTTTTCCTATTACCGGGTACGAGCCGCGACTACAGCTGAGAGGGCTTAGGCCATAGTCCACCATGCAGACCTAGTGCGGGTTGGCGGACTACCCTCCTATGAAATTCCCAAGAATTTTAAGGTGTAGAGGTTTCCTCGCGATGTTTTCCTTTTGAATTCGTGCATAACTTTGAAATTACTGGGGGTTGAGCCCGCGACCGCTAAGATTCTCGGACTCGCCCCTAAATCTCGTTGACGTGTCTTTTCATGCCTGTATCAGTTTTTGATATTAGGAGTTGTAGTAGCTGTTGTGTGGTAGGACTGTCTTTACCACTTAAACCCACCTCAACACACCCCCAGTCCTTTCCCAATAGATTTTCCTCAACGGACAACAAATGAAATCGTTTAATATCTATTCGTCACAGTTTAGATTTCCTCGTGTCTATGATTGGTGTAATGCGCGTAGTTTTTGCGCTGTAGGGCGACGACATTGTAAGGTCACCGGCGTGTAGCCGTGGCCACATTTGCTTACCGAACATTCGTACGTGAATGTTATTCTTTGTCTTGTATTATTAGCTTAAACGGTTGGGAATTTTTCGTGACCAGCCTGTTTGATCAGTTGTCTTGCGGTTTGCTGGTGCTAAGTTTCGAATTAGATGTGAACGATAAACGCGTCCATCAGATTAGCTAAAGGAAGTCAACTAACATTTTTGTATTAACTTTCGAATTCGACTCTTTTTTTCTTTCTTACTTTGATTTTGGCAGACATTTTTGGAGGTTTCATCTGAACTATAACACATCTTGATACTACAATTGTTCCTGTCGCAGCGTTCTTGACCTAAAGTCTTCTACGTCGGAATACTATAGGTGGTCTGTTTCTAGATGTAGGAGTTACAACAGATGATACATGTAGTTAGAATTTGTTGCAAAATTAAAAAATAACTAATAATGATCTGCTTAAAAGTCAAGTCGTAATGAATGCATTTGAAATTTGGTACAAGCATTGGTGTCAGTTGGCGACACTAGACGCTGTGAAATCAATGTTAATTATTCAACTCGATTTGCATAACCAACCTTGTTGCTAAGACAGTTTTGTATAAATATGAGAAAAATATTTTCTATTCGTATGGTATTTCCCATGTCTTAAATCACTTTTTTTGTTGTGGTATATACTATATACATACTCTCTCACGATTGTGTAGAATTGAGATTACAGAGCCTCTACGGATTTTTATATTCACGTTACTTCAGCTGTTAAGTTCTACGTAATAGTCTAATGTCTTTTATTGGACAAGTTTTCAGAATCTTTGCTGCCAAGTGACATAGTACATGTTTATAAATATAATGTTATTCCCAAATAATTAAGGCTTAATTTTCGAGGCCTTACAAAGGAGGAAGATTTAAGAAAGAGGACATTAGGCGCTAATAATTAAGCTATGATTTCATGATAATGTCTTTCTTGAATTAAAGTATAATCGTAACTTCCAATTATTTTTCTATTACCTCCGTAATATAGATGTCAGCGAATGTTTACTAACCTATTAGAGTAGTAGAGTTATTGGCATTTCCCTCATGTGACCTTTACAGTCAGATTGTTGTCTAAATTAACGCTAAATGCCTGGGATTAGAAGTTTAGAACTTAATTGGCACCATATATGGTTCGCGTTAAAATTTATTCCCTTTTGTAAATAGAGTGACTTTAGGGTTACCATCTAAATCGAAGCTTCTAGATACAAACATTGCATCATTTTGACACTTTTTATCATTATTATATACCTGTATGCTTTTAAAGAGAGATGGTTTTCCATTCTATTTCATGGAGAGTCCAAAGTTGTAATCTTTGTTAGAGATATTTTACTTATTAGCCTTTGGGCTTATTGGTCTTCAGATTGTCTTATGAAATCAGCTCCCTTACGTGATTTTTTCTAAGCACATACTATTTTGAGAAAATCAAGCAAGTAAACTACTCGTTTGTTCGTAATGCACCCACGTTATGTTTAGAGCCGTGGTAGTCTATGGGCGATGGCAATTAATTCTAACTAGGTGAATTGCTTGCGATACGTTTGTTACAAAGAAAAATAATTAAAAAGTTATAAATATGTCTTCAATTGAAACACTGTATTTAATTACTTCCGTAATTGAAAACAAGCGAATTGTATCACTAAATAGTAGATTAATAGTCATGTCGACATTTAAATGTTACAGCTAAGCTGGCGCCTATTTGTGCTATAAAATAAATACACTTAATCTAGGTTGTACCAATGTGCGGCAAAGAACTAACGTTAATTAACACCAGCACGCTTTGCTTTATGAATGAGATTTCCATAGATCAAAAATACTCCGTCCCTTTATTTTTTCTTATCTATCATCGTCTAAAACTCGAAAGGAAAAGCGCAGATTAACGAAGGAGCTATGTGTTGTACTTTAGACCTCCTCGAAAGACTTGCAAAACGTTCTATCGGAAGCGGCTTGTATCTAGTCTCCCTTGTCTTGACTTGTCTTATAACCTTGTCTTGAGGTCTATGTCCAGCATTCGTCTTTTGACTAATGATAATGATGACTTATTGTGCTAGGCAGTTTGCTAAAATATTCTGTTTCTATCTAAAGTCAGCTGAATTATTAATTATTTCAGCCTCTATAAATTCACTTCTGTCATTTGCACGTATCTTGCGTCTACCTCACCCGTTGACGGCACTTACTTATCATTTATTTAAGTCATCGTAATTCATGTTAAATGCTTTAATTTCATCCTCAAAGCTGCAGAGTGCAATACAATATTTCAACCTATGAACGGTTTCGAAGGGATCGAAGATCTCAGGTGATTGCGACCTCTACCCACGCTTCGGGAGAATCAACGCGTGGGAAAGTAAACGTGAAGTATTATTTATTTGATTTTTATTGACAGAAGAAGAATGAAAGCTCTATGGTATCTTCAGGCGGAATATTATTTCAATGTCAGGGATAAAATCGGTAGAATTTTAAAAATAACATTACGTAATTGCTCTGATGGAGTGGTACAAAGATAAGGACTTTGAGCTAGTAAAGATGAGTTATTTTAATACGTCAACCTGTGTGATAAACGTAAATAAATACAACACCTTACACATAGTAATTATTGTGTTTGTTATTGAAAATGCATGAATACATCTACTTCGTCTTAGTTCTGTATCACACAAGCATTTACTATTTAGCGACTTAAATTCAACATGCAAAAAAGGCGCAGAAATAAACTTGCACCATGCGCGTGTACAGACCCTACGAAATACAAAATACAATAAAAATATTTGTCTGCACATCGTTACCGTAATCAATTTGACGCTGTCACGGATGAAATGTTGAAGTTGTTCAAATTACTGAAGATTATTCGAATGCAATGACGACAGCTTATCCACGACATAATAAAGTCTATGCGTGGGCGTAGAATAAACCGTAATTCATTTGCTTTTTTTGACGCGATTAGTACGACAGTTGCGATACCAAGTTTGCATTCAGTCTTAAAGATATTCTTAGTTGGTATAGTAACAAACTTTGCCTCCACACGGGAAGAATTTTCGAACCTTGGGATCAAGGCCAGCTACCTGCTTGTTCTGTGTTCATCTGACTCGATTTACAGGGAAATGTCAAAACTTTTGATTTCCTTTTGTAGACTATGGTGGTCAGAGGTCCTATTTATAATCTTATGAAACTGCCTGAGATGGTAACAAAAATAGGAAAACAGAATTTTAATTATTAAGATTTTAAGACAATTTCATTCTTTAAACTTTATTTCTACAAGGTGGCTAACTTATAAGACTTAGAAAAATCGAAATTGAATATTGATTGATCTGAGACAGCGAGCTTTGTTCGATCATAAAAGATAAAAATATTCTTAATGTTAATTATATATTTACAAAAAGTAATGTTAAATCTAAAATTCTAGACAAAACAGCACAAACAGACTCACAGCGACACGGTCAACCGAATAGTACGTGGGTAGTGCGATGCTCGCACTGCAGAACACGTGGCGATGTTATTTGTGTGTGTTGAAAGCGAAATTGTTTGACTGCCACGACCCGCTATTGTGATGTTTGGCCCGTGACATGCCGGCCTTGGGCTCGGGTCGACGCCGCCATGGGGTTTTATAAACAAACGACGCCGACAGCCCGGATCGCCCGCCGACGTCGCACCGACCGCCTTTTTCACTTTCACCTTTATTCGGAAATTTGTAATTAGTCCACGCGTTCTGTTCTTATCGCGCTGGGCAAGAGGCACGTTATCTGAGATTTTTAGATTGATGTCGTATCTTTATGATTGAGTTGGAGTTGATAAGCGCCGAGTGTGTTGCACTTTGTGATTTACTTTTCGAGGTATTGCCTTGTGAAAAGCGGTTATTTGAGTCTAGAAAATTTGGTCTTGAATTTAAGATAATCAAAATTGATTATAATTTTAGTTTATTTATCAAATTATTTTTATCTTCATATCGTCTATATGTTACATCAATTATGTTACAAATAGGTTAATTTCATTGAGAAAATTATTTTCTAAATTAACCTTTATAAAACATCGGAATTTTCAGTCCATCTTCTATTTAATAATGACAAGGTCATTTTGAAAGCTTATCTTAAAATGATGGTTTATAACGCTGACATGCAATATTTAAAGATTTAACAGACTATATAAATACGTAACATTAAATTTAATCACGAAATAGTTAACTAAGTTTCCGAGAAATTCTAGACGCTGCCATACTATAAAGCGGTTAAACGGATCTAATCCATAAATGTCATTCTATCTAAGGTTATCGCAATCAATTAGTATGAATAACTTGGTATAATAAAATTAAACGTTTATTAAATGAAAGACATTCACCTTTGTCCATACTTAGTATTTAAATTCTGCTTATGGGCGTACTTAGGAACAGATGTTTGATACCTTGGGAATTTTATAGCAAACGTAAGCTATTCTATAGTAGTGCGTACTTAAAGTTTTATCCTGCCTTATTTGATGAAGTATAATGGGTTATCTCAAACGAAAATTTCCAATAGCAACACGGAGTCTGGAAATTTACCCAATTACATGGAAATTTATACGTTCTTGGATAAATGTGGGTGCAGAAATGCACCTCTGCTCACTCCTACGGGGAATACAGGCGTGATGTTATGTTTGTGATTTCTATTTACCACCAATATTTTATGCATTTTTATTAGCCACCAATTCTCGCAAATTTCGCTGTATAAAATTTTCAAGGAACTTTAGTTTTAAACTAGTTGACAACACCACGAAACGTATTAATAATACTTTATTGACGATGAGATGGCCTCAAGTCAATAATGCCATAAGTTCTTCCAAAACCCATAAGAGACGAGTTATGTTAATAGTTTGAATATTTTCACGATTTTCTCACGACAATATAAATTCATCCGTCAATAGTTCGATTACAACAATAAGGAAATAGTTTAGTTCACATTTTATTGCGGTTTATCTATACATAGGCTTTAATGAGCCGCAGTAACATTTGCATTTGATGATAAAAACATTTGAAAACTATATGTGGAGGTGTTCCGTGTGGTAACTTTGGTACTATTGACCTTGTTTTGTGGTAAGTTTGTATTTGTCGATATGTTTTTTTTCGCATTCGATTCAAAAATATGGGCTTTTACACATACAATATTTCACGCTTGTTATCATGAAAACGTTTGGCAGAAGTGAATTTCTACATCCATATTTTTCCCGGTATAGATACTTATATCAGGCCCACGTAATAGGGGGCAAGCCTATAACAGTTTTTAGGGCATACTTCCAAACAGCGTGCTAGTAACAGGAATTCTTTAATCGAATAAATAAATATAACACCGAATAAAACCAAATTCGGATATCAATCCCGGGTCCACTTTATCGCGTGGCATACACTTGTACCGCGAGGCAATTTAACATACTATTTTTATATATAAATTAAGTCGAATTATGTCCCTGTGAAAAACAGCTTTGACACGAACAAATTGATTCGTTCGGCGTACAGTCTCAAGGGCTTGTGTTGAGAAATTACAGGCGCGTATCGGGTTGACCGCGCCTATGCCGCGAGGAATTTTACAACTATATCAAACTAGCATTGACTACCTTCGCTTGGTTGGTTAGTTTAGTGCGAAACGAGACGCGATAGGCTCAAGATTTAACGTCATATTTAGAATATTCTTAATTTGCTGCAAATAGGCAAACAAACTGTAGACTTAGGGTAAGGGAGGAAGGGAAGGGTTGGTAGCTTTATGAATACAGATGCGTTTAGCCAGCTGTGTTTAACTCCAAAGTAAAAGAGGGCGAGTCTTTACACTATAAGAACGACTTTAAATTCCGTGAAGTTACTGAGGTTTTCCTAATGAATAAATCTTGATACTTTGAATTAGCTGGGAATCGAATCCGGGCTATTAGTACCTTGTACAATTATGCCAGAGAGTTATGCAGTTAGTATCGTGTTTTATGGCCTGTAAATGATCAATTGGTAGAAAAATAATATTGTTATAGAAGACGTTTTTGTATGCTGAATAATATTTGATTCTGCAATAAATGGAACCTGAGTCTCGTTAAATCTTCTATTTCAAGGTATTTGTCTTTCTTCAGTGCCAGAATAGTGTGATAGTCTGGTGGAATCGGGATCACTCACCTCCGGCAATTATTTTTTATCTGTGACGTGTGGTGTCGCCACAGACACAAATTACGCGCGCATGACAAATTAAACATCTCTCATGTGAATGACACATACAAATTGCTCCTTTACTAATAAACGGTGAAGGTCTGTCATTATGCCGCGCGCCCTGGGAAAAATAATTCGGTAATATTTCAAGATATTGGTTGTTCATGCATAATAATCATGCCGGTGTTACACTTTATTTTATATTCTGGTGGTAGCTCAAAGTTACTTGATAACTGAACCCAGTCAAGTGTCGTGGGTATCAGAAAATACGAGAGACTTTTCCATCTCACGAGCACCCAGACCCGAAATTTGTGGATCATACCAACACTTGTCTACTTCGGTCTCTAGTTTCGCAAGCTGTCTATCTAACTGCGCCACAGTCAAACTAAAAAAAAAAGCGGGAAAACCCGGTCGCGGAACTCGCCGGGCCACAATGGGCGCGTAGCAATCCTATTGGGGTTTGTATCGATTAGGCCACACTTGTCCGGGAGACTACTTTCGCCCCCACGGCTCCATTTAATTAGCGGCACAGCGGGCGCGACCGTTTCACACCGCGCCGACGCGTTCTGTAACCAAAGTATTTGGATTTGCACAACTCGTATTAACACCCGTTTAGGGTTAAGTGACATGGATTCGGTGTATGCTCTCGTGTGCGGTAATGAAAGGGTTGTAGGAAGACAGATAACAATGTCCGACAATGATTTAATTGTTTTGAAAGTATTGAAAGAGCTAGGTCAAGTTGTGAAAAACGAAATAGTATGTACCAGATGGATTTTTCCCCTTAGATGCTAAAACTGACCCAGGACAATAATGTAAGGGTGCAAGTTATAAAAAATACCCCTTGTTCGTACAAGAATTTTTGTGTATATCCATACGAAGATACATCAAAATCGTTTAATTGCATTATATTTAATCGTAACAGACGGACAAAGCAACTTCCGTATCTGCAATATTCCAAATACATAATCCGAGCGACGATAAGCGTCCGAGTTCCCCTTACAATGTTGCCGCGGCCGCCGAGGCCCTTTATAGTTGTGAAATGTTGAGAATTACATCAAAACGGACCACCGCAGAACACGCTCCCAATCCGTTCCCGTTTTCCTGCTAAGGGCCGGCGATGCTAAGAATGTCGGCCCGGAAATGTCGGCGCGCCGTACTATGAAACCGGCTTTAACATTTTCGGCACGCCCTGTTGCCTAGCGTATAATCGCATGACGTCAAGGCCTAGGCCAAGCCAACGACCCGCCAAGGCCAAACCGTCCGTTTACAAGCATTCGCGGGTTTTATTAGACGCGCCATGACGCAGCGGCGGTTTTTTTAGGGTTCCTTATAAGCCTATTTGTGTACTAGCACCGTCAGATCTTTGTCTAAGCTTAATGCCTGTGAAATGACGCAGTTTAGTGTATTGTTGTTTAGGAAGTTAAATGATTAGAGAGTATATAAATAAAAAATCAATTTAAGTTTTTATTATCTGTAAATGATTTATTTAGGTTGTAATTTTTATTGCGGATCAAAAGTGCTTTTAAAAGAATATGTTGACTTTGCCTTTAATGAAGTTTAGTGACATTGTTTAATGGGTAACGTAAATTGTCAAGACGGATGTCGCATGTATGATTCTAAGTGACTGAAATGAGTATGACTGTTCATTTTAGAATTAACGTGCATATTTTATACAATGAATTTATACGAAGGCCGTATATATATACTACGTAAAATTCGACGAAGGAAAGGTATTTGAAGTAGACAATAGAATGATTTTATGAAAATATGGAAGATTTTTTTCTAGATTGAGTCTAGTGAGGTCAAGATAATGTTGATAATGGGAAACGATTACACCATACCAATTCGACACAGCAATAGTTTCTGCTTTTCGTCTTAATTTTCAAGGTTTTGAATTTTAATTCAAGGCGGTGTGATCGAGAATGCTAGATATATATTTAATTACTGCTTAATTGGTCTTGCGGGATTAAAATGCGTATATGACCTCGAATTCGATTTGCGTAAAATGTTGTAAGGTTGTTCTTTTGGATATTCTTTGAATCAGCAAGGAGTCTGATATGGTTTTGTTTCTATATATATTGATTTAAAAATATCTGTTTATGTCGGATAAAGTTTAAAGTGGAATTAATTTTTTATTGGTTATCGACTGTTTCATTCATTTTAAAGGGTCATAATTATAGGATTGAAAGACCATTTGTTTTGGACAACACTTGTTTCGCCCTGATAATCGAACCTTCGCAGGTTACAAACGTGCGGCTATCAAACTGCGCCATGAAAGCTGTCAATTAAGTACAACCTTTATAAACATATTTTACACGGAACCTACATAACCAAGGGTGCACACTTCACCTTAGTCTATTCTTCGTGTCTCAGGTTCAGTCGGCTGCAGACAGTGCGGTCGCTTTTGAACGAGTATTATTATCGTTATGGCATACTTTTTTCTATAGTAAATATTATGCTATTTTTACAACATCGGACGCGTCCGCCAGACACTCGGCCCGAGCCGCAATTATTGACAGATTGGCGATTTTATTCATGTCCGGTGCAAAATTGAAGGTTGAGGCGTTGAGTATGATCTTTTTCTTGTTTATATCTATAGGAATATGTTTACCTATTAGGTAAATTTCTACAACCAAGAATAGCCAGCTGTTAAGACCCACTTGATGAAAATCACGCTTATTACTCTTTTTCTGGTGCATTACCAGACTCGTGGGAATTTTCTTATCACCCAATAAAAATTTGCCTGAACAGACAATTGATCCCAGGTTTTATGCTACGGGACACATTTAATGAGGGATGAAGGGCACTAAAGGGGTTTTTATTAAGTCCATCTCTTTGTGAGCGTCAATCTAAGCTTCAAATGACGTATCTAAGTCAAACTTTTCCTTCGCACTAAGATTTAGTATTTCATAACTAGAAATCATCAACAGTCCTTATACGTTCCACTGCTGGGCACAGGCCTCCTCTACAACTGCGAGGATTTAACACATAACTTAGAAAAGTCAGAGGCGTGTACCTGGGGTTTGAACCTGCGACCACCGAGATTCTACATACCTATTAATTTAAGCGAATATTACCAACGTTTATGATGACTATATCCTGTCCTACTTCATAATATTCAAAGGTTCCCTCAATTAATTTTCACCTTAAAAGAGTTTATTAATTAGTATCGGTGCGAAGTGCGTGGGCTTTGAGATTAGCGACTGACAAGATTATACGGCAGACAGAAACCTGACAAAGTTCGGCGCATTACACGTACTACACTTCGGTAATTAGTGACTTGTGTAATTTCCATCATGTAACTACCAAGCCGATATAATTGCTTCGATGGCAGAGTATTTAAACCGCATTGAAAGTTGAAATTTACAATGGCATCTGTAATTGCGCTCTTTTATGAATGCAAAGAATATAAAATTAAATACACTTAATTTTTGGTCCAAACTATGGTTTGAGTCTCGTGTCGTGGGTATCAGAGACTACTTGAGACTTTTCGGTCCAACTAACACCTGTCTATCACCACACACCCTAACAGTTATCTTTATCAGCCAGTATGCAGACATACTGGAATGAGAAATCTTTAACTCGTATCAAAGGGGTTAGTCTTTGGTCCAGTTCGTTGACTTAGTGTAGATTAAGTAAATTCTAGACATAAGTAAGATATACAGGCTAAAAATAATTATTTGAAATGTTAAAGATATCTGACATTCGAACTCCCGATCACCGAGGTATAAGGAAACCGGGCGTCGAATCCTAGATCGGTAGATATTAAAACAATACCAAGCGTAGTGTATTCACTATTCCAATACAAAAAAACCTCTCAACCTCAAGTTTTGTACGATAATTGTACCCGTTCAAAACCGAGACGCGAACCTTGGTGCGTACAATTATGTATTAACATTAAAGCGTAATTTATGGACATATGGTTGACACGGCATCGACGGCTCACATGTCGCAGCGGACCTGATGGCCTACTGAAATCGATGGGTTTTGCGTAAGTATACCCTTATGTTATGATGGCCTCGAGGTTAAGGCGCGGTTGTGTGTGTGTCGGCGGTCGCAGGTTCTAACCCTTAAATTCGAAGTTATACTCAATGTTTATTTATAAGAATTTTGACGGTGAAGGAAACCTTTGTGAGGATATCTACAAACCTAACATTTTTAAGAATGTCTTAGGTTCGTAGTCCGCCAAAACACACTAGTTCTTAAATTTCTTTCTTATAAATTCATCAAAGATCGAATTCAATCGATACAAATGGTTGCTTGCATTAACATTTATTTACAAAACGCAAGAGGTCGTATAATCTCGTGGAATGGTCACCATTATCCACACGTATCGAATCAACTCTCCTCCGAAACACATGCGCTCCAACAAGGAAACATCCGTGGCCAATAAAAAGGGGTCCTGTACGAATAACGATAATATTCTAAACTCCCACATTATTATTTTTCCCTCATATAAAAAGTAACGAGTTTTAGCCGTGTGCGGAATTCGTAACAGCCCATAATGAATCTAAAGTGAATTACGATAAAGTCCCTTTTCAATTGCGCCGTGTTTAAATTAGAATTGGTTACGACTAAAGTAAAGGGTATAGGGCATTTTGCAAACATTCCAGGGGCGCTCGCCGTGTTTGTTTTCCGTGTGCGTTTAATAATACAGGTGCTTTGCGAAATGAACTTGTAGCTTTTCCCTTTAACATTTTAAAATTGCATCGCTAATTCAGCCGATGTTGCCGGTTTTTAATGTATTTTTTGTTTAGTCTTGCAAATTCCTGTGTTTCGTGACAGGTGATTAGATATAACTTAAAACATGCCTTTTGCTTAGACTTTTAAACATAATTTTTAACAACGGGATCGATTCCCGGGTATAATAGCGTCATAAAATTTTCCGTAAAAAAATTCTTAGCAACAATAGGGAGTTTGAATATGTGTTTGTAAACTGGCATTGAGTTGTTCCCTAATTTGTTGGACTTAAAACACATCTAGCGAAACATATGTGTGGAATGCAACTCTGCCTACCTCTTCGGGTTACAGGTGTGAGTGTATGCAATCTTGCTTTCAACATCATCAGCCCATAACGTACTACTGCTCGGCACGCGTTTCCTTTACAACTGAGATGGTTTAGGCCTAAGTCCATCACGCTGGCCTAGTATAGGTTGATTATTTAGTTCTACATTAATGTATTTGATTAGATTTACTTTCTATAACTGCACCTACACAATTCGCCTGAAGCAACGCTTGCCAGTCGTGGGTGGTCTACGGTAATGTTTACCTTGTGTTCAACAGTTGTAATTTTCTGTACGGCTTGTGTACAAAAATACGTACGGTCTAATAGCATGGTAGGAGATCGCTTCGTCTTTCAAGTCAATAGTCTGTTTGTATATGTATTAATTTTTATGAAATTGCACACTAATCAAGCCGAAACTTCTAGATGGTACAGATTAACTGCAGGTGCGATTTAAATTGCTTATAGTGTTTGATATAACCTCACCACGATGCATAAGAGTGGAACAGATAAGAGGAAAAAAAATAATTGTGGGCAACCATAACTTTTATTTTTTTTATAAAAAATGGTAAAATCATCACTTCTTCGTATTTTACTAGTAAAGGGCTAGCGTTAATGTCATTGACTGAATAAAATGTATTTTAATGCTAAACGTCGATTTTTTTGAGACACTGCACCACCCCGGTCTAACCGGCACATTCGTTACTCAGTCTGGCTTTAACACTTTAAAACAATTGGTAAAAAATACTTGAGAACTTTTAGGTATGTAGGTTTCTTCGCTATTCACTTTTAAACTGGATTGTTACTCGTTGTATGTTTGTATGGGAATCAAATTGTCAGACATAACAAAACTGAATTTAACCGCAAGCCGTAATCTGACATCTCAGCCACGGAGACAGTACCCCTGAACGATTCACAAAACTATGAAACAATTCACCAAACTGAGCACAATACAGCATTTGTCCGTAATCTGAAATCTGCCAAACTGTCCGAGCGTTTTATGTAAATTTAATTGACACGCAAGCACTTAGATGAAAGGTAGACGGGGTCTATTCGGCCCACTCGTCGTGCCCACACGTTCGGGCCCGCCGTATTGAATTGGCGTCAAATGGAGTGAGAGTAATGCGATTACATCGGATATACGTACGGCGCGACTCCGCTATTGTGCTTAATTGATATTGTCAGCTCGGTTGTCGAGTTAAACTGTTCGCTTTTGAGGGTTATTTTGGTTTATACCATGATAGTTTGTCGACGCGGCCCTGCGTTGCTTTATCGGATTTACTTCTGTATTTATTGCGGTATTGTTTGTTCTTGAATACCGTGTTGTAGCAGTATTTCTACTTCTGGTCTAGTTGTTTTAAGTCAATTTGATAGAGAACCTGCATATTGTCTTTTCATCATCAACCCATATACGTTCCAGTACAAGGGTCTCATTACATTTGAGAGGGTTTAGGCCTCAGTCCACCATGCTGGCCCAGTGCGGGTTGACGGACATATGGTCACATACTGAGTAAGTTTTTAGAGTCTTAAGCTAACCTAAAACTAACAACAGAAAAATTCAAAACCACCTAACTTCACTTCGATATCGAACGGAAGTTTTCACATTCGCAAACTTCGATTTATAATGCCAGAACTGACTTCAACATGGCAACCCAACATGAAATACTATCAACACTTTCAAGGAAATTAATTCCTGTCTACCGACTTATTAGATCATAAACCAAATTAGCATAAACTGATATTTCAAATCTTAACAGGTTTACAAGCGATCCAGTTTGTCTTTGTGCAAATTAATTTCCACTTTCTTCTAATTCTATAGATGTTTGTCGATTTGAAATTTATTTTATAAGATTATCATTTTGTATGGTTATTTAATAATTATTTTTTGTCACATATAAAAGACTTATTTTCTTCATCATCATCAAACTACAAAGCTTCAACGGTGAAAGTTTTGGCCTTAGTCCATCATGCTTTCCTAGTGTGAGTTGGCAGACTACACACCAAAGAAATTTCGAAATTTTTTTACGTGTGCAGGTTTGTTTTTCTTACCTTTGAGATATTAACCTGTACAAGCTTGAAGTTACGTAGTCAATTGCATACTATCCAAGGTTGCGTGTCCTTTAAGACGTTCTATTCTAATGATGAATGAACTGTAGTAGGGCCGAGCTATTGTTTAGATTACTGTGTGTTGTAACACATTGACAATCTTCGTTTATATCGGTACGGTCGTGACCCCGCGACTTTGACATTATGTCATCCAAACCAATGGAAATGTACTAGCGTCACGTACACACGATGATAGTAAGTAGAAATAATGAATGAATGGGGATAGTAGGTACAGTAGTGCAATTGTTCATTTTGTAAGGAGAGGCCGTGAGTTCAAACTCGGCGTTAAGATAAATTCTGTTACAGGTTTGAGTATTGTGAGACAGAGCTGTCTAGTATTTTCTAGTACCTTTTACATAATCTAAAATATTGATTTTGAAAAAAGAAAAGATAACAAATTTAATGAAGGTTCCTTGATTTATTGACAGGTATTAAGCAGTGTTAAGGCTAATAGGCTTATACTTAGTTAACCAAAATTGCTGCATGTTGTTTAATAGAAACGTTGAACAATCTGAAGAGTAGGAAACATAAACCAAAGTAGGAATAAAGCACTATCGGTCTACAGCCAGTTTCTCTGCTAATGTCTTACACTAGGTAAGGAAGCTTCTTTGAAACAGTGGCAACAATACAGGTTCGTTATTCAAGTTGACAGTTATTACCATCAATGTTGTCATGTTGTCAAAACGTGCCTTCGTGAAGGTACTTGAGCATCCGGTTACACCAATAAGAATAATGTTGTAAATGAATACCAATACAATCCAACACAGATTTCTCGCGGGCACATCTCTGCCGACCGGTTGGCCAGTCCAGTGCCACAGACCAGTACGTGTTTTTGGTAACAGGAAGTGTTCTTGCGCAACCCGTTCGTGCAATGGAAAGTACTGCCGCCAATTAGGGATTGTCACATTATTGTGCCGTACAACTGTCCCGAGGCACTGTCTTGCCTTAAAAGTCCGTCTGTTGTGTGAGAATTAGAGCTGAGTGTCCCATCGTGTCGAAATTGTTGTTCAATTGTTCATTTCAATTGTTCATTAATTGTTCCGCAAATGTGTATTTGAAATTAAATATCTCGTAGTTTGACCATAAGGAAAACATCGATATTATTTGGTGTGTAGTTAGCACTAAACCAGCTTGCTGGACTAAGGCCTATACTTTCTCAGTTGTAGAGGAGGTTTGTTCCCGGCAGTGGGACGTACTCGTATATGGACTGATGAAAAAGTCACTGGCTTGCGTCACTATCCTAATATAAAATAGAACGCTGTTTGTCGTGCGTTATTTGGGTCAACTATTTTCTATTAATATAATTGTTAAAATAATTAAACTATGCTTTTACGAACGTTCCAATAGTTTTATTTCCTGCTTTGATAAATATTGTATAACGTTAATTATACACAACTGTTCCAAATTAATATTGATTATGAACGTTTTGCTTTAGCCATGAGAGCCACGTACGATATATATTTTTTATCAAAAGAAAATCAATTATACAGTGTACCATACTACGTGTCCGCACACGTGATAAAACTGCGCATAGACTGACGTTTCGTAGTAGAAAAAAGAAAAACTAACCTTATGATTGGAGCGATAAGAAACATTTCAGATAGCGAACACCGTAGGCTTTTTACGACAAGCGAAAAAAACTCATATTACCAAAGAGGATCGATGAGATTCGTTCGTAGCTCGATGAAATTTTCTAGTCTTCGCTGTACTGAAATGTTAGGTATTTTAATAATGTGTAAACTAAAGGGGGAATGTATAAAACATGTGTAATGTTAGATGTGTCGCTCGTTCCTGTCACCCGCTCGCGTTTTACTTTCAGTCAGAAATTTCTACTTTGCAATTCCTTAGTTCGGCATCGATTACTCTCGCCATGAATAACTTTGTTGCATCGGTGATGTCCGAATGTTTTTTCGTGCGTCTTTTAGTCATAGTTTATTCAATATTGATTTCGTTTGAACTTGAAATGTATTAATACATTTATGTTTGTTTTATATTAGTCTCGGTGACATTAAATTTTGGCGAAGAATTCTGATTTAGTAATTGTATAGAAAAATTTAGAAAGATTCAAATAATCATCGGCGTCAACATCAGCCCATGTATGTCCCATAAGAGGGCACGGGCCACCTCTACGTAGAGGGTTCAGGCCTTAGTCCACAACGCTAACCTAGTTCCAATAGTCTAGAAATGAAATGATATTTCAACTTTGTTGTCTTGTTTTATTTAGGGTGAGAGAAAAATATTAAGAGAATCTATTCCATTCTGACAGGAACTCCTATTTCAATCAAGGTGTAAGTCATTATAGCATTATTATCTGCTAGTATAAATATTAAATACTTTTTACAACAATCAAAAGCATTGTTAATATCCAATGTTGTGTTATAACCAGGACATTGTTACAGCCTGGCCTATGCCGTAGACCTAGAATGATAGTGTGCATTGTCTACTTTTAATAGTCAATCAATGACTAGCGTTTTTATTACATTAAAAAAAGAATAGACACATGAGTAACAATTGCTTATGTATCTGTTAAGAAAAATCTAGATCTTTTCCCATCCACATTCGTACCTGGAGGCTAGTTATGGCTAGATTTGTATCGTAAGTCCTGTTATTGGCTATTGATTGGCTCGTGTTTTTATGATGGTGTTGTTTCAATGGGGAATATCTGATTAAATATTTTGATAGTAACTAGAATGACGACTATTTTGAAGTTCTAGTATAGGCTGTAGATTTAATTCTTGATCTGGGATTAATGTGTGACGGAATATATTTATATCAAGTCTTAAGTGTTTTCTTAGTCCAATAATGCTTAATAGTGTGAGGTAATTTACATTGAATTATCACGTACTTTAACCGTAATGGTAAAGTCATCGTGACGAAACCTGTACTCCTAAAATTTATTATGAAATTCTGGAGTTTGTTGTCCGCCGTCTCGCATTAGGCTAGCGTGGTGGATTAAGGCCTGAACCCTCTCAGTTTTAGAGGAGGCTCGCGCCTAGCAGTAAGACGTATATGATGATGAGTATGAAGCAAAGTAAAAGCAGTGGTCATCATCAGTGGCGTGCCTAGGGTCTCAAGCTAGGGCAAGCCCATTTTTTATTATTGTAATTTTACCTACTGCTGGTCTGCTGGTTACAATTACATTCACGATATGAGCAACCGTAATTTAGTTATCGTATTGGTGGTACCTCGATGTTTTTTTTTCAAAACTCGTTGATAGTATTATAGGAAATATTTGTGGCTTTGAGAAAAGCCGTTTTTTATGGTTTCTTGAGCGAATGAACTGAAGGAGCACTGTTTCTTGAGCTGGTTTTGTGCGTACATCCTAAATAAAAGTTGAACATAATATGATAAACTAATTTCTATTTTAAAATAAAAATAATGTTTGGTCGTAGCTTTGTGCTACTAATTTTGCGATACAGTCATGTTTTTATAAAAAATCTAAAATAATTTTACTCAATGTCTCTGATGTACGACTTTCAGAGACATTACTATTCCTAGGAAAAATCCTAGAAACAATCTCGAATATTATTGCCAAAATAATATCTTAATATTATGCACAACGGTTCTATACTTATTACTAATATCGGGAGTTTCATCAATAATAATTAATTATTGATATAAATTGTGTCGTGTTAATTTCAAATTCTATACGCGATCTTAAAACATCAGCCACGGAATAAATTATATCATTTTGTATTTTATTGGACAAATAACTCGGCCCTCCTTTGACGCCATGCTGTTGTTGCATATGTTTTTCTAATACGCTATCGTATTTAGAAAGTAAAGACACGAGTTCTAGGAAATTTCCTTTATTTAATGACAATTGAGATTCATTATGTCCTCTGAAAGGCAGTTCTTGTTGAGCTAAATGACAAATAATATCTATTAATCTTTGAAAAACATTACGATTATGATCAACGCGAGTGTTATGTTTTGTAATTTCGTTAGATAATTGACAAGAAATCGATGTTTCAATGCACTGTTTACCAAAATTATGAAAAGAAATTAACGCGTTCAAGTGCTTTTGTGAATTTGAATGCCTTTTACAAGCATCATAAACATTATTTAAACTGTTGTATCCGCTAGAATTCCGAACATTTTTATCATTAAAAAAATATATACAACACCAGCAATGTAGCATATTTGTATGGGAACATCCGACAATCCAATTAGTTTGATACACGGATCTATTAAAGGTTCTTTTATGACTTTTATTAATTTGCAAAATACTCAAGTCCGGTGTAGGTTTTGAACTACTACCAAGCTGTTTTTTCTCGGTATAATTGTATAAACTTACCTTATCCTCGAAGAGTAAAACTTGCACACACTTTAAACCATCGCAAGGAACAACATAACTCATTACGCTCATTTATAATTAAAGTATTCAAAATGTAAACAACAAAACCAACATAATTCAAAGTTGTTGTCATTCGCTCAATGACAATTGACAAATTGTGAAGTTACTTATTACCGACGTTTAATATTGCCAACGTAAAAAAAATTGTACAAGTTCACCATAATATCATCTAAAATAAATTAATTATCACACGTAATATTATAAAATAATAAACATATAAAATAAAATGTATTATTCTAAATAAATTGTATTATTATAATACATTACTTTTTACTAAGCGTGCAACACCGCGCTCCCAATGGGACGATGTTCAGAGGCAAAGCAGGATTTTTGTCTCCATACTAATTGCTAAAATAACGGTATCTTGTTTACGTCGAGTTTTCAAAATCCAATAGAAATTTTGACATTGTGCGAGCGAGAGGGAACACATGCGGTAAAGCCCGGTCTATCTCTCTCTAATGATTATTATGGTGAGTAGGTATTGATGTTTACTCTAAACTATTGACGTTTGTGCGCCCGCGTTGTGTTTGTTTGAAATTATATGGGCCGGGATTTGGCGCGCGGCGGCATGGCGGCGCGGGAAAAATTACGTAAATTTGTGTTTTTGGATGAAATTTTTTTGTTTGTATTTTATTAATGTTTAATCTAGTTTACATTTTTAAATTCGGAATTATGTAAGGCAAGCCAGGCTTTTGGGCTTCTATGGAAGTACCGCCACTGGTCATCATTTGCTTGATAAATAATGTCGGAAAGTATACTCGTTACTTAGCGAAGCACTGCCACTTATAAATCACATAAAGTACAATATAACTATCATTACTTATGTAACCAGGGTCCACTATTGTTGAATGTATAATGTATGTAATCTTCAATCAATAATGAAAAACCCAAGACACATTAACATCGATTCATCTTGGGCTGGTTAAACCGATGTTTGTCGTGGAATGCGTGACGGCGTATGATGTAAATTACATTGTAACAACACTAAGGATGCTGTCTGCCGTTTTACCATGATTATACCTGATGTAATGCTTCATCATCATCACCATCATCCCATATACGTCTCACTGCTGGGCATAGGACTCTCCTACAACTTAGAGTGTTTAGGCCACAGTCCACCACGCTGGCCTAGTGCGGATTGGCGGACTACATCTGAGAAATTCCTAAGAATTTCTACGTGTGCAGATTTCATCACGATGTTTTCCTTCACCGTTAAAGCAAGTGATAATTGTGAATACAAACGTAACTTCGAAAAATCAGAGGTGTGCCTGGGGTTCGAAGCCGCGGCTACCGAGATTCTCGACAGTGCGCTTAAACCTAACCCTGCTTCCATCTTATCGTGATGTAATGCTAGTAGTAGTAAATAGTACAATAGTAGGTGACTAATAGAACAGCCGGTGGAACGGAACCAAAGGAAAAACTGATCACAATCGATCATCTTAAAACAAATTCGGTTTTACGTTCCTGATTCTTAGAAACAGCTCCGTCCATTTGGCGATCGTCACGCGTACGAAGCTATGGGGTTAGAGCGCTACTGCCTGTATTGACACGATTTTGGACACGACTTTTGATAGTAGTTGAGGTTATTTATTTGAATTAAGATTTACGTTTTTGGAAGGACATTAAATGGAACTGCTATAGAAAACGATAAATATAATCTATGATTTTAATTTGCAAGACGGTTCTGAAGAGAATACTTTTTTTAAATATTTAAAGTAATTTATTTATAGAAGGCAAATTGAAAAAGAGCAATATACATGATTGTTTTGTTTAAAAAAAAGGTATAATTAAATGATATGCTTAAACGTTCAAAAATAAATTTCTATGTTTCATTTTTATTAGAAAAATGTTTTATTGTACCCTCAAATGGCACATATAACAGCACTGAACGTAAATCATTCCGCGTTAGAATTCTAACCCCGCAGGCAGTTATAATCGAGCTAGATACATTTGCGATAGCCAGGTGAACGATCTGTTCGAGTTGAAGGCCAACAATAGTTTGGTCAGTTTTTTATTATATTATTAGTACTTACTTATTGCTTATACGTATGAATGTCGGGCTATCGACCCGACAGGTAAAAAAACTACGTACACAATCGATCTGTATGTTTGTGTTGTGATATCGTTTCTACCGGATTCTGTGCGCGGGTGTACGTAGCGCGAGGAATTCGGAGTATTTTCGGTGTTAAGCATCCCTAGACAAGACTGGTGCGGATCGTGTTCTTGAATGCTCCCGTTTTTCTTATATGTTATTGTTTATAAACACAGCTTTGGATAAAAGTATAATACATAGGTACTGTAGCAGTACTTCTATAGAAGCCCAACTTACCATATAAAATTCCAAATGATAATCTTGAGTTTAAATCTTTATTTAACAAAAGCAGTTTGATATATTATATAATATCCTGAACACACGATATAGAATTATTAATTATATATTACACAATTTACGTGTAGCACTATTGGGCTACTATGGCCTCTAAGTTTCTTATGAAAATGCATTAAATATGGTGAATTATACGTGTGTTAATAGAAGAATTTGTTTGGAAGAGTAATTTAAATTTTCAATTTTTTTCTAACAATCCTTTCTTTATGACTATTTAAAAACAAAAAAAATTAAGCATTCTTTGTCCCCAAAAAAACTAGACCTATTTTTCTCGTCCGATATAAACAAACTGTTCGATCTGTACGCAATAAGTTCGGTATAAGCCTTATTTATAAACGAATTCCGATGTTTTCGGCGGGGGCGCGCGTCGCACGGTGACGGGGGTCCGCACCCCCAAACCCAAGCCCCCACGCCGCCCGAACTGAATATAAAATAAGCGATGTTCCTTCTGAATTTCAATCGCTTTTACATATTGTATGTGCCGGTATTTCGGCGTTTTTTATTGCGCTAACAGGTGGCGACGGTGGTGTTTTGTTTTCGAAAGTTTTTTTTTCGTTGAGTCGGCACAAATATGATCAAAATTGGTTCCGTTTCTTGAAGTTTCCATGGCCGATTTTGTTCCGGGTCTGAGTGTTTGTAAGACTAAAAAGTCTTGTAGTTGCTTAACAACCAATAAAAATCCAAATAAGCTTTTTTCAAGGAATCAAACCCGAGAAGCCTTATCGCACGCGTTAATATATGCCACAGGCCAACCATACTTTCAAAACATTTACCACTTAGGCGGGAAATCGTAACAGTCCGAAAGAGAGATTCACAATTTCAATATCAACAGAAAAGCAGTGTGTTAGCAAGCTTATTATGCGACTGTCACGCAGTTCGGTGAATCAAATTTAATTGTGTTGAGGCGTCTGTGTGATTAGTTGTCGTACTCATTTGGCGAGATCCATTTACGTCGCTTAAGGTGTGGTTCAAATACAGCGATTGGTGTATCGGTGGTAATGCTGCAAGTGTAGTGATTTAAAAAACTCTGTCTGTCAAATGATTTCTCAAAATGGCTGTTGAATTTCTTATATCTTGTAGCTTAATATGATTATTAAAAAAATAGCATTTTGGACGACACTAAACAAACTTGTAGAATAAGGTATTAGGTGTTGCAATTCATAAAAAAATATTTTTATAACTTGCTTGTATTCTACGAAAGGGGAAGGCATCGTGTTTAGGGCACATTTTCACAATCCATACCGCTAATAAGTGCTTCCTTATATATAAAAAAATGAACAACACTTTGTCCGGCCTGGGATTCGCACTCACGACGTCTAAAACTCATGGCACATAATTGTTTTTTTTTCTTATTAAGATTTAAAAATGAAGATGTAAGAGTATTTATATAAAAATAAAATAGCTTTAAACTTAGTCTGGTGCGATTGCGATAACTAAACTCTATGAAGAAAATAATGAATGTCGGATTATGATTTTGCGACACCACAGCAACTAATGCTAATTCACAAAGTCACGTGCTATAAAACAAGTATTCGACATATAAATAGATTCTAATCTCATTAACGAGCTATAATTTCTGTATAACAAATCGACGTACGTAAAGTTTGAAATGATGAAACCAAACCAGTATCGGATGAGCAGGATGTTATATAATGTTCAAGTGGGAAAACCCGCTGAGGATCGTCTAGACCGAGTTATGAATGGGCTGGCTCGACCGTGGGCATACCACTGTCTGCTGGGCACGGGCCTCTTCTACAAATTGAGCGGGTTTATGCCTTAGTCCACCACGCTTGCCTAGTGCTGATAGTGGACAACATACCTCACAAATATCTCAGAACTCTTTGGTATGCAGTAATCATCACTTTTCTTCACCGTTTAAGTACGCGAGAATTCATTATTAATACACACTACGAAAAGTCATAGCCCTAGAGTTTGAAACCGCGACCACCTAGATTCTTATTGGACGCCTAAACCTCGATCTTACGCCTCTTTATATTTGGATTTACGTTAGCTGATTTTGTTTTACTAGCCATGAAGGCATATTCAGCCTTATTATTAATACTTGTGCCGAATAATTTGTTTGTTAGCACGCACTAATCTCAGGGACCGCTGGTCCGATTTGAAAAATTGTTGGGAAAAATTGTTTGATTTCTATTTTGTTCAGACCAGTGTGATTGGGGATACTGGTGAAGGTACAATATCCTTTTATACCAATTAACATTTCATTTATTGATAGGGGCGAGTTCGGTTTTGCCGCTTAAGATTGAAGTAGTTTTGAGAAGGTAAAAATAAAAATATAAGTTTATATTCTGCAATGGCTACCTCCTCTCTGCTACGTTTTGCTGCGCCCGACAGGATTCGTGATGCAATTCCAGTATATTTTTTAAAACATAATATTTTGTAGCATTATACGAAATAAGTTATTCTTTTTAAAATTTCTTCTTTTCTATAGCTGGACAAAAGTCTAGTCTAAAACGCTCTTCACTTGGATGCACCTCCATAGCGAATTTGTAACCTCATGTTTCTATCCGGGCGTATACGAATATTTGAAGAACAGCAATATCTGTATACTGCTTGCTGGTTTATGTCGCGGAATAATTTTGTTACACAAATGAAACACATAAAATTAATGAACTTGTTAGATTGATTTTATTGAGAAGATTTATGTCTATAATATTGCTTATTGAAATGGCTTATCGTCATCAATATTAATGTATACAATTATATATTTACAACGTAATTTACAGAGTAGAGTAACCTAAATTTTCCTTTAACGAATAAGATGAATTACTTAATGAAAAAGGCCTGCTATATCCAATTTTTATGATTTTCATAAAATTGACGACTACCCACTTCTACATCGCATCAATTTAGTCACTTTTTTATACTCGTTTCTGCTTATTACTCGGTAACTGTTACTTAAAAACTTCGGGTTCTTCTTTTCCTTTACCCATCTTCTCATCCACGGGGCTTAGATGTGATCAGTGGTGTGCCTAGGGTGTCAAACTAAGGCAAGCCCAAATGTTTATTTAGTAGCAGCATATATTTTTTGGTACGTAGGACTAATAAATACCTACCGGTTAGTACTCACATTCACGTTTATAGCGTTATTTTATACATAAACAATCGTTAAGTTCGTTATTCGGAACTATGTAAGGCAAGTCGGGCTTTCGGGCTTCTATGGAAGTACCGCCACTGGATGTGATCTATACCACAATGAATGAATGAATATGAAACACAATGGACAGTGTAAGCAAACAATATTTACTCGAGATACATAGTTTTAGACTACAATTATCAAGGATTCCCACGATGATATCAAAAGGGGCCGTTGCAGAGGATGTAGTCGGGTGATGGGAATTGTGTACGGGAATGTGGGGATTACCCCAACGTTGGGGAAATAGCGTGTAAAACTCCACTTTTATCACTGGTAGAGGTTAAACTTAAAAAAAAAATTACAATCCATTTTCTTTGAAAAAAATCTAAAGCAGGTGAGAGTTGTACTGCGCCAACTATTGTACCCAATTCCACGCTGACGACTGTTCATTAAATGTCTAGATTAATCATTGGTTATGGTTCAAATTGCCAAAACTTGTCGTGGGAAACTTCGTTCAGATCCAAATCATTTCTAGGCACTATTCATTTCTTTTGAAAGTTATCTTTGTATCTCGTAGCATTGTTTTAGAAGCAGACAGGCTAGCGGTAACTGTAGTTATGAATTTTTTATTATATTTAGATTCGTTCCCATTAGTGCGTTCTCGACTGGAGAGAAGCGATTTCGACTGTTTCTTTCTTGTCATATTTATTCCAGTCTGTTGGTATTTGATAAATGAAAAGGGGCGTGTGTTACAAGGATTTGCGTATTGTTAGTGTGATATCCTTAAAAAAATGATGTATCAACAAAAATCTATAAGCAAAACTTTATGACAAGTTACCAAATCGTTATAGTATTGATTATAAAATTAAGATTAAGAATTTTGAAAATAAGTGTAAAAAACGTTTCCGGATTAACAGACATATTCCATTTATTTTATCAGATTCTATTCAATACTCTTCCTATAACCATCCATAAGATAGTCGAAGATAACCCCCAGCTATGTGCATTTAAATAAGCTAACCCAAACATTATACCCCGCAGACAGATTAATTTACCATCACAATTTCGCGTTTCATTGCTAACATAAATAATTTCTATACGTTTTACAACATAACAGATTCCACCGATTAAGCCCAACGGCGACCACCTAAATTAACTGTAAAATATGACGTCATAATAGGCTTTAATGGACCAATAAAATACCTCGCCGCTCAGCGTTTCCTACTAGCCCGGTTAGCGCTGCGATTGGCTGAAAACAAAAGTTGTTTTGACAATTTATTTGTGTGTAAATATACCTTGAGTTCCAAATCCTACCATAGCGACACCGAATCCTGTAGAGAAGTAAAGTTGTGTCGATTGTAGAGGATTCAGGTGCCATAAACGGGACCATAATGAACATATCGTAAATGATGCCTGCGAAATTAAAGTTTTGATATCTGTAACGAATTAAATAGACATAGTAGGTTTCTATTCCACTCAGAAAAGTTGATTTTCATCCCGAGGATTTGTTTTGTAACCTGCTAACTTGTTTCGAGATTAGTTTAGGCGCGAATAATACGTGTTGAACCCTTTTCCTTTTCCACTTAGTTCAGAGATACACTGGCGTGAGGTAAGCATATCAGGCATCGATATAGGCTCACTCGTGCAGCTACGGCTCGGCAGAGTCCATTAAAATTTCGCTTAAACAAAATTCAATTATTTACCACGTGTTCTATTAGTTCCCCATGAGGTCGTGTAAATCCATCATCGTCAGGTATTTATTGGTGATATTGCCGCCGCCATCGGCCGGTCGCCGACTCGTTTGTAATTCAGCGGGGCGCATCGCGGGGGTGGACTTTACTCCCACATTTGGTTAATGTTTACCTTGACCGTCTCGTTGGTCGGTATATGTGCGCCCTGCAGTCAGAGCCATCCATCAGCCTAAGGAAGTCTATTTCTGAAAATAGGTCTACTAGCAGAGCCAGATCGTGTATAGTGTTGTGTGTAGGGGATTCGATCCCGGGATCCCGGTCATATTAATCCCGAAAATTTCGGGACTGAAGTATGAACGGGATCCCGGGATCGAATCCCCTAGTTGTGTGTGACTTTTCGACTGAAACGTCAATAGGCTGCTCTATTGTAAGTGGGTTGTAGTAAAGATGAAAACATGGTACTCGTATTTCACCACTGCCTATCCCAGTGGAGTAACAAGTGTGAAGGAGTAAGTATGTAGTCAGCAGTCTGACATTTGATCTGAAAATCATAATAACCAACATTCATACGCTAACCTCTTCAAGATTTGATGTACACAAGATATTCCTAAACATTAACATACTTCTGGAAGTCATATCATAGGTTCTACCACACTTTTCTATTTGTTAACTTCTACAGCTTTTCTTCAACAATTTCACGAAACATCCATCTCGAAAGCAAAGAGTAGCTATCAAATCAATCCTCTTTCCATCAGTTCGAATGCGAATCAGACATTCCGTAGCAGTGGGACTAATACTTAATTATTTAGCCCACACGTGTCACCTGTCAACTGTTTAAGGTATTGATCCGTGACATTGATCTATCGGCTTACTGGTCGGTTCAGTGACCTCCTGCTTTTTGTTACATTGTTAAATGGCGAGTGGTCATCGCTACATGATGCCTTAGCACGGTCTCACGATTCTTGGAAGAAGCGGCTTGCGTTGAAGATAAGGAGATGTGCTTTCTTAGTTTCTCGTAAATGAAGTCCTTAACGAATTTGTGTCACGTACATATACTCAGGAATAAGGACTTAGTGCATCTGACACTGACCTTCCTTTCCAAGTCTGTAGATCTACCTGTTTTCTCAACTCTCCTTTCATTCTACTGTACCAAGAGTACTGTTGTCATTGACTCAAAGAGAGACGGTCTTAGTTATGTCAAGCACTGTATTTGGAATGTCTATTGGAAATTTTTAAGAAATCCATTGTCGTAGTGGTCAATATGCAATCCCCGGAAAAATTTTAAAGTATCACATCATGTGCCATTTGCCTTGGTCACTTGTCCTCGAGTAAAGTATTCATTCACCTCTGCTATACCAAATATGTTTGTCGTTCATCATTCCTTTTGTTCTCAACAAATATTCCCAAACGATTTCCTATTCATCAACATCCACAATTGCGCATAGCTAACCCACATTTTCAATTACATTTCCCACTTTGCATTGGAGTGCATACCTACCCCCCCCCCCTTCTCCTTCCCCCTTTCCCCTTGCAGGCAGCGCGGAGGAACAATGAGTAGTAAAGCGCGGCGGCGTGGTATGTGGCCGCCACATAATTGCATAATAAAGGTACGTCCGAGAGGGTAAATGGTCTCAGCGCGTCGGCGGTGACTGATTAAGACGGATTAACACTGCGCTCACCATAATATCGATGGTAATGCGGATTATCCGCGACGTATTCAGACTGTGACACTTTGGTATTTGAAAGGCGGGGTAAAGAATTATGGAAGTCTAACAATCAAGCGATGGATGTTCTCTGTGCGTGCTGCTGTTGATCCTGTACGATAGTTTTAGTGGCGGGTTTTTAAGGGTCTATTTAGACCGATGAGCAATTTTTTTCCGGTCTTTTATTATTGTTTTATATTCCCTAATGTAAAGTTGTTAATGGAAATTTGAATGTGAAGAACTAATAAATATTGTCTGTCGCGATAAAGGTTTTACCATTTTACAGGGCAGGTTAGGCATTTATAAAAATGCACTTGAACATTTTGTACATATTTATATTTTTTCATTACAAACAAAAATCGTTTTCTTTTCCTGCGCCGAATTCGTTATATAATCAAATGTCGAATAAAAATGTATTATTAAGTTAGTAACGCAGGAATATATACTATTGATCGTAAAATTCTAGATAAAGGTTCACGGTTAGATTCGTGTCCTTTTTTATTGCTTTTTTCTCAATTGGAATTTGAAATTGCTTCTGTCGAAATATAATGAATTTTTATTGTATTCCTTGTATCGAATACACCCACCCACGTTTACTTAAACGTGGGCCTAGGTTAGACAGAATAGATGATTTCATAGAGTTCTCCTAGATTTTTTATGCTTAATGCATTATTTATGTTCAGTTACTTAAAGGAACACAAAATATTCGTAATATATGTGAAATCTACCTGTGTGCTTGAGTTTAGCGAAGCGGTACTAGTCTATGTTTCACAAAGCAAAATCTATATTAGCAAAATCAACGATAGATTTTCTGCCATAATAATATCACACAGTAAGCGCTCATTAATCGACACTATTTTTCTAGTTTGATACGAATTTTAGACATTCATTTTAAACTGCACTACGTCATAGACGTTGTAGCATATCAATCTCTGTCAGTAGTTCAGCACGTCTTCCCGCATCCCTCAAAAAATTGTATTACAAAACGGTCATTTAACTTTGTATTTTAAAACCCTTAGTCAGAGTTCATTTTTAAAAACCAACACAAAATATACATGTCAACATCGGCAAGGATCCTACATCCACGTGTTTCTTTCACCTATCAAGGTCAAATTTGACACAGGTAATGTGTCCAAAATGTGTGTAAAATTGTCGTGAACGTTTATTTGACGAATGTATTTACGACATGTCCGAATATGTCCCCAGCGGCGTGGTCACCGTAATTAGCTAGCACTGCCGGTCAACGGCCACGGGCCTTGGCATTGCGCTCGCTACTTGCACATAGAATAGACAATTCGTAGATGCGTTACGTAGCACTAAGCGGTGATAAGTGCCTACACATTTTGAGTTTCGTCGCGAGGTTTGAACTTTGTATTATAGGAACTGGTGAGCGGCGAATGTGTAAAAACACATAACTTTATGACATGGATGGATATCACACTTCCCAAACAATGTTCGTTTATAAACAAAATTTACTAAATTATTTCCTTAAGCTTTTCAGATATACAATTATTTTTCTTAATTCCTTTATATTTATAGATCGGCGCAATATGTATGTATCTCATTACACTACGAAATCATTTCTACCTCACAGCTTAACTTGCCAAAAAGGCTCTAGAATATACATAAATGTAGATATTTGAATTTGATCAAATTCATTTTTTGTACATATTTTTTACTATAACACAAATGCAATGTTCAAGATTATATCACATTGACGGTTGAGTGGCTGAATCAACCAACAATCACGTAGTATCTCGTCGGTTATCGTTTCTGATTTTTTGTACCGCGTCGCATCTTCAACGCTCATAATCTTTGCCACGCGTCGAGCTGTCAATAAGCGATTGAAATTGGGCAATTAATGTATGGGAAATATGTTATTATGATAGTTTTATTGCCGTGGGATAGTTTACACTTCATTGTTTGTTTTGCAGTCGTCATGGCGTTGTATGCGCATATAGAAATATTTAACTAAAATTTGTTACAGTCGGCTGCAGCGTTTTTGCCGTACGTTTTTTGTTAATGCTTTTACGATAGCGTTTCGGCGTCTTTTGTAATTAGCTGTGTATTGAGGATATGTTGGTAATCTAAGATACTAGTTTTGTGAGACGTAACTGTAGTCGCGATGGGAGGTGGATGTGAGGCGTTTTTTTTGCTTTAATAAAAACAGGGTACCTTAATTACATTTTGGTGTACAATGTTTTGTTTAATATATTGTACTTTTGAACTTTTTTCATTCATGAGAAATAAATGAAAGGATTAAGAAAACGGATATGTGACGCCAAGTGCAATAAAAATATTTCGGTAAATACTATTTTAAACTACTATTATTCTGATCTTATATATCCATCATAGTGTTGTCAAGTTTGATGAAATTAACGGAGATTTCAAAAGGCCAGTGTGCCATGCAGTGAAATTTTCGTGGATAGTACTGCACGAAATGGACTGAACAATTTTTCTAAGGCACTGTTATCTCTAAAGAATACATGGAATAAGATTTGAAAACACCGCCTATGTAGGCAGTAATAAAAAATCCATTCCGCGGTCTCCATTGCGTCCGAACAATTAATTAGCGGCACAAATCGCATTTCACACACAAACTGTCAACGCGTGAATGTAGTGTTATTGACGTTTGTAGTTTTTCAAGTAGTAAACTGTTGATGACGTCAGCAGTTCATGCAGCTAGTTACACGCAGGTGGCAAAAGCCGTTACTAATGCTAACACGCTGATATCGGCACAATTTCCAACGTTATCAGGTGTCGCTATGGTGAAATAGGTCGAGTTAGTAGTTACGCTAAATCGTATTATATAGTAAAGGTTCGGGAGATACAGTTATATGTCTAGACTGAAAATAAGAACTCCTTGTTTTCCAACTCCTCCTGTTTAGTATATATTATATCTCATTAATTTTGTAGCGGGATCATTAGGATCAATTAGGTTCCTTAGTTCGCAGAGTTTCATTGCTCAGCGTCAATGGTGCATTTTACAGGCTTTTATGGGTCTATGAGGTAGTTTTTAATAAAAAATATATATTAATTTATTCCAATATCCAGGACCAACAACAAAAAAATCGTTTTGTTTTTACAGGCATAAGTGCTATAACCTGTTTTTAAACTAAGAATTTTGAATATAATTTTTCCACCACTCATCTATAATATTCACTGTAACAGTTTCACATTAATTCGCATAATTAAATGTATGTTAGCGGCTTGCACCTCAAACATATCTGATACGTCGGATTTATTGTTTGCGTTGCCGGCGCGGCCGTCAAAACGATACCAACACTACGGGTGGCGCGAGCCGCCTGACATCTGATTGACTACCTGCAACAGCTCAGAATCATTTCAAACTTGTAACGTAGCGCAGATAATTTCAAAGATACTGTGGAATGCGAAATGTTGCAAAAAAATTAGTAGTCTTATGAAGATAATATGTTTAATGCGTGTAGAATATCTAACTGTGAAGCGATTATTTGAGTTTAAACGCTGCTACAGGACAATTTTTTTCATTTGCGTATGTGAAACTGAAACACCTTTCAGAGTAGTTAATAACTGTTTCAGTGTTTAATGTTTTAACTGAAAACAATGCTACGCTTTGCACAGACAGATACCTGGTTCATTTTTCGTATGTCAGACGGCGTGACGCCATCATATGCAATGACATAAAATAACATGAACTTTAGTACACCACCACGTCCAATGACTCGCATATGATATATATTTTACCTTTGATTATAAATATAAGGTAATTATTTATGGCCATATGATTTTTCTTTTATTTCATGTACTGTTGGCACCAGTACTAAAGGATACATTCATTAAAATACATTTTTACAAGTTTCAAAACAGTTCTCCTTTCTAACAGAGACGAGACCGTTCCTACCGCCTTCGCAATCGTTGGCAACGTGCACTCTAAGGGAATAAATAAATACACAATTACACTTTATAATTCGGAATCGAAAGTTGGTTCGGATACTTCAAACGTTGCATCAATGCGAATAAAAGATTCCCACGCTGCTCTACTTGGTTACGACTTAAAAACTGGACAAGTGTGAGTGTTTAATTAGGAATCCTGTTTTCAAGAATTCGTAGAAATATTTTATACAAGATTTATCTTATTGAGGCATTAATTTAAAAAAAAATGTTTAAGAGTGACGATTTGAAACTTTATAGTATACATTCGATTGCATATCCTTCAAAAGGTAGATAGAGGTGTACTCCCAGGATTCACAAAAAATCCCGCTCTGGGGATCATATCGCGACCTCGTAACACATTTTGCCGCTGAACCAAAGAGGCAGTACGTACTTTAGCTCTTCGCTTCTACAGTAAACTCCGAACATCATTATTAATTTCCCGACAGTCTATGAAATCTATTGAAACGATGTTTGACACATGACATTAGAGAACGAGATACAGCAAACTTGACCTGCGTCGTTATAAAAACAGCCAGTGTATCTGTACATCCGGTTTTTCAACACAATGAAATATTCATGATGTGTCTTGCGCACTACACGGTGTATATTTCGGCGGACATGCTGTCAGTTTGTGTTGAGATATATTTATTTATTTTAGATCGCGCTGATTATCCAGTTCACATGCGGATGGTAATGATTTTTTTTTCCCACTCACGTATCTGTACAGGGTTGGCAGATCGGAAAATAGCTTGACCAAGCATAGTCTTGTCCTCTCAAAAATAGGATAAAAATTTATTATGAGTAGCAATACGATTAAATACACCCAGCAGGTGACCCCCCACATGAGGACACTAATCCTGTGTCGTGGGTATCCGAAATTATCTTACGACCTCACAATCAACCAGTGACAAGTAAACTATTTTTGGATTATATTTGTCTCGGTATGGGGATCGAACCCGTGGTCACTTATTTCGCAAGCTAGTATCAAACCATTCCACCACGGGGATAAAAAAACCTCTTACGCTGTCGGACGCAACAGTTCACGAGAGATTCTAAATTTCAGTGCTCCTAGGATATGGCTGATATTTTTCGGTTCCTTATCTGCCAACCCTGACTCTTGAAGTTAGCTGCATAAAAAATCTAGAATGTGTAAACATTCCGAAATATTCCATGGGTAATAATAATTAATCAAACGGTCACTAAACTCGTTTTTTTCGCCTGTTAGCTATTCAGGTGCGTCCAGTTTTATTCGAATCGCGGACAACGCACGCAGTGTGCAGTCGTAAAGCAATGACGTGTTTTTCTGCATCAAATTATGATACATTCTTTTCGATTTAACCTATTAGCAAAACACTATAATTAATACCCCTTGTTGAAATTTTATTGCATTTGAATAGAATAAGATTCATCCACAAAATTCTTGTTGCAACCATAGCGTACTATACTTGGCAGAGGTGCGCATAGAATTGAAATCGAGCAATAAAGTTCAGTAAGGTCCTGTCGCAACAAAATTATAAGTCCGCACGTCTTTGCAATACATCCTAAATATAGTGTATGTTAACATAAACTCATGTTTCATCCTTTTTGGTGGCACACACATTTGTATCGGTGTGGGGATCGAATCCGCTGACTCACGATTAGCAAGCTAGTATCGAGGCAACTACGCCACGGGGGTGTCGAAACTGAAGCTGGAACACAGTCAAGTAATAAAGTCCTTGGTCATGATATTACTTATTATAAGCAGTGTTGGGATCGAGGTCGAGGCGCGCGGTCGAGAATCTCGGCGGTCACGGGTTCGAACCTCAGACACACACCTCTGACTTTTCGAAGTTATGTGTGTATTCACATTGAATTATCACTTGCTTTAACGGTGACGGAAAACATCGTGATAAAACCTGCACACCTAAAAAGTTCTTGGGAATTTCTTAGGTGTGTAGTCCGCCAACTCGCACTAGGCCAGCCTAGTGGACTATGGCCTAAACCCTCTCTGTGGTCGAGGATACCCGTGCCCAGCAGTGTGATTATGGGGATTGATTGATGGTGAGGTTGATGATGAAGTTTCAAAAGACAGGTTGTCTAAAATTATTTTATTTCTACTGACACGTCAATGTTAAGCCATCAAAGTAAATTGAAACCTGTTATAATTATTAAAATTCTGCGTAGCAACTGCAAATATTTCCAATTGATGTAAGTGAAAATCAATACTGCGATATCATATAACTTAGGAATGTCATAATGTATGTTATTTACTGCGTTTGGAATATTTATTGATTTCATTAGGTGCATAATTTTAAAACTATTTAGTTATATCGGGTTCAGTATGTTTTTACACTACAGCCGCAGTTAGCAATAAAAATTTACAGCTAACCATGATTGATAGACACGTCACAGGGACTTTGTGCTGGGAACTGTACTGAAGAATAGTATACACTACGATATAGTAACGTTCTCTCTTAAAAATAGAAGATTGTGCTTGTCGTGGTTGCTTATTTTTTATCTATTTATTTAGATAAATATGGATATTAATTCGTGTTATTTTTTATTTTTCATTGAATGCTACGGCCTCTGTACAGAGCATAAGTGTAGACTTAGCGTAGCTTGAGTGAGTCAGTAATGTTGAAAGATAAAAAATGAACATATTAGAATGAAACGATGTTTGATTATAAGAAGACACATGCTTATTATGTACAAATTATTCATTTACAATCGTTTGATACCACAATTAGAATCTTGCTAAGTCCGAGAGGCACATCGTAGACATTTGTATCTGTGCTACGAATAGGCAGCCCCCACCGAGAAGATACCACTGTCTTACAGAAATTCGATGTGAAGTGTTTTTAGCTTTTATCATTTTCACATTTTGCTCAGAGCAAGGGTATAATATACAGCTACAAACTGCCAACATTCTTGCCACATTTTGAACACAATTTCAAATAAGGGACAGCGATCACTATTGAATGAACCACACTCTTGGCACGGATGTATTATAAAATATTGCATACTATTAACATTTTCGTATGTTTGTTCTCAGGTACAAGGATCCCTAATAAGTACTTCCAAAGCGGAATTCGGACACGTGCCCACCGCAATTGTAAGCGGACACCGAGCGTTGTCGAAAAGAAATGAAATGCAATGAATGAACTTTTTTCCAGTAAACAAGTTATTTAGGTGAAATAATTGCGCGAACGGCAATTTGTCGCATCAGCTATTTGAGACCTCTAGTCGTTAAGTGTTGGTTTTTGCTGAAAATTGTACTGTTTGTTGCTAAGGCCTATTCTAGGTAATATATCGGTGAATTCAATGAATGGTTTGAGTACTCAGGAATTTAAGACGGGCCTTCCGTCTGTTGTTGATAAGTTTTGATGATCAGCTTTTGGTTGGTATTTTTTCTTATACCTACACTCTACATGTCTTTCAATTCATTCCAAGGAACTACAATTACACTAAGACTGCCATTTGTTCTTTTTCGCACATTTTACTTTTCCTTTATAGAAAACTCAATGCTCGGATTTCATACTAAAGTTTTGCTTACAAGTAGTAGCTCAGGCTGAGAAAAATTGCCCACCGTAGGGTAATTATAGACTGAGATAGACAATTATAATAATATAGAAAACTGCCGCTCCGGTAGAATGGAGAAGAATGGAGTAATTTGTTGGTGTCTCCGGCGTTGAAGCTCAGAAAATGACAAACTCTGACTTACCCTGATCTTATACCTTGTCAAGTTACGAAGGTCGCAAATCACGCATTGACTCACCTCTTTTATCTATATCACGCCTTAATTAATATTCGGTTGTACATAAAACATACAACACGTCTATCATGACACTGTATATCCGAAGCCATTACAAAAAGTGATCAACCCGTGATTTTAGTCATCGGCTGAGTCGTGTTTCTAAGGTACAGCGACTTGCAAAGATTTGAAAAATTCATCATATGTCTTACTTAATACAAAATTAATTGATCCTAATTTTATATCTTCTATCTGAACTGGCTACTGCTATACATGAGCATTCCTTGTGGCCTTAGTCCCGTACGTTAGCCTGTACCAGAGGTGTCTTAATAATTAGGCAATCCTTAGTATCCTAATATTATAACTTACAAGTAATATGGTCGAAGATCTAGCCCATTGGCTTAGCGTAGGAGGGGCCTCGGCCAGCAGTAGACGTGAAAGAGACTGGTGATGATGATACTCATGATAACGATGAAGAGTTTCTGATACCCGCGACACAAGACTCGTATTTTACTTAAGTCAAAACTACAATGTATGCGAATCTTATGAATTAATTATAATAATTCACTAATACATGCAATATTAATATGAAAAATAAACAAAAATCAATGTAATGTATGCGAGGTATTAAAGTGAACGCGAACAATCGCCCGATAGCCTAATTACTACACTGTATGTTGAATGGTTGCCGACCGGATCTACACTATTTCTCTCAGATAGTGGCGCAGATCACGCACCGAACAGAGGTTTTATTTACGTTAAATATTCGTTTATTGATGCATTATCGGCGTTCGCGGAATTTGCACGGCCCGATAGCGTATTGTGGGGTTAATTATTGCATTCTTTCGATAGTAACTGACCTACATTATCACGTTTTTTGAATTATCTTTAGTACTGAGTGCAGTGCGTTGATAGCGTTGTTATATTTGAAACATCATGTTCATCCGCCTCGGCGGTCACAGTAATCACAACTACATCAGCCTGATGGAAGCAAGAAGTGTGGGTTTTACATTTTTAGCAAAATTATTTATCTAAATAGCTCTAACGTGAAATTGAATTAAATGATTTTTGTCACTAGAGACAGAATTAAAGGAAAAAAACGTGTCATTTATTTTAACCTACACCTCTCATTTTGAGCTTCCGTAGCGGTCCAAATAGAACGTGTAAATGTTATCCGGCCGTCGTAAAATATATCTAATCGAATACCTTGATAAAACCTTCCGCGACTCCATCAGATGCGGACCATTATGTGTCGCTCAGCGTTTGATTACTTAATTTATTACACACTTCCTCGCTTTTTACAACTTCTTCCCTGCGAGAAAGTCAAATAAAATGTTTATTTACAACATCATTGTGCTCGGTTTCCTGTATAGGGCCTTGCCAGTGTTTCACAAGTTTTAATTTCCTCGTGTGTTACTTTCGGTTAAATGTTATGGTGGATCGTGACTTTTTATTAGTTTATGTTTTGTATTATATGTCTTATCACGTATCGTACTTAAATATTACATAATGAAACGGTCAAAGAAACGTCTTGAGGATACCTGTAGCTGTAAACCTAAAAAATCTTAAAAATTTCTCGGATGTCTGTGTAGTCAACAAACTCACACGAGGCCAGCGTGATGGAAAAAGTCCTATCCTTTCTTTGGACCGGTTTGCATGACTTGGGGAACTAATCGAAGACGTTATAGGTTTGATACAAAAGAGGTTCTTATTGATAATTGACTTTCTGGCTGGCCCCGACGCATAAATACGACGAGGTTTTAAGAGGTGTGGGCTTCGTTACTCCGGACGATCAATGCGTATTTTTAAGTTTGGATATTTATCCTAAATAAAATACATCCTATGCCTTCTCTTTCCTGAAAATAAATACCAGTAAACTCTGAAAGCATTTCGAATAAATACACAGATCTGCAAAAACCCATGGATTATACACAAAATCTCTGCACCGAGCAGTACTCTGCGCGGTCGCACGTGAAGTCTCATTGGTGATTGTTCTAGCCGAGATGTGTATCGCATTCTGATCCGCACCGTTATGCTTTGCACGCGGCTCCGTCCGCGCCACAAAAACTGCACTCCACTGTGTTATCGGACCGCACGTCGATACAAAGACATCTCGAACTCGCCCGCTTAGGCGGCGGACACACGTATGTTTTGGAGCGAAATTTTAAGGCCGAAAATTTATTGTGATGCTGGCTTGATTGAAGTGCAAATTAGTGTCTGCATGGTTGAAATTTTGCTAAGGTGTTATGCATTAGGTGTGGTTTCATGAGTTTTAATTTTGACGTCACTTTTAACTACAGATCTCAGAAAATGTATAAAATATATCTATTTAAATAAAGATAATTATCTTTATCATTACCTATATGACCCATTAAACGGGGCTAAAAAAGGTAAAGCTTTATTCCTTAACCCTTTCACAGTGCTGGATTCAACAGTACTTGAAATATTGATCTAATTAGTGCCTGTACCTATGTTATACAATCGACGAAACAGTCTGCCTATTTTTACCGCCGGCGCTTATCAGTCCTACAACTCAACTATACCTAAAGTGTATCCAAGAACATCAAATGATGAGCCTAAAACTTCATACAATTTAATCAAACTATTGTCATGTATTTCTACTTGATTCATGTTTGCGCACGGCACATAAAAATTCCATGTTCCTTTAAAATTTCCCTCGGGATTACGCAACACAAATAGTTTGTAGGTTATCAAACTGCTAAACTGTGGGAAAATTGATTTGTCGCGCGTTTTGTCTGCTTTGTTTGATAACACGTGTGACCTTTAGTATTGGGTATGTTGGACGTATGAAAAAACCGCAAAAGCGCAGATAACGCTCATAGATACAGTAAAATCAGTGCAGTAACTCGATCAACCGGAACGATTCTCGAAAATTGTAATATTCATAATTATTTGCCTATATACGAGCCTTCTCTGTAACTGAGAGGACTTACCCCTTAGTCAACTATGCTGGTTTAGTGTGGTTTGGCGGACTACCTACTTGAGAAAATCCTAAGAACTTTTAGGAGTGTAGGTTTCCTCACGATGTTTTTCTTCCGTAAAAATATGTGATAATTCATTGTGAATGCACCAATGACTTTCAAAATGTCAGAGGAGCCTGGAGTTCGTATTTGTGACTGCCGAGATTTTGGACTGCCCCGCCATTTCCAGTTCGGCTAACTAAGTGCACGCCAATATGACACTTAAGATAGTTGACCTGAAAAAAATCTTGAGTATTTATAATCTTGGTTTTCGTTCAAATGTGCCGAAAATTCTGCCTCGCCCAGTGTGCACCGCGCCTTGGGCCGAAATAAATCGGTCATGCGCGGATCTCGGCGGAGAGGCTAATTGGTTTTTAGTGTTCCGGTTCAGATAGTGTATCAGTTACAAATTGCGTTTCGCGATTTCTTTTATCTAGTCTCCAGGGGCTTTTAGCTCATAGTGTTGAGGCTTGTTCAAAACTCTTGGCCTGGGAAGAATTTGTCAGTCTCCCGTATTGTTTAAGAGAATGGTAGACTCTCTGGGATAGGTGATATCTTTAATATCGTCCCTGGAAATCTTGGTGAATTACCATCAGTGAACATGAGAAAGAAAACATTAGGGTGAAGAGCCTGCTAAATTCTTATACAGAATTCAGACAGTGATAGAAAATTGAGGCAGAAGTGGCTACGGTAATTGAGGCAATAAGAAATCTTGACAAAAAAAATACGTTTACATAACAATCACTTATATTAATTTCCCGATGTTTAGGATTGTAGATTAGAGAAACGGTCGCCTTGACGGATTCACATTTTATTTGTCTATAGCTCAGGAACCGAGTGCTCGACAGTGCCAAGTTTATGGGGTTAGATACACGGATCAATGTAAAGTACCTACATTTTTTGTATAGTATGGTCAAACTAAACATAGGAAAAAATTTAAAAATATCCGATATAGTTATCGTACGACAAACACCACGGCGGGAATTCCGAGGCCCAGTCTTAATTTTATTAATTAATTTTTTACTGGATTTTTTTTTGTGGTAAAATGCTAAATAAATTCATGTGTATTTCCCGAACGGATAAGTTCTCTTCTAAACCACGTTTGCTAGCTGTTACTGTCTAAATAAAAGTTACTACTCGAGAAATTATATTCGTTTATTTATTTATCACACTCTATTTTTACAAAGAAATACTAAATACGATTTTAAATATTAAACTTTTATTATTTATTTTTTTAATCGTCTGTTACTACTGATATGTATCTGGTCTACAATAACGCACAAACAATATAAAAATCCTCTCTATCACACACCATATTACATACGTGGCCTTGTATAATATGTACTATATATATATATGTTAAGATACAGTCTATCACCAGCATGGCAGCAGTGATTAGTATTACGTTTGTGTGTTTACACCCAACACTTCCGGATTCCCAGACGCGTGACTGATCGCAGATATTTATGTGAACATATGATCGTTTATGAAATAGCGTTTCTGGCGAACCCCGCCGGATGGTCAGACATGTGGTTTTTTAATTATTCTGATTGTGTGCCCATGGCGAGTTATCGGGAATTCCTGCTGACTTATATCGCTCTATGTCTCTCTGAATACAGCTTGAGCACTTGATCGCGTAAAAATTAAATGGCTGTAAAAAGAAGACTATAAAGAAATAAATTATCACTAAATTTGGCAACGGCTTAGCTTATTTTATTATTAAAAATAGTATCAAAGTGAACACTTTTCCGGAATAAAAAATTCCTTAAGTAATAGTCATTATGATCTAAATATGTCATTCTCAGTGGTGGTACCTACTTCCGTAGTAGCTCAAAAGCTTGCTTTATAACATTCTGAATAATAAATTATAACTGAATTTAATAAGAGCAATTTTGACATAAAAATAGTTACACAATCAACGTGAAACGTTTTGTTTCTGCGGAAATAGGGCCACTGGTCATTATGTACCAAAATTCTTGACAATAGGCTTAGTGATTCCAGTTTAAAAACAACAACAAATCAACAGACATCTTCATAACTTAATGTTATTGTTTTTTACCATACTTAAAAATATCCAAAACGAACTATCCGGAAATCAAACGTTAAACCCACTTAAATCTTACAACCATCAATAACAAAACCCACATGACATAACCCGCTAAAAATATATCAAATTGGCATAACACATATTCTATTGAATATTTCTTCGAAGTCCAGCGACATAATACAAATTAATTGATAAGGCGCTTATAAAATGTGAAGTTAATTAGGAATCCAGACAAACCGCCCCGTTGTGAATCACTTGCGTGGCAGCGCGTAGTAGTGACTAATCCATTGATATTCGCTAAACACACAGATGTGACTGTGGGCGGACCGGGGCCTGGCTGACGTCACGCATTACTCGCATAACTATTGAGGTTTTAACTGATACTATATATGCTATATTATAGTATATTCACGCTTCAAATTCAAAGGGTAGACTTTGAACTTGCGTTTGGTAAATAACTTTTATATGACATCTCATCATCAGCCTAAGTTGCACTGATGAGCACAGGCCTCCTATACGGCTGAGAAAGATGTAGGCCTTTGTCCACCGCACTGGCTATGTGCGGTTTGGCGAAATATGTACTTTAGAAATTTCTAAGAACTATAAAGTGTGCAGGTTTCCTCACGATGTTTACCTTTATCATTAAAATAAGTTATATTCAGTGTTAATCACCACATAACTTAAAAAGTCAGAGGTGTGTGCCTGGGGTTTCAACTCGCGACGGCCGAGATTCTCGACCTCGATTTTCCTTAAGGGCTAAATCTAATACTTAATTGTCTGAGCAATGTTACCTAGGCCTTGATGTCAATACCTAAAATAAACCTATTACGTATATATAATAATAATATTAAACAATAAATAATAATAATAAATACACCCAACAGCCACATACATAGTCCTGACTCCACAGTAAGATACGAGTCTTGTGTCGTGGGTATCAGAAACTACGAGAGACTTTTCGGTCCCACAAACACCCAGACCCGAAAAAAATATTTGTGGATCACAAATTGTCCTTTCTCATCCCGTAATAGAGCATAGAAAGTAAACGCGCCCTCATTTGACCACCTACAACGTAGGAAATAGTTTGTTTACATCACACATTTAACTATAGTTAGCGGCGTTCAAAACAAACCGGCGGTTACGGCCCGCCTCATTGTGTATCGATTTACGATTAAAATGGATCGTAGGAGCACGCGCGCAGATACGGCCCGGGAGATGCTCTACATCAGGGCTTCTCAAAGTGGAGACATTCGTTCACAGGGGGTTTGTTAAAAGATTTACAAAATACTGACTTGATGTCCCAAATTACTCCTGAAATTGATTCCATATGCGACGAGACACAAGTATACCCATCACATTGATATTAATAATTTGTTTTGGCACTTTGTTGCAATTAAGTTATTTGCAAACTTTATTGCAATAAAAATTGCGCTGACCCCAAAGAAGAATTGGGAACAGGGCAAAAAAATGGTGATTATTGCAATAAAAACCTTATTTTTTTAACAGACATTTTAATTATTTTCTTAGGAGGGGGATGAGGGGTTAATTAAATTACTTAAAGCTTAGGGTTCGCTGCCTCCTGAAAACATTAACAAGGGTTCGTGAAGTTTGAGAAACCTTGCTCTACATAATGCTGATACTTGTAACACATACTCATGATAGCTTTGATAGATCGATTGTACTGTGTGGCATGTTGACATTTTTAGATAGCTGTCTTTGTGTAGTAGGTTCAGCAAACTAACGGATACTTCGATGGTGAGATATTGCGTTCTAAATTAATGAAGTCCAGAAGGAAGGAATAGGAAGAGGCGACATATTGTCAGTTTTGTTACCATCTGTTTTAATATAATCACAACGGCCTTTATGATGATGATGATGAATGCTATTTCATGTTTTGACGTATATTGGGCGTAACTATTTTACAGACCAATTATTTATAAATGACTGAAAGTTATTGATAGATAACATTTTATAGAGTTAATTCTTTTTCACATGGATTGGGCTACAAGACAGACAATTCACTCTATGACAAGTGCAATTTGCCACGCTTACCACCAATTAATAAATAACAAACAGAAACTTCATCCGAGCAATGAAATATATATAAAATGTGAAAGAATTCCACTTCAAAAGAGGCAGTCGGGACACTCGCCTCATTCCTTGAAAACTGTAATTCGGAGATCGTTAAAACTTTATATCGGGAGAGGCACAATAAAAAGAAAACACCGAATGCCGCGGCATAGACTCTAGTTTATTGCTTTATTAAATAAACTTTTTTTTTATGTCACCGCAGTGTTGATGGTGTGATAATAAATCATATTTCGTCATGTGGACGGAGAAGTTGCCAGTTGCTTCTTGACATTGTGACCTATATTGTAGGTAATGTGGGCAGGCGGTTGTGACAGTAGGTACATCCGGTGTTGTGTTGCACTCGCCTACAGACGATAGGTGCATTGTACTGAGCGATTTAGGGCTGTCACGTATTTTCAAACAAATAACCAACTGATAAAGTAAATAATAACTAAATAATATTATCTTATATGGCGTAAAATAATGCATATTAAATCAGAATAAATAAATAAAGCAAAATAAGACACAATACATTAATGCGTTTTTTTTATTTGAAATTATTTTATTTTCTATTCTTCCAATAAAAACTTGTTAGTGAAATTATTTGAAGAATTCAAATTTCGTTAGTGTAAGATTTTTCTGGGCCAGCGGTATAGTTCTGTAGCAACGAACTAAGTCCAACACTCAATAATTAAGTCTAGGAGTAACATTCATGAACTAATAGTTATAATCACGCAAAACTCGCTGACCATATCAATATCGTTAATTACTTCAAGACATTTCGGTCCCATAAATGCCTGGACTAGAAACAAGTATTAGTAGGTCATTAAAAAAATTTTCACGGTATGGAAACCCGAACTAGGCCATCGTTGTGGACTGAAGGCCTGAACCCTCTCAATTATAGAGGAGGCCCATGTTCAGAAGTAGATCGCATATCGACGGATGATGATGATGGTGGTGATGATGAAAACGACGACGACGATGATAATAATGATAATTGAAGTCGAGCCTGCAATCTCGTCTTACAAACTGGTGCGTAAATTTCACTTAATGTGAGCATGATTAAAACTTCAATATCGACTAAAGGAACCGCTGATATGTTGATACCATTTGTGTTTACCTCGTAGGGAATGCAGTATTTAACTGTGTATTTGTACAATTGGTCGCTCGTAAACCAATTGCAGTTGAACTTTGCCAAATTCTAATGCGCATGCGTCACGCAATATATTTACGCCTTCCGAAAATACAAAACAATTCCTTGAATACGAAATTAGTCATCGGCCATAAGAAAAAACACGAGCCGATCTGCATAAAAATGCGAGAATTGAATATAGGTACCAAGATGTCGCGCACATTGTCATAGTCTGGAATTCGTAAGATTTATTTTTATGAATCATAAGTGCCAAAAAAATCCCAAAAGCCCAACTTCCCGTACAAAATTCCGAATAATCTTTTAAGCTTTAAATCTTTATTTAACGAAAGCAATTCGACATATTAATAAGAATATATGGACAATCCGAAAATGAATTATAAACTAAATATTGAATAATTAACGAGTAAGTCTTTTAGGCTTCTATGGAAGTACCGCCACTATATATGATATAGTAATGATGGTTTCTGATAATCCCGATGTAGGTTTTTGTGTAATCGTGGGTTCAAGTCCACAGCTTTTTTAAGTTATCTGTGAATTCTAATATCATAAGGGAAGTTTGTTTGTCGCACTATAAGTAATTGTCAATATCATAGTTGTACCAATTTCGGTCTCATATTACCATTCAACAAACGTTCAGAAATCCATTTTTCAGTAACTGAGGAACTTTAAAGTATAGCTTTAATTGTCTTTTGTGAGTAAATCTTATTACCCTGGTTAATCCGCCCTATCTCTCGTCTACTTCTCCAACTGTCAGATTGACAGAAATAGGTCAAAGCAGAAGTACGTAAAAGTGAATATAACATAGATTTACAATCACAACACTATGCGATAATCTAAAACCTGCATTCGATAACAGGTTTCAGCTAACGTCTCTCAGGCCTCACGGAGTGCCCTATTACGTCACGGTGACGTCATGCGCTTATCTTGCAATCTGCGTTGGCGTGGGTCGCCGTCAGAAGGTGCGTATTTGATACGTTATCAGTCATGGGCTGGAGGCTGTATTGATTTGAAATAGGTGGAGTAGCGGATGTCGTGGGTTCACTCCTTGATTTGGTAATTTCTGTCTTTGATAAATAGTATAGTATTTGATATAGTGTTTGGGCTTTTGTCATAGTCGATAGAGAGAGATTTTATAGTATCACAAGCAATTTTCTATTCATTTCCTATTTTGTCATTCTTTTTTGTTGCATATAACCCGAAATTTTCCAAAATTTCCTCCTAATAGGATCTCGCTAATTATTGAGGGTCGTTGACTCTATAAGCATAGTATTGAGATAAGTCAAATTCAACATAATAGAGAGATCGAACGTAAGTTGGATTCCAACAATAGGTGCAGCAAATGACGGTTTTATGTTTCCTAGATTTAAGCGCTTAACAAACATTTACATAACCGCGGCAAATATTGAAATTTCAACACTTCCAAGTACTAGTACTTCCGTTCTAAGTTACAGGTAAAACGTACGTACTACGTCTCCTCACCCGCCGCCAATGAAATTAATTATCTCATAGAGCACGTCATGTTAACGCGATTAGAATATCCACTCGATATTCACGACAAATGCATATGTTTTGCATAGTTACGTTGGGAAAATCCGCGTTAATGCGTCTATACTAGGAATTGCTGGACGGCGCCGTGTCGAACCGAACCAGGCTACCGGAATCAATTATATACGATCAAACCAGTGTGCTCGAAGGGGTAGGCTGTGGTACCTTTAGTATAGGCTAATTTTCGATAATAATGTGATTTTCGAACACCGTGCTTTTACTGAAATTTTACCAATGGAAAATACAATGAAACTTCATATGAACCGAATCAAGCATATTTTGATCATACGACAATTTCCATTACTTTTCTTGGTTAAAGGGTTTGTATGTTGCAAGTTATACTTGACAGGAGTAAGGACCAACACGCTAGCTGTTTAAGGCTTAGAAAATTACATACATATAGTATGTTTTTCTTTTTTAAAGTTTCAGGTTTCATTTCTTTGCTTTCCGTCACAATTACAGCAATCAATATCAATCAACACCTATTTGGAATATTCAATACAGTTGCATAAACCGAACCGATAGTTGTCGTTATGCTAATCCGAATATTTGCAGTTCCCGTCCGGGTAAATAGCGTGTCCGTAATGACTTCCACTACTGCATACAACTATGTTGAACAATGAGCTAATTTTTGAGTTATTATGCCGTAGCACTGCGGCTGTGCACCGCCAAATTGCTTGATTGTTGGCCCTATTGTTTTATGGCTACTGCTTGCAGTAAATTTCGTGTTTGCTTGCTATACGACGGCGTGTTTCAAGACCTGCTAATCTTGATTGGATCTAGCTTGTTACTTTGTACGCGATTTTGAATTGTTTATTAGTGTTTTGGATACAATTGTTTAAAGGCAGACTCGATTATAACCTTTAATAGGTACATAGTGACTCCACACTAAGATGTAAGTTTTTTGTCGGGTCACATGAACATTTGTTTTGGTGCAAAGAACGAACCTACGGTCTCTTATTTACAAACTGGTGTCTAGCTAACTGCGCTAAGTGCGGTGTTAGTACCTACAGTCATCATTCCCCTGCCCTGCTCCTAATTTTTTATCTGGGGTCGGCGCAGCATGTTTTGTCCTTCCACATAGGAAGAAAGGACAGTGTGTGGTAGAATTCGCTTCCTTTTACTCGCTTGGCGTACGAACTACGCCCAAAAAACTGTTAATATGTATCGAAATTGTAGCAACGAGATAATGACGCTACGGAATCCATGACATCGGCGGGATGTTAAAAAAATGGGCCATATTGAATTTATTATCGCCGAATCCCGAATTCTTGGAAGCAATGAAACCGTTATCACAGTTCAAATAGAATGACTTATGTGTTTTTTTTATTTCCCGGTATCAAGTGAATGGAGTCGCTCTGCCGATGAACTAATATTTCGATGATAATAATGTTTGATCTACCGTTACTCCCCGAGCGCCATCTATTAAACTTATTGGGAAGTGGAGATAAAAGTCTAGTACCTACTTTGACAATGCTTATTTTGTAATTGATATTATTTTATTTTGTGGAAATCTTTGGATGCACCAATGTTTAAAAATGCATTTATACACTAGTATAATACACAAAACTCCGACTATTCCCGGGTATACCCTGATTGTGATATAGAGGTGTATTTTCAAGTTACGCTGACTGTGTTTTCAGTTCTAGGTTTAATGCTTCGAGCCTCATTTGGAAATCGAATCCGTGCCTTAGTACCACACGATTTAAAAATACAAAGCGAGCGTACATGTGTACCTATTTAATTATTTGCCTATATATCTATACATTATTATGGCAGTGATGGCCTCGAGGTATGGGCGCGCGGTCGAGAATCTCGGCGGTCGCAGGTTCGAACCCCAGGCACACACCTCTGACTTTTCGAAGTTATGTGTGTATTCACATTGAATTATCACTTGCTTTAACGGTGAAGGAAAACATCGTGATAAAACCTGCACATCTAAGAGTTCTTAGGAATTTCTTAGGTGTGTAGTCCGCCAACCCGCACTAGGCCAGCGTGGTGGACTATGGCCTAAACCCTCTCAGTGGTAGAGGAGACCCGTGCTCAGCAGTGGGCGTATATGGGTTGATGAAGATGAAGAAAGATACATTATATGTATGTATATTACAATTACTTACTCCGGTTTAAAACATTATTTCTTATCTTATTTCATTGTATTTTTATGCATATGTATTTATTTTTAGTCATGACGATCTCTATTACTAATGTTTTGGTTTACTAAATTAATCACTTTTATTAATTATTTTAGCAAATTATTGTTTTGAAAATGCTCTAATTATTTTAATTGAAATAGTAAATTTCCTTGTTTATATTGCGAATCTGTTAGATTAAAATATTTTATGACCTCGTGATGAGACGCTTGTTTTACTGGATTTACCAAATATGTACATTGTACATTGTACATTGTACAAATATATATTTTATCTTTAAACGACATAATAATTATAAAAGTTATAAGAATATCGACAAGATTCTCTTAGACATAGCTTTTGCCGTGACATTTATCAATATGCGTGTTTGTATGTATGTATGTAAGTATTTACGTATTATGGTATAACTGTCATGGTTAGTTTGAAGAGGACTACTTTGCATCATTCCCATCATATTAAATACGAATTTGAAATTCAATGTTATCAATTAATTAGCATAACCAGTTTCATACACTTTTTTGACACGGACAAGTGCGCCCACGCAAGAAATACCAATGTGTAATAAATAATTTGTCAGTTTTTAGTTTATTCATAAGACAGGGTCAATATTCTGGTAATTTGCAAGTGCAGTTGTGGCGAGTGAGGAGACATGGATGTCCTTTAAAAGAAGTTTCTTGCGTTTCATTTAATGTTGTAATATAAATTTATAGTAAGTACACCCAACAGTCACATACATAGTTATAAACCTCACACTGGGATAAAAGTGCTGTGTTGTGTTGTGGGCATCAAAAACTTCGGTCTTGATGCAGGGATCGAACTCGCGGCCTATCGTTTCGCAAGCTGATCTAAACTTAATCAGAACGCTTAACTTAACTAATCTGACTAAGCCCTAAACCGAAAAAGAGGCCTGTGACGAACAGTGGGAATTTTTTAGGCTAGTATTATCGTTATTGTCGCCAAAAAAAATTAACATCACGTCATTCAATAAAAAACCTAATTTATTACTCATCAAGAACTCAAACTGTCACATAAAATAAGTAGATTAGTGGTGTTATATACAAGACCTCAAGGTCAGTAGATACAACATTTTGAGACGAAGAACTTTATTAAATTTAGTTTGTTATTCCTTTTCAAAGTCAATATAAAACGTTGTATTGGAACAATACTGTACCATAACTTTTCCAGTGTTTTCTAAATAATTAATTAATTTCTAATAGTCTATAAAATTTGTCTTAAAATGTGTCTGAATTTGTCACACCACATTATTTAATGTAAAACATCACAAGTCACAATTTAATTAAGCTACTAATATGATTCATATTTGTTTTAAATAAGTAATAAAATTATATACTTAATAAGTTTGTTGCTGTTAATTATATATAAATAAGTGTTAATGGCCTAAATCTGGCGTTAGGCGCGCGGTCGAAAATCGGCGGTAGCGAGTTCAAACCCCAGGCACACACCTCTGACCTTTTAAAGTTACATGTGTATTCAAAATGAATTATCACATACTTTAACGGCGATGGAAAACATCGTTAGGAAACCTGTACACCTACAAATTTTCAGCATTTTTTAGGCGTTTAGTCCACTAATCCCCACTTGGCCAGCGTGATTGACTAAAGCAGGGGTTCCCAAACTTATTTATACTATGACGCCCTATATGATAATTATTTTTCTTGCGACGCACCGCCTCCCCCCCCCCCGTCATCAAAACTAACTAATTTACTGGAAATAAAAACAGCATTAGTTAGCATAATATGAGGTTATAAAAAAAATACGGACAGCAAATGTTTGCCGATCGCCTCGCTGGGGCGTCGCGACGCACAGTTTGGGAAGCCCTGGACTAAAGCCTAAATCCTCTTAATAGTAGAGGAGGCTCTTGCACCGCAATGCGACATGTATATGGGCTGATAATGATGATGATTTTGGTATTATTACTTAACTTATTATATTTTTTACGATTTCATGCAGTAAAGTTCGAATCGATTCTGATAATTTAAAAAATCCTGTAAGAAATACCTTTCAGTTATTAAGTTTGTTAGTCTTTTTCCGCTTAAGTTACATAAAACGATAGGCATTCACTGACTAACTACAACACCCATTCATATTATTCTTATAAATACCTATATGTTTTAATTATTTATACGTGGCAGTTATTCATTAGAGGCATGTGCTGACTTCCTTCCGCGACGTGTTGCTAACCGGACCCCACGCGGCATTCCCATGGGACCTCGCCGCCATTGCCCACTGTATGTGGATGCCATACGAACATGTGTTTCTATGACATCACAATGTTGAGGATTAAATACGCGCGGTTTTAGTGTTAGTCGGCCATGTTGCTGAGACACTTTTGGAGTTTGAATTTGGAATTTGGAATGTGTCGTTTTTTTTTAATTATGGCCAGGACTTGGTAAACATAAAGGTTTTTATCAGTATTTATATGTTCGTATGTAAAGATGCTTATGTAATAGTGATTTTCAGGACTTTTTTCATAATATGAAAAGTTTACATATTATGTAAAGTTTATCATTAATTTAATCAATTTACTTCATTAACAATACAAGGAAAATAAAACAAACTACCTATTGGCTATGTATGGAATTCCCGCCAAAATTATATACGTCCAGCTGTATCACCCTCGTTTTCGATCAATAAACAAAAAAAGATTTTTGACTGCCTCTGCCCATTTAATGGTGTTCGTAAATTATTTGTCAGTCAACGCAATTAAATGAAAAATATTTTTTTTGGGAATCCATCTTTTTAAGAAAATAGCTTAAATGGAAATTAGGATAGTCATATCCACCTTTTATTGACATCGGCTCTGCAGTTTGAACGCGAAAGTACAACAAACTTTCGCATTTACATGTGACTCATAAGTCAGGAGTAAAGATAATTAAATTAATATGATTTGATAGGAGTGTAAAGCGATTTCGTAATCTTGACACATCAAGACAAATATAAGCGTGTTACAGACACTTCCTAGAACCCAACGCAAGGAATTCTAGTTTGTGGTCAGTATTGCGTCGGTTGTGGGCGGGCATTATTATGTTACTTGCACTACATAATGTTACTCAGAAGTCCGTGTAACAACTATTGGCGCGATAAAATTACTGGCCTTTATTACTATATAAATAGTTGTATGGAAAACGTTCGTCACATCGCGAGATCGAATACTCCAGTCACGGAGTCGATGTTCATTCGATTGTTGACTCATAATGTCAGACACTCGACGTTTCCCGCGCAAAGTGCTCGCAAACTTTATTTTGCCAACATATTGCAGATAATCTATTTCTGATCACCCTTATTCGTAAACAATAGAGGTGTTAATCGAATGCCAATGTTTATATCTATATAGTAAATAAATATGCCGATTTAAAAATAGAATGCACCGGTGCGTTCCCCGAATCGACTGCGTACATTTTCCTCTTCGTAAGAATGCGTTTCTGACGTCATTGATCGCCTATGCGACCCATTTGAATAGCACTCACAGATACTATTGTATGTGCGGCAACCGACCACCTTTTAATGGCAACTTAACGTCCAGCTATGAATGGACAATTTGAGAAGTATGCAGACATTTATTGGTTGTCTGCGCGAAAAGGACCGTTATTTTATAACTCGATTCAATGGAATTGGCATTTGAGAATGTCAATCGATATAAATTATTTATTCAGACATTATAATGGCTTCTGGTAAATAATGAATTAGTGTAACTAAAATTATATCAAACAGGAAACCTTTATTGCGGTTAGTTTGGTATTACATCGGGCGTCGTTTTTAATTCATTAAAGGTCATGTTTTGCACTGAAAACATTGGGGAATGCGACTCCATTGTTTGATGTTTTTATTATTTCTTTGCTGTGTTCATAATCAAAAAGGTAATTAATCGACTGAGTAAGGATTTTATCTAAGGTTTTATGTAATAACGGAATATTTTACAGGTTGAGTGATAGGACAAAAATATTTGAAAGCCCTATGCACAGTAGTAAACTGATAGAAAGACGACCATGATGATAAAATGAGTTTTTGATTTTAATGACTGGAAATGCTATCGGAATTACGGACATTTACGTCGCATGAATTTTATTTTAATGTTGGTCCAGGATTACAAGTGCCAGCCAGGGTTTGATGTGTTTATTTATTTCTAATCAGATAAATGGCACGAGAGGTAAGTTCTTGCTTTAACTTTCAACGAGTGAAAACTGATAAGTGGGAAATGAAGACATCATTTCAATACTTGAAAGGTATATGATGTTCGTAACATAGTCTTTCTTGTCTCTAAGCGCTACGTAAACGAAGATAACCATTAACCTAAACAATACATAACGTAAACAAACATTACAAATACCGTATTTACTATAATAATACTCTAGCAAATAAACGGTTTTCACTTAATTGTCTTAGGCCGTACGGATGTTCCGAACAAAGCCCAGTTGAAACTCACACTACAATAGAAAATGTTCAAACGCACAGACTAACCATGGCACAATAGCACAATGCAGGAGGAATATTACCAAACCGTTGTGCTTTACGCATGCGCGGTAAAATAACAAATGTCAAATAATTAACCGCCATTTTGTTTGTGAAGTTTTGAAATGGCCGACTTTCGAATTTCGTTTTTTTTTCACTTTTACTAAGTAAAACAATGGATGTAATGCAAATTGATGGTAATATTAATAACTGTTGTTAAATGCGTCCTGAGAAAGTGCTTTTCACGAATTATGTTTTGTAATTATTGTGGAGTTTTAAACTATATGAATTGAATAATAACTTTGGCTCCATATTCCCACAAAAATTCATTCAATAATCTGCGCTCCTGTATCACTTGATACTGTCATAGCAAATCTAATTAATTAGAAGTATGAAAGCCCTATGTAAGCTAGTTTGAAATTCGGACGTCATTGCCAAATACATTTAAGCTAAAAACTTTAGTTGTATAATTATTTAAATTAACACCGATGTGTTATTTACTCTCAATACAATACTGTCGGTTTTCCTGTTAAAAGCAAATGTTAAGTTTAGTTTCAAATAAAATTATAGTTTGCCAGCCCATGTGTTCATTTGGTGCTCTGTTTTAACAGCATCGTGCTTACTATCTGAAGCGATGTTGTACACTATGTCCTGTCAAAATAAAAAAAAATCCAATACCTAAAAGAGGTTCGATCATTCATCATTATTTATTCCTTCATTTCTGAGACTGATGATCAGTATCTTTTTAGATGGACGATGACGTAGCTGCACTGGTAATTTGACACAGTCTTACTGACCTGCTGAGATTCTTCGCTGAAGATTCGTACTCAAGATTATACGAAAGCAAGAATCTGTGCAAACGTTATACTATACGGCAAAGATTTTCTATAGTCGGTAAATCTTCTGGTTAAGGTAGTGAAATCTTTAAGTAGGCTCATGACATTCTGACATGGAATGGAGAAAAGATTTCTTTACACTGATCTCAGCAATTAACAATATCATTGATTTTATACGGAGAGCATCGTTTGAGCACTCCCAAACAGGATATTGTCATTATTTAAATTGGATTTTGAGATTATACAAATGTTTATGTACGCGCACTTACAAGTTGGTTCGGTATTCCAAAAATTCGGACGTGTTATGTCTCATACTCGACCAGAATACTTATATTACCGAATAGTTGTTTCGGTTCGTTGAACCCCGTGCATCGCGAGTTGTTTTTGTTTTAGTGTCAAACGACGCAATATTTTTGCCGGCTTTGTAGTTTTACATTAATCGGAATGTTTGCTTTGCAATCGGTGTGGGGTTACGACGGTGTAAGAGTTTATTGACGTCATGTGCTTGTTCGATTACGTAAAAGCATTACATTTCTATTTTTTTTTATTAATTTGACCAAATTTTCCTAGGTACATAGCTCAAAGGATTAGCAAACTGAAGTGGCAGCGGGCAGGTCTCATCGGGCGCAGAACAGATATCAGATTATAGGTACAATGAAAAAAAAAAATTCCATTGAAAGTTTTTTCCACAAATTCTAATGAAATAATAAAACTCAAAAAAAGATTTGTTGGCCTCGCGTTTTAGCAGTCGAGTGTCTCAGCGATCGCGGGTTTAGCCCCAACCTTTACCTTTTTAAAGCTATGTGTGTATCCACAATAATTAGCAATTACTTCATCGGTGAAGGAATTATGATTACACCAGCACACCTAAAAGTTTTTCAGAATTTCTTAAGTTTGTCGACCAACTTGCCAGGCCAGACTTTTTCAATGGTAGAGGAGGCCTGTGTCCAGCAGTGGCACGTGTAATTACACTGATGACGAATATTTAATTAAAAAATGATCCATGCTGCCATCGCATCTGTAGCTCTGTAGATGAAAAATCATCTCGCGTCTGCGCTTATTTATTCTAAAATTATTAATATAAAAATCCGGAAAATTTTAATTGTAGGTACCTACGATTTAGATTTTTGACCTAAAAGTCAAAATGTCCATAAATATTATTATTATGAATGATTGAGTCTAGCCAAATAAATTATGTATTTTGCATAAATGTGATCGAAAAATATCGATGAGGATTATCTGCATAATTAAATAAATATAATGAATAAATCAGTAGCTAAACAAGACCTATGTAGTACTGACCCGTACTGCGACACAGGTCTTGTGCCATACCAAGGAACACCGGAAAACATCTCATATTATTTTTTTTACTTCGCTCGCCTTATACAGTAATAAATTATTTACCATCAAAATTAAAAACGCCAAATTAGTTGACGTAGGTCATTCGGAAAAAATTAAGATACTTATGTACATAGTATTAGTAAAATTTTGTCTACGAAGAATTCTTGATATTCAGCCTGTCCTAGTCATGTAAAGACTATTCTACCTTCTTTGGCACGGTATTAAAAGTTACGACATGCAATTAAAGAGGTCCCATTGATAACAAAGAGTTATGGGTTAATTTCCTATTGTGGCCAAGAAAGGAAGGCTTGGAGTCTACAATCACGTAGAAGAATACGGAAAACTCTAACTTTATGAATTTTGCCCTACTTACACGCGATATTTTATATAATAAATAATACAGTTATCATTTCTGTATGAAATGGACGCGGAACAGGACACGCAACCGCAAACTTCCTCAGTCCATGCAACCACTATGATTAATTGTTATGAAAATTATTTGATTAGGTCTTGTGACTTGTCATTCAAGTGCGTCGTTTAAATCTAAAAAATCTTTCTTTCGGGTTTCTTTTTAAACAGCCACTAAAAAAGTAATTGAAGAAGCGGCTGGTGCATTTATTTTATAATTCTGAACAAGTCAGATTACAGACAAATGGTAAAAAAATCACCTCTATTATTAATTATATTTACAATTGGTAATTACATCCCACTGGATTCACCATCAGGTGTCTGTCTCTAATGACCGTTTAAAAAAAGCCTCTTTATTGTCCCAACGACTTGGCTCTGTAGTATGAGGTTATAGCCGCGCGTGTTACCACGCCGATAAGAAAACCCATAATATGGTTCGTTATAATATTTGTAAATGTAACGTAAAAACATCCAATTAAGAATTAATGAGATTTTTTTATCTGGCCCGTAGTACGACGGAAGTCGACAACGATACGAGACCGCAGCCTTCCTGCCTTATCGCCGGTACGAATCCCGTGGGTAACTTTGGGGAAACACAGCCGCTCCGATAATGGGATTTCAAGTCCTTCGCGCGTATCCTTGTGTTTTTTTTGTCCTGGAATTGTGGATTTCGCGGGAATTCTATTACGCGGGCTCAGTTCGCACGTGAAGGGAGATGTCGTGAAATCACCGTGGATGTGTGATCTTATATTATCCTCGGATGGAATGAATCACGCGTCCCTTTAGTTTGTGGACAAGCTAGTCTCGAGAGACACAATAGAGTAGTGATGGGGTCGCGTAGTGGCCCGACGGGCTAATTTTGGAATATATCATATTTTTTAGGAATTATTTGTAATTGATAACCTTTAGAATATAGTGTTTATATGAGGATAGTCTTTTGTTTAATTCCAGCAAGAATGTTTTGGTTTTAGAATCTTTAACTGTAGCCGCTTATTGAAAACAGCAAATTTGAAGACTGTACAAAAATCGTATATAATACTAACGAATAACATTTTACCCGACGCGGAAATCGCATCCAAAAATTATCTACTGTAGCGGAAGACTTATGCTTACATACATCAGTCCACCGCGCTGGCCTAGTGCGAATTGCCAGACTATATATCTTAGAACTTTTAGACTACAGATATTCTCACGATGCTCATTTACAAAATAGTTAGGTACACCCTTACACTTGGATATTTTAATACAGATATCTTTGCATTACAAACCTATTATACTTTTAAATGAAGTCGAAATTCAACTTATCTGACTTGTAGAGCTAATAGTTTAACCAGTAATCATCTAATTTAAATGCCCAGTAACATTCGAATTGTAAAACAATTTAATTGAACAATCCAAAACAAATACAAATACCCTTTAAAATGTTAATTGAGGTGATTCTTGGGAATTGGCGAGCCGATCTTAATGCGATCTGTGTCGTGAGATCAGATCGAGGCTTAACGTAACGATGTATTCCCGAATTCCTGAGGGAAGCGGTAAATGTAATGGAATTATAGTTTCATTTGAATTTTCCTTGAGTGTCTTTATTTAACTAAGGTATGGTGGTAAATGCAGTGCGGTTTAAATAAACTGTCGACTGGTGTAAACCAATTACGATATTTATTGTAGTTTTTAAAGAAAAATAGATTTGTTTGTACAGGTACTACTTATACCACAAATAGATAATTTTTATTTCATTTTACTTTGCACCTTGAAAATCAACAGGATCTCATAGAATAGATAGGTACTTAATAAAGGCTTAGTCTTATGTAGACGTTTAAAGATCTACACGGGCAAGAGTATGGTATACTGAAAAATTTAATTAATATCTAAAAATAAAAACAAAAAAATATGAAGTTATTGACGGCCATAGGAGTTACTTTGATTTCAATACTACACTCTCACATCATGTTCTACTGGCATTCAAAGTTACCATTTAAAAGTTTTACAAATCCAATTCCAAATTTGAATCGAGTACCAAGAGTACTCTGGGAAACAATTGGCCCGAATCGATCCCCCGGTCAACGCTCTGGACATCTCGTGTATACTTAATAAATATCGCATGTTAACTATACGAAAGCCGTAAATAACTGCGCGTGAGGCAGGTCAGTGAGATGGAAATGGCACAACTCGCTCCAATAAAGTCGGCCCTCCGAGTGGACCGGCGCCGTTTGCGCCTTTTTGCTTTGCGCCTCACCTCTTGTGGTCTGTATTAACTGCACATTCTTGTAGTGTTTGGGACTCCTGGTCTGAGAAAAATTAAGTTGTCGTCTGGTGGTGAATTAATTAAAGAGGTGGACAGAATTTTCGGAAAATTAAAATATGTTTCGTAGCATGTCTTAGGATTTTGTAGTGGTAAATGGGATGCGTTAGAAATGGCAATTAGATTACGCAAATTAATATTTGAGTCATATTTTCAAATAAAACAGTACTGGTTTTAGCATAGGCCTCAGAAGTACGTGACGTTTAAGGTTTTCACATAAAGAGTTTGAATAATCATGAACAGCAACGATCACTTATATTCCATACACCGATAAAAAAGTCACATCCAGCTGGAAGCATCCCGCATTCCTAAACAATAAAGGGCGCATACGCAAGACGAAAGCATCCGATGCCAATAAATGCCCCCTACCAATACGTTGATTTACGCGTGGTTGAGGAGGCGCGTGATTCATAGCCGCGCGCCGGTCTACGCAATTACCGCCTCCTTCCCACGTGGACTTGGTCGAGAGAGGCTAATGTTTGTCAGGGGATAATGGTGAGATTCGTACTCTAAAAGTGGGAAACAACGCCTCCACAACCAGCGGTGGGTCTTAGGGCGGTGCTGGATAGGATGGTATAGGGTTAAAGTTGGAGCATACAAATAAGTGTGTACCAGTTTCAGTTGTTTGGCGGATGGTGTCTAAAGATTGGGAATCTGTGATATTTTGCTAATAAACCTGCATTATGAATTAAAGCTTCTTTTACTTATCATCATCAGCCATATGATTTCTACTATAGGTCATAAGTCTCCTTTAATGAACTCCAATGATCTGTTCGAAACTGCCGTTGACGTACTGTGACTTTTATTAAATCTTCGGTTCATCTTTTGGATGGATGTTCCAATTTTCAATATTTATTCTCCACCGACAAAAAGTCACAACCAAGCTTAAAATTTTGAATAGTAGGGCAGTTATAGAACAAGGTATAAATATGCACAGTTTCAGTAAGACATAACAAATGATCAGGTAAATATCTAGTATGTTTCTGTATCTAGACCAAATCTGGCTCTGGACTGTAGTTACACAACACAGCATGACCTTTAGAGCTGAGTGAGAGGACACCGAGCCTCTATAGGTTAATTGGCGTAATTATAATTAAATCATATATTAACATTTAAGAAAGTGTAGGCTGTTGATAGGTATCCTGAGAATTAAGCGACTGATATTCGTTGCTAAAGATTGGATATCTCGAAAGAACTTTCAGTGGGGAAAGCTGGTTGGTTTGTTGCGTTTTATACCCAAATTGCTGAACCAATATTGATGGTTTTTAGCAGTAGGAATCCTAGGATGGTTCTTAGCATTAGGAGTTAAAAACTACTTTTATCCCACAAATTATGAGGTGTTTTGGTCTGTGACAAACTTATAAGTCGTTTATAATAATTCTAATGCTGCATAATAAAACTTGTTAGCGTTTAATATATTTTATTACAATTATATAAATTATTACAAAGTAAATAGATTGAAGTTGAATAAACAATCAATATCATTTCCGGTATATTATTGTAATTATTCTTTTGCCTCGAAAACTATCCAAATGTAACTAAAGCAGAAAATTGTTCTGGCAAAATAGAAAATTGTTTTTCCGAGTACTAGTCCTGGTTAAACTTGATATAATCAAATGTTGAATACAAGCAATTATTACCGCTAAGTTGGCAGTATTGTATTACACAAAAACACACATTCCGAACTATTGTAAAATCGTCACATGACACTATAGAATCTGAGAATCTATTTCATCGAATTCCTGTGTTGGTTTTTTGTTATTTTGCAAATACCGTGTGTAATTTATCAATGAAATTTAAATTTTATTTTTACCACAATTAGATTGATTTTGTAATGTTTCTTTTTGGATATCATGACATTTTAGACTTAAATTAATTTGCATGGTAACAGCAAAGTATTTTAGGTAAGATTTAAAGCATACCTACGTACTTGAATCTCTATTTCACTTATTCTTATTTTTCATACTATTTTTTAACTTTCCTTTATCTCTCTGCAATTAATATTCACCACAAATCTTCTCAATAATATGACCATTAACATTTGCGCAAAAGGCTTCGATGATTACGCTTTAACTATGAAGACTTAACTTCAGTAGTTATGTAAATCATATTGAATTATCACGCACTTAAACGATGATGGAAATATGAGTATTTGAGATTTCTCTAGAAATTTCTTCGGTATGTGAAACCCACTAAGTAGTGTAGTAGTCTATGCCCTTCTCAATAGTGTTCCAAGCCCAGTAGTGGGCAGTATGTGGGCAGATATACAGAACCTTCCTTTACCAACCAGATTTTGTCGCGTGTCGACACATAGATTGTCCGTTTGCTAAATAACATGAATTATTCCGAGAAGTTCTACAACAATGTACCTTGTATTAGCATAAGTTAACTCAAGGATTTCACTATTAACACGACCAACGCAATCTATGAGGAAATATGTGGCCGTAATAACATGTATTTTATAGATTGCAAACTTAACAGTTTTTAAGGAAAACCCTACGAAACAACATCCTGCCGGTAAAAATTTACTGATATTTGTATTTGCACTTAAAGCTTTATTTATGGCCGTTTGTTAGTGATGGAATGCTTACCTACAATCAGCGGTGTATCCTCAGATCCGAAGTAGAAGTTCCGCGAAGCTAAGTATTGTTTTTTAGACTCATTTCTATTTAAGATTGCTGCTACTTAGCGAGAATTTCTGAATGAGAACAGCCGAAACCTAGAACTGGAACCTGGAACTGGCTGCTTGTAACGAAGCAATAAATCAGTCAATTGTGAAAGAAAGATTTGGAAATAGAACAAAATACTATGGTCATCAGCATCCTTTACGTACACTTCAATATTGTAAGTCTGCAGTCGAAAGGATACAAGCGACCTAAAAACACTTTAATCCAATTCATTTCAATCAAGTAATTATACTATATACATACATATTTATCGCGTATTGGGTTTATTGATATGTTCCATTATTCCCGAGAATGTTTTAAAATATTTGCCAGTAAACCCCATAAATATAATAAAGTTTTTTTTAATACACAACAGAATTACGGTACAATCCCAACCCGTCGCCAGATTGCTATCGAAGTCATTCTCATGTATTTTTTCAAGTGTACATGTGATTTTGACACCTGGCAACACTGAGTAATTGCACGCCGCGTACTCGCTCCAAGATGGCCGCCGGCGCGTCGTCTGGAGGTCAAGGAGACTGGTTCTCGTCCCTTTGTTCTGTTTTTGCGTTGTACCCTGACCTACCTTTGTAATTTATTGAAGCTAGGGAGCCGGACTATTCAATAGACTATTCAATTTACAGTTGCCATGCTGTTCTTACGTTACAAATGCGATCAGTATACTCGTATACGCATATGATGGACTGAGGGTCGGGTTCAATTATTTCGCAAAATTCCCGATGATCTGACCTTCTGACAACAGATTCTTTTGTTGTTCTTACTATGATGTTTTTTTGGTTAAAATACTTAGCGCTTTAAAACCTGTAACCTATCAAGTTACTTTTGTCTAGAGATAGGTAATATTGGGCAGTATCAAGAATTAAAGTTACTACACGCGAATCGATAAATTGTTAATATTCGACACGAGAAAAGATCACAAGGAAACGCTGGACGCAGGCCACTTTGATTATTATAAAATCGTAGAGGCTAATGGTGGGAAGTGTTTGTTCTTACGCTAATAATAATAACACATACTCAAAACGAAGGCCTAAACCCTTTTGCTTGTAGAGCAGACCCGTGCCCAGCGAAAAAATCTATTGGCTGATGGTGATGATCAATATATAATATACTATTTTGTTCATTTTTGAAGCAGTGATGGCCTCGAGGTTTGGGCGCGCGGTCGAGAATCTCGACGGTCGCGGGTTCGAACCCCAGGCACACACCTCAGACTTTTCGAAGTTATGTGTGTATTCACATTGAATTATCACGTGCTTTAACGGTGAAGGAAAACATCGTGATAAAACCTGCACACCTAAAAAAGTTCTTAGGAATTTCTTAGGTGTGTAGTCCGCCAACCCGCACTAGGCCAGCGTGGTGGACTATGGCCTAAACCCTCTCAATGGTAGAGGAGACCCGTGCTCAGCAGTGGGCGTATATGGGTTGATGAAGAAGAAGAAGATTTTGTTCATTAAGTAAAGTGCATTATGTTCTTCACAACATATGTAGGTCAAATCAAAGCAGTTACAAAAGTTAGATATACAATTTATTCTTACAATAGTCACTAACATGATTTTGTACCCACAATGAATATTCATCTATTAGTAATATTAGTCATTAACATACTAAATGGTATTGGTAACTAACCGAAAGTCAGTTAAGCAATTACTAGCATACAGAGACACAACAAATCATGTTGGATTTTAATGGATTTGATAGCATCGTCGTCTTTTTCTTTCTTCTTCTTTTGGATTCTCAGTTCTTCCACGAAGACCTTTAGCTTTTCAGTGTATTGTGAGAAGCGCCCTTGGATGATATTTGCAAATTTGCGCTGTAAAAAAAAACAATAAATTTAATAATGATTACACAATTTTCCATACTTTTTGCTTATCCGTCAAGAGATTAATGTAAGAATATTATTTTCTATTCTGTACGAGATAGAAGGAAAATATTATGTCTATACATCAGGCGGTCGTGTAGGACGCCCTCTATTTCTATTTGGGTAGCATTCCCTAGGGATGCATCCGATTTCATCACGGCCGGAGCAACAGGCCGTGTGTGTTTGTATATTGATTGTAAATTGTTTTTCTATCTTCCGTTCTTCGGTATGTTTATTTTATTATCATGGTGTTATTTAACGAGAATTTTGCAGAAACATGATGACGAAATATCATCATCAGTGTCGTTTGTCTAAATTTATTTCATCAGTGTTGTATATTGTAGTTGCTTGGTTAGTTTCATCATCACCATCATCAGTTCTCATAAGCCCCACTAGTGGACACGGGCCTTCTTTACAATTGAGAGGGCTTAGACCTTAATCCACACTTAGACCGCGCCCTAGTGCGGGTTAGCGGACTACATATCTAAGAAAATTTTTAGAACTTTTAGATGTTCAGGTTTTCTCACGAATCCAGTATGATGACACTGGAAGATGTAGGCATCGCTGCTGCAAGTACAAAGTGAAAATGCAGTATACCATATACTGCGCGCACATTTCAGACGGTGCTGTCGTCAAATGCTTCCTCGATGTCTTAAATGATGCCGACGGGAGTAACTGCTTGGACGCTTTGTAGTTTAATTTGGAACTCCATGGTGACCTTATTAATTCCGTACCACAGCCACGCTTGCTGACTTGCGACGCCACAGCTTCGTAAAGCCGACACACACACGGACAAGTATGAATGAAAATCCTAAAGTTATGAATGAATGAAAAATCAATGGACAACACACCCCGTACTTGATAACATACTTCGCGTGGTGTACGCGATGTCCGCAGTTATCGCGTCACCCTGATGAGTCCCTTAACACGTTATCAGTAGTGTGACGTCACCGGCATGTCACAGCCTCCGGTTATCTCGACGCGTCGCTATTGACGCAACGCGTGCGTGAGATTTTTCGGCGGTGTTTTTTAATCTACTGTTAATTGTGTTTCATTAGATTTTGTATACGGAGAACTTGTCACGTAATTATGTCATCTCTATTAAAATATTTAAAAAACATGATTAAGACCTTTTGTTTTTTCGTCGTTTTCTTGAATATACAGAAATCTTTTAGAAACAAAATAATTTCATATCATCTTGATATAATGACTAGAGATGGATGTTGAGACTGATGATTTTGTCAGTACCGTCCTTATCGTAAGGTGAAGTATTGTCGTCATTGCCGTGCCAGATTGTAAAAAAGGTTATCTATAATTAAAATTAAGTAAAGAGTCGTCAATGCTGGTATTTTTTACGCTGTCTAGGCGATGTATCATACTTTACTGAATGTATACTGCGGTCCAAATAGAATGTTGACTGAAAAAGCCGATGATTATCCTTCATCAACCCAAATTGTTATGTTTCCTTGGTTATAGCCTCTGATAAAGCAGTGATGGCCTCGAGGTCTGGGCGCGCGGTCGAGAATCTCAGCGGTCGCGGGTTCGAACCCCAGGAACACACCTCTGACTTTTCGAAGTTATATGTGTATTCACATTGAATTATCACTTGCTTTAACGGTGAAGGAAAACATCGTGATGTAACCTGCACACCTAAAAGTTCTTAGGAATTTCTTAGGTGTGTAGTCCGCCAACCCGCACTAGGCCAGCGTGGTGGACTATGGCCTAAACCCTCTCAATGGTAGAGGAGACCCGTGCTCAGCAGTGGGCGTATATGGGTTGATGAAGAAGAGAACCTCTGATATAGACAAGTTAATCCTAAAATGTGATTTACATAGTTGCGTCACTATGGTGAATTTTACTCATCAGTTCTATACAATCTTATTCGAGTCGTAATAGGCTTAATATAGTCTAATCAAAACAACGCCTCCCTACCCAGTTCTGCATTTGTTTGAACCTGAAAACGTTTATTTATTTCGATTTCGCAACTTTCGATACATATTTTTACAATTCAATTTCGCTCTAAAGGTTCACAAAGTGTATTGACGTCATAAAAACTTCCAGATGATGGAATCGCGTCATTTCATTGTGTTGAAATGGTGTATTCGTTGCGAAATTCAAGGGCACGTTTGGCAAACTTTAAATCTACAGTGTTCGGTATTTAAGCCGTAGAAACTAAATAAATTTCTAAGTACATTTATAGGTACACAAATTCATTACTACATGCATTCATAACATCACGCCTGTATTCCCCGAGGCGGTAGGCAGAGGTGCATTTCTGCACCCATATTTTGCCATATTTTTTTCGGGCACATTTTGAAACTCCGTGCTGTTGCTAAAACTTCTAATGAAAATACTACATGACACTTTTCCCGAAAAAAAACATTAAAATTTTCACCAAAGACTCAGGCAGAGAGAGGTACGTGAATGCCTATATTTCCGGGCTTAGGCATTTGTTTATCTAAGTCTTTTTCTCATTAATATAACACGAATGTCCATAATTCCTTTTTATTAAGGAAATATTTTATGAGGCCAGGTTTTAGCATAATTGCTATCGATAGGTAAACTAGGGCATTTTAGTACATGTCGGAAGATAAATATGATATAGAATAGGAAGTGAGAATAAGGAAAATATCTATGACACGCGAGCTGCGTAAGTGGAGCGAGGGCGGCCTACGCGTTACACACAATTATGAATTAAACAACCAGATTCTTCTCGTGATATTACCTATTGTATCTTCTAGTGATATTAGCCCCTACCGAACCGTGTAATGAGGTTCCATTGGCTATAAGGTTTCGAACCAATCAGAGCAATTGTAATAATTAGTACGTAGATGTATACCTGTTTTGCTAAAACGGTAGGCAGAGGATTTTTTGTATTGGGTTTTTAAGGCTGTTACTGTTTTCGGGTTTTCGCCTTATTTATTGACTTAAATTTAACAAACAAACAAAACAAACATACCTCACGCCTCTATTCCCCGAAGGGGTAGGCAGAGATGCATTTCTGCACCCACATTTCGCCAGGTATGTATCAGTCCCACGTAATAGGGGGCGAGCCTATTGCCGTTTTTCGGGCACATTTCCAGACTCCGTGCTGCTACTGAGAATTTCCTAATGGAAAAACCCAATAACATTTTGCCCGACCCGGGAATCGAACCCAGGACCTCTAGATCGCACGGCACATACTTGTACCGCGAGACCACGAAATATTAAAATAAATTAATAAAATAAATTTACTAAGGGTATTTAAATGCAACACTTGAAATTTTTCCCGAATTGGGAATACAACCCAACTTCTTTTAAATGTTACCTATGTGGTTGTTACCAACAGACATACAATATTTATTTTGAACGTTTGCAGCGCATCGTAACTAATATTTCAGTCTAGAATACAAGACTAACTAGGTTATATACCGGCAATGGCTATTTTTTTCAAAATGTTACATCGCAATTCATAGATAAGGAAACTTGAAAAAGGTCAATACTTTTAATCGAAGCCTTTTAATTGCCTGATAAGAATAATTTTACGCGGAAGTGCACAAGGAAAACGTAAAAATCACACAAACGGGTTTACGAACAGGATTAATATGTAAATATATTCTTAGTATAAATAAATACAAATTTAGTCCTGGTATTCTCTTAACTACACATTCCTAAAATTACTTAAGGTCCTCTATACATAGTGTATTCAGACCGTGATCGGAAACTAAGGCAAGTGATAGCTAAGGTGATCACAAACACCCTGGCGTTAAAGAAAATCCCGACAAAAAAAATAAAAAATCTGACGGGATTTTCCTCAGTTTCCGATTACGGTCTGAATACACCCTGTATAGCTCAGCAAACCAAGATCGGCTCTACGGGAATAAAAAAAAAACCCAGACCATTGTTATGGAAATCTAAACAAATGTATGTTCTACAATTATATATGCCAATACTCATTGCCATTGAGAAAGATGGCGAGTAAGGGATAGATGAGGTTGGCGCTTACTTGGGGAGGCCTACGTTCAGCAGTGGACGGCGATAGGCTAAGTATAAATACACACTTGACAAATGTGTGTCTAATGCTTTTTTTTTATTTATTAATACAATAAAATAATGTGTGGTGTGGTATGTCGTTGAAGTGTTAAGCGGTGCTCGCGACAGGAAGGTGAATTCGCTATTAGATACGGTCTTCTTCCTTCGCGAGCATTTAGTGCATAATGTCTGGTGAAATGTGGTGTGCTCGAATGAGTGCTGGTGTCACATATTTATTAAATTTAATGTTTATTTATTTATTTAATTTAGCACAACCACGTCACATAATATATTAATACGTTTTATATTTTACTTAGGTACTACATCCGATATATATGACACTTAAGGTGAGCATAACATTCAAATGTTTATACAAAACAATTATACAATGTGTCCAATGTTTGGGCCAATGTTTGGAGGGTATAAAAGCGGTGGATTTGAATGCACCCACGCTGCCGGACGCCCACGCCCAACGGTTGGGCGGCGTCGCCACGCCGGACGCAGGCCCTTTTGTACCGTACACAATGAGATATTTTCGCTGGCGGTGCGTGTTTTTCAACAATATTTTTGCAACCGTTTCTGAATTTTTGTACGGCGTGGTCTGTATTGATCTATGTATGTAGATTGGTGAGGTTTGTGGGCTATTAAATGGTTGATAAGTAAGTTAAGTAAGTTCCCAATTATGAAAATTTCCTAGCGAATTTTTTATTGGCTTATACAAATAGGTACATGTATTATAATATTTTGGAATTGAAAATATGCACATCCCTTCTAGAATATAAACCTGCGGCTAAGTAGGTTGTTAGATGTTCTGGTATAACGAACAGCTAAGCCTTAGGCTATCCCGTACAAATAAGATTATAATTATTTGGAATTGTGTTATTCAATTTACACTCATTTATTTGATAAGGTTCCCCTATTCGCAAAAAAATTATTTATTGTTTTAAGAATGTGGTGTTTGTATTTTACTAACAGATTGGCAAAAGGAATAGGTATTATTATATTTTATGCATTTTAATTCCTGCAAGCAACTGTACTAGAGAAGGAAAAAATATTACCTACGTAATAATCGTCGTACGTAAGACGAACTTTCTTCAATTTAGTTTTTTAAACTTTACAAGTATTCGTAAAAAGAAATAGTTGATTTTTAATATGTGATATAAAGAAGTTTTCAATACACCACCCTGAATGAATGAATGAATCTGCTTTTGCGCTAATGTGACGAAAGATCTCTTCACCCATATTAAAAACATCAAATGAATCCTGTTTTTTTTTTGCCTTTGTTTAAACATATTCTTAATATGTCGGCATGGTTATGTCGAGTGACGATAGGATGTATGTATATGTTAGGACTTCAACCAGTTTTGTAAATTATAAAAAGTAAATTATTTATTAAAGCGTAGATAATTATAATTAATTGATAATGTTGACACTAAAATTATGGCTACAAGAGATTGAGATTACAAATATCTCTTCTAAAAATATTATTTATTTTCTTATTATAACCATATTTCAGACACTAACCCAACGATTACAAGTTAACATTACGAAATTCCGCAAAAATCACTTCAACTACGATCTGTACAATCCCCTTTCTAGGTTGACTGTTTGACCTTTAGAGGAAGCCTATGCAGGTCAGGTTGCAGGAGGCGTGGGCGTGTGACGTCACAGGCAGGGTGCACGGGCGGCTGTGTCCCACTGGCCTGCTCCGTCGCTCTATATAGGAGACACCCTGCCGAGCTGGCCCGATTAACATATTGTGACATTACGCGATCTTTCAACCTCCTTCCTGCTTATGTTAACCTAATGATACATTAAAAAAAAAATGACACTGGGAATAAATATTTGAATTTCGAACACATATGCGGATAAAGCGATAGCTGTCATATGATGATAAAGCGATTGTCAGTAGTAAGAAGTGATGACGTCGTGGTTAGGGGAGCGGGCGAGAATCTCGTCGGTCATGGTTTCAAACCCAGGCACCTCTGATTATTCTAAGTTAAATGTGTATTCACAATGACTTATAACCTGCTTTAACAGTGATAGAAATTATTGCAAGGAAAACTACATACCTACCTGAAAATTGTTAGAAATTTGTTAGGTGGAAATAATAGGTATCTGGACCCTTATTTATAAACCAAGAGTTCTTAAAATAGCAAAATTACTATTCAATTCATATTCGTAGTCATTTGCATTACGAAGGAATTCTAGCAATTTCCTTGACATTCTAAATGATTACGTAGGTACGTTACTATAAATGTGTAATTTTGTGGTAAAGGGAACAGTAATGTACTAAATATTATTGTATTTACTCTCCCGTCCCGGATTTACGGTGTCATTGGAATGTTGATGTTACTTAAACAGACAGTTATGTTGCCTTTTTCGAGCGCCTTGGAAGTCTTAGGGGAGGCCTATGTCCAGCAGTGGACGTCTTTTGGCTGATGAGGATGATGACGTCCGTCCGAGTAATCCAAAACAGTATCATTATCACCTGATTTGATGATGATCTAAATCTTTTTCCTCTTCTTCTTGTCCAGTTCCCAGTTCATTTGGGGTCGGCGCAATTATTCATTTGTTGATGATCTAAATATCAGCCCATATACGTCCACTTTAGAGCTTGGGCCTCCTCTACAACTGATAGGGATTGCGCCTTAGAGCACAAACCATGCCTTATGCGTGCCTAGGGTCTCAAACTAGGCAAGCCCAATTTTTTATTGAGTCGTGGCATATTTGTTTTAGTACGCAAAACCGAAGTACCAATTCTTCATCTTCTTCATCAACCCATATTCGCCCACTGCTGAGCACGGGTCTCCTCTACCATTGAGAGGGTTTAGGCCATAGTCCACCACGCTGGCCTAGTGCGGGTTGGCGGACTACACACCTAAGAAATTCCTAAGAACACTTAGGTATGCAGGTTTCATCACGATGTTTTCCTTCACCGTTAAAGCAAGTGATAATTCAATGTGAATACACACATAACTTCGAAAAGTCAGAGTGTGTGCCTGGGGTTCGAACCCGCGACCGTCGAGATTCTCGACCGCGCGCCCAAACCTCGAGGCCATCACTGCTTAAGTACCAATTACCTACCGTTAATTACTCGCATTCACGTTTCTAGCGTTTATAATAATGGAATATCTAGTTTATGCTAGTTTTTCGGAATTATGTAAGGCAAGCCAGTCTTTTGGGCTTCTATGGATGTACCGCCACTGCATGCCTAGTGCAGATTCACGGACTACACTTCTAATTTCTTACTTCTTAGTGTTCGATATCTTTTTCGAGCAAAGAGTTTTAGCTGCATACCGTAGTGTTAAGATGTACTCGAAAAACTGCAATAAGGCTCAATATTATGCGGATTTAAAAAAACACTGGCGTACGTTTATGTGTGATATGTGTGTGTTTATAGTTTATGTATGTAGATTACTAATTATATTAATATAGTTCTTGGTAAAGCGTTATTCAATATAAATAGATCAAATCAAGATTTATGGCGCCAACATGGAATGTTAATACACGTGCGTTTGAACGTAGATTAATTAATTATTACAATTAGTTGGAACTATTTAGTTCTCAGGTCGTTTTTGTTCTCGTCTTGTAGCATGTACTAGCAGTATTAATGTAAGATTGTAAGCGATACTTATATTATTATGTATTATTAAACTCTGTTTGTTGATAGTAGAATTATATTCAAAATGATTCAAAACAATCGAGAAATAAACGGTAAAGGAAACATTGTAAAGGAATTTGCACACTTAACAAGTTCTTAGGAAAGTAGGTAGTACTAGGCCAGTGTAGACCAGATATATGGACTCATATAATATAGGATACTGCCAATCACTAATGCCGTACATAGTAAAAAAAAATAACACTTGATATTTCATATCACATTCTGTAAATATTCCTACGCGGTACAATTAGGTAACAACTGTTTACCTACTATCACAGTTTTAAAGGACAAGTCTGTTTTTAATATTTCCCCTTAATCCTTAATTTAGCATCATCAGCATCATCCTATGTTAGTTTAACATCCCATGGAATAAGCCATCAATTAATACATTAAGTTTAACGGACGACGAAGAAATACCTTTCCAATACTTGGAAGTTTTGAGTGAATTCTCAACTGTACGTCATTATTATGAGGAAGTAGGAGGAAAAATAGCTTATGCTGGCGTAGTAAAAAGACCTGACTTGGTAAGTACCTACATTGCTATCTATTTGGATATCAAGTCCCAAGATATGACAATCTGTCGTCTCTTCGTTCGGTCGTACTCAAGAAGTAACTACTTCTTGAGTGGATTTAAAGTACTTACAAATGTAGGAAGTAAAATAAAAGATAACACAGCTTGATAACTCGTCAAAGATATAGATTTTGGAAATCGGCCCGAGTCAAAAATAACTGTAAACCCTAGCTCTGGCGAATGCAGGAGATAATGGTACAAGGTTATTAACTATTTTGACCATTTATCAATGAACTGTTATTCCCAAAATTTCTGGCTAGTAAAAAAAACGCTAACCTAGGAAATATTCCAAATAAAAGCGCCAATATAGATAATTTCTCAAACGTTCTAAAATGATACGTCTCGCACCAGTAGTTTCGTAACACGTATAAAATGTATTCGTATGTAATTCCGATAAGAGGATGGCCTTGGTTGATTTTGCTTATCTGCGAAATTTTTAGACTAATATTCCGCTGGTACCCCACATAGTGATTCTTGTGGTACAATGTATCGAGATAATTTTGTTATATCGCAACATATACAGCCCAATTAATGCGACGTTTATACGACGCACACGGTTTATATCGGCAATCACGACAACATGCTTACTAGGAGATCAGGATTCAGTAATGCTAATATAGTGAACGGTTCGCGGGAAAATTCGCCTCATATCTGCTTATAATAGCCATCTGATGCGGCTTCACACACATCAAGAATATCAAACATATCACATATTAAATTATTAGTTTCCGTTATTACTTTTGTCGTTAGCGTAAATGAGTTTATGCAACTAAAATATTATATAGTTGGCTGGATAGGTTCGTTCGACCATGCTAGTTCCACTTAAGTATCGTCAGCCTCTAAAATGTATGATAATTATAGCGTTAAAAGCTAGTTATTATGAGTATGAGCCCACGCTGACCCATTCCCGTCACAATCGTCACAATGCAGTTAGTGCAAAGAAAACGATTGTCAGAGCAATGAGAGAAATCGGTCAATGCTTTTGTTTACGTCAATCATTAATGATTTAAGTGACTGAGTAGTGAGTGCTGTCGGACGCACCGTTTGTTTTTGTTAGCGAGGTACTTGGTTCGTTTGCGATATTGAAATTAGGAACGATCATCTTAATGAATGATTCTATAATGTAGTACTCAAATGGTGTTAAAAGTGTTAATATCCAAAAGTGGACGTATTGGTATAACAATATTGGTAAAAAATGCCTTGCTTTACGTTTCGTTTCTTGAATGACATTTCTGGATGCTCATTTTGATCAAGGAAGAATAGATATTATTCCACCTAAAAGGCATATCTAATATGTTATTGGCCGTTTCATTATAAGTCCGTGTTTAGCAGGATTCTTGTTTATTGCTTAGGGATATTTCGAATCCTCCTTCGTCTATCGACTGTCTGCACTACACTGCATCTACAATAATTAATATTAACTCATATTTCTCTAAGTAAAATTTTTCTATGATTATTTTTCTATCCGCTCTATCAATCGCTATCGCCCGTACCTTGCGCGACATAACGGTACACATGGCAACAAAACTTAACGTAAATTTGAAACATTAATAGTGTACCACGATAACGAGAATAATGTGTGTCTGTCTGCATTATTTGCATCTATATTAGAACCGGTCCCGCGCACGCTAGTATTACTACATTCTATATTTATTGAATGTCGTTGAATTGTCACGTGAGGTTTGTCTACGGCATAGTAAGCGAATAGCCTGGAGTTATCTAAAGATAATTAAAAAAAAATTACGTCACTGAAAGCAAGATGATGGGGAAAAGGAAAATTGACCACTAATAGGTGTGTGTTAGAACCTGCAGCACGATGGTCCGACGACATGAGAAAAGTGGCGCGTAATGAATGAATGAAGGCTGCTCAAGGTCAGCACTTTCTTGGAAAGTCCTACGTTCAGCAGTGGATTGATTATATGGCTGAGTATAGGTATTGGTTTCTTCTTCTTCTTCTTCTTCATCAACCCATATACGCCCACTGCTGAAATGTAACTACGGACCTTGTAAAACAGTCATAATGTGTCATGAAAGTATTTTAGCATGGCAGAAACATGTCTATTGTCAATCCAATACTTTGATGCCATCCTGATGAGATGCTTGTTAATGCTACGCCAGATACCTGGGTAACGACACCTGGTTCTATGTAATAAGACTAACTTTTTGCCACTAGATCTACCTGTTTTCTTAGCAGCAGAACACAATTTTGCCATCCCAGAAGTGATGAAGTTGCTACGAGCGACCTGCCACCGGTACCCGTACTATCGCGATTGCCAGACCTTTAAAATTGATAATGGACTTTACTTGGATCTTTCCGGTTTACTATCGTAAGATAAAATATAAAATACATAGAATTATCAGATATCTACTGTAAAAATAGACGTTATGATACGTATGCAATCGTATTCGAATTTCAGTATACAGTCGAATTTTTGAATTTTCCTTAGAGGTTTTTTCAAAAGCAAAATGTGCTTTGATTTAATTGGCGTATTTGTTGTGTTGTGTTCTAATTTATTTATGATATCTAGGTCTGACGACTCTCAGGACTCGTCTGACATTCCCTTTTTCTTGTTATTTTATGCACTGGCCAAGGCATTTTTACGAGTTAAAAACATTTCTGGCTGAACGCGGATTTGGTGAAGAAAGCCTTAAAATACATTGTTAGATTAAATGTTAATCGATTAGGAATTTTCCCGCCATGTTATATTCAATATTGACATTTCAAATGTAATGCGTTTTACGTCGCCCGAGACAATCACGTGTGTGACCGGACACATTTGCGAAAACTAGTTTTTTTTAATTCTGCATTTGATTCCGCCGGACTGACAGGTCGGCGTTAATGTCACGGCGGTTTGGTTCAACCACACCCAAATGCACTGATAGCAGCAAAATATTGATATAAACGTTTTCATACGAATGTCCTATAATCAGAAAGCTTGATCGTCAGCAAATTCACTACTGAACTATCACGTATTTTATCTGTGAAGGAAAATATAGTGTGGAAACTTGCACACCTAAATTTCTTTAAAATTACTTCGGTGTGTTATTAAACGTTTCTAAGTATTATTTAATACCAGATTAAATATCAGCAAATGATCTATGTCGTTATACCTACAATTTTTTTTCTAGAAATAAAATCAGCTTCGCCACTTATGAAACTACAAAAAATTCCTAGTCATCGACGCGACATCGAATTAGTCTAATATTTTGATAAGGTGTGATAAGGATGGTGTCGATAACCGTTGGCGTGATCGAGTTATCGGCTAAAGACCCCGTTTAAGCAAATGAAACGGTACGTTACGTGTGTGACTTTTGGACTGCGGTCCCTTAACCTTAAGAATTATTTGCCTTTTTCATAAATGGCCTCATGGTCATATTCCTCGAAGCAGTAGGCTAGTGCATTTCTGCACCCACATATCGAGGGGTATGTATTAGTCACGCGTAATAGGGAGCTAGTCTATTGCCATTCTTTGGGGACATCTAACAATGAACATTATGTCATGGACCACTTAACATCAGGTGGCACATTTGCTCGTTTGCCTCCTTTTTCCATAAAAAAAAAAAAAAACATTTACATAACTCGTGCTGCTGCTGCGGAAAATTTGCTTGATACCACAAAATTTAGATTTTATTGTGTATTTGATGGTAGAACTTATATTAAACTTGCGGTAGTTGCCATTTTGGGAATTTCTTACTATAAATAAATAAATAAATACACCCAACAGTCACATACATAGCTCTGACCCCACACTAGGTTACAAGACCTGTATCGTGGGTATCAGAAACTACGAGAGACTTTTTCGGTCTCACAAACACCTAGACCCGAGACAAATATTCGTGGTTCACACAAACATTTGTCTCGGTGCGGGGATCGAACCCGCGGCCTCTCGTTTCGCAAGCTGGTGTCTAGGCAACTGCGCCACGGGGGCTATCAAACTGTTACTGCTATCTTTGAGGTACCAGCTGCGGTGAAAAAGGAAAAAAACTGCGGATTCAACGGTGTTTTACTTCGACTGACATTTTCAGCAGACCCGTGGCGCAGTTTACTAGATACCTTCTTGCAATAAAAGAGGCTGCTGGTTCGGTCCCCGCACCAAGACAAATGGTTGTGTAAGATCTACAAATATATATCTATCGTAGTGTCTGATACCCACGACACAGGTCTTGTATCTTAATGTGGGGCCAGAACTACATATGTATACAAGATTATAAGAGCTACATAGAATACTCATGGGTTACACTTCCCTCTGCAAATCTTGAGCGGACGTTATCTTATCAAGGACAGTCTGTTATTGATGGTGTGAAAATGTGTCTTCGTCTGTTCGAATTCTGAATTTTTAGTTGTTATGCAGACTAACGGAAAATATAGTAGCATAACTTTCATATGTATATTTATTTGTTGGTAATATAAAATTGGTATTAAGCAGTGATGGCCTCGAGGTTTAGGGGCGCGGTCGAGAATCTCGGCGGTCGCGGGTTCAAACCCCAGGCTCACACCTCTGACTTTTCGAAAGTTATGTGTGTATTCGAATTGAATTATCACTTGCTTTAACGGTGAAGGAAAACATCGTGATAAAACCTGCACACCTAAAAGTTCCTAGGAATTTCTTAGGTGTGTAGTCCGCCAACCCGCACTAGACCAGCGTGGTGAACTATGGCCTAAACCCTCTCAATGGTAGAGGAGACCCGTGCTCAGCAGTGGGCGTATATGGGTTGATGAAGAAGAAGAAGAATATAAAATTGTTTAATCTTCGCTTGGTGAGTGTGCCATTATCTATAAAGTCTATACGACTTTCAGTTTCATAGGTTCCGTGTCTATTATCTATAAATATTTGCTTACTGCCTCGTGGTCTCGCGGCACAAGTATGTGCGTTGCTATCTAGAAGTCCTGGGTTCGATTTTCGGGTCGGGCAACCTGTTATTGGGGTTTTCCATTTGGAAATTGTCAGTAGTAGCATGAAGTCTGATCTTGTGCCCGAAAAACGGCAATAGGCTCGCCCCCTATTGAGTGGGACTGATACATACCTGGCGAAATGTGGGTGCAGAAATGCACCTCTACCTACCCCTTCGGGGATTACAGGCGTGAGAATATGTATGTATGTATCTATGTATGTTTGATGTTTTTAATGTATGTTCAATAGTCACTGGCCGTTTTTGCATGTTATCAAGACATGATTTTGTCTAATTGGCGTGCATATCTGCTAGTTCAGGTCGGGTCATGGTTTCCAGTCAAATCGGACCTCGTGTTAAATCCTCGTGTAACCCATTGACCTCGTGATCATAGCTCATAGAGGAATTGATATGTCTAGTACAATCATCAGCCTACATACGTCCGACTGCTGGGCACGGCCCTCCTCTACAACTGAGGGGGTTTAGGCAGTAGCCCACAACGCTGGCCTAGTGTGGGTTGGCGAGCTACATTATCATCATCATCATCATCATCATCATCATCATCATCATCATCAACAGCCTGGCGAGCTACACACATTAGAAATTCCTAAGAACTTATAGGTATGCAGGTTTCGTCACGATGGTTTCCTTCACTTTTAACTACGTGATAATTCGCAGTGAAGGCACACATAACTTTGAAAAGTCAAAGATGGGTGCCTAGGATATGAACCCGCGATCGTCGAGATTCTCAAACGCGCGCCTATACCTCAATCAATTTCTTAGTACTAGTACTACTAGTAGTGACAATTGAAAATTAAAATTTATCATCGTAATATGGTAGCCACGGTGACTGAAATTCCAATATTTATTTCCGGGTTTTTTTTTTTCATCTGAGAGAAGTCTCTTGTGTTTTTATGGTACTCTCATGATAATGTGAAAATATCGTACCAGTAGGAACAATGCAGGTATGATATTTCATTAAAATCATGTAATTTTTTTTTATCAATATGTAGATGTCATTTCATTACCGTGTTCTTCAAGATTAGGTAGTCTATTTTTACACCTTCGATTTTCCTAATTTTGTACGTAATATAATGAGCCTATTTGCATTTTGCGCTTAAATTTTGGATGGCGAACCCCAATTAAATTGATTAAAAAAATATCAATAATCTTTAAAAATCTGCGTAAAATAATATAATTACAATAATAATAGCTAGTTGTGTGCGGTAATCAAATGTGGGTCAGTGGTATAATTTGTGCTAGGGGTCAAAAGACACCATTGATTAGCGTATCAGCTTATATCAAATGTACCCCCACTTAACCCTTTTTGATAATGTTTTTGGAAGATTCCATTTTCTTTTGTTGAAAAAAATACAATGCCATAAGTCTAGCATTGCAGTTTGGTCTTCAAAGATGGTTAGAATTAGTTCTTTTGGTGTAAAAGATTTTTTGGTATTAAATTACATCGAGACAAATATTTGCCCCATCAACAAATATTTGTATCGGTCCATTGTGGCCATAGACTTGTCCCATATTTTATCAAATAAATTAGCCAATTGTGGGTGCCGAGACATAATATTATTTGGTGTTGTAAAAGTGACTTTTTCTCAGCACTCTAAAACTGTCCTATTTCTTCTGACTAGCAAGATAGAAAAGTAGAGTTCAAAGTATAGACGCTAAACGAAAAAAATAGAAGACGCGACATCTCAACAGTCCGTCGATCAATCCACCACTAAACCACCCAGGTGGTCATATCGCAAGATCTCAAGATTGCAAATCGCTTACAATAAATACAGTTTAGAATTTTACGACGTCGGCACAACTACCACAAAGCAGACAAGGTATAATTTTCAATTTTATTAGAGCTCCGTTCCGCTTTGAATAGTATGCTATCAGAGATCACGTGGAAGTGGAGCATAAATCTAGTGTTTCTAGACACGTGAATGAGAGTAAAATGTTACTAATAACGGATCATAGTGACTGGTGGCCCAAATTAGGTTCTGCCGCAATAGGTCAGTGTGCTACCTTCAAAAGGTGGTTATAATTGAACGTGATTAGATCATACTGCAGTTCATTTGTGTTGAGAACAATGTGGGCCATATTTCATTATAGTAATATTTAAAACGGGTCTATTAAATACGCAATCTACGAACGAATCTATCTTGTTTTACTGTATTCGCGTCTTCAGGCGACCTTAGAAGGCCTTATAAAGCAATTTTAATAGTTACGTAGACTAATGTTGGTTTGGAAATGCTAACTACGATCATTTCTGAAGTAAACAAATTAATTTCCTCAATTTTAGTATGTGTTAAATGTAGCCGTAAATTTCATGACTTCTTGATAGCATAAAAGATGAACATACTAATATGCATAAATCAGGAACAAAAGCAGCTATAAAATGCTAAAGTTTAATACTAACTTTCCATTCATAAAATCATAAATATATTAATATTTTTCTTTTTATCACATTACATGTACCCTTCCGTGCGCATATCTGTTTCTTTTAGGCAGTTATGGATATATTTCTTCAGAAATTCTATGTCCCACTTAATACGACTCGGCTCGATCCAGGATTCAGCTCGGGTCTTTTGATCGCACGATAGTATCTGAAGTACCAACAAGGTAGTTGACTTAGCTCATGTGCAAATATGTATTGTGGTTTTCATACAAGTAGTGTCATGGTACAAAATGCACTTAATTCATGGCAAAATATCCAGGCCATTACAACACCATGTAATACAAACATCTATGGTACCAAGTAGCGAGCCAAGTCCCTCGTAGTTTATAAAAGAGCAAAATGTTACTTCCAAGTCTACTCAAATAAATAATCTCGCCGAAAATGAGAAATATTAACGCAATAAGAATACTATCAATGCATGTTAAACCAAAAGTTCAAGAACGTAGAAAAAAATTCAAAACATCCGATTCGATAAAGCTTGGAAGCCGATTAAAATGAGTCAAAATTGCTGATGATTTTAAAGCGCAACCTCCTTATCCGAAAATTTTAATAGGCTGACACCTCTCGAGATAACACGTGATGATAATTTTGTTTGTACAATCCGCTCGTTTTTACACTGTTGCTAATGACGTGAATTGCATGCCAGTATTGCAACACTGTAAGAATTACAATAATAATATGTACAACGCAAACCAATAACATGGTATTTTTGTTCGTTGCTAAGACGGGAATTGGCAAATTTTTATAATATGCCCAAAGATCAGAGCTGATACGTGTGGGTTAACGACGGCTGACACGCATAATTATAAACATGATACGCATTTGGTACGTATTAACATCGAATTTTGAGATAAATACAACTAAATGCCACACTATTGATTCCACAGCATATCACGTGTTTTGATATGCTATGTATAAGGACCCCCAATTTTTCACGTCATTCAACAAATTCTTACAAATGCAGTTTTTACCCTCAAATTACATGACCGTCCTGGGAATCTCTCATTGAAATTATCCTAACGTCTAATACTCGTTTTATGATTTCCTATTTTTCTTTGTAAAAACGTCGAAACTATCAATAAAAATAATGTCAGTCTATAATGAAAAAAGTGTTTAAATATTTCAAGAAAATACTGGAACGAAAGCTAATTTAAACGGTTAACAATAAAAGATTGTCGTTGAAGGTGACTTTGATCTTGTCAATGAAGTGAGCAGGAAGGGTTCGATCATTGAGTAACTTGACTTGCGCGTACCGATAGTTGCGATAGCCCCGACGACCCGCTAATTATGATTTTTTGTGTATTTATTTGGTTCATTTGCGCAAATGAGATAGATAATATGACTTTCAATTCGGTCATGAGTGACGATAATGATTGAGATAATGGTTTTGGTTGTTTGGTTGCTTTGTTCTCTCTTATTTTAGATCGGATGTGAGGGTAGTATCTTTGTATATACTTTCCACTGGTAGACTGGTTTCCTGTACGATTTAGCCCCAAAATTTTAATGTTTTTTTTCTACGAGTACATGCACACACACTCACGCTTCTCTTTCTGTATTTCACTGTTTCAATGGTACCTTGTGACAGACAAAAGGAACCGTTTTTTTGGCCAGTTCACACTTAAAATTATGAATGAGGTGCCAGTGCCCTTTTGTATTGAATTAGTTGATCACAATTTGTACAATACTCGAAGAATAAAAAAAATATTTCAAGACCACGTACTAAGAACAACTGCAAAGAAATTTTGAATAATTTCACGGCTTCATAACTCTCGAGAAAACGAATTGGAGGGTGAAGGTACTAAGAAATGAAATGTTAGGATAAAAATAAAACTGGCTGAAGGAAAATGGCAAATATAACAATCGCTGACACAAAACGTCGGTGGAACAGAAAGCAAACATAAAGAATAAGAAACGGCCAATATTTTTTCTTGTAAATGATACCCATACGTATTTTTCCAACTAGATACTTGTAGTGTAGTATTTGCTTTGGTGGATATTTCAGTGCGGTTTCTGTTATTCCATTGTGGCTTGAAAAAATGTCGGCATTCAATGTGATGGTTATTTTGTTGGTAATGTAGACAGGATTTATGGAAATATCATTCATTATAGAGGTTTACAGAAGATCTGAGTAATCAGGGGGTTTTTATTAGTTTTAATATAAAAGGAAAACAATATGGAAATCATTATACACGATAGCTGTCCCTAAAAATTTTGCAAGGCATGTGAAATTTCTCACATTACATTTCCACACCAAGGTGGAATTGATTTCATCATCAGCCGATATAGGTCCCACTGTTGGACACGGCACACGGGCCACCTCAACAACTGACTAGATTTAGTCCGTAGTTCTATCGCGCTGGCCTCGTGCTGGTTGGCAAACAACTTAAAACTTGAATAACTTGTAAACTTGATCTATAAAAAAAAGAATCCTTTCATGTTTATCATCATCATCATGTGTAAATAAATCATCATTTTATGTGTAAAACTGGTTGAAACAGCACGTAAAATCTCATTTCCATACTTGTCTTTTTAGATGTATGAGTTTTAAGCAATCTCTTTACATAGAACATAATATCGATCGATAATCGACAAAAAAAATACGCTAATATTGTTACTTTTAAATATTTCAACAGAAGGCAACAATTGCTTCATTATGTGGTCGTCATGATGACATTTAAAATCAGTACTCTAGTAGCACAAGTAAACGCACTGTATACAGTTCTTATGTGCCCGAATTAACGGGCCTAGTTTACGTTCTTTCCAATATTGTTAAGATGAAGTCCTGATTTCTAGTTAGAAAAGTTCCACGATATAAGGTTTTACTTTCTTAAAAAATGATGAATGAGAAAGAAAATTATGTTTCTGTATTCTGACATCCTAAAACCTGTAGTGTTTAAATATTAACAGAATATTTGATGAAATATTTGACCAATTAAAGGCCGCATTTTCAACGGCGTAGCGCATGTATATTCTGACGGGAATTCATGAAAACTCTGAATTATGAACTCTCGTTATGTGAGTGCGATTACCGAAACTTTAACTAGGATATGGCGGAGAGTAAGAGATAATAGTAGGTAACTGATTCATAATATCAAATACTCTATTTAGACCGCGTCTATTTTAGGTGCTTTTCTTGAACCGTACAAAAAACAGTCTCAGTATCAGTTCGTTTGGAGGAGTTATTTCACAAAAATCAATATCGACACGTTGCTTAAAAAGCAGGAAAACAACTGGCTGCACCGACGCCGACCTTACATTGTTGGTAAAGGGTAAGAAGATGAATGTGAGCGAAGTTGAACAGCGACCCGCCGAAGCCATTATTTATTTCGCCCACTCCCGCCGCGATTTCAATTTATTTAACCTTCGATTATGAATATTCAAATAGACCTGCCACAGGCATTATTCTGGTGCTTTTCATGCGTCTTCCTCCACGTCCCTGTTACATACATTTCATACACCTTTACTTCCATTTGCATAATCGTCACATTAACTCATATAGCACCGAGGTCTTTATGTGATTTATTGGTGATTTTCTTGAATATTCATGGGTATGCGTCGGCGTATTAACTGGGCCGTGTCGAATTTATATTTAGATGTTTCAAGATCCCTTTGTTAGTCAATCTGCTCGGCTATCCCGTTTCGCAATATATCATTCTGTCTATTGACAGGTGGTCAGTGACTCAATGAGTCATTTGAACTTTTATATTGGTATGACGCATCAAATCAATCATACAAATAGCACTTGTATGGTTTATACATAGGCCAATGCGATTCGATTGAAATGCAGTTTACGAGTGTTAGAGCCAACTTAAAGTCACTTGAAGTATAGTATAGTAGAAACAGGCTAGCTTTTGCCATAAACTTTTCAATATTATCATCATGAGACTGACAAGATTCTGTCTGTTGAAACTAGTCCTCTATTCGTGCTCCTCAGCTTCTCTCATCCATGCGAAAACATTGTGGATAGCATGGATATAATAAATTACTATTTATGATACTATCTTGGCCTCGCTGCACAAATGTGAACCTGTATAGCTAGAATTCCTTGCTCAGATTTTTAGATCCAATAGTAGAGTATATGACTGAAGAAGTAATACGTCGAACTTTAGAGACGATTGGAGAAATTAATTTTTAAAATTTGTTTACAGCTACGGGGACAAATAGGCGCGACCCATGCACAGACGTAATAAGCTTTCTCTTGTTGCAGATATACAAAGGCTTGGATGTGGTGACGGCTAAAGCAACGGTTCAAGAGCGGGAGGTGGCTCGACATCATCTGCTAGATGTTCTGGAGCCCAATCAAATGTTCACCGTGGTCGACTTCCGAAACAGGGCTTTGAAGATCGTATCCTTTGCTTTACCGACTATTATAAATCTATATTATATGTGTGAAGGATGATGGCAGAAATTTATTTGACAACTCTTTAATAGAAGTTCGTGATATATTTTATTCACGTTATCATGATTTCAAGTGAAGTCTCACATAAGATATAGATGACTTTCGTTCTCACCATTAATTTATTGTGGATCACACCAATAATGATTGATCAGGATCGAACTAACTATTTTATGTTTCACAGTCTGTTTTTCAACCATTACCATATGCAAGTACTATATGATTCAAGTTTGTATAATAAAATGCGTGTGATCCACTCCAGTGCGTACTCATCGGTCACATTAACGCGAGTCCATTGGCTTTTACATCATCTGTCACACGATTGAGTCAGCAATTGTTGGAGCCCTCGTGACCGCATTCTCGATATTTAACATATCTAGTGGCTGCTTATTGATAACAAGTATAACTATTCATTCAACGGGCCCATTCATTCTGCTCGAACATTACTGTGCGTATACTTTACCGACATCGCTTTTCGATTGTTTTATCTGGTTGGATGAAGAAATTCAATCAATTATACCTTATAATCCAACAACTTCTGGTCCTTAAGAAAAAAACTAAGACTCCTTATATTTACACATAGAAAATAATAGAATACATAGAATTGTCTTATCGACAACTGTCGGTGAGTCCAGATAGACTTTGGTCTAGCGACGAAAACTTACTATGTATATATTGTCTCTTCCAAGTCGGCAAGTGATTACATCACTATGAACGGTTTTACACTTTACACTGTAGTAGGTATTTGTGCGTATATGTATGAACCAGCAACATTTCTGCCTAACAACAGACGGGAATATTTCCAACTACATCTGCTTTTGAAATTCCCATCGTGTTTCGTGCGTACAATAATGACGGTTACTGAAAATTTTCGGCATACAAACGGCAGTTGTTCAAACATTTGCCCAAATTCGTATCTCTATAATTATGTGTATGGAGACTGAGAACAATGTATCCTTAATTCACTGCCGAAATATCGGTGACACATTGTGCAAACATTGGACGCATTTCAAAAAGTTTTAAACAAATGAATTAACGAGAAAGCCACGCAATGTAATGATAACCTAGTGAACTTTTAAAAATAACCGTTTATTAATAGCTGGATTGAAATAATCAGTTATTCGAGAAAATTTTAAACATTTAGGTAGTTCTCTGTGTACTCGTGTTTTGAAAGCATAATAACAATATGTGAGAAAGATCTGTTTTATTAAAATTTAGGTAAACAATATAGAAGACAAATTAAGGGAAACATAAAATTATCGCTTATTCTAATCAAATATCTGTCTCTGTTGGTTCTTTTGCATAGACGTGCAAAAAATAGCTAGGCTTCTTTTAAAAAATGCGAAGGCGAAAGTTCCTCTTTTGATTATAAATACTGAATAGTGTATGCATGAGCATGTGAGAAGAGAAATTTTCTTGCTGACTTTTTTTAATGAAAGATTCCCTAAGCTCACCAAGTTAGTTTACTTGGAGAACCTAATCATCTTGAACCGCCCACACTTTTTCATTTACGTAGACTAAGTTATTGGACGGTAGGTTTGTTAATGGCCATAATATACTTATATTTAATAATTCTTGCCATTGCAGATTGCTTCGAATTATATTATGGCGTAAATAAATTGCAAGATTTTGTTTTCATATTTTATGCTTTAGTAATAATTGTGCTGTTATGAACGAGGATTTTGCAGTCTAAACAATTTTTTTTTCCCGCTATTAATAAGCTACTTTTCAGGCACGTTAAAGAAAATTGACATACTATCTAATACCATCATCATAGTAACTGAGAATAAAACTATGTAATAAATGAATAAACTTCTATATTTTATGAAAGTGTAGACAAGTAATAGTATTTAAAGTAACGAATCGACACCAAAATAAAACAGTCGATACTCGATACTCTGTAGTTGGGTTCTAATTAACGTAAAGAGGTTTACTCAGCTTAATTACTTTGATGCATCGATAGTCAGTGTCTGAAAGGATTCGTTGCCATTGATGTCTGTCTGTGTCTACGCTTTTACACAAATGCATTGGGCTTTTATTTGAGCGAGTATTTTGCTAAAACTGATAGAATTTACCGATAATTAATTATTTGCTTTAATAATGGACTGAAATAAATTAATTTATTAAATAAATGAGAAAATTACCGACACATTGACAAAGGAAGGATATAAAAAAATTGAAAAAATGTTATCTCTGAATGTTCGATCATAAGAAATTGCATAGACCACTCTGTTTTACTAATATAGGATCAACTAAAGTAGCTTTAAGGTTTATTTACCTACTACATGTATTTACTTAAAATCATAGCATGACATATACACGTATTTATAAACGTTTTTATACTTGGTATTTGTAAACATCTAAGGCTTAGTCCCCAGTAGTCGAACCCCAGGCACACACCTCTGACTTTTCGAAGTTATGTGTGTATTCAAATTGAATTATCACTTGCTTTAACGGTGAAGGAAAACATCGTGATGAAACCTGCACACCTAAAAGGTCTTAGGAATTTCTTAGGTGTGCAGTCCGCCAACCCGCACTAGGCCAGCGTGGCGGACTATGGCCTAAACCCTCTCAATGGTAGAGGAGACCCGTGCTCAGCAGTGGGCGTATATGGGTTGATGAAGGAGAAGAAGAAGAAGTCTTAGTCATTGCACAATTAGTTAGTATTTGCTTTTAACCTCCCAGGAAAACGGGTCAGGTGGAAATAGGGTGTGATGGTGTCCTGATTCTGTCTTAACCCCACTTTTAATTATAATTAAAAATCAACCCTGTTCACGACGCGCCGCTGTTGGTTATTATAAGAAAAATGAAAGCTCTATAACTCCCTTAATAGAATTTTCCAGATACGCTAGCACGAAGCAGGGTTAATAAAAAAACATGTAAAACAAAAGAGGGACGTGTCTTTTATACATTAAGTACTCTTTTTGCTGTTGTTTCAGGTCAATGTTTCGTAAAATAATGAAAATATGTCGTGTTTTTCTTAAGGTACTTGTACCTCGTTATGTGTCCCTTTAATAAGCCCTTTTTGACATCTTCTAATAAAATTATTTTTAAGAAAATTAGTTATATTTAATACCAGGGTAGATTGAGTCTTTTAATGTTATTGCCCAAAGAGGTAATGGTTACACAAGTTTTTCACGTGAACTGTCAAAATACTTCCTTAACTCCTAACACAGATTGACAACTTAACAGAAAGAGGAAAAATACCAATAATTGTTGGCGGCACAAATTATTACATAGAGTCAATAGTGTACAATATACTAGTTGAAGAAATGGATGACAATGAAGCTCTTTTGTGGGACAAAAGCAGACGTAAAAGAGATTTTGCAGATTCTGAAAGAAACGAAGAAATAGAACCAAAAAGAACAGTGACAGAAGAAATCGCAGAAGAAGCTCCCCAACCAGCTACGTCTAGTGAAAATTTAAAAGCAGTTAATGAAAGAAGTGATAAAGTAAATAGGGAGAAGTTGAAAGAAGACGTAGATAATGAGAAAAAATTTACTAACGAAGAAATCCATGATAAGCTGAAAGCAATTGATCCTGTGATGGCGGGGAGGCTGCATCCGAATAATAGGCGGAAAGTGTTAAGGTACGTGTCTTAAATTTTATTAGCTGTATACATTTACAACACATTTTATCTCCTATAGGATAATTAGATGTGTCGTTTAACATTTCGCCTTATAACATGAAGGTCTTCTGGCGTTTCTTGAGGCTCTTTCCACACACCGAATCAAATTTTCCTTACAAAAGAATCCATTGTCGCTGCCTGATTTGAAACCCTTAGATCGAAAATTTTCATACTGTAAAACTGTATTTTTTTTTATCGTAACAATAAATATGTAAATATTTGTCGTATACACGTCCAAAATAAATGGATTGAAGTGTATCAAAGTTCCCATTTTTTATCTTTTTTATACAATATTTTCTATTGCTTTGCGTATCTCGAGAGACCTCGGCGACCCATGACATTTCCTGTTGCCAATCGGCGTCGATCGCCAATTCTCAGTAATTCCATTAATTTTTACGTTGTCATCGCGTTTTTAATTTTACCAACTTTGTGTATTGCTAATACTATTATTAAATGTGACACATAATATATTTATGTGGTTTAAGAATGAATCGATTTTTTTGTAATCGCGCAGAGTGACTACTACACAGTACCTACTCACTAGTTACTACTTACTAGTGACGCTAGGTGCATTTTAACTCAAATGCGTAGGTCTGAAGATTTCAAGACTACTTGTCAGTGGATTCATTCAGTCAAACGTTTACTGATCGTGCCCCCTCTTTAGTTAGAGTGGTAAATCATCAACACACTATCAGAAACTTCAAGTCCACATCAAACTTTTTTCCTACATTGTATCTTAATCGCAAACTACCCTACTTTCAGGACAGTTATTGTACAATTTTCCTCCCATTAATATACGTATATATTAAGCCGAAAGTATGCCAAAAGATAACGTCGTATTCGTTGTTGCCATAAACAATTTATCAAGCTATTTTAGGTCTAGTGCCAGACCGTGAACAAGACGTGAAGTGAAGGGCGAACCACTCCGTAGATAATACACACAGAACAATAGACTGTTACCCATTTATCGTTTGCAAAATATTGCGTTAACATTAAATTATGCGTAAATGGCATAAATTACGCATTACGCAAAAATATTGTATCTCAACAGCCGTTTTGCGAAAAAAAAACGCGAATTCAGCGCAAAAAAATCCGCACTTCCCCCCGACAACAGCGGCGCGAACCTTGCTCACGCATTTAGCATAAACATAAAAATTGAAGGCCGCCTAAGCTGATGACATAAAACTCGCGAACCAGGACACATGAGCCGTGCGCTTGGTCCCGCGCGGTGCTCACAACGGGGAAGTACTTTGACGTCGCCGGCTCAAGTTACGCCAGACAGCCGACTTCCGCGGGTCTTTGACCGTTGTCAAGGATTTCGTAGATGACTGCCAGTGTGAGTGTTAGGCGACCTTGGCTTCACTACCCGACGGTGGTGTGACCACATTCGCGCGGGAATTTCGCAGACTAGGTCGGGCCGGGTCGGTATGTAGGTCGGGCCGTTGCTAGGCGCTGTTTCTAGCGCGAACGATACAAACGCACGCTTCTACATAATTTTGTAAACCAGCCGATCCGTATCAATCGATTTATCGCTCTATACGTGTTTGTATATGGTCGTGTTTTGTTTATTTATGTTAATGCGACTTAAGTTTGTTCGATGTTATCAAATGTTCCAGTAATTTTATTTTATTCTTGAAGTAAGCTTGTAGTGAAATGAATTTAATTTGGGTCTATCATGGTTTACACCAGTTCTCGATATAACTTTATGATGTTTTGTAAGCAAACAAATCTTATTTTAACCTATAATGACGCAGTCACTTATAGGCTAGTATTTGAAACGTATATACGCTGTACTTTACGTATTAATTTAATACAGCTAGCAAAACATTAACATTATGTAGGTGTTGTTAGGACCGCAAAGTCTATCTTAGCTTTGGATACCTGCGGTATAACACCTGCCTCTTTGGATCAGACCGATTAGCGTATCTATAGGCTTTATTGATTTTTACAAACATTGTCGTCAGTTCCGTCAAAAGTGTGGTCACATGAGCTAATATCGCGAATATGGCCGCCCCTCTCCGATAACCCCGAATTTATTTATCATGTGATTATTATACATTTGGCAAAATCCATGAATACATACATACGTACAATTGTAATGAGCGGGTACGTAGTCCGGTCGTATGACTGTGGGATTTCCTCCTATACGCTTCCAGAATGTTCCTTCGACATGACCGACGATTTTCAGTCTGTCTGCAGTTTTAGGAAGATTTGGACATCATTTTTGGGATAATATACTGAAAATTGGATGGACTCTGATTAATTGCGTCACAGAGATTGTCAATTATTTTCCAAGTAGCGGAGGAACTTAAGTCTTTTTCATACACATACCTACATCCACTATGTCAAACTAATAACTAGCGCCTGCTAACGAATATAATTCATTCCAAATAGTGTACCATCTGTGTGAAGAATATCCTTCAGCCGGTTGACACAACTAACTTAGTCTTTCATAGTCGGATCTTGCCTGGATATTAAATTTACATTTCATGCTCGCTATCCAGTGGCGTGCCATAAGCCTCTCCTATGGCCAGCAGTTTGACTATTTTGGAGAGAGACGGATACTGATGATGAAGATGATCCAGACGGAAATGTTTATATACTATATACTTCATGATCAAAAACCTGGTATGATATTAAACTTGGCACAAGTATTGCAGTGTTTGCTGTTCACTTCCGCACTCAGTGAGAAAATCGAAGCCCAGATACGTGACTTAGACAGAAACACTAAAACCAAGGGCAGAGGTGAATGCTAGGCGTTTATTTAACTCTATAATACTTTCAATGGGTGGTTATTTTTACATATACAAGTTGTATTCAGACGGTGATCGAAAAATGAGGGAGGTTATAGCTAAGGTAAATAAGAACCAATGGTTTGTTTAAAACATCCCTACAAAAAATAAAAAAATAAATTTTAAGTCTCAGCATTAATGATTTAATTTCTCGCGAGTTTAATCACTGCAAACGGGAAAGGAAGTTGAATTTGTTTCTCATTGAAGAATGATGTTAGTTGCTAGTGCAGTTACTTTAGCGCGTACTAAGTTTAAAATTTTTGATTGAAACGGATAACAATTCTTCAAAATTTTTAAGATTTGCTCGTTAGCAACTTGAAGCTTTCGCAGTGAAGCATACATACATTATATCCTGTAACTCTTAAAGGGTACATAGATCAGTACATCCATACCTTACCCTAATCTCCCCAGAATAGAAAATATAACGAAAATAAAACGTGATCTTATTTGTTTTGCTTTCTTTGTTTAACATACACAATATTCGACACGTCGTGCTCACAACCGTGACGGAATATATAATAATACCATTAGTAAATTCGTACATTACCCGCCAAATAACCTTCGACACCGGCTAGATCCTTCGCACATAATGAAGCGCGGTTGCGACGCAGAAACACAGTCTAATACATATGTATATGTGTTACAACACGATATTTATAAATAGTATACCAGTTGTAAACGAAACTGAACGTTTGATTGTAAATGAGCTGGTCGTAGTTGTGAAACCAGATAGGTCGGTCGCTTCAGGAAATGTTATGATCGAATTCAGCTTACCGTGTTTTGTTAATGGATGTTATCTGTTATTGTTTCATGCTAATTTGAAAAAATATGTATGACATTATTGAAAGCGGTTCATTGATGGTTCGAATCGCGGAAGGAAAGGCTCTTCCCGTTTGGAACACGCATTTGTTCTCGACTGAAAGATGAGATATCACGAATGATAAGTTTTACAGACGGTTTTTCAAACAACTTGGAATTGAAAACTTTTCACATGGTCAATTTCATGTCTACTCGCTAAGATTTATTTGTCGTATTATTTGTTTAGTGATGCTTTCAAACACACCTCTTATACCTAAATATATTTCTTATTAAGAAGCAACATGTCCTCTACAACTCAATAGCAACTTCAGCCCTAGTTGTGCCGAAACGTATGTGACGAATTCATAAATATATGCAACTCTTTTTCGGTTTTGGAATCACAAAATTACAATACGGCTTTTGATGGCATCATCAAGTGATGAAAGAAAGTGATAAATCTCTTTTTTCCATTATCGTACCTTTATTACAAGGTGCACTATAGTCACTAAACCGCACTAGAATATAATTATACTAAGTTCTAACTGGTGTTCTGTGTCACAGCGTGTTGATGACTTAATAATTTTTATGAACATTGTAACAAATATAGTTACATCATCGTCAGATTACGTTTCTCAGTAACACGGATACAGGATGCTATGCAGGAAGCACTCCCGCCAAACAGATTCCATGTATAATAACGCCAAATAAGTGATTGTTGAGAATTACTATCAAAGAACTCGTATCACAGAGACATTGATGCGAACAAGTCGTGAATTTAGCAGTCATGAATGAACTGCTGGGCTTAATGAAATGGAATACATACATAACCTAACGGTTCTATTACCCAAAGGTGTATCATCATCATCATCATCATCATCGTCAGCCAATCTTAGTCGACTGCTGGACATAGGCTTCCCTCAAAATAAAGGTGTATGCTGAGGTGTATTTCTGCATCCACATTTCGCTAAGTATGTATCAGTCCCATGTAATAGAGGGTGAACTTATAACCGTTCTTTAGGCATACTTCCAGTGAATGGTGATACACGTTTACAGATGAAAAATGTAATAAAGAAGTTATACTAACATGCCATGAATTACACTGCCAATAAAGTCTCATAGCATTTTCATTTTAAGTCTTTCACATAAAGACCTATCTTCAACTCTAAAATGATCTGAACAAAAAGCTCCTTGACATTCCAATCTTCATTCAATAGCAACAACTCTTAATGAGATCTAGGCTGCGATCATTTTGCCCAAGATATATGAGACTTGGTCAATTTGCCCCCATAGCAACAGATATGAAGATTCACAACCGTATTAGCTGCCAAAAGTTTATCTCTAACAATATTTTGCCTAGCAACACATCTTTATGTATGCCGTAGATAATAACTTTCATTTTTATTCCATCCGACTTGTATGGTTTCGTAGGTATCACGTTTGGATTCCATTGCGTCAGTGACCCAAAATCTTGTATTTTATGTTGTTCTCGTTGATTTCACACATAATGTCACGTGAATTAACTTAAGTAGTAAGCAGTGGTAATGTGTTTCAGTTTTGGACAATATTGGAATACCACTTTCGGTTTTTATCTTGTCTTCTGGATCTCAGAAATGGCTTCATGAGTTGTTGACTGTTATCGAGACGTTAAATGTAAATTTTTATGGCCGTTAGGATATGAAATTTGATCCCTGACTATTTTTGTGGGTATCCCTATGACACCTTCAACATCGTCTGCACTATAACCAATGTCTTGGCTTACACAACCTGATGATTTATCTAATAGTAAATTAAAAACCTCTAATTCTAAAAATTTACTTCTAATTTCAGCAGGTTATACGACTGTTGTATCTCTAATCATAAATCGGTCAAAGATGGGTTGATGGCCATCAAGGCCTATTCCAGGAAACGATTTACGATTGTGACCTTTCGTGTAAAATTGCGACGTACATAGCTAAAATATCAAGGTTGCCGGCGGCTACGTCATAGCCAACGCCTTTGTCCGCTGACGAGGCGGCGGTAAAACACGGAATTGTCTCCAAAAATATGGTCAGACTATTTGCTATTTGGTCAGAATCAGCTCGCTGTATCCCACACAGTGTGAATACTACTTTGATTCATATTGATAACACGTGCAAAAATGTTATACTTCAATCTGCTTCTCGCTATTGTTTGTCAAAAGCCTGATGCTCACCTTAAAACCTAGTTCTTCGTTTTATAATTTTCAGTCTTGCAATATCTCATTAACTTAAGTGTACAACCCACGTATGATCTTATGTATCTTCGGTATTTATGGGCGGCAGTTAAAGCTTACAATCAATGAAGCCGTGACATTTGCGGGATATATAAAATTAACAATACATACAGTCGCATCACCTTCATCACCTACAAAATTTTCAAAATAATCTAATCCACAGTAACAACAACTTTTACGAAATTTCTCAAATACAAATAAAACAGTTCTGGGATTTCTCTATAATATCTTATAAAGACCAGGAAAAACACTTGTATATTTCTATGATATCCGTCTTATTGTTCCATTTGACTATTCTGAAATAGAGCTATCTTTAAATAGGTACTTTGCGATTTAGCGTCCCGATCCGCGTTATAATTTTTAAAGACCACAAAGATCGTTAATGATCTAAAATATCATAATTCCTGCGCGACAAGAACACATTTATACTAATATTTGTTTGTTGATAATTATTTGCCGCATTTTTATCTGTACCAAATAAAACAGCAACTCTTGGAAACAACAAAAATTCAGCAAACTGCTAACCCACAAACGAGTTAATTTGACATTCCATTACATCATTCCTATAAAAATTTGCCACACTGACACACTGGCTAGAGAGACATGGATAGGCATATTTTTCCGTCCAGTTAATCACATTATGTGATGACGCAACGCTGTTGCTACGCAGACGTCGGTACGGAGGCGCCTGATTGTGCGAAATATTCGCGCAACGAAGAAGTTTTTGGGGCAGATAGTGGTGTAATTCAGAGTATTATTAAGATTATTCACAAACATAAAAAATGAGAATTGATTGGGGTCTTTGTCTTCCGCTATGATAGATATTTTTGGAGAACTCAGTCGAAGCTATTGGCCTATATTTTGACATAGCTTTAGAGTCTGTCTGTGGAATGTGAAATCATGAGTTCGATTCTCATGAAACAATGGTGTTGTCTATCGAAATATTTGAAATATCGGATACCTATGACACAGGACAAATATCTTTGTGTATATAATGTAATATGCGTTTTGTCAATTAAGTTTTTAATAAGTTTTTATTTCACTAGAAAGGTATTACAACAAATAATTTAGTTTAGTATTTTATTGATTGCTTATAGTTGTCGCTTTTTGAAAACTACCTTGTGCCAAACAATAAAAGAGCTAGGTCAGGATGGTGGACTAAGGCCTTAACCCAGATTTACCCTAGTAACTGGGTCGAACGGTGAGACGTGTGTGAGATGTCGATGGATACTAATATCCTATCCAACACTGATACTTGTGTCTCATCAGATGTCAAAGGGCAGTTATTTTTGGGACACACTTGAACAATATTTATGTATTAATGGTATAATAATGTAAATTTACCAGTTGTTGCCAATCAGACACCTGTCGTCAAGCGTATTCTTATTAATTTTCTGGTCAGATTGTAGCTACATTTTATCGACTTGTTAATCTGTTATATTAAAATAGATAATGATTAGGCGAGCTCATCAACGTAACCTAGCGTATATAATTACATAATCATTTTTTTGTAATTTTGAACCTATCCTTGATGTCTAGACAGATATGATTATAATTTCGAAAAGGCCTTTGAATTTTGAGACAGTTGAACCGGCATAGATGTTCGTTACATAAAGCACAATCAGCAATATGACGTAGATTGATGTTCTAATAATGTTTTGTCCAATATAATAATTCTCAAGGATCAACCAAAACCTGTCGTGTAAAAAATACAATTTGTCACCTACAATTTTGCGCCTCAGCACGAAATGTTTCAAATCATGGTTATTTACTCAGAGATAAACGTATCTAGGTGTTCTTATTGTCGTGTCATTATTTAGTCAGTGATGTGTTCTCAATCTTTTAATAATAAGTTAGGTCATGGTACAACATTCGGTGCCAAGATTCCCTCATTTACTATTCAGTTTTCTATTGTGTTTTCCCTTTACATTTACATGAGTATTTCGTTGCCAGCAAATCGTGAGATATGATGTCGATTTGTGTAGAAAAAATAGGAAGCGTTTTATAGGAAGTATTGTTATTATTGTATGAGACTGATGGAAGTGAGCGATGGATGGTTTCTAGTTCGAGTACAGAATATATGCTTTTAATTTATTTATATTACAATTATTGAACAATTACAATTATTGAACAAAACATCCTGAAAAAATAAGCACAACTTAAGTTACACGAGAATCTTTAAAAAGTATACAACAGTGAAGTCAATGTGTTTAATTTGACAGCCCCGTGGCGCAGTTGGCTAGACACCAGCTTGCGAAACGAGCGGCCGCGGGTTCGATCCCCGCACCGAGACAAATGTTTGTGTGATCCACAAATATTTGTTCCGGGTCTGGGTGTTTGTGAGACAGAAAAGTCTCTCGTAGTTTCTGATACTCGCGACACAAGACTCGTATCTTAGTGTGGGGTCAGGACTAAGTATGTGACTGTTGGGTGTGTATGTGTGTATTTAATAGGTCAAAGTAGATGAAAATAATGTTTTTTTGTATAATATTTATGACGCTTTATCTGAATTGAAAGTCCTACTTAGATGTCTGTACCCTATTATGTATATTTGGTAAGTAGGTACCTAAATAATAAATAAACCTAAATATTACCAAAAAATTACAGTGAAAAACATAGTATGCCATCTTCAATAAAACCACAAATAATGGCCACAGGTATCGCCGTTGCTATTAATATACAAGCAAAATACGTAATATGAAGGTATCCACTACTCCGTCGAGGATTATCACGACGCCTTCGCCAGACGCCTACGCTCAGTCCGACCAAGTTATTTACGTTCAACTTACTTGAATTAAGGATCCAAATAAAGATTAAACCCTGGAAGTATTCGTACGTACGTTATGGATACGCAAATCAACCCGATTTATAGAAATAGTGAAGGCAAATTCGACTAAAGTGGCATTTGTGTCACGTGTGGATGTAAGCTAATCTCGTTGACAAGTATAATTCCGTCATTATCAGCCGACATACGTCTCAGTTCTGGGCACAGGCCTCTTCTGCAACTGAGAGGGTATGGGTAGTAGTCTTCAACGCCGGCCTAGTGTGGGTTGGCGGACTACACATCTAAGTAATTCCTAAGAACTTCTAGGTATGCAGATTTTATCATAAAGTTAAAGTGAGTGAGGATTCATTGTGAATTCACACACAACTGCGAACCTGCGACCGCCTAGTTTCTCCACCGCACGGCTAAACCTCGAGGTATCTAAAATTGTGTCGATCAGCAAGAAATCGTCAGTTTTAAGCCTCAAACTTGTAATATTGTGCAAAAAAAAACATCACTTATTTAATCAGATGGTCTACTAACTGAAATGTTCAGCCGAAATACCTGACGTATCTGGTAATGTCATGACTCGTAACACAGTATGCGTGAAACGGAACGTTTCCACTCACGCACTGCCAACACACGTTATTGGTGCGAATTGGCGCGAAGTGTGTATTTAATTTTTCGCGACATTTGCTCAAGTGATTATTGTTACAGAACTATGTAACCTCTTGTTAAGTGATGACTGTCTGTACGTCGATATATGCCATGGGAACTAAACTTAATTCGAAATAATGTCTATGTCTAAGTGATTAACCTCGTGATAGTCTCGAATTAAGATTAAGGATAAAGTTAAGTGTGGAACAGAATGATCTCGGAAATGTATTTGAGCTGAGTAGTTTAGCGAATGTCTCATTGATGATACTATATGATAACTCAGCTCTTTAACATTTTACATGAGTGAATGAAATTGAATTCTAATACCGTATTTTTTAAAATTTCTTTTTCTATTCTTCATCTAGTGAAATCGGTCGCTCGTTCGTTTCCCTTTTGACGCATACGCTGCAAAGCTCATCGAAGTTTCTACTACAAGATTCTCAAAAGCTTAGTGCTGACGAGTCATATTTTCCTATGACCACGTTTGTTAATAACAATATTTTATCATTTATGAAAATTGATAAAAATAGTCAATACAAAACAGATTGTCTTAAACAACTTCACTCATACTAAAGTTAAAAATCGATCTTCGAATAAAGCCATACAAAGCCGCTAGCGATCGCTTGTATCGAAATAGCCGAAGCCCAATTACAGCGGCACTAATAAATAGTGTCGACAAGATCGTCCTCTGTTGCCAGCCGGACTCGTGGCTCACATGCCGATCCTTCACACATTCCACGCAACCTTGGCCCATATTTCGACATTTTTACATATGTACACTCTCTCAAGCTAACTGCGGAAGCGAATGATCCGTGGCCTTGTGAAGCTGTCGCGCGCACACAACTCGATCTCTTTTATCGTCTGCATTAGAATTTTGTTCTTTTTTTAAATAACTCTTTAATTTATTCGTCTTGTCTGGATCTTCGCTAATCAGGCCAGTTTTGACATTTCCTATATGAAAATTGCCAGCGTAAGACGTAGAAGCATTTTAAAAAGTTAAACCTCCTTTTTAATATTCTCTTTGGTAATAAAAGTTGGATTTTAAAATCGTATCGTGATTATATATGTCGCTCCATTTAAATTAATATTGATAATAGATTTAAATTTATAAATTTATATATATTTAAATGTAGAGTTCGATAGTCATCTACTAATGAACATCCTTGTGTATGCAAAGAGAAAAATTTCGCAGATGACCGACAATTCCCGCAATGCGATACACTTGAAGCCAAACGTTTGTATCCGATATTGTCGCAGTCCGCCCAATATTCAAACAACATTTCGACTATAATTCACAAACCCTAATACAAGAAATGTCTGAGAGTATTGCTTTGTTTTTTTACGAGTATAGAGCAAGAGAATATCGTAGGAAAACATTTGAATTGTCGCAATTTTATAATAATTCTTTTTCATCATAATTTTTACTTCTCTTTTGTAATCACAAACGTTGTTGTATCTTTTGTATCATAACTTCTTATAAGTCTTCTGCATCGTTCGTTTCGCGCACTGAAGACTCAATGTGTGGGAGTTTTGCCTCCTCAATACCGTATGACTCATACGCTCATTCTCATCCATTTCTCTATCGAATATGCCTATGTCATCAATTTTGATTGTCATTGTCTTGCAGTCTCTTATTCGCACTTCTTGTGAAATCCACGAACACTGCGATCTATTGCTGGTAGGCGAACCCAAAAGCATAATTCAACGCTCAAATAAAACTTAAATCTCCTGAAGTTTAAGTTACGTCTAAACAGGGCTGCCAGCAAATAAATCGCAGCTATACGGTTTAGTATCTGCAATTATACAAAATTAGATCACATTATACATAAGCATTGTACGCAGCTCTTTCTTTTTTTTTGAGCAAAATCTTTCGTAGCAGATGGTTGAAAAGTGGCCACTCCAGAGTGGCTCTTGTTTTTTTTAGGATTACAGTTAAACAAATAGTTGGAAAGTGGAATCTCCAGAATAGGTCTTGTTTTTTTTTTTAGGATGATAAACAAATTATTATTGATAAAATGCAAACTTGTGTTCCATCCCGTATGCCTTGTATCGTATTATACGAAGTGGTCATGGATACAATAGCCCATCCGATTATACAGGATTTGTATCCAATAATACAATCTGGCAGCCCTGCGTCTAAAAGATTTCTTTGGATTTGATCTCTTTAATCGTAAGCACCTCAATTCTTGACTGACTTAAGTAGATCTTGCCTATTCCGAAAGGTAAAGCCTATACTGTTACGAAAATACATACCGACTTCGATACTAAATTTTGTAACTGACCTGATAATACAAAAATGGATAAACTTCAAATAAAAGAGTACGCTTACCCCGCAGTGACCTTTAACCTCGACATTCCACATAAAATTCTTGTTCCACAAGTCCACCGTTCATGAGCAATTGATAAGCCCGCCATAGCAGGCATAACATTCGATTTATAGTCGGCGGCTGTTCCCGGCCCGGCGAGTCGGCAGTCGTCACCCACCAAGTCAGTACGAAATGACGCAAGCCCTACAATAAGGAAGTGTGTTCAATTGCCCATGAGTGCGACGGGGCTATTCCCAAACTGGTGCGCCTGTTTTATATCTTTGTTCTATTGTTTTTTTGGTGTTTTATCGTACGTTGTTTGTGAGATTTCGGAGAGATAAATAAATAAATAAATAAATACACCCAACAGTCACACACCTAGTCCTGACCCCACACTACGATACCTAGATGGTCTTGTGTCGTGGATATCAGAAACTACGAGAGACTTTTCGGTCTCACAAACACCCAGACCCGAAACAAATATTTGTGGATCACTCAAACATTTGTCTCGGTGCGGGGATCGAACCCGCGGCCGCTCGTTTCGCAAGCTGATGTCTAGCCAACTGCGCCACGGGGCTGTCGAGAGTAGATCTATAAAAATAGTTGATAAAAAGGGAGCTGTATTATATGTAAAAAGTTATGTATAAGATAACTAAATTAATAAATTGTTTATTAAGAGTAAAATAATTTAAAAATCATACATGGTGTACTAAAAAGTAATTTTAGGTGTTTTAGAAAACTCTCACAATAGAGACACAAAATAACATAATAAAAATATTTATGTATTTTGTGAACTTCTAGGAAGATTTGAAAGCATATACAAGTAAGGCGCATGTTAAAAAGCAACTATTCTAGAGCCTCACCGAAATCTACGTCTTTAAACAACCCAAAGCATTTCGAAGTCTTTCACGCATATTGGAGGCGGTGTATGGTATCCAGGGCGGTAGGCGCGATTTACTTACCGTCGCCGCCCAACGTTCCATCTAAATATAGACTTGTAGGGTCACAGATGATATTACTTGCTTCTGGTGTAAATAAAATGATCATTTATTTTTTTATCATCAACCCATATACGTCCTACAGCTGGGCACGGGCCTTCTCTACAACTGAGAGGGTGCAAGTCTTCGTCCACCACGCTGGCCTAGTGCGGGGTGATTTATTTATTAAGTAGGCATATAAAAATAATAATATCTTTCTTAGGACTGTCCTGCTATGAGGCTCATTTATCATAAAGGTATAATATACAATGGTTATTTATGTCGATAGCACATTGCACCCGACCAGTAATCTTTGTTAAATTTGCGATACTGTCTAAAAAAATATATCCATTCGCTTCTTACATTAAAAGAAAACTTGTTTAAATGTCTTCTACATGATTCTTATGGTTAGTAGTTAGTACCTATATCAAAAATTAATTTTATCAACTATTTGCTTTTTAATTTTGTTGATCGCTTACATCCTTTTATTAATTATAATTCGAGAGATCTAGAGTTCTATTCCCGAGTCGAGCAAAGTGCTATTGCGTTCTTCCATTAGGAAATTCCTATATTCCTATTACGTAGGACTGATACATACCTGGCGAAATGTGGATGCAGAAATGCACCTGTGCCTACCCCTGTGAGGTTATGTACCATATATGTTTTTCTACATTTAAATCCCGTGTGATATAATCATGATGTAAATGTAGAATATAAGTCACGTTTAGAATATCCCTGTACGCAGGAATGCGGTGTATATTGACTGATTTATTGTAATGTAATGTACACCGAGCGCGCATCTCACAGCCGTGCCAGCCTCTGTGACGTATTCGTGGGTTATTGGCAGGCTCGGCGCATGCGCAGTTATATCGCCCCTTTTTGAGTTTTAGGACTTGTTTTTTTTTATTTTTTAGTAGGAATTTATAGGCAAATGAAAGTGTAATTAGGTATACAAAAATTAATATGAAAATTTAAGAAAGCTATTTTAGAAATCGATATTAAAATCGATGAACGCTATTTTTAGTAAGTTGCGACAAACTCTGTGGGTTTTCTCGAGCAAGTCTTCATAATTGTCTCTATGGTAATAAAAATATGCAGACTTCAGTATACATTGAATAGACTGCTATGAACTGCACTGTTGTAAAACAAGTCATTCCTCACCATCCCATGAATATAAACAATATCTTAATATAACAGCTAAATACATATGTAGAATGGTGCGGCCGCCCAAAGAATTAACACCAAAAATTAAATATTTTCTCATGCCAAAGAATAATGTCAATTCCATGATAATAGTGTAGCATGAAGTAACTAAGATACTTTACCAGAACGTTATCTCAATAACTGGTTGGATATTTGAATCCGTCCAGACTCCGATAACTCCATGTAGTGACTCGCAAAATCTCACATACCCGATCTATAGAACCTACATCTATTTTCCGTGTTCCAAAATCAAACACTAAAAATACAAAATGGCGACCCCATTGATCGCTGAACTGTAGCAACGACAATAGGGCCAACACCACTTGACTACATAATTGCCATCGTTACGCCGGCCTTGCGACGGCACGCATCGCAAAGTCCCGCGACCTCTCAATCACACGACACGTGATATTGTTGCAATAAAAAACTGCAACAACAATGCGAATTGTAAATAAGTGAAGTGGGTGGGTACACGTGGGCTGCGTACGCGCGCGGCGCCATCGCGCTGACGTCACGCCATTCATGCCGCTGCCATTCATAAAACCGCACACGACATACCGCACCAACATAAATCTTATCTTGTCTAGTGTAAAGTTGATTGTCGTGTGGCATGAGCTTTGGTAATTATATATATATTTTTTCGTATAAAACATTATTAACTTGTTTCGAGAGGCGGATTTTGGCGGGAGTTATGTTGTGTTTTGACGGTATTTGGTGCCTCCGGTTGATTGGGTTGGCGCCAATGTACCTACCGAAACCATTATTGGATGGCAATAAAACAATATGAATGTGGTCTAATGGATTTTGGCGAAGTTTCTTGTTCAACAGGTAACTTCTATCGGCAACTCAGAAGCAAGCAAGCTATCCTATGTTTGAATCCAAGTTTTTAATAAATATTATATGAATGTCAAATTCATAAGAGATCTTTCAGCATTTTTTACGTAATTAATCACAAATAAACAAAGTTAAGTTTAGTTACGGTTATAGCTAGATATTGGAAAAATAATAGGCTTTTTTATGAACGTTATTTTTATTTAAAAAAACACCTTTTTCACAAATTTCCAATCAGGTAATATTTGCATTATTTCAACCGAAAATTTGTATTCCTTGTCACTACAACAAATCCAAAATGACACACAATTTCCATATAAGAGTAAACATACACATTCTTAACACAGTGGGCGTAAATGACCCATTATGATAAACGTCAAGACAAAAGTGAAAAAGTCAATAATCGCATTTTATAGGATGCAGTGCTCTGCCCCACCCAAGCGTCGGCAAAATTGCATTATGAATAAGTGTATACGGGAGGGAAAAAAACGTATAAAAATGGAATAATTACATTAATTTTATCTTAATGCGCCATTAAAAGTGTAATGGGTGCCGTTTCGGGAACGTTTTGAACCATAAAAATATTTCACAGTACCTATGGTTGTTTAAAAATATGATAACAGCATGCTTAGAGCAGTTACCATACTAGAAGTAACTGATGAATTAACGGGACGTAGGAATTTCACACGTGCAATAATACGTTTTGTTTTATGGTGGTTACTGATTACATTAATCTTTTAATATCATACACAGTACTAGCGGACCGTCTAATCTCCACCTAGATGCAATCTTTTTTTGTGTTTAATGCTGGAAATAGGCGTCTCCCAAAGACCTTTAAAGCTCTCTATAAGAAGCGGCCTGCTTCCAGCAGCTATCCGCGATTTTCGAGATATCGTTCGTACACATTGATATCCAAGGCCTATGTCCAGCAATGGTTGTCTTTCGGCTGATGATGATGATGATAATTTCTGCAATTACTTCATATACCGCCCCCTACATTCAGTTAAGTAAAAATAATTATATGATTTCCACTTGCTCTTCATCTTTTCGTGATGATGTTACCCTCCAAAGGCTCAAAGAGTGATGTTACACTAAGTATACTTTAAATAAATAAATAGGCCATAACACATAAAAATACTTTTTCACATCAGACTGATAATTGCAGAGATCCTAGCTTTTAAAGAAACAAAATGAAAATAAATATTCATATTATAAAAGCAATATTTTATAAATGGTTTAGCAAAACTTGACAAAGCGTGTAGTTGATAGTTTAAATTATATCGTATCTTCAGTTGATATTTGAAATTGTAATACCATTTGAAACTATCTACCAGTCAACAGGTATGTATATTTAAACTAAAAGTTATCCCAAACCTGTATTCCAGCAGGGATAAGCTACAAAATTTCCACACTCGTGTTTCGCCAGCTATTTTTAGATCCTTTTTTTACCATTTCCGCGGTACTTGCAGATATTGGTACTCGCTATCAGGAAACCACCCAATTGACATTTTGTCCGACACTGAAGTAGATCACAGGACTGTGGTACATCGTAGCAAGGCCAACATGCCTGTCTCCCATTTAAAAGTATGTTCTGAAACAAATAAAAACAAAAAAATCGTCATATGACCTTGCTTTATCAGTATTTAAACGTGGCTTAATTTCTTTAAAAATATAAAAAAGGCAGTTTTGAAAATAAGGATCCCGTGGGATTCTCTATAACCAATCCCAAATTCTAGAACCATAAAAAATTGTATCTACATATTTGAACGCACAACTTAAACTACTCATTATCAGGTCATATCCCTTAAAAATATGTGTACATTAAAAAAAATATTCCATATCCGCAGAACATAGGTTGTCCGTTGTGCGATATCGGGGTTATTGATACTCTGACCTTGCAGACACATTGCTCACTCCGCGGCGGGGCCCGAGCGGACATCATTCACAAAGCTACAGACGCCCTTCCACTTTGCCGTACGTGCCCTTGGCGATTAGGTTTTTTTTTTAAATCGCGCCACAGTTGAATTGGGCGCGGTGCGTCAACTCTGTATAGGTTTTTGTAAATGCTACTACTACTATTCTTTTTGCATTAAATAATTTGGATAATTTATCTGTGTTGATTATAATTGTTAATTAACTGATGGGGAATTATCATACGATAACAGGAATACTCTCAGTCTCATTGTCTAGGTGACTTTTTAGACACAGCTATGAGCACACATTTAACGACCAACAAAAAACAGCAGAAATCGTGTATGGATCAGAACTGTGCAATATACTAAAAGCAACAAAAATATTATATCTAATATATCTAATCTGTGTCATCATTTTCAGCCCACATGCACCCACTGCTGGGTATAGGCCTCCCCCAATGCTCGCCATTTTTGTCGGTCTTGAGCTGCTCTTATCCAGAGCTTTCCGGCTACACGGGTTATGTCATCTGACCATCTAGCTGGTGGTCTGCCCCGTTTCCTTGCACCTTCCCGAGGCCACCATTCTGTCACGGCCTTTGTCCATCGACCATCACTCCTTCTTGCCAAATGTCCTGCCCATCGCCATTTTAGCTGTGTGACACGCTTGCCTACATCGACCACTAGTGTTCTTTGGCGTATTTCGATGTTAGGTACTCTGTCGATGAGGGATATACCCAGCATGGCGCGTTCCATTGCACGTTGAGCTACTTTAATTTTGTGTATGTGCTCGTTTGTCAAAGGCCAAGTTTCTGAGGCGTATGTAAGAATGGGCAGGATGCATTGATTGTAAACCTTGGTCTTCAGGCTTTGAGGAAGTTTGGATTTGAAAACGTCCCTGAGTTTACCAAAAGCAATCCATCCCAGTCGAATTCGGCGCTCAATTTCTTCAAGATGTGAATTCTTGCCAAAGGATAAACGATGTCCAAGATAAATATATTCTGGCACCACCTCCAGTTGGCTATTACCAACAATGATGGGTGGTACTCTCTTGGTGATGTTGGTTAAAATTTTTGTCTTGGACATGTTCATCCTAAGGCCAACTCTGGAAGATGCCTCGTGTAGTTCACAGAGCATAACCTGGAGATCCATCGTGTTTTCCGTCATAAGGATGAGATCATCAGCAAATCGAAGGTGTGAGAGGCGCTTACCGTCTATATTTATGCCCTTCTTGGACCAATCCAGAATCTTCATAACATCTTCCAGAGTGTTTGTAAATAACTTTGGCGAAAGAGGATCGCCCTGTCTAACACCTCGATGGAGTGGTATGAAGTCGGTCAGTTCGTGCATACAAATTTGTATTGTGGCATTATCATATAAGTTACGGAGGACATCTACATAGCGTTTGTCAACACCACAACGATGCAAAGAACAGAATACAGCCCAGTGCTCAACACTATCGAAGGCTTTTTCGTAATCAACAAATGCGAAACATAAAGGTCTGTTGTATTCCCTAATCTAATCTGTGTACAACAATGAAATCAATACTATTAAATGAAATATTCAAACACATGGGATGTAAATAAATCTAACAATAGGCTGTTTGAAGAAACTTTTCCATCCATTATTGTAAATTATATTTAACCAACTCATGCGCACATTTACACCGGAATTCAAAACACCGCCTACATGCGTCAAATACTAACTTAACCGCAAAAAATATGTTACATTGTTAAGTCATCGCATAAATTTACTTATTTGCCTATTGAACATATTTAGCACTAGGATAATAAGCAGTAAAATTGCTGTAGAATAGTGCAAATAACATACAGCTCGGTAGTCGAACAGCATTTGAACCTAAATGGTTGTTGAATTGGGTGTATTTAAAAATGTATGATTACAAATAACTTCAAAAACTAAGATTCATTTTTCGCTGTAAAAAAAACCCACCCTGAATGATGTTTCTATCTTTAATAACGTGACTTAAAATAATTAAATAAAAGTCACACTATGAGGCATGGGCTTCTTCTAAAACTGAGAGGGCTTATCCTTTAGTTCACAGTGCTATTAGACTAGTGCTGGCTTAAAGTCAAACCAAAGCTCAAATTTTTCACTTCCCGCTAGCTTTCACAGATGTGCCGATTTGCGCTACTGCGTCCTGCGCTATGTCGCCACGCCCTTGGCGTTAAGTTTTTTGACAATGGCGTCGAGTACGTACATTTTTTATGTTTCCGCCGCGGTTCGTGAGGGTTTTATTAGAACATGCGGACAATATAAACATGTTGGATTGATGTCTTGTAGTCGTCACTAGTGTTACCCGCCACTAGTGTCACGTGCACACAACAATTCGTACATTTATTGAATGCTAAATTCATGATAGTAATTTATGTACTTAACTATTAAGTTATTTGATAACACACATATGAAAAATACATTGAATAACAAAACTGAAAAAAAAAACAACAATTAAAAAAAACTCCCTACGAAGGTATTGGTGGAACAATAATGTTAACATTGTCCAGCTAAATATTTTTGTATTTAAATATTTAGTTACTGAAACACACATATGAAAAATACATTGAATAACAGAACTGAAAAAAAAAACAATTTTAAAAAACTCCCTACAAAGGTAAAACATGGTTCCATGTTAACATTGTCCACCCAAAAGTATGAATAATTTGATCAAAGCATACCAGTTAACCACAAAATAGTACAATTTTGCTTGTTCCCTTGAAGTACAAAACAAAATATATGAACAGGATTGAATTTCGTAAAACGATTAAAATTAATGCTGATGTCGGCGTATAATAATTGATTATAATCGTTGCTGAATACTGTAAAAAAAATATTTTATTTATTAGAAAACATTAACTTGATTAGTAAGGCGTAGAATGAAAATATAAATGACAATACTTGGATGAAGAAATTGATCTCTACCTACCTTTAAGGGGTACAGGCGTATGTATTGTGTGTAAGTAATGTGCGTAGAGCCGCACTATTTCATTCTTCGTATATATTTTATTTGGCCATTATTGTGAGATGAATATTAATTTAACATGGCCGGTTTGCTTCGTAGGTCGGGGATATGTCTGTCTGGAAATTTTTCTGTTAAATTTATGACACATATAAACATTATTATACTCAGCCATGGACGGAATGTAAATTAATCTTCTGAGGAAACTCGTAAAAATTATATTTATAATTCACAAATGTACCATTATGTGATGGGACTGTAAATGCTATTTTTATATGGTTATTAAGCGCGCTCCAGCGGCCTCTGTGGGGCGAGCGGATGGTTAAAACGAATGACGCGGGTTCGATGTTCCTGTGGATAAATGGTTTTGAAAAATATTTTTTTTTGTAGTTTGAATATATTTTTCACATTTTTATAGTGATGCTACAGGCCTATGACTAGATGAGTATTCATAAAATGTCCACTTAATGAATTCGTCAACATCAAATATCATTTACCTATATTTCATAATTCAACAGCCTCGTAGCGTAGTTGCTTAGACACCAACCTAAGTGACCTGGTAGCGTAGTTGCTTAATTACTCTAAAAGTATTGCATTGAGTGTGTTTATGTAAGTGAAATGCAATAGGGGGTAAGGTTATTGACGGTTTTTGGGTATAGCTCCAGACCCCGTGCTGCTGTTGATCATTTCCTTGTGGAAATTGAAAATCCAATATCAGCCCGAGCTGAGAATAGAATCCAGGACATCTCGAAAGGCGCGTCACTAGTTCGTATTAAATTTAATACCATGAAATTCTAGACAAAAAATTCTTTTGATGAGCATAAATTGTAAAATTATAAGCTTCAATAACGAAAAGAGCTTATATGCCTCTTACGTTAAAGGCACATACGATCTTTGATATTTAAAGCAGTATTAAGAAACTCCCAACTGCGATGACTATGCAAACGCTACACTCACTTACGCGCAATAAATCGTCGAGCGGTCATTGACCACGACCACGAAAATTAGACCCTAGTTTAGAAACCCCAAGATAAGACGCTAACTCGCTGTGAATGATCTAACATTTGTTCTGTAATATTTGTATGTGTGACTTGCGAAAATTTCCTGCTTTACATTTAGCTGACATCAGCAACTTCTATCTATACACATAATTACTATTCGCTACAAAACCCTCTCAATGGCAGAGGAGACCCGTGCCCAGCAGTTGGAGGTACATGGGTTGATGATGAATGATGCTACATACTCGTAGGTACCTTCTCGATAGTATTGGATTCTCGTTGTTTGTCGTTTGGCTTATACAGGGTGTATTTAGACCGTGATCGAAAACTGAGGCAGGTAATAGCGATAGTGATTACAAACCCCCTGGCATAAAAAAAAATCCCGACAAAAAATAAAATTTTTGAGGTTTTCCATACAAACCACATACTTTTAACACCAATGGTTGTATGGAAAACGTCATAATTTTCCTTTTTTGTCGGGATTTTTAATATCGCCACTGGGTTTGTGATCACCCTTGCTATTACCTGCCTCAGTTTTCGATCACGGTCTAAATACACCCTGTATACTACGCTCTTGGAAGGTAAAGTAAAACATTTAGGTATATTATGATATTAGGTATATTATGACACGATGATTTTAAAAATGAAAAGCTTGAGCAACGAGTTAATCTACTACGGCGAGAAATAGTTCTAGTGCTAATTGGTCTTCACATATCATCTTTTCAAAACTTTTTACACTCCGAACTTCTAACAGTGTTAAAATATGACAGCCTCGTAGCGCAGATGGCTAAATATCATATTGCGAAACGAGCGGCTGCGGGTTCGAACCCCATACCAAGACAAATGTTTTTGTGGCTCACAAATATATGTTTCGGCTCTGGGTGTTTGTGAGACCGAAAGTAGTAGTTTCTATTACCCACGTCACAAGACTCTTATCTCTAAAGTGCGATGTACCAAGGACTATTTCCCCAAAACATTGAAGTTCAAACAGGCCCCGCCGATAACAATCGGTTGTCACACGTATTTAACTGTATGAGTGACATGCACCGGCCTGGCATTGTAGTGTGGTCGATGCTCGCTTGTTTAACGCGTTCACAATTAACGAGGTGCCGGGGCACAGTTCCCACGCGATTCACAATTCCTATCGTGTCCTGTCTCGGCGCGATATCGTCCCCGTACAGACAGCAAATGTGTTAGCATGATGAGTATGTGGAATATGTTTCGGTTTACAAATTTGAGGTATAACTGGTATGTGTATCATCTTCGTAAATCTAAGGTTATGCTTCTGCTTGGAGTAAAAATACCGTGGTCGAAAACTTTGACAGGCAATAGTTGTGACTTGTGGTGAACACATTGACATTAAAAAATATACCGATAAAATTACAAAAGTTGACGTTTAAGTATTGCCTGTATTCAATCGCAGGGCTCCCTGAGTAAGCGTAAACCATCCCGGTGTTCATAAAAAACGGAATATTAAAATGTAAATTCATTTTTACGTTGCATTAGTCACGACATTTAATCCACCTTCGACATTATCATCATCATCATCAGCCTTTATTCGTCCACTGTTGGACATAGGCATATGGCACGCCACTTCGACATTATATTTTATAGTATTTTTATCACACACCATAATTATGATTTATAATAGATAAAATTCCATGTCAATAAAATCATGCTTGCACTAAACACCAGGAGCATGCATGAAATATTCAATTTATACTGTTTTAGCAGATAGTTACGTCTGGTGAACGAGCACAATGACACAGCATGCCACATAAATTGATACTAATACAAAAGAATACCAATAGAATACAATGCATACAACATAATCGAGGTATTTCCAATGTGTGGGTAAATATGTAATTGTACACTGCACCAAAACAAACGATAGAAACGAATTTTCCTGCCTTGATTCTGAGAAAAAATAGATATTTTAATGAATGAATCATCAGCCCTGCGTTCCATTGTTGGGCACGGGCCTCATCTACAAATGTGAGGGTTTAGGCCTTAGTCCACCACGCTGGTCCAGTGTCTAAGAACTTTTAGGTGTGCTGGCTTCCACACGATGTTTACCGACCGCAAAAATCCTCACACACACTCCACAGCGTGCCTTAACCTCAAGGCCATCAGTACATCCAAATCAAATTGTAGAAAAAAAATTTCCTGCACCGATTCTGAGAAAAAATAAATAATTGAATAAATGAATAAGTGAACACAATTGACTAGCGCATAAATTACTTATCTTGCTACCAATTTTCGCCGCAAAGTTGATTCAATAATTTTAAATCAACGACAGTCAGCTGTCTTTTCATTTGAAGTCTTCGTCTAGGTTTTGCGTAGGTATCGTAGCACCCAGAAAAGTGCAAACACTATTCAGTCTACCTCTCATTAATCTCTAGGAATATTTCTTTCACGTCGAATATTCCCGCTTTTCATTAATTTTTTTACGCTAATGTGTATTACAAAACTGTTGAGTGTGTGTTTGTTACAGATAAAATACCGTATCAATAAAAACACCAAAGTAAACAAAGAATGGTCTATAGTCTTTATTATATGAAATAACAGAACATATGTATGTGTATACTCACCTTTCTCAAGCAAGTGTATTTCTGCCCCTAAAATCACCTTAAGAACAACACTCAACAGTTGCGTTGTCTTTCGCCTTTTGTTACGCAAAAACCAAAATCCAAAGCTTTGTGGAACACATATGTATTTGGATTCGACTTGCGACCTCTTATTCAATTATTTCGCTAACTAGGCAGAAAGTACTACGTAATAGATTATGATCCTATTACCTGTACGAGGTCCTTTCCAGACACTACCATATTATTCAGCTACTGAAAATTTTCAACAAAACCTTACCCATAACCCACAAAAATAGGAATTAGTATTTCGATTTTTTATTTGTATCACAAAATACTTATAATCATCTGTTGTCATCTTGTACCAGTAAATAAAATACATGCTGACTGTCCACAGCAGTGGAAATAGTTATTACCTTACAATAATATCGCTCACAGCACTTTCTATGCAAGGAACAGTCGGCGAAAACGGGCGGCCGTGAACCAAATCACTGTTTGTAAAACAATGTGTTTCAAAAATAAATAGTGGCATTCTATGCTGCCGGTATTGGGTCAACGCTCAAGATTGATGATTTGAAACTCGCTCAGGGTTCGTCAGGATCTATATCTGTCGGTTATGATGTTTTGACATTACTAGTCCAATCTGTGGATATGACCTGCTTAATATTTGTTCTGGATTGTTAGTGTCACATGTTTTCTTTACCAAAGTCAAAGCTATTGGTAGGTAGTTTCTACCCAAACACTACTGCATCTTTTTGCCATTTCTTTCTTTTTCTTCATTGAAAATATTTTTTATGTTGTCCGTAGCTCTTATGATTTTTGTTATAAAAAAAAACAAATATTTATACTAGTCTTGCATTGTGTTATTCATTTAATAGACTATCAATTAAATTTATAGATACCTCAATTAGGATTCATGTTTTCCCAAATCTATATTGATCATTATTATAAGGCTGTATCTGCTTGAAAACGTTAACACAGACAGAGAAATTTTTGTTTTTATAAAAATATATCTAAGGGCATGGCTTATTCCAACAAAATCTACTACTCTCACTCCCAAGATCATTATACCGCAAGGTATCGAGTTGGTCTGGCAAAAGTTACCATTACGCTAACGCTACGATGAAACTCACCTACATCCGAAGCCGCATCAATCAACCCACTGCTAACACGACTTATCAAGCAACGATCGTGATTATTAAAACACCATAATTAAGGTGTCAGCCATTTGGAACGTCAGGTTTGGAGGCGTGAACGGATGTGTCGCAACTCTTCAAACGGTTTCACCCCCCTTCTTGAGACGCTAACGAGGTATTAGTAATTTTGAAAGGTTATTTGATTAAATCATGTTTACAGTGGATAATTGTGCCCTCAGGATCTAATTACTGCCGCCGCTGTAAGACCCTTACTGTAAGATTAACCTGGATGACAACACTGGCTACGTACTGTATCTCTTCTCACGCCGCAGTGCAGCATAATATCGTCGAGACCTAGGTTTGATTCGACCCAGCGTCAAACAGATTCAAGTTTTTTCTATTTGCAACTTAGACCCTTCATGTTCCTGAAAAATAGGACGTGGCTGGTCTTCGTTCTCTATATAAACAGAAGCATTAATGTATTCGCCAAATGTTGGAAACCAATTTAACTAAAAATCAAAAACTTGTTATGTAGCCTAAATGATTCTAATCTATTGTTCTAAAAAACATTTTCTAACGACATGCCACAGGGGAGAGATCGTGGCTCCCAACAACACCTTGTCTCTACGACGGTAAAACGCTTTAAAACAACAACAAAAAATGTCGCAACACCTGTTTACGAATTAGTGTCAACGTGACGCGGCGTTCCTCGAATTGATCGGTTTAATAATTTAGATTTTTTAATACAATTTAGCGGCCGCTTTGTCTGGCGTGCTTCTGCAAAAAACGCTAATAGGGGTCAACTGTAGCTAAGTACACAGTGTGGTTACGATGCCATTATAGCAATTTAAACTTTATTTTGAAACTGTGAGGGTTGAGTTTCGCTTGCCTGGTGAAGCGGTAAATACATTTTGATCCGTGATTGATTAATGACGTTCCGTTAGTGCTTGACGGTTCACTGACGCGGTGTTTGGGCACTAGTCAAAAAATGTATCTACTTTCCAATACATTAGGTTAGTCGACTACTAAATATATTGAGATATGCAGCAGTCAAGAAGAGAAATTTGCTTATTAATGAAAAATGAAAAAATCGAGAGGTCTTTGTTCAGCAATGAATTGGTACAGGCTAATGATTTGCCACGTTAAGAAGTAATCCGAATAGGATTCCTCAATTGAGGCACATTTTCTCGGTCCTAGGTGTTGAGAATCCGAAATCTGCTTGCTCTCCTAATTTATACATCTCGACCGTTAGAGACACGCCTTAGTGACTTGTCTCAATCTAAATTTGATAAATCTAACTAATTACTTATTAACGTCATTTATAATTTTAGGCCCATCAATAAGCTTAGAAAATTGACGATCTAAATTAAGAAATACGTCAATGGAGGAATTTTTTTTTTTTAATGTCTGCTCCTGAAGTCTCTTGACGATAATAATAAATTAATCTCTTGTCTATAAGTTGAGGCCGTAATCACTTTTATTTTCAAAGACATACAACATCGCCCAGCCAATGGACGATATTCTTATCGCATGCTAACGGGGAGCTATCATCGGCTGCTTTATCGCACTGCTTTCACAACGCAAATGATCAATTGAACATTAATCAAAGTAGCGTGGGGCAGGAATGCTTTTTGTCATACAAGTTACATCTGTGTACTTGTGTACTTTTCTAATTGATTTTATTCTTAGAAATGCTTGGTTTTATGTCTGTAAACGTTCCGTTTTCGATTTCTTGCTGAGCACGGGTCTCCTCTACCATTGAGAGGGTTTAGGCCATAGTCCACCACGCTGGCCTAGTGCGGGTTGGCGGACTACTAACCTAAGAAATTACTAAGAAAATTTCGATTTCGTCGGTTCTTATATTTTAGGAAATTAACATCAAGCAGTTTGACAGCCCCGTGGCGCAGTTTGCTAAATACCAGCTTGCGAAACATGACGCCGCTGGTTCGATCCTCGTACCGAGACAAATGTTTGTGTGATCCACAAATGTTTCTTCCGGGTCTGGGTGTATGTGAGACCGAAAAAGTAATGTATACACACGATGCAGGTCTTGTAACCTAGTGTGGGGTCAGAGCTATTTAGGTATGTGACTATTGGGTGTATTTATTTAAAAGTTAAGTTAGTTTTCTCTGAAGCTGTGGCAGGGGACTGATCTTTTGACATGGTCTTGTCATTACAGTTCATAATAAAAGAATCAAAAATATTTCAAACAATACGTATGTTATCATCTTGTTCCGGTTATTTTGAAAGCTATTAAATTATTCCGACAACGAGTATGAATAGCAAAAACAAACTCACGTCATTTCAAGTACTTTTTATTCGGAAATTTTGAAATCCCCACTTGATAAAATTGCCGACACTCGATTTTGACATGAGGAAATAATCGAAGATTTGTGGTTTTATCACACTTGGCAACGTTATAAAAATGTTCATACATGTATCACTATTTAAAAGAAAAGCGTAAAATATTTTCCTTGTCTATGATTTCACGTCTCGTATCGCTGATGTGATCTAAGGTTTCCTCTTTTCCATATAAGTCTACTTGAGAAAATATGTTTTATAAAAATGAATGATTTAAATGTATACACTTTTCTATGAACAGCTTTCCATTATGTACCGACTAACATCTAGGATCCCTTATTCCTAAACATAACAAAAGACTCTAAATTATTACCCTTTTTGAACTGACTACTCACTGAGTAAAATATTCGTCAATAGTCTGTTTTTCAGAAATTTTAGATGTTAATACCAAAGTACCATTTTTTAAAGTAATAATTAATTGTTTCACTAAACAATTTAAAAAAGCGAATAAAACATTGAACAACTATAGCCTAGATTAAAAACGTCTAAAGATCTGTATCTCCAAGATATCTCCCGCTAAGATACGTACTATTTTAATCCCTAACATTTTGGACAATTAAACGCGTCTTGCAAAGCATAAAGCTCGATTTAATGTCTTCATGTCGTTGCGCTGAGTTTTTGGGTGACCCCATTACCGAGTACTTTTTTATTATAGTTGTTTAAGCAATTTTTTTTTTTCATTATCACCACTTGAGATGTAACATTACTTTACGATTTGAGTATCGTTACTAATATTACAGGGTGTAAAAAGTCCGCGACTGAGACTAAGACAAATATACAAATTTTGACATTCTCCTTCAATAACATATTTAATTTATATGGTGTTATAACGAAAACGTCCATCTTTTTTTTGTGTTTGTCATCGTAACTTACCAGTCTTAGTTTTTGTAAGTTCTGTATCAATGCGAAAATGAGTTTGTTTGTTTTTAAATAAAATATATGACTTTTCATATAAAAAAAATAACCAAACATTCACATGTAGGTAAAGACAGAAGAGAAAGAAAATTAAATTATTGTCTTTAACTTTGTCAAAGAGGGAATTACTTTTAAAGAATTATAATGTTTTTGTTAAATATTTTTTCTACCTTTAAAAATATTATTACTTTGACATATTAAATTATGTCTGTATTATAAAAAAATAATCTTATTACGAGAAATAAGAAAAAAATATTGAAAATGTTTCGTGGAATATCTAAGAAAATCCGAACTTCGTGTTTTCTTAGAACAGTCAATTGCTTAAGAATATCGGAGATTATTTGCTTTGGAAGTTACGTAGACAGACATGTATTTGGGAGGGAAAAAATCCCAGAAATAAAATTACTCAAAATCTAACATGCGTTTAGAGTAAGAAAGAGTCACTCAAATTTTATAATAAAACCCAATTCGAGATCCCAAACAGTCATCAAGAGCAAGATAATCAATAAAGCAAAATTTTCAATAAAGCAATGCAACTAAAGAAAATAATCGCAGTATTAAACTGTTTATAACATTCGCTTTATACGACTTCCATGACGCGTTGATCAATTGTGTTATAGTGTTAGAATTATATATAAGCAAATTAAACTTTAATTTTATATAATTACTTTATTAATTACTTTAATTATATATAATAATTTAATTATATATAAGCAGTGATGGCCTCGAGGTTTAGGGGCGCGGTCGAGAATCTCGGCGGTCGCGGGTTCAAACCCCAGGCACACACCTCTGACTTTTCGAAAGTTATGTGTGTATTTGAATTGAATTATCACTTGCTTTAACGGTGAAGGAAAACATCGTGATAAAACCTGCACACCTAAAAGTTCCTAGAAATTTCTTAGGTGTGTAGTCCGCCAACCCGCACTAGGCCAGCGTGGTGGACTATGGCCTAAACCCTCTCAATGGTAGAGGAGACCCGTGCTCAGCAGTGGGCGTATATGGGTTGATGAAGAAATTAAACTTTTACGGCGCAAAAAGTGTGTCATTAAACAATACAAAAATATTATAAACGAAAATAATAACCTACTTATGAAACGGTGAAAGTTTTAATAATTTTTCCGTGTCATTTTAACATGATACGTTTGTACAAGTGTATACGATTTTTTATGAACCAATAAAACAAAACACAAGGGGAATTATTATAGTTTACATAATAAATAAGTTTCTAGTGATATCTTTTCTTGGCAACGTCGAGTTATGTGTTCCAGTTCTTCAAACTAGTTTGTGTTGTGAGAAGACGCGCAATTTGCAATTGTCAAGATTATGGCTTTTTTTTAACAACTGTATGTACAAGGTATGGTCTACCCAAGGCCAAAAAGAATAGACCTAACAAAATTATATGGAAAACAGAAACAAAATAAACACATAATAACACCTAAAAACAGGTTTTCCTAATAGGATGTAAGACTTGTGCCCTGAGTATCAAACAGATACATACTTAATATTCTCACAAAACTCCTTGGAAATAAATGTACAAATATTTGGATCACGTAAATATTTGTATCAGGACGAACAAATTTCGAGTATGTATTCTACATCAATCATTAATTGCCAAAAAGTCTTGTTATCGTACTTTGTATCAAAATTTTAAAAAACAGTATTTATGTGCCCGACTGAAATTTTTATCGAAAAGTTAAAGTAGCAAATACAAATGGAAAAATCTGAAAAGATGATTATTGAAAATTCGTAATGTTTTTATTAGAAAAAAAAAACTTTATGCTTTATATGGTTTATAGGTAGAAAACACGCGAGAATACGATCCCACAAAACCCAGACCCGAAACAAACATTTGTTTCGATGGAGGGATTGAACCTGTGACCACTTGTTTTACATGTCGATGACAAAATAGGAAATTTAAAAAAATAATTATATAGGGAAATGTAATAAATGATTTTAAATATAAAACAAAAAAGTTTCTTTTTTTGTATATTTATCTTATTTTAATAAAATTATTGACGTTTAAAAAAAAACAAATTTCATTAGAATCAGAGGCCCCGGCGAGATTCGAACTCACGATCTCCTGTTTACTAGACAGGCGCTTTAACCAACTAAGCCACGGCGCCTACGTGTGTGCGTGCCAAAATAACAGTTCGGACTTGTGAAAACACTTCGAGAAAAATAATTCAATAAGTCTTCCGATTTAGAATAACGTTAATCCATTTTCATCTTTGTGATGCCAGTTTTAAATCGTGCAATTTATACTACTGCTCAACTTTAATAAGAAGAGTATCTACCATTTTTTTATACATTATATATGTACGTACATGCTCACGCTAGTATTACCCAAAGGGGTAGTCAGAGATACGATTCTGCACCTATATTTTGCTAAGTATATATCAAGATACATGATAGGAGGCGAGCCTTCTGCCATTTTTCGGGCCCGTTTCCATTGTCTGTGGTACTAAAAATTTCCTCGTGGAAAAACCCAACAGAACTTACCTGCTTCGGAAATCGAACTTCGGACCTTGTGGTCACGCGGCAAAGAGAAAGTGGGAATTTAATGTCACTTGGTGCTCTCACAGTTATTAAATGTAATGAGGATTTAATGTGACTTTAGCGGGTAGTTAGAATTTTTACTTTATTTGTGTAGTACTGACACTGCAAAGTAATAACAATGAAAATATTAAATCACTCCTAGATTACCTACTATAGATTCTATTTTTATAGACCATCAATTATATCTTAAGAAAAAAAATATCCTCATAAAAAATTAATTCCAAGAAAAAAATGCTTCAAGGGAGAAAAGGCTAATAGTCATTAATAAAATAATTATAACGTTCTATAAATATGCTATAGGTTAAAAGGTTAGCTCAGCAAACAACCACTAGGAAAATTCTGAAAACCTTAAATTAATTATAAGGCTTTAGATGCTCAGAACTGTTTTTTTTTTTTTTCATTTTGTTTTCGTTTTGCGTAGGACGTTACTCAATCGGGTATTATAAGTGTTTCTCAGAAATTTTAGAACAAGCTTAGGTACATTTTCTTTCTCGCGAATGAAAATACGCAATCGTAATGAAAAAAAAAACGATTTATCTTTTCTGACATGGTTTCGTCCTAAACAAAACAGAACGTTAGTTTCTTAGTAAATTTCAATGAATAATTCCTATTTATATCTCAAAATCAATTTTACAAACTTACCACCGAAAATAATTTGTTTGTAAAGTTTAATGTTTTTTTCCATTATTTGGAGCTAGAGATATTTATGTATACAAAATAGTATGGTTTTATTTTCAGCCAATATCCAAATTCTCGATGTAAAAATTTTTATGGAAGATTTATTTATCAACGTGCGATACCTTTGTCCTCCATCTCCGGGTTATTTTTAACATATTCGAAGCGAAACACGATCTCAATGCGGAAGAGTTCTCATGAGTTTCACTAATATTTTTACCATCATACCACTTTATATTATTTATTTATTTCAATAATTAATAACATCAGTTTTAGTATTCATAATGCAATACGATACTATTAATAATACAATATACGTAGTTTTTTACCAATTACTTATCTCTAAATAAAATTATCATGTTCTATTGTAGGACAATTTTCAATTGAGATGTATAAGCCTTTACTCAGAATCAACATGTAGCAGGGACATAAAGATTTTCTTTCTTTCCATAAAATTCAAATAAATGAAAAAAATATATAGTATGCAAAACAAATGTAGCAATATTGTTTTCGCGAATTGTTTAGGTGAGAATGCGACTTGGTTAAGCCAAAGGAAAAATACGCTAAGCCAACGGAATTACCAAAATGATCCATAGTTGACACAGTTATTCTAGCTATTCTCCTATTGGGTAATAGCCTGGGTGATTACAGTGCCTAGTGCATAAGTAGATATACTTTATGAGCTGATACAAATATCCCTATCACTGGTATGAAATGTTAAGTACCCTTTCTACCGTATGAAAATAAAAAAAAACTGCGTAAACATATCAAAAATCGATGTCAAATGTAATTTACGGGCTGTACCGTTCAGAAGATATTTATTGACGCCTAGATCAACACCAGACCAAGTTTGTCGAACTTCGAGGCTAATTAATAATAAAAAATATTAAAAAAGAAGAAGAAAAAAAGTAATTCCACACGCCAAGTCACTGGTGTGTGAAAACATGTAATCTACATAATAATTTTTAATTAAGAAACAAGAAAGCCGAGTTTTTCTAATTAGAGCCAACGTTGTTAAGAGGCAGCGGTTGAACGACAAACACTTTAATTTTTATCACATTTATTAGAGCGCATTACACTTGACTACCGTCCCCTCCGTGCATCGCTCCATTTAAATTATTATTTTTAAATGGAAAACAATAAATAATCTTCTTTGTGAAACTCTAACTGCACAACTATACCTAGGGTGTAATTTCCCTTCCGTTAATAAGTCTCGCAATGAAATCTATTTTATTATAACAGCTGGCTGGTAGCTGGTTTGCAATCAATCAATAAGTATATTCATCTCTTCTTCTTAAAATTATCTTATTGTTTGCCAAATTACCTTATTGTTTGCAAAATTTTAACATTTTGTTCAAGGAATTTCATAGTGAGTACTCAAAAACTAGACACTTCAAAATTGCCCAGTGTTCGTTGGCATTAGTTTTATTGTCTCGCTTAATTAGTGCGTTAACAAAAGCTTTGCGCTGTTGTGTCGCTACCTGTGCGGACGATAGTGTTTAACGACATTTTAATCTACAACCATTTATTTTATAGCCCCTTTTCTTTCCACGTGTCCTTCGAAAGTAGGAAACATAAATAGTGTACGCATAATGGTTCAAAGAAAACGTGTCAGTCGTGGGCGAGAGAATGTATGGAGCCGTGCAAGTAGTGCGAATGTGTTTTTTCTACGTTGGCTGAACAGTTTCCTTGGGTAAACTAGTCCGTCTGGCAGAATGCACATGATGTAGGTCACCTATTTTAACGTTCGCAGTGTGTGTGCTTCGGCCGGCGTGGTGCATTTTATTGATTTCTCGTTCCCAATGCAAGTTTCGGCTGGATTTGATGTACCACGCGCGAGGTGTCCTGGTTTTTAGCTAAATAGTTTAGGCAGATTGTTTTTTATAAAAGAACTGTAACTTGAAAGGTGTTGAAGTGCTGAATCTTTGGAAAATTCAATCGATGTTAAAATGATATCTTCAAAAAAATATATACTAAATTTAAATTATTATATCTATATGGAGTAAAATTTAATACACCTGATCAAATGTTTATTCTAATAAATCACTTGTAAATAACAATAGATATTCACCGAATCGGTCAAAAGCGATATTAAAATATCCAAGGACAAAACCCGACAAGCTTGCCCTTAACAGCACGGTTATGTCCAACCGAAAGCTCAATACGTAGACACATCTCTAAACCCGCGGTAATTTAAGGGTGGCCAACGATTTCATGTATCCCTTGACGCATCAGTACCTACGCTGTTGTTTCCTTGCGCTGTCGGCGATCACAATAAAGATTTGAATTTATTACGTACGCTCCTCTAGGCTTAGATCATGCACCTGTCTTTCATTTTTGTCAGGTAAAAAAATTTACTTCCGTTCAATGTTATATGATAGTTTTGTGAGCAGTGCTTTGGGTGGCGGATGTTTACTTCACTACATAGTATAAAACAAAGTCGCTTTCTCTGTCTCTATGTCCCTTTGTATGCCTAAATCTTTGAAACTACGCAACGGATTTTGATGCGGTTTTTTTTAATAGATAGAGTGATTGAAGAGGAAGGTTTATATGTATGATAACATCCATTAAATATCAGCATTGCACCCGTGCGAAGCCGGGGCGGGTCGCTAGTTAACGTATAAACATTGTGAGGAAACCTGTACACCTAAGTTCTTAGGAATTTGTTAGGTCTATAGTCCTGACTAGGACAGCGTGGTGGAGTAAGGCCTGAATGTTTTCAGTTGTAGAGGAGGCCCGTGTCCAGAAATAAGGCGTGTCTGGGCTGCTGCTGGACGGAGATTCTTTCATTCTTTCTTACATAGTACTGTATAGCTTGAGACATATAAAGGTAGATTACTTCTACTGATCTGACAGCAATATGCACGCATAACGTGTAATACCCGTCACAGTAACCTTTGTAAGTGTATCTTTTCGATCAGCCTGTCCCCATTCTGTTTAGAATAGACTTGTACATTAGATTCTTTATCATACAATCAAACCAAACATCAGATGTTGATTTTGTCACTTCGCCTTGTTTCTATAGAAAGAGGTGGCGAAAATGTACGAAAGAAGCTAGGGAGTCTGATAAGTTGTTTACTAAACAAAACACGCCACCAAATTGATACGACATGCGAGTACATTCCCTGACATAATGGTAACACTTCTACCTTTAGAAAATCCCCACACAAAATACATTTGATAGCAATAAAAAATAGTACGGTCATTTCGTGTAATCATATCGTAAAAAATCCATCAAACGTGCTTAGCATTGGTGCGTCCACGCCGTGGCCCCTAATTAGCGGCAACCTGTCGGCTCAACCACTGCACTGTATAAAAATGATACGCTATCAAGTTAATAGGTTATTAACGAGCCATCTCCCGCCGGTCCCGTGCTTTATGCCCTGAGACATCATAATTAAGAAGTGTGGAGTACACTTAACTCCGTAGTAACAAGTTTGGAAGGGCGCCGCGGTGTGCGACGCGAGGGAAAGCGATTCGAGTCATTTGAAATTTTGAATAGCGACTTTTTGAAGTAGGATCGGGGGCTAGACGGTCGAAAAGGATATTTCTAGTAATTATAGATACGAGCTTTAGGTATTTTTTAAGGTTATTAAGAATTATTATATAAGAAATTTGCCTATTGGATAAAACTAATAACACTATGTCTACTCCGAGACTCGAACAGACCTTTCGATTAGGAAGTAAATAAATACTAGCAATCTTTATATCTCATTGTTATTGTGTTGTTAAATAAGAAGCAACACTTCCAGTAATTTATAATCTTATCGAATACTTGTATTAATTCACAATGAATTATAACCTACTTGTAACGCGAAAAACATCGTGAGAAAACCTGCAATTCAGGCCAGCAGGTTTGCGGCTTAAACGCTCTCAATTGCAGAGGAGACCCGTGCCCAGCAGTGTATCTTGTTCTTCTTGCCCTATTCTCAATTTATTTGGGGTCGGCGCAGTATGTTTACGAGTTTAGCTACGAGTACTCTATAAGCTTATAACTTGTACGGAAAACAGGTCGTGATGTATGTAACATGCAATAACGTTCGCGCCCCCACGCCGGAACGACTTAAAACTTCGCGCGGGAAACTGCTGTCACCCGATGTGTCTACGTCGGTCGGCTGCCAAACGGATTGATGATATGTAAATATTTGGTAATGTATTTGTAGGGGGAGCGAAGAGTTAGGTTGATGCTTTTCAAGACTAAGTCAAGGGAACAAATTTAAGTTTTGTGCACAATGAAAATTGTATAGAAGCTTAGCATAGAGATAGACTGAGAATTGTTATAATCTATGCTGTTTTTAGTCCACTACTTTGGCCTATTGCAGGTTAGCGGAGTACACGCCGAAGAAATTACTAATAACATTTAAGTGTGCAGGTTCACTCAAGATCATTCCCGTTCTTCGGAAAGTCAGATGTGTGTGCCTGAAGTTTAAACCGCCGACCGCCGAGATTCTCAAACGAGCACTTGAATCATTTTTGAGGCTATCACTGCGCAATTCTATTGCTATGTAATTCCCTAACCCAGGGGACACTTCAGCTAAACCCTCAAAATCTATCGCCATCATAAGATGATCAGCGCAAAACAACGCAATAATCTAAAGTTAAAAACACATTTATGAATAAACTATCTCAAAATCTTCCCCAGGAAATCTATGGGAGATGAACATACACAATAGCCAAGTCTCACAGTTGATGATCATGAAATACAGCTAGAATTTATTTTCACACTCAAAAGACGAAATTAAAGGTCTTTATCAAAGAGTTCGCACGTCACACGATCGCGTGAGTGCTATTAGCGCTCTAATCTCGCAGCACCGCATCGATTCATTCATGACAAGTTACGTAAAGGCCAAACTCATTGATAACGATTTCTATATTGTGAGTGCGTATCTTTTTTTTTTCAAATGTTTGACAGCAAGTTTCCCAGCCAATATTTTTGGTTTGTTATTTATATGATTAACTACATGCCTATACAAAAAGTAGGGTCCTAGCCACTAGACGATCACGGCCACTAAGGTCTAAACTGTCAGTGGTAGAGCAGGCCCATGCTCACCAGTCGGACGTGTATGGACTGATGATCATCGTCATGATGATGTTGATAACCATACAGGATTTTTAACTATTCCAGATTATTACTTTACCTTTAAATTCAACTACCTACTTAATATGATTTTAGTAGATATTTTTATCATTCATTTCTGAAAATCCGAGCAGACGAAGTTCCGAGAAATGGGTACTTACAAAATAAATCAAATACAACAATATTTCAAAGAAAAGGCGTTTAAGCATGCCAATGTTTTATACGAAAACGTAGTTAAGAATCTTATCTTGCAACACAACTTTTCTAATTCAGCTGAGTCATACATATGTTTGAGAAAATCAAAATAGATTTCTTACTATCTGTAAAAGTATCGCGAAGTGCGTAGTGGTCATTTATCTTATTATATTTCATGGGGTAAAGATTTTTCCAAAGCCTTTGCCAGTTTACAAAGCTACACGCAAGTTCTAATGTACACGATTTTTGCTTTACTTTGCTGTATTACCCAAAGCACATATCTTTACCCACATTTTGTCTAGTACAGTTTCAGTGAAAACCCCATTATCCCTTTTGATCCGATCCGGTAATTGAGCCCCGGACCACGTGACTGCACGCAGAATTAAGGATTAGTAATAATATAATTAATCGACAGCGCAGGCTCAAATCACTCACATGTACGTCTTACGATTCTTAAAAAATATTTTTATACATTTTTGTGTTACCGTTAAAACGAACAACAATAAAATATGCATAAACACATAATAGCCTGCATTTCAATTGCGGCAATATTTTTTGTTTTTCCGTTAATTCCAAAAACTCAAAACCCGAAACAACCATCCCATCCAAACTTCTAATTACGGTCGCTCTAATTCAATTTTATTATGTCAGATAATACGGAAGGAAGCAATATAATGAAATTAATCGACTAAAGATATAATTACGGAGAGATTGTACGTTGCTAGAGTCTAATTGGTGTGTAAGGACGCTCCGCAGGGGTTGTGTTCTCACGGTGGTCGCCGCTAGAGGGCGCACTCATTCATAACGATCGCAATGTCATGCTTTGTTTGCATGCTTACTTAGAAAAATTGTGGATGGCAACACGTGTCGCATGTGGTTGGGAAAGAAAAAAATGTACACTCTTCAAAATACGTAATTAAACTTCTCAGAAGAAAATCTGTTTATTACAGTCATAAGGTATTCGTAATAAACTTCGCGGAACATATATTATAAAGAAGCAGCCAAGATGTTAGTAACATGATTGTTATCTCACTTCATCTGCCTTCTGCTCATTTTCCTATCTTAACAAAACTTATCAACACCTTCTTTTTCAATTCCCTCTTTCGCTCTCTACCCTCTATACTAATACACTCTCTACGCAATGAATTCTATTACAACACCGTGTTGCAGTTGACCCAGCCACTAAACAAGGCTGTCGGGCTAAACTACTGACTTTCAACAGCAAGTCATAAATACGTACTAAACTTAGTACGCTAGTACCAACTCTTCTCCTAGAGTGTCTTATACGTCACTCTTCAGTCTTCAAGATTCTCTTGTGATCGAATAATAATCACGCCTCCAATTGAGATGTGAGCCGTCGATAACCAGATGAAAACTTGTTAATAACTACCGCGGTACTTCGCCAGGTTAAATAAGTTTTCCGGGCTCCTCCGTAGAACTTTTAATTACTTCCCCGGGTAAGTCGCAAACGTGTCGTGTATATCGCCATTTCGGCATGTAAAAAGGTGAAAAGGGAAAAAAAATTGTATGTAAATATTTTTGCAGATTATTCAATGAAGGAATAAACTTATCTGAGAAGATTGTGACGTTAATAATAGAAAATGGAAGGATAACGTAATGGACAATAAATAAATTAATTCGGTTAGTGTTAAAGAATCTCAGATTTAAACAGAAATATAATTTTACTGTCCCAAATAAATCTAACCATGATATTTCAAGCGGGCGTTCTTCCAAAGTTAAAGAATAATTGTTCTTCGTAATAAACTCATTGTTATATTTCGATCTTTTCTCGCACTTAGTTTTAAGCGCCTGCTTACCTTCTAGAGATTTTATGTGAGACAATTTTTTATAGAAAGGAGATGTTAACCCAGCAAATATTTTGGTATAAGGATCGGAAAACATGTTTTTTTTTTGCGTGTCGATGAAATAGCACAGCTTAAGCCGTCTAGCAATTGGAGTGGAGTGAAATGAAATAATATTAAATAATAATTATCAGATTCCTAGCAAATCGTGTTAATGGTAATAAATCGCTTGGCGACGTGACATTTCGTAAGAAATATGTAATATTAATAAACTATTTCGTCATCGCTCGGAAGTATAATACAATTATTAAAATTCACGAGAACAATAAAAGAAATGTCAAGGATTTAAGTTCGCGGGTCACAACCGTTATACATCAAACTATTTTATCAATAGTAATAGCGGATTCACGTGTTTTTTTTAGCAAATTATTATTTCGCGGAAGGCGGGGTATAGTATGAATAAAAATCGGTTTATAAAATGCTATTGTAGTATTGAAGATAAGAGTTTTTTTTTATTAATGTTATCATCACGTGCGACGAAAAATAAAGGCCGCACATTAATTTCAAACACAACTATGAATATATTTTATGTTTTCTAAGACGCACGATCGTCTTGAGTTTTAACCTTAACTTCTTAAAGTTGGATGTAATTTGTAACCGAGAAGATAATATTATAACGGGCATTTCATTTAGGAGTGCTACACTAATATTTTAAAAGGCATACATTGACATCCAAGGGTAGTATCCTGTTGTGCTTAACTCATACTTCCTCTCTACCAAAGATTAAGTCCGCGCCAACAATAGTATAATAAAGATTTATATAATGTTACTAATAGTCTTCAGTAAATGGAAATAAAAAGATGTTTACAAACACAATTAAACTTCAGGTTTATTAGGAAAATTGTGAAATAAATTGACGACAAGACCACCATTTCCGAAAGAGAACTTTCTGAAATACATTTAACCATTATGAATTGGACTGTTGACATTTATTTTGTATGATATATTAGATGTTGATTTTAAAAAGGCGAATGTACATTACGGGTTATCATGGAATTTCATAATGTTGTGTAATTATGTCGAATCGTGAATAATGCCTTCTCCTTAGCTAATAATTAATTTTAACGGTTGTAAATCGTTTTCAGTCTTAGCACGTTACCGTAGTCTCGTCTCTCTGAAACTTCATGGCAAGTACTGAAATTATTCAACATTGAATTGTTATATGATATTAAATGGAAATACATCTCTCTGATTGGGTCATTAAGATTTAGGTATAAAGATAGGAGGAGTTAGAGTAAATTTGGAGTCATCCTCATTTAAACCCATGAAGATTTCTTCGTTGAGTTGAAGGATAAAGTGGTAAAAGAAGAAGGAGGTGTAAATAATATATTACCTTCACATCCTTCAAGTTTCAACTATGTAGTAAAATTCGTTAACGACATTCTTCTACGGTAAGACGTAACGACGATGAATAAGCATAATAGGTGTGTCATTGCGTACAGTCTACATAGAAGATGGAAGAGTAGCTTATAGGGTAGTTGGTAGAGCTGACTGATCTTAAGGCGAGACTATTCTCAAGTATATTTCAAGCACCTATGATCACAGTATCTGACATCCAAATGTCTACACTCAAGGCCCACATACCTTATAATGATCATTGCAGTGCTAAATGGCTGCTTCTAACTAGTGGAAAATTTTAGGACAGTATTACATCCAGCACTAAACTAATTTCGGCTAATGATGATGACACTGGTCGCTAACCGGGTACATTCGAATATGTTGCTAAGATTATAGCTCAGATGATTAATTAATCCATTGATTGATGACATGATGTCGTGCCCTTTACGATATCCGCGTATATTGATTGGCTAACATATATTTCACGCTTTACGATTCAAATTTATTACACCCAGCAACTGCTAATGTCGCATGTTGTCGAACTTGATTTTTTTATCGCGTAGGTCGGGCAAATGAGGACGATAATCACCTTCTTAAACAATCATAATAATTTGGAATCTCTCTCATCTATTCTTTCTTTATTTAAATCCTATGTTCTTCTCTTAAAGATCGTATTGATCGAACCGCCAATTGTACTGTATTTCCCTCTGTGCTCTTTTTTTTTTTAGTTTTCTCCGCGTGTGAAATAAAGTCACATGGTATGAATTGCAATCTAGAAAAAGTAAAGATTTTGCTTTTGCATCGACGCAATGTTTTTGAAAATAAATGCGCAACTTACTAAGCTGAAAATCTATGTTTAGACAATCAAATCTTATCTCGCCAGAATTATATTTTCATAACAATGTTTGTATTGCGCGTTACTTTCGGGTTTTGTTTGTATCAGTTGTAAACAATAATATTTTGTTATGTTGATATTATCAAGATTATATACAACTTCAATATGTGATATTAATCGATCCTAAAATGCCTTGTTTGTCCCTAGACATATGGTGAATCGAAAAATGCCGATTATTTTTGTTGCGGCCAGTGTTTTTCGTTTTTCATTTACATTCGATTTCCTCAAAATATTAATATACAAATTATTAATTATAATCATATCATATCATTAACAACTAGAGGAATCAAGGCACAGTTGACGAAACATTGATATACATACATAGATATCTGTACTACTTATTCCCCAAAAGATACAACCGTGATTACAACTATTGTCCCTATTTTTTTATTAAACATACCTATATCAAGTTCCAGGCATATATCACCCACAACTTTCTAAGCACAGCCAGGGACGTGTTCCAAATGTGGTCATACAGTTTTCACCATATGACCCAGTATCAGAATTCTAAACGTTCCACTACCGGTCTGCAAAAAAACAATGCCCGTGATGAATAAAATAGTGGAATAACTGTCAGAGTTCAAGGCGTTGACGCTACTACGAATACGCGCCGAATCTAGTTTTTATTCAGAAGTTTCACAAGCCGTGTGTTATTCAGGTTTCGTATTCATATTTTGTGTCGCATCGGTCAAGGCCGGCCCGTTTCGTGTGTCTGCGAAAAACCTAATTAGTGTCTGTGATATTTAGTTTGTAATATTTCTGGGCAAGAGAATCTGTAGGTGTCAGTGGCGGTACTTCCATAGAAGCCCAAAAACGTTACATATTTCTTGTGTAATATATAATTTCTATTTGTTTATTGTGGTGTCAGGATTTTTTCAGTTATATGTCAAATTGTTTTTGTTAAATATATTGGTTTGAGATTATGATTTTGTAAGGAAAACTGGGCTTTTGGGATTCTATGAAAGTAGCGCCCCTAGTAGGTATGAAAATATGGATCTAAGTTCCGCTATACCGGTATAGAAGTTTCGCTTTACTTAACCTTAAAGTTCTTGGGGAGAACTTACATTTATGCATTGTTTGCCTTATAGTTATTTTTAGGTAAACATACGCGTAGAAAATATACATTTGGTACATAAAAATTCTACCATGAAAATTTAAATTTACCTCAATCAAGTAAAGTAAAACACAACTTGGTATTGTGGGTGTATAATTGTAATTTATTAAAAAAAAAATGACATATCGTGTTGCTAAGGGAGTTTCTTGCTGTTTCTTCTCCACAGCGATAACACGTTTCGAAGCGGCACTAGTTTAAAAAAAAAAACAGTATAAAAAAGTGTTAAAAAATGACGATTCAAAAGAACTTGTAAAAGTCTATTTGAATAAAGGAGATTTGACTTTGACTTTGTTCATGGGCAATGTTGACCACTTAACATCAGGTGGCTCATTTGCTTGCTTGCCTCCTTTTCCCATAAAAAAAAATTCAATGAAATATACCTATTTCTTAAATAATACCATAGAGGACCCAGACAGATAATACCTACGAATCACCTAATAATTTGTAAGGGAAGTATTGGCGGATTGTAAACAATGCTCTATTATTATGCATTATATGTACCTACTTAATTGCATATCCATGGGCGCTTTGAAAGTCACACGCTCCCACACCACTAGAAGGTTAATGAAAACTAGTGTTCTCATATAAAATGCTAATTTTGTGTATTAGGATGCCACCGCGGCGACTGTCAAAGCAACACGTTTTTGGATGTCATCCTTTGTATTAAATCAACGATTAACAAAGACATGGAAAAATTATTCCCAGTAGATTTTATAATCAAATATAAAATAGTTTGTCAATTAAACGTACCCTTTATTGCGCAGTCCATTAAACAAGTGACATGCGCAATTTACAATTATGGAACAAAATAAATTATATAAAAAAAAAATGTAATTTGTCGTATTATACAGGGTGTATTTAGACCGTGATCGAAAACTGAAGCAGGTAATAGCGATAGTGATTACAAACCCCCTGACATTAAAGAAAATCCCGACAAAAAATAAATTTTTTGAGGTTTTCCATACAAACCACATACTTTTAACACCGATGGTTGTATGGAAAACGCCAAAATTTTTATTTTTTGTCGGGATTTTTAATATCGCCACTGGGTTTGTAATCACCCTCGCTATTACCTGCCTCAGTTTTCGATCACGGTCTAAATACACCCTGTATAAGTCTATGTGACGCGAAAATATGTATGTATATGTAATCATAGTTGCAGTGGGGATCTCTTATCCGCTTTTGATAGTATAAAAAAAACAGATGTGCTTTTTCTAAAGCACTTCACTGACTGCTAACTGAGACTGCTAATTGGTTTAAAATCGGACAGCGTCGGTTATGCAATTGACTAGACCATCGATTCCCAACCTGTGGTCCGCGGACCCCTAGGGGTCCGCGAGTATATGTATGGGGGTCCGCGGTGTCATCTCTGGATCACACATAAATGCTAATGTCTCGTAATCGCTACGCTTACTTAAAAAAAAAATTATTAAAGGGGTCCGTGAAAACTGTCCCTAATTTCCTAGGGGTCCGTGGCTGAAAAAGGTTAGGAAACGCTGGACTAGACAACAGCATTTTGAAAGAGAACTCACGGGTTCGATCCCCGCAAAAAAGTAAACTTTTGTGTCGTCCACCAATATTTGTTTCAGGTTTGAGTGTTTCTGAGACCGAAACCATTCCCTTAGATACAACATAAGAATTGTTTTGTAATTAAGGTTCAGACTTTATTTATGACTTTTCTGTGTTAATATTAATAATAATTTATTAAGAAGTGTTTATATACTCTTAAAGATTTTCAATTAAATTTATTACGCTAAGATTTGGGTCTTCCCGAAGTGAGTTGTGTCGGCCGCCCAGCCAGCTGCTAGCAATCAATACGCATGAATATTTAGATTTATTTCGACACCATATTAACGTTTATTACACACAGCTGACATGTATAAGTCACTGGGCCGGGCTGGTTACCTTTAAACTATAAATATAAAATTAGTTTATAAACTGTCAACGATTAAGCTGACAACTCAATTTTATTTGAAGACAAATTCTTTGGTTGCTTTAAAAATTAGTAGGCTAAGAGATGACACTGGCACCTGGTTTATATATATATGGTATACATATATAATCGCTCCATAGCGATTGCCACAATTTTGCTGTGAAGTTCGTAAGCGGGAATACATAGACTTTCTTCTTCGCAAGAGATCCGTATACAAGTATTCCCTTATAAAACTTTTCCTTCAAAATTTATTTTTTGTTGAGAGAAAATGGTCGGAGGTACACTTTTTTGAATCACAAAACAAATATTCTAATTTACTGCAATAATTGCTGAAACAAAACCAAAAGATTTTTCGAATTTCCTCACAAAAGACTATTAAAATAAGTATTCGAGCACGTTGCTGACCGGTCGTGAAAGATCTTTTAATATCTCTCGAGAGCAGCTTTGCTTTTGCAGCATTTGGATCGAGATCCAATTATTAGAAGTGCATTTGAACTGTTCCCGGTTGTTCTCCCAGCACTGAGCGCACAAAGCGTCTGTTTGTTTAGCCGTCCGTTTAGCAACCGTCTGAGACTAACAGATAATGAATTAAATCATTTTCCTTCTGTATTTTTAATTCGAAAAGCAAAAATGAAAATATAAACTCGAAATATAATTAAATAGCGGTGAAGCAGCAATTAGTTCGGGCGTAGTTATAAAAAAGTTGCCGTGTTCTTTTTCAAGGGGTCTATTCATATGAAAAATATTTAATTTGTCTCAGTAGTTTTTGAGTTTAATCGTTACAAAAGAAATAAACTTTTTCTCTCAATTATATGATTATAGATTACTTTGATATTTTTAAATTCCATAATTTTGACATTATTACGTTTTTGAGTCTGACTATAGTAGTGCGAAAAACATGACAAAAGGCTGGCCTTCCTACCACGTATAATTTAAACACAGCTGAAAAACAATCCCTGGACATCCATTCGGAAAAGAAAATGTCGAAATAGTTAAAATAAATATGAACCAAGTTGGAATACACCGCGAAATCGTATTACGAAGCGTGGTAAAATATTTGGGGCGCAGTGTATCGGGAATCGGCTTATCGTCTCGGCTTTGTTCGCGGGTTTTTTATCGATACACCCGCAACGTCACTAGTTCAAGGGCAGTTGCGAATTTTACGAGCGTTTCAGCTGATAAATCGAGTCTGTTTTTAGTGTTGCGTAACTCGATAATTTTGGCGGACAGCTACGATTAATTTGTCGATAGGCGTAGTGGTGCGAGATAATAACGTGTGCTGTTACGATAGAAAATTTTGACATTGTTAGGCGTTTGTGATAGTTAATGAAAAAAAATCGGTGTTTTTTTGCATTATGGATTGGCTGTGATTGCAGTGAATTGTGAACTAGTATACATCACTTACGTATTGTTCAACCCTGAATACGTTTAATTCTCACGAGCTAGCTGATTAGCCGTCAGCCTAAAATGTATTAGCTACCCGCAACCTACGCCACTTACATTCTAAATTTGGCTACTTTTAAATACTCAAAAATATCTTCTTCAACCGACATTTTTGTATGCAGTAATTTATTCATATAACCGTAGAAGCGAACCTAAAGCCGTGTAATGTTATTGTGAGGTTAATAGAGACGTTGCTAGTATACAGATGTCCCGTCGCGAGCTCCATAGGCGGCTGACACTGCACGCTTCGCTCTGACGTCACGGCTCACCCAAACCGTTGTAAACCATGAATCGGTTTGGGTTGAAAGTTGCCAATGTTTGTTGAAAATGTACGAACATCATAATTCGTATCACGGATAGTGTACTAACTGTAATATACCTACGCATTTCATGGTCCTCCGTCCTACTGATTACATTGTTATGCCTTACTTAAAGAATAACCGTACGTTTTTTTGTTGGTATAGAAATTTTACGACTTTATGTTACAACAGGTGAAAGATTGTCAATAGGAGAGGGGTGTCTAATAAGAGAAATACCCTCGCATATGTAGGCTTTGCGGTAATCGTTCTAGTCAGCAATTCATTTAGATCTCTTCACACTTAACAATCAGGTAGGTCTCTTTGGTTTTATTAGCACGGTGGATTTTCAACGAAGTATCAAGAAGGAATTAGGTCCATCAATACACAATGCTACTATTAGGGACAACAAAAAAAACTAGTTTGTAGTACAATGATAACGGACACTTCATTGTAAATGCCACTGTACGTGAATTAAGCAAAAAACAAGCAACAAAACAGACCTAATATATTGACAGTGTTATCGGTAATTGCGATCTCTTACAAACAACCTTGTAAGGACACGAATATAGTTTGCCTTGTTTGTATCAAACGTGAAATTGAGAAGGGAATAGGCAAATCCACATAGTTCAGATCTAAATGTCAAGAAACCAAGACTTTTTTATATTAACTCTGCGTACAGTGTGTACTCGTATACAGGAGGTAATAAATCCAAAGGCATTCTCTACAAGATGACATCATTAGTGTAGAAAACTCTTCAATTTTTGATAATCTACGTAATGTAATATAATCTAAATTATAAAATTGCATATTCAAATTAAATCACACATTGTTTACTTCACGCAAAAGTTGGTAAGGCCACTGAATTTTATGTAGATAGTTTGCAAGTCTCCATTTTATACATCGGACGCAACTTTATAACCCACTTCATGATAACGCGAATCGGTTAGATTGGCAACAAGATATCCTCATTTTGGAGGCCAAGCGGCCTTGTACCATGGTTGCCAAACGGCGTATAGGACATGGTCACACATTATATAACCTTGTAATATTTGTGTTACAGCACCTATTCTCTATAGTCTATACAACTAGATTGCCTAATTTAACCTCTTCAAGCTTTTAATTTTATAGAAAAAGTAGCTCGTATGCTTCTTCAAAGTCTAATTTGTCTCCAATATTAAAATTTATTCAAACGATTAGATCCCCTTTCTATCTTTTGTCATTTTACAGATTGCTTTTACGTTTTCTATTATTAAATAACACACAAAACTGGTTAAATTATCTTGTCATTCCTTCAAGTCCAATCTCTTAATAGAATTGCGTTTTAAAATATTCGTACCTAAGTAAAATTCGTACAAAGAACCTTTGCATATTGCGCCTAGCAACCGACGAAGTACAGTAACTTCGCTGGACCAAATTTTGCAAGCTTTAAACTTTCTATTGTTTGTCCGATTGATATTCGTGTCCCATGCCGATTGTGAAATATGATTGCGCTTTCACAATATCCTGTTCAAAAGTCCGATTGTTTTCAGCTCGATTCCCATTCGATTGTGTGCCATCGTATTAGTATTCACGTTTCATCCCCTACGATTGTTGGCCAAGCGTTTGTCATGTCGCAATCGTGCTACAACTTGTAGGAACATCGATTTTGTAACGATTTAGCGATGTTGCGAATGGATAATCGATCAATTCGGTTCAGTTTGTGATCTTACGAATGTTGTTATGTGGAAGGTCGAAGTTTGAATGTTTGATAGTCACGCAGAAACGGCTGGACAGATTTGAGCGAAATTTGGGGCATCGTTATTTTATTGCCAATATTAAAATATTTAAAAACATACTCGGAATACTTCAAGTAAACAATTTTTTTAGAAAGGAAATCAGGAAAACCAAAATTTATGTGGCTATTTTGTTTAGCTACCATTCAGTGCCCTAATAAAGGAATCAATGACAGAAGCGTTCAACAATGAAAAAAAAGATTACCTCTAACCAAGAGAACTATAACAATTCAATTATTATTAGACCAACAGTCCTCCCTAAACAAATTAAACTAGTACAAATATTCAATATTTTACTATTTTCATAACATAATTTAAAAGATTTGGGATTATATAGGCACACATAAAGTTGCCCAAATTTTCGTCAGCTCATTTATTTAGTAATTCAGTGGAACCTTATCTCAGGCCATGTGCGCTTACCGATATAAAATGGAATATGTTTTAGGCGTTAACTCTAAACACCGCACTATTTAAATCTAGCCATATAAATGTAGGGTTTATAGTTTAGGTTAATTGCCTAGTTAGAGCCCTGGGCAGACCGCCTAACACCTAGGGTTCATAATAGTTCCGCAACAATATTTCACGCCTGTGAGTTATCAGTCTTTGTTATTAACTTGATAAAACGGTCTATAAAAAATAGTCAGTTGTCTCTTTCTTTGTTATTAACTCATTCATAGACATACCTAAAACATACATATTAAACATGATGTTTGTGATTTGCTTGTATTTATTATTTATTTATTTCATTCAGAATAAGATAATAAATTCGATTCTTCGTTCGTTTTCATAATTAATCGATACTCAAGGACATGGCATAGGCAGCAAGCTTTTTTATGATCGCTCAACTTTCCTATACGTGCCTTGGCAACGACATTCACTGCCTACCATTCGTGTCATTGTCGTTTTACAGGGATGTATTTGCATATTATTCTTGGGTATTTGTCTCCCCCACTCAAAATGTAATAATGAAAGAATAAAAAATAAGGAAAGGACATTATTTTCTACTTTATGAGAAGTTATTTATGAATTAACATACACTAAAATATAGTAATTAGGATCCCAAGTGATTAAACTTTAGAATATTCAATGTCTAGATTTATACACGTCTAAAAACATTATTCTATTAAAACCCTATACCTTAAAATACTAGAAAGCTTAATGTCTCAGTCACTTTAATATTAGGTTTTTTCGTCGTATAAAGGACCCACTGAAATAGCCCAAACACGGGCCTGACTTCCTGGCCTTTAAACAATGAAAATCCTACTGAATTGACCTCAGTCCAAGTATTGCGAAGCGGACCACCTCAGAATATATTAGACATAAACGACAAATTTGGCTAATGTGTTACGCATACATAATATTTTTTATTCCATCCGCTAGTGTGTTTAAGGGGCATTAATTTAATTCAAGATATATACAGGGTGTATTCGGATCGTTATCGGAAATTGAGGCAGGTAATACCTACGGTGACCACAAATCCATTGGCGTTAAAAAAAAATCGATAAAAAAATTTTGACCTTTTTCATACAAATCAAATACATTTAATACCGATGGTTGTATGGAAAACGTTAAAACGATCATGGTCTGACACATCCTGTATATGTATGTCATATATTTTTTCTCACTGCATCATATTAGGCCTATTAAGTATGTAATGATGTGATTTTTTGTATAATTAATTATTTTTTATCTATATTACAAGTGGTCCAGCTAATTTCCTGCCTGTACAGGAATGCTAACTATTTTAATTTATCCTGTTTTAATACTAAAAAATATGCAACTACGTCTAATTGACTGCATGCCGGAAAAAATACTTTGCGAGAAATACTTTATGAACATAGATCATCATAAGCACCTTCAATCAAGATCATTATTTTAAAACTGCAACTAACCCGCACTAGACCAGCGTGGTGGACTAAGCCCTTAGCCCTCTTATTTGTAGAGGAGGCTGTTGCCCGGCAGTGGGACGTATGTATATTAGTTTATGCTGGTGTCGTATTTGTCTGACGTCTGAAAGGTTTTTAAGAATCAGGTGGCCGATGAATTCTGCAAATTTCGACATATTTTAGTTTATTTACGATCATAAAGGGATATCACTATCACTACATAGCATAAAACAAAGTCGCTTTCTCTGTCCCTATGTCCCTTTGTATGCTTAAATCTTTGAAACTACGCAACGGATTTTGATGCAGTTTTTTTTAATAGATAGAGTGATTGAAGAGGAAGGTTTATATGTTTGATAACATCCACTAAATATCAGCATTGCACCCGTGCGAAGCTGGGGCGCGAAAGCAGTGATGGCCTCGAGGTTTAGGCGCGCGGTCGAGAATCTCGGCGGTCGCGGGTTCGAACCCCAGGCACACACCTCTGACTTTTCGCAGTTATGTGTGTATTCAAACTGAATTATCACTTGCTTTAACGGTGAAGGAAAACATCGTGATGAAACCTGCACACCTAAAAGTTCTTAGGAATTTCTTAGGTGTGTAGTCCGCCAATCCGCACTAGGCCAGCGTGGTGGACTATGGCCTAAACCCTCTCGTTGGTAGAGGAGACCCGTGCTCAGCAGTGGGCGTATATGGGTTGATGAAGAAGAAGAAGAAGAAGCTGGGGCGGGTCGCTAGTTTATTTATAAAACTAAAGAGTTTGATTTTTAAAACGGGTTAATCTCGGAAATTATTGTTATATTTTTAGGCGAATTTTAGAGAAAAGAAAAGAGGAAAATATATCCACTATACTCTATCACGCTACGACAAATAGAAGCACAGCAGCAATGAAAAATGTGACAAAATTGAGAAAAAATATTCATTTTGAAGCTTAAAGTTTCGCACACAGAATCACGGGCAAATGCTATCCATGATATTTTACAGCGTCCCACGGAAATTATCAATTAAAATTAACTATCCATTACGGGCGATGCTTGCTGGGCAAAACCGCCTGACGACCGCTAGCCAAACAATATAGAGCAATGAATATCGCACTTGTATGCAAATTATATTATCGCGCGGACGGTATGGCAATATGGGGCGACGCGTTGTGTTTCCTAATTTGTTGCTATGTCGTGGTATCAGGAAGGGACTACAAGGTTACGCAATCGACGTGGGGTGGCCTACTACACTAGCTTTTGGATTAGACTCTTTGGGGATTTCAAGAACTGACTTTTTTAACAGAATTGTGTAGGAATATTTAAATGTTTAGCGCCAATCTGAACTAGGATAGCGTGGTGGACTGAGGAATAAGCCCCTTTGAGTTGTAGAGGAGAGTACGGGACCCAGGAATGAGGCGTGTATGGATGATGATTTAGATATAAATGTTCTCTCGGATTTAACTCTGTTTTAGAAACTTCGATATTTATTCGGTCTATATATGATCAGATAGATCATATATAGTACTCAATCTTCATTGTAATACACAAAAAGTTATACACAAAGTCGCAATGCTAATCCTACACTAAGATTCAAATCCTCTATCTTGGATAACAAAATTACATAAGACTTTTCAGTCCCACAAACACACGGACCTACCTCAATTTAACGCAAAAAGGTTTTAGTTACTGTAGAGATCGAACCTGCGGCCTCTCGCCCATCAAACTGGCGTCTAACCAACTGCGCCACTTAGAGTGTCTGGCTAAAGATTTACAATAAATCTTACAAAAATAAAACACCATTAAAATAAAATATTACTGTAAATTCGCGTTCAAGAATACGTCGCGACTTCGAAATGCCGTGATTTTCCATGGGATTGTGAATAAAAAAACATAAACATATCGTTTGTACGTTGACACCGAGCAAATTATGGTACACATTAATATAATTTAATTCGAGATATTTCACCGTGAAGATGGCTTCCTTGTTTCACTTTTGTCACCGTCTGATATATCGCTGACGTCACGTTATAGTTTTTTTATAGCGTAGGTCAAGATGAATAATCCGACTATCTGATGGAATTTAGTACGAATAGAATTTGAGATGTAAGAATATAGTTTGACAAGAATCACGAGCCGAATCAGCGGCAGTATAAGCGCGGCCTTGAAAAACATATGTAGGTACATTTATAACCTTACGCCTTTCGGCAGATATATATGAGTTCCATATAATAGGGACAAAGCCTATTGCCATTATTCGGGTACTTTTTCAGATTCCATGCTGCTAATGAGAACTTTCTATAGATAGATAATTTCCTCACAAAATTACATCAAGTGAAATATTACGCCTATTTTCTGAGCAGAGGTCATAGAATGCTTGCAATTGTAGATTGTCAAGTCAGCTGTTAAGGAAAACATGGAGGTTGAAGTAAAACACGAAATTTGATGACTTTTCAATTCATGTGCATGAAAGAAATATCTTCAAAACGTGACAGTTTACCTATGCCGAAGACATTGGCGTCTCAGAGGCGCCTCACGCAGATAACACTTATGCGTATTTAATTAAATAGGTGATAATTTTATCAATGGCGTCGCGAATTTTTTGCATCAATTTATTGTTCACTGATAATATAATATATGTGTTTATAGATAGATAAGTCGGATCGCTACAAATGCGTAATGATCTGTACATAATTTCCAAATATTGTGAATCTTAAAATTACATAATTTAAAATAAAACTTTGCAAATTCACCTTCATTTTACCTAAGAACGAATGTCAAGCAATAAAAGATGGACGTCTTCTGTTTAATATTTCTTTTGGAAACAATTACCACCTGAATTATTGCTTTGATTCCATGATACCAAAACTACTAAATATTTAGTTATTGTTACTAAAGATAATATAAAAATACATGAAAGAATCAAAGGTAAATATATTCCATGTAATTGGCGCAGTACATCGCGTACAGTAATAAAAACTATCCAGAGTTTAGAGTCGATTCGCGCTGTCCAAAATATCCAGCTCACGTAATACACACATGTGAATCAGCCACAATCGCTTATAAAAAGAATTCTATCCCATTGACCCAAATATACAGCACACAGCTCGAGAGAAACGCGACAAAAATGCTACATGCCACTGACAATGTCCACTTTAAGCGCTTTCTTAAAGTGTCTGTAAGCGACGTTATAAATTGCTACATTGTAACAGAAAACTGGCTTGTCTGGAAAATTGAGATATTGTATCGTTTATTAACAGTAATTAATGAACTAATCGACTTAAGTTGTTGAAAGCGTTATTTAACGTACAGACAATAAATTAATTCTATTTAGACTGTAGTTTCAGTGGGCTGCTCCGTGCTCGCCTACGGCAGTGAGGAAGAAATAAAATTGTGCAATACTTAATAACCTTTATTATCTCCTCTTCGTTCTCATTGATTGCAGTAGGTTGGTAACGCTTGTATTTAATTACACACAGTATTTAAGGCATTACATATTTTTATCATCATCGTCTGCTCATATGCGTCCAACTGCCAAGCACGGGCTTCTTTTACAATTGAGAGTGTTTAGGTCTTAGTCAACTACGTTTGCCTAGTGTAGGTTGGCAGACTACCTAAGAAATTTCGAAGAACTACAAACAATACGAAGTTTAAAAAAAAGATCTACAAAAATCAATACGATTGTACGCCAGCATCTGCATTAAGCTGCAACATGCCTTGAATCCTGACTAATTTTTAGTCACCACCTAAATAGGCCAACAGACGCCAAAAACAATCCTTATACTTATCGCTAAAAATAAAACAAAAACTGAAAGATCTAATACAGCGACCAGCAATTCCTCCATATGTCCAATTTGGCAACCGAAGGCGACGCACATAATTGAGGAAGACGAGTGAAAATTTATCGGCAATTTGGCGAGCCTCGACTTAGCATTATCGTCACGTAATAGTGAAAACGAATTCTGATATAAATGTAGGAAGCCGCGTGCCCAAGGTCGCGCCTGGGACGTGACGCAGCAACACTGAATTTAGAATTTGACGACAACGTATTTAACACCATTTTATTGCAAGCTCTTGTATATATAGACGACTTGTGGGGAGCGAACTGTGGCTTTGGCACAACGCTCAGGACCTGGGAGAGAATTGTTCTGTTGAGGTAGCGCCTGAATTATCAACAAATGGAATGGATAGAAAATAATTTGGAACATTTTAATTGAGACAAATGTTTGTCGTGCCCACAAATATTTGTTTCAGATCTCGACGTTTGTGGAAACGAAATGACTTATGTTATTTTCTGATATCCAGGAAAAGCTTGTAGGTATATCACATTGAGGAGTATAAACTTTGTGAATGTTGAGTGTTGTTCTTATTGTTAAAAAGCAACTTCCTTTCCTTTGCTACGCATGCTTTTTTTATTATGTCATATATTTCCAAATATATAAGCTTAGAATCCTTAAAAGCAGCTGTCTTTTTAACGCGATGAAAACAGCCCCTGCCTAAACTGTATTGCTGTTAATAGGTCGAAGCTCTCTTAACTGATTGACGGTGCATAAACTATTTACTAAAAAGGTTATACGCTATTTCGTTTCTATAGTGTATAGTTTGTTTCTTTGTATATGACATAAGCCATGATAAGTAAAAGATATAAGGAGTTGGGTCTCGCCACAGTATACCCTGATTCATGATACAACGAAAGATGTCCTTAAAACTGTAGAAGATATATATCTCACACCAAGAATATTCCTAGTAGAATGGTAACCAAACCGTAGATCTGTCGAATGTATAGTGCTCGGTGATGATGGGGAACGGATAAGATTTTGCTACCGTTTGCCATATCTGTCATATAAGGCGACTATACGAGGACTTCGCGGCTGTAGTAAGAGAATCCTAACTATTTATTAAAGAAATCTAGACGTTTAATATAACAATAATAAGCCGAATTTGTTTTTATTTAATGCTTTATGTTAATATTTTTACAGGTAAGTTCCAGCTTCGCGACTGGGGTATGTATAGAAATTGCTGGTAGAGACTATTATTCCTATCCGTTACCCCACGCTTGAAGAAATGTACCTTAAACTTAAAAAACTTGAATGAGTCAACGGGAGCTTTTTAATGTCGATATCAGAGTAGATACAAATATGCAATTTATTAATATTTCAATCCCATTAGAATTTATTGGAACAATGGAGCAATTAAAAATAAAAATCTCAAGATTCTAGGAAACAATAAAAGCAAAGGAAGACCCGGCAAGAATTCGGACCAATACAAATGCGTCTGAAATACATTTCGCCATTGTAAATTTAGAGTTGTTTCTATGCCAACGGGCGGCCCGTCGGTTGGGACGGACAGAATTTTTCAGCCTGTCGAAATGTCGAAGAGATGCTACGGTTAAATTGAAATTGTGCCGCTTAGAGTATGCCATGTCAATATATTTACTAACTGGGTAATAGGAGTCACTTTGGTTAGCATGAAGCTAGGGTGGATGCCGGAAAGAATGAGTGGGAAATATTGTATTCATGTATTCAAACAATAGTTTAAGCCTTAAAATATCTAAACATATAAAAAGTGACCGCTAAATAGGACCGTCTTTAAGTACATCGGGATTTAATGAAATCTAACGAAGTATGGACGAACAAATACACCTTTGCCAAGCCAGAAAGAATTACAAATAAGAGTTATTAGCATTCCTGAAGATCCTGAAGCCTGACCGCAGCAATTCCTGTCGAGTCGAGAAGTAGTACTGAAAAAGAACATCAGTAACAGTATTCCAGATTAATTTGAGCACCTGAAAAATTGACGAACAATGAATGTTGGCACAATTTTATGAATGGTATGAAATGTATGGGTATTTATAAATTTAGTTTTTGTTACCTTGTATATTAATATAAGTCTTCGCCCATTCACCAATAATTTTTAATAGGCTATCCAAACCTGTATTTTTATTAAGGTAGGACTACGCAGCTTCATCTGATGTTTTGTCGTTGATGTTGATTTTTCTAAGCGACTAACACTAAATCGGCCTAGCAACATCGCACTAAAATAACTTACAAGAAACAGGCCACGAACAGAAAAAATAATTAAGGCGTGCCCTGGCATTCCGTTTTTTTTTATAAAATAGTTTTGTTTAATATTTGGGTTTTTATTACTGCGTTCTTTTTAAAAATGGGGGCAAAAAAATATTACATCGACATGTGACATATGTATCATACGGTAATGTATTTTTTATTGTAAGTACCACTTTTTAATATGGCGTCATAAACATTTTTTTATTTGTTTCGCGTTCCATGCGTGACATTCTCGACGCGCGCACCGACGATTATATTTTATATTCGCCCCCCTAATTAGATGTAACAATAGAAATAACATGAGCAATAATTTTATTGAAGTTTTTATGAGTTGAACAAGACGTAATTTAATTTTATATACTTATTTGGTAATAAATCTCTAGCGTCTCGTGTTAGTGTGTAATATAGATGTCCCAACCAATATATTTTTTATCTAGTGCCGTGAAATATGCAGATAAAGACATTGGTGTAATAATTTAGCGTTTAAAGAGCTGTGGTGGCTATTTCGTGCCGCAAAATAATATTATAACTGGAGGTTGTCCGTGAGTTTGTTACCCATATATATTGCCTTTAATCATATCATCCGTTAGTTCAACACGCATTGTTGTAACTACGCAGTTTTTAAATTTATACTTATTATCCTCACATTTTACCATCATGCAAATAATTGTGTTAAGTGATGACTTACCACAATTCATTCATAACTCATTGTTAATACAAACGTAAGTTTTAAAAGTAGGAGATATGTACTATGGGTTAAACCTGCGACCGCCGAGATTTTTCTACGAGATATTACTACGAAACGATTAATGCTACGTATAATGCATCAGATTTCTGCACTGACTAGCAATTGAGGAGCAACTCTTCTAACTCGATATAATTTAATTACGATAAATTGAAACTGTAATCAAATTTTGAATTTCTGTTCGAAAACATTCGCTTTATAAGATTTATCCTTTACTCAGACACTATTGTAAATTGTACTAGTCAACAATACAAAGATTAGATCGATTGTAAGCGCCACGTAAGGACACTATAGAAAACCAGGACCGTATCTAGTCTCACAATAGTAAAAATGCAGTTCTCATCTTATGTTATTACTCTTTCTCTTGAAGAAAATTTCTCTTGAAATTTTAGCATAATTCCTAGACAACTCATGATAAAAATATAAGTATCTTAAATACTTATTTCTTCGTAGGCATAGACAGCTCCGTAGCGCGTTTGGCTAGATACCAGCTTGCGAAACGTAAGGCCGCTCTTCAATTCCTACACCGAGACAATTAATGTTTGTGTGATCCACAAACATTTGTTTCGGGTCTGGGTGTTTGTGAGACTGAAAAGTTTCTCATGGTTTTTGATACCCACGACACAAGAACTTTATGTTATTGTTAGGGCAAAACTATGAATGTGATTATTTTGGCGTATTTATTCACATTCTAAAAGATAGATATTTGATAAAAATGTTACAGTGATTTAAAAGAGCATTAACAATTTATTATCTAAATCAATTTAGAATGGTGTGGGGGTAGGTGGGTCAAGTCCCCCCCCCCCCCATGCATGCCCAACGACGGCCCTGCACTAAATAATTCACATTCAAAACATGATGATTGATATGATATGATTTACTGCATCTTCGATACAACGGACTTCCTCCTTCGTTGGATATTCTGAAGTAGTACGATATATCGATTTCATATGAGTTATGTTGGACCACCTACACGGCAAAGTGGCGACGTCATGACTTTTTTAAAGCATACGAGGACGCCGGTATGTTGATGGTAAATGGTCATTATCGACAATGAATAAATGTCACTTTAAGAAACCTTAGAGACTTTGTCATTAACCAAAAGTCTACATCATCATGAGCCTCTACTGGACATAGGCCTGTCCCATCGACTTATAAAGCGCTCTGTCAGAAGTGCCCTGCATCCAGCGGCTTACCGCAATTTTCCTTAGCTTGTCAGTTCACCTTTTGGGTAGATGTCCATATCATCATCATCATCATCAACAGCCCTTAATTCGTCCACTGCTGGACATAGGCCTCTCTTATGGCACGCCACTGGGCTCGATCTTCGGCTCTCCTCATCCAACCGCTGCCAGCCACCTTGCGGATATCGTCACCCCACCTAGCCAGAGGGCGTCCTACACTACGTTTGCCGAGCCGCGGTCTCCACTCCAGAACACAACTGATGATGTCCACAACTGCCGGGAAATTGCATATTTATGTCAACTTGCGAGGAGCTCTGCATTAATACTCTCATTTAAAGATGATATTATAAATTTGTTGCAAAGTTTTAAACGTATGACGCGTCAAAAACTGAAGCAATAGATATTTCAGTTACATCAAAAGCATTAATGTAATTACAGTTCTCTTAATGTTCATAGAATAGTGGTCTATGTCTCGATGTCCCAGTAATGTGAATGGCAAGAAATTTCCGCACTACGTTCTAGTATTGTTCAGTTTCGCTGTATCGCCCCGCCCGCCCACTCGCAACGATGCTTTGATCTATTCCCCCCGTTTTATAATGCACGCATTACGCTTACATCTAAACTTCCGTCATGTTTCTGAAAAACTGTACGACTTTATTGATGTTCTTCAGTGAGCCGAGGACGGCGGAGCTAATTAAATACACAGGCAGAATATATAGATGGTTACTGCAGGTCTATTTTTGTATGTAATATTCACTAGAACTGTTACGCCGATATAACTCTGGAATCATGCTGGGGGACGATCCGTATCTAAAGGGATTTCGTTTATCCACAAAAAGGTCTATTTTTATATGTTAAATTGCAAAATAAGTGTGGCATGTGCGAATTTGGGAATGAGTAATAGAGTCCAGCGTTTGGCGAAGTGTTTATGGGTACCTTTAAGAAATTCTCAGTAGCAGTAATGAGTCTGAAAATATAGCCGATTTAGTCGCTTGCCATCCTGCGTCGTAGGATTTAAAAGCACTATAAGAAAAGTTTTAAGTAAAATAAACACTCTTTTATTAAATAAAATCATTAATGTAGCAAAATAAAAAATGCTTCAATTTATGCACAATAACGTTATTTATAATCATAGGACCACACGCAAAGTACAAGATTCTCTCATAATTTAGATAACTATAACACAAAACCTGTTTCTTGTGTTGTTTATTATTATTAAATACGGCCGCTCTTCCGTACCAAAATAATAATACGAGTTTGGCAATACCGTCGGGAAACCTCCGTGGACGTACGAAGAAGTTCTCAACCACGCATATTACCACAAGAGAACTATTTTCGGGGTACTGGCGTCCCTCGCGATCCATATTTAGAAAAATCGAGTAGCCGAAATGACATAACGGCTTGTGGGCGTCAATGATGACCATTTTACGTACTTCCAGCACTTGCTTAATACTTAAATATTTTATATTTTATATCATAGTATTGAGATGGGCTTAAACCATTGGTCTTGCGTGTGGGTGGACATAATTCTTACGGACTACTCTAAGGATTCTCGCGAAGATTTATTCTCTAGTAAAATTTCATATTTTAAGTTTGATGTCATATGAATTAAATTAACGTGTTCCTTGACTTTTTGACGAAAACGGTGTTTAACACTCAGCTTATAGAAACATTTTCTTTGGTGAAATTGTTTTTTTTTCAGTTAAAAAGTCACGGATAAAAAAATTTGCTAATAACTCAAATTTATTCGTAACAAAAAATAGAAGCAAGTTTCACTTCCTTGTTTCGAGGAAAATTTACGTTTCAATTTTCCAACCACTCCGATATAAATAAACACAAATTGACACGAATTGGCAAACTCCGTAGACAGTCAATAAGAAGTAGTTAGCAGTGATCCGCTTGATCGCCCATAAACCCCCATAAAAAGTTCCATTAAAGAACGGAAAAAAGTCTTCGAACAAAAGAGGTCCCATAACGCACGCATGGTTACCTCGGCAGCCCCGCGCATCTATTAATTCATACTCTTTTAAATTCAGTTCACATAATGCCCAATATATCTATTGGATAATAGCAACCGGCGGTTTTTCCGCTACGTAGCGAGCCTGCGGGCCCCTAATCCTCGCGCCGTGAAGATATTTTCGCGACAATGATGAGCGGCCATAAAATTCGAGGCCCGACATTTTTGTAAAAATTTTCCATAGTTTTTTTCTGTGTCAGATTTTATACTCGTTTTTCTGTTGAATTAATTGGCATACGAAAAATTTAATAGTCTAATAGTGTTACTCACGAAGCGAGATTTGTGTCTGTTTTTGTGGGGACAGGAATGTATGTGTGTGTGACTTTTGAATGTATATTAAGTTTTAATAGATAATTGTGACACTGCATTATCACGTAGATTACCGTTGAAGGGAACAACGTAAGAGTAACGTGCAGGTTGCACATTTAAGTTCTTAGAAAATTATGAGGTGGTGGACTAAAGTCGAAATCCTCTCAGTTGTAGAAAAGACTGTGTATGGGCAAATGTTTTTCTCATACTCACATCTTGTAGTAATACTAAGGGCCGCCATATTGCATTCGCCAGCCCAGCATACGGATCTAATGGCCCGACGCGTACAAGGAATCGATTCGGTCATAAATCGGTGGCCCTTGACGACACGACGCGAATAATATTATAACTCGTATTTATTGCGGATTAGATATACGCCGCGGGGGGCTGAGGGGTACGGGGGAGGGGGCAAGGGGGGGGGGGCTCGGAAAACTCCCATACATTTTTTTATATTTTCTTAATTTACGACACCATTGAAACCGCGACGGCTTGTTGCGTGCCCCGACGAGTCAATTTCGTGTAAAATTGTATGGACATAAATCATATTTGTGGATTCATGTAATATTTTCGAGCTCATGTGAGGGGTTTTCGAATACTGAACGCGGTGTATTTGGTGGCCCATTCAATGTTGCCGTTTTTGAAATGTAAATGCCGTGGGGTTGTTTAAAATTGTATTGGAGTAATTTTGTTATTATTTATAGCGGGTAGTGTAGGAATTTGTGGATTTTATATTGTACGTTGGTTCAACTATAGACCATAATTAGAAAGTAGTGCAATTGCATTGGAAGTAAATATGAATTGTACTGAAAAAATTTTACAATTTTTATTTTTATGTAAACAGCAGGTGAACCGAAACCATATTTTCGATCTACTTGCCATAAAAAGCCATTCTTCCGTCAGCCTCAATATATTTTCAGGGGATACTAAAAGATACTCCTTCGATGCCTGTTAAGTCCAGAAATACCAATTTTTTTCGAGTCAGAAAGTTTAGCATCAAAAAGCCTCTCGTTGCTCTTGACAACAAGGTAGATCTGGCTGTTGAAGAAATTGAAATATTTTCTCATATAAATTAATTTAATAATAGTCGGTTATGGCCATTTCGTCCGACCTTCTAAAGTGAACAATACAATGAGTTTCACCCGCAGATTCTGCCGTAAACAAGGTAATACATCATCCTAAGTTCTTCCGCGATCATTTTTCTTGGGGTCACGAGAATCAGTCGTTCGCAGCGACATCTTTCCAAAGTCCCTTCATTTATTCTCACAAATAATTTTGTCCCGCCACAGTTTCGACTCCGTGCATTTCACCTACTTCTTTTTTGGAAAACTTTATAGGGACTCGCTTAAATATGGAATATTTGACCGCAAGCTTTAGCTATTCTGAATTCAAAAAAGGGTTACACTTTTGACTCACTTCAATATTGCTTCATGTTGTTGTCGAACGGCCCGATTGTTCGCAGTCGAAGTTGATAATCCTGTGACTCTGGAATTAAAATAAAATAAATACATCCAAAAGTACATACATAGTTCTCACCCCACACTAGTTAACAAGTACTGTATCGTGGGTATCAGAAACTACGAGAGACAAACACAAACATTTGTCTAGGTGCGGCGATCGAACCCGGGGCCTCTTGTTTCGCAAGCTGTCTTGCCAACTGCACCACGAGGCTGTCAGATACACAAGCAAATATGAGGCCTATAAAATCAAAACCAGCTAAACGCCAGTTGGAATCAAAGACAGTTAAATACAAATTTATTCAGTCTGTACTCAAATATTGTGGTATTTTTATAATTTAAAATTCTGATTTTTAGTGGTATTCACATTCTTTATAAATCTCTTTTAAAATATAAAATATCATAGCCACCTAAACAAAGTTATCGATTTTTGTAGATCACTGAATATTTGACTCACTTGGATTTAGCTGCCTTTGATTTTATAGGCCTCATATGAAAATAATACGAAATATGGCTTAATTTTGAACTGAAACCAGACTGCTATAACACCCCATCACGCTAAACTTATTATTAAAAACCCGAAATTAATATTAATAAAAAGAGACCTAATCTTACATTTAACTAAAATTTAAAAATGAAAATTTAATTCAAGAACAGTTTAACGTCTCCTTCGTGGTTGAAAGATATTTTTTCTAAAATTTTCATACACATAAACGTGTACTTCGCAAATTCGTTCTCTCCCCACGTAATGTTTTAATAAACTCATCTACGTTACGTATTCATAACGTTAACAGAAACGTTTGAAAGAGTTTCGTGTTAAACGTTGGTTGCGCCAAGCGTTGGCCCCAGACGGTCGTCGAACCGCCACCTGTTCTCACCCGATCTCGCATCTGTACTAACAGTCTTTGTTGTCTGGCTTGGTGTTGCCGCCACACAAAGCCAAAGGATATGTAATTAAATATAATAAAATTAGGAAAAATCAACGCAGCAAATTGTGACTTTCGAGTAGAAAAGCTTGTTTAATATACTGCTAAGAAAATCGATCGCACTTTCAAAAGCAAATTACAGTGCAGTTCAAATAAGACGATGCAAAGCTTGTGAATATTTCTCATCTGTTGACAAAACTTTGCCGACCTGTTTATTATTAGAACAGGACATACATACATATACAGTCACTCTAGGGGGTATTCAAAGTGTTTTGTCCAATCAGATACAAATATTGAAAAATACGAAAGCACCACAAAACCGCCTGGCAACAAGTTCAATAAAATTCGCGAATAATAATTACAAAAATAATATAATACTAGCAACCACGTGATCAAATATGATTAATCTAAATAATTCTAATTTAGGCAGAACATCTTGGCAAATAAGACTGTAATATTTATGGCTGAATAAATTACATTTTTCTTACAACAAACCTGTTTTGACAAACATAACAATGGGGCGTGTCTAATTATCCGAGTACATAGCGATCAAAAATGTGTGATAAATAATTTATATTACTTTACTGAAAAGTTAAAAAAATTATTAAATATTTCGAAGACATTTCCAACAATTAATGAATCACTAATTTATTTGAGTCGTTAGTATCAAAACTCATTGATAAAATGAAATTTTGATATTGAAATAGGCCTCGGGATCGCTCCTAAGTCGGTTTAATTGGCCCGAAGTGTTTTTCTCTTAGGAAATTCTCAGTAGTAGCACGGAGTCTGGAAAAGTGTTTGCTAAGCTGTATTTACTCATTCGGGAACAAAAGCGTCTGTAAGTGTATCCAAGTAGCACTTGGGCAGACGAAAAGCGTTCAAAATGAGCCGCGCCTTGCTGTTCGTATGAAATTGACTCGAGCGCCAAGTTTGCGAAACTTTTAATTTGGATTCACACCAAGGGTTGTTGTAAAGTAAACAATTTCATCATACACAACTTGTTCACACAATACCACCCGAAACTTGGGCCCCGGCGCGCAAATCAACAACTATTGGAGAAGTTTTAATAATCCGTTTTTCTACGTGCAAACTGCTTGGCAAAATTTAATATTGTATTCTAAAGCAATTCATTAGGTTAGGCTATGACTAGCTTGCAACTTCGTTTGTTAAATTGTTTTATGATGAAAGAAGACAAAGTTTTGGGTTTCATTGCAACATACACAAAGATCGCAGAAAGGTTTTAAAAAATCACCAAAATTTAAATATGACAGTTTATAATCATTACACTCAAATCACTTTTTAAATGAACACAATCTAGACTTTTTCAAGAAAAGCAATACCTACGCACAAACAAAAATATTATTGTATCCAATCCTAATTGAGATCATGATAAGGAATTCATTAAATGATGGCCAAAATTGATTTTTATCCTATTTTTTTAAGAAACATCCATAAAAACAATTTTCATATATACTCGTCAATTTTATCTAACCTAATTTAAAAGATGTTTAAAAGTCTTCAATTTGCGGCGCTCAATACCCACTTATAACTACAAAAATAATAGTCCTCAAAACGTCCTCTTACGGAGTGTGTTTTCTATAGCACTTTTAATTCGTCCGTTTCCTCCGAGCAGTAGGACGTTCGATTAGAATAGTAAACGGTGGGGGGCGGTGGGGGGTGACTCGGCAGGGGGACAGACGCCCCCCTGTCTGCGCCCTGCCACTCTCGCCCGCCCCTGTGCCCTTCGCCACAGATACGCGACAGATAAGATTTTTGTACCGCTGGCTGATTTATGCCTGCGTAGGGCTGTCCTCTTGTGGAAGATTGACGATTGAATTTTTGAGTCAATTATAAGGTTCATTTTTTGAGTTCCTGAATTGAAAGATCATGAGTAGGTACATCATACGCTATTGCGAAGTAGGCCAGTGTAGAGAACTGGACTCGTTCTTAACTGAGTCATGACGCGACGTTGTAAGTATACCTAAGTTAGGACTCCAAGAATTTTTAGATTACCTTATATTATATGCGACTAAAGAATTCCCGCTACCTGTTTCAAGTTTCAAAACAACACACGTCAATTTAGTTAAAGCGCAAGTCTTTCATAACGAAAGGCATCCCGCGAAGTACACACGACACACACTTATTCATTAAGGGGCGGTGCGAGGCATCGCAAAGCCCTGCAATGTACACCACAGACATAAATCACACACTCCAATAAAGATCGCATTTCACTAATTTCTGTGACGTAGAGGGTTGTTCCTCTACCACTTATTTTACGCTCGAGTTAGATGAGCGTCTAAGACGAGCCGAGTAAATGCATCCTCAACCAATCGTTAGTTCCAATAATAGCGACTTTCCTCTATAGCTCATTGGTTTTTAGGCCTTAGTCTACCACGCTGGCCTACGGGTACGGGTTGGCGGACTACACACTTAAGTAACTCCTAAAATATTTATTTTTGGGTGTGCAGGTTTTGTTACGATGTTTTCCTTTACCTTTAAAGTAAGTGACAATTCATCACTACATAGTATAAAACAAAGTCGCTTTCTCTGTCCCTATGTCCCTTTGTATGCTTAAATTTTTTGAAACTATGCAACGGATTTAGATGCAGTTTTTTTTTAATAGACAGAGTGATTGAAGAGGAAGGTTTATATGTATGATAACATCCATTAAATATCAGCATTGCACCCGTGCGAAGCCGGGGCCGGTCGCTAGTTGAGAATAAATACTTCTTCAACATCTAAAAGTCAGAGGGTCAAACTACATGCGGATTTGAACCCGCGACCGCCGAAATCTCTACCGCGAAAAGCGAAGGTCCACAACCCTGTCTTGGCATGATTAAATGTGCTCTCAAACTACTCCGACAGCTGAGTCTAGATTTGTATACCCAGATACAATGGTTGTAGCGGCTCCTATTTGCCAATCTGCATAATGTGGTCTATGTCCGCCGCTGTCGTCCCGCGCGCCCGGTGCGCCTGTACCGAGCTAGCCCCGGCGCCCTTTCGTCCTCGCAACAGGATAAATCTCGCGTCTGGGAAACATCCACCAGCCGTTTATCGATAAGCAAACATCATTTTTGACATTCACCGTCTATGAGGCTTTGAGACATTGGGGGATCTAGGCGGATTTTTTTAGGGGCTTTAAAAGACTCTCGAAAGAAAAATAATAATAAAACGATTGTCTGTAATGAAAATGAATTTTAGGTCAATTAGGAGATTTTAAATTAAAAAAAGAGTAAATATGTATTACTAGAAATAAAATTTAAACTGGGTATTCCCAAGTTCCTGAAACAAAACTATTGTATCCTTAATTATGTTTATTTCAATCGATGATTCCAAAAGTGAGTGCTCAAAATCGCAATCATACTTATGTCGCAATTTTCGCCATAGCCAATAGTTTGCAGTTGTTTGTTTATAGATATCGTCATAACAATATTGCGGAGCATACAACCACATTTCAAACGATAACTAAGGGGCTAATCCTATGCAAAGTCCACTTCAGTGGCGTCCCACTTCTTAGATTCGTTGAGCACAAATAAAAGGCGGACGTTCCCCCAGTTACATTGATGACGTATGAGAAATATCATCGCTTGTATGTTTTTTCCGTGACTTTAAATGCGTTTGTGTCGCTTATTTGGCAAGTATTTGGGTCAGACGGTTCCCTGAGATGCCGGAGCGTTGCAACAGTAGACGGGAAGACTGCCTATTAGCTTTCGGATTCAGTTGGAATATTTATTTGTTATTATATGCTTAAGAAGTAAATATTTCGACAGTATCTGAAACAGTCGTTGGCGGTTTACATATATAACCTTTAGTTACATCTAGCAGTAGACGTCTTTTGGCTGATGATAATGATGACATATGCATCGTATGATCGAAGGATTTCGAATTTGGTTCCCGGGTTAAGTATTGTTATTGAACTTTTACAAGGACAATTTGCAGCGTCAGAATGAGGCATTGCGTGAACGCGATTCTCAAAATACATGTAGATCGCGAAATGAGATAGACTCTCATTACACTTGTGACTTCAGTGAAATTATATCTATGTGTTACTGTACTGTGTACAAATATTTTATATGCGATGATCTATACGGTATATTTGCTGGCGTCCCATAAAATTGTTAGTAAAGTGAACAAAAAATTGAGGAGGAAAAAAGGCAAAGAATTTGTTTGGGATTTTCTTTCATCCATTCTCAGTAAATGTTATATGGATGTTGTCACCGCAACTACAGATACTTGTATATGTACATATAGTACATTTATTAAGTATTTTGGTGAGTTCAGTAATTATAGGATTGATTTGTTGAGTTAAATTAATTTGTAGGGGAAATTGAAAGCCCTTGGAAGCCAGTCGAATGCGATTTAATTTGCTTTGATTTTTCTTTAACAGAGGGTTGTTTTGCTGACTTTAAACCAAGCACTCCCTATGATTTTTTTTTTAGTTTTGTTCAGCATTTTGTGTAATATTTTAATTTGAGGAGTTTTTTGAGAATTGATCTCTTTGGTTCACGAATAAATATGTTAATGTGCAGTGGCAGAACTTCTATAGAAGCCCAAAAGCGTTCCACTTTAGTTATGTAATGTCTTGTATATAATTGTTTCTTAAGGTGTCAGGATATTCTCATTAAATAACATTATTTTTGTTTAGATAAAGATTTGAAGCTTCTTCCTCTTCATCAACCCATATACGCCCACTGCTGAGCACGGGTCTCCTCTACCTTTTGAGAGGGAATAGGCCATAGTCCACCACGCTGGCCTAGTGCGGGTTGGCGGACTACACACCTAAGAAATCCCTAAGAACTTTTTAGGTGTGCAGGTTTTATATCACGATGTTTTCCTTCACCGTTAAAGCAAGTGATAATTCAATTTGAATACACACATAACTTTCGAAAAGTCAGAGGTGTGTGCCTGGGGTTTGAACCCGCGACCGCCGAGATTCTCGACCGCGCGCCTAAACCTCTAGGCCATCACTGCTTTTTTTGATTTGAAGCTAAAAGATTGTTATTCGGGATTTAGTAAGGCAAGCTGGACTTTTGCGCTTCTATGGATGTACTGGTAAAATGTTTGTGTTCCAAAACAATTATCGCAGTGAACCGCAGACTGCAATGCTATCTGACCTGAAATGATTTCTATCCCGGTTATATCAAGTTTATTCATGTGAATATTTGGAAAATTCAGATGCCTATGCGGCGTACTTGCTATCGGTCATGCTATGAAACATTTTCGTCCGCCAACCAAAGAATTATTTCAATTAATTTTTTTTTTAATTATATCTTTACCTTTGCTAAAGTTTCTTCATCTACTTTACATACAACCGATACCATGAATGAAAGTAGAAGAGAATTTAAAAAAGCGGCAATAGGCTCGCCCCCTATTACGTGTGACTGATACCTGGCGAAATGTGGGTGCAGTAATGCAGCTCTGCCTTCTCCGGGGAATAAAGGCGTAAGGTTATACATGTATACTGACAATACAACTATATCGCTGACGAGCAAGTGACAGGTGTGAAAAAACCCGTGAGAATACAACGCGATACTAAACTGTAATCAATAGTAGCTGATGATGGTAACACAAAACCTCTTTTATGTGCGCCGACGCCGGGCCATATTAATAGTATTGTGTTACCCATTGTCGGAGCCGCGGACGTAACGACGGCTTGGGAACAACACCTCCGAATCTAACTAGCGTGACCTTTTTATTATTATAGCGGTATTCAGTGGCCCGGGTTTGAATCCGGGAATTTTTGGGGAAGTTCTAATAGAAGCATTATCAGTATCAGTCCCTATAAGTCTCACTGCTGAGCACAGGCCTCCTCCTCACGATGTTTTCCTTCACCGTTGAAGCATGTGAAAATTCACACACATGACTTCGAAAAGTCAGAGGTGTGTGCCTGGAGTTTAAACCCGCGACCGAGGGTTTTAATCTCGTGCCTAAACATCGAGGCCACCACTGTTTTCATACATATCTATATACATATACCAACGTATGTACATAGTTCAAAGTATATCCTCTTAATATTACAAGGAAAGAGTATATAAATGTGTGCTGATTAATTTTTCAACGGTTATTACCTATTGTTACAGACCGTTCGTTCGTATCGAGGGAAAACACGTAAATAACAAAAATACTGTATATGTAATGACTGCTTTCAAACACCTTTCAAAGGGTAACACGTATTGAGCAATAAATAACTAAGGATCATCACACGGTGCGAGTGAAAACTATAAATAGCTTTAAAATTTCTTTTATTTCAAATTCAATTGTATCTGTAGGATTGATACAGCACACATTTTTCTGAAACAGCTGAAGTTTTCGAAATAGCTGGACGGAATCGGAATGAATTTTGAAAACAAATCACGATAGTAATTTACAAAGTGACTAAAAAAATCAGTTTTACGTATCAAATTTATAGTCATCATTATCTTATTATCAAAAAAAATAGTAAACCTTAAATGTACATACATAAGTTTACACGCACCTTAATTTAATATTTTTCGAATCAAAGACATAATAACACTTAAAATAATATTAGACCCTCATTTATATTGAAAAACTCCAAACAAACGCAGACAAAGCTGCAGTCAAAATCCAGCTGAGCAAAACAAATACTTTAAAACAAAATCGCCGCTCGTTCGCTAATATGCCCGCGACTCTCAGCGAATTCACGTAACAAGTGAAATGCAATATTTGCATATGACACTGTTAATTAGTGGAATGTTTATGTGTATGCGTCGCTCATGGGGGTTCCTCGAATTCGTAGACCAGAGCTCAGGCCGGGATACAACCGGGCCTTTTGTATCATAGATAAATACACCTATCATAGTTCTGACCCCATATTATGATAGAGATAAGGCCTAAACCGCTTTAATGGTCAAGGAGGCCCGTGCAGAAGTGGGGGCATTGATGGGTTGATGACGATGATTACAAGACAAGACTGACAAGACTACAAGACAAGACAAGACAAGACTGGTGTCGTGGATATCAACGACAAGTGAGTTTTGTCGTAGTTGGAGATCGATCGCGCGGTCTCTAACTTCTCACTCTGATCTTCGGTCTGCCGCTACAAGGAAGCCACCTCCAGTAAACTAAAGATAATAGATATTTAAAAATAATAATGATATGCAATTATTTCTCCTACAATAATTACAAATCCTATATCTCAGACACCATAATATTTGCGAACCCCGCATTCAATCTGCAACCCAGCACTATCTTATTAGGCCACTCTTTCAATGGGCCTATCAAAGACACTACAAAAGGTTGTCTGGTCTTCAATTAAAAAAGGCAGAGTTGAAAACGAAAGAGACGTCTGCATGACTCCCAGTATATCACAGGTTGACAGCTGTCTCTAATCCAACTGGACGAACGCGTCACATCTATCAAACACGTATTTAGATCGCGGCGCGTACACAAAAAACACACGCGAACCCCCCCACATGACTAATCTCTAAGTTAATTTTATCATACAAAACGATCTTTATCGCGGCCATCCCGTAGTCACTTGATGTCAACCTGCGATTATAAATAAATGTACCGTTGCTCCCGTTGTGTCCCGGAATAAACGCGGAAAAATTCCTGCCGCTCCCATTCTGTTAGTGCGACACGTCTGATAGCTGTATCGCCCGTTATCGTACGCACAAACGGACATTTTGATTCTTAAAATCTAACTAAATTGGATGAAAGGGTTGTGTGGTTGCAAAAGTTTGTATGTTTGTTTGGTACTCATGGATATCCAATCATCATCAGCCCATATACGTCCCGCTGCTGGGTACGGGCCTCATCTACAACTATAAGGGTTTAGGCCCTAGCCCACCGCTGCCCTAATGATAGTTAGCGAACTACACACGTAAGAAAGAACTTTTAGGTGTGCAGGTTTCCTCAATTCCACTTAGAATAAAAAAAATATTGATTCTATAATTTTACTTAATGAAATCATATCTATAACATTATATGTATTTTAAAAGAAAATACCACGCCTCAGCCCACCTGCTCGTCCAGGTGGCTAAGGAATTCTGCCATCATTTGAGACGACTTATAGGGTCATCAGGGTCGCATAGCGCAGTGTACTGTGCCCTCATAAAAAGTGATAAATTAATTACCCGTTGCTTAGTCACTCTCGTAGCTTTTTCTCTGAGTGTCCAAATCGGGGAGATTTTTTCTGCTATATACCTACCGGATAGCATAATTGTCTTTGATTTGAAAGAGAGTTAAAGTGATAAGCTGACTTCTCAGTACTACGCCGGCAATGGAGTCTGTAAACAATTGTAACTGCAGGTATTTTGTGCATGTTATTATATTATTATTTGTTTTATTGATTTTCGAAAATCCAATCGTGTTTTATTCGTCACCAAAATAAATGGGGGGTAAATTGCTCTCGTAAGTGTGTAAGAGAAGATATGAAAGAGAAAGGGATGAATGAAGACTTGAAGACTGATAGGGATGTTTAGAAGGATGTGGAAATAAATAAAAATTGGGAAAAGGGTAATGGAATGATGTTAATGTTTTGGAAATCACAGTCTACCGAAGTATCAATAACAGGGATTAAGCTACCATCTCATCAAAGAAATATCCTGCTTAGTCTGCAATACGAATGAGCTGTCTCATCAAGCTTGTCCCATAATACGTGTTTATGTTCAGATAAATGAGTGGAACTATTCAACTGGTACTTAATACCCAGGGTATAACCACAACACTGTAACACCCACATAAAATTATTCAAGCAACGGCACTTTAGTGCTGCATACGGGTTAATAATGGACTGAATAAATGTTGACACAAATTATTAAGTACTTTTGCGTTGAAGGGAATATCATGAAATATTAGCCGACGTTATTTTAGTGGCTACGTGTGGGCTGTGAATCTTAAAGATTCTGTTTTAGGCATAAGAAATGTATATAAATAGACTGTAGGCGGGTATTCTGAAAAGGAATTCTTTTGATTAAAAGTTTCTAGCAGACAGAAACAGTTCAAGACTCCGTGCTAGTAGTGACGATTTCCTAATGCAAAACCCTAAAACCCTGATTGACTGGTTGATGAATCAAATACTGGGTCCACGCTCACTGCCATATATATTTTTTTTAACCATACAAAATATATTTCAAGACTTTTCAAACGAAATAATATGCTAACCAATGTTTTGTTAATTCTTCGATGTATATTCCCTTAATTAATTTCCGCTTCTCATTACCTAGCTTTTACGTTTCTAAGAGAAATTCCCTTTACTTTCATTCTAGTGTAAGCCCCCAGCGGTTATACATTAAGTGGATAATTTAATAAAATCTGGCGAACCTCAACCGACTTTATTATTAAGTAAACAAACAGAATTGACAACTTCCTGCGCTCAGACTTACCAGGGGTGTGAAGTGAATGTGATGATATATATAGACTAATAATTAATTTATTACCAGCAGTAAGCACGTATGCGTCACTTGTCTTGTTAACTGAGATGGTTATCACACAAATAATTTTGAATAATTTAATTATGAGTGTTATTGTTTTCATTGTTCGTACAGTTGCGGACAAAAGTACATCAAACATTCTTCGTAGATATATAATATTGCAATTGAACTTGGCCTTGCAACAACCCCTATTTATGTAAGTTTTTCTGAGTTGTAGTCAGTGTGGACTGAGGCATAATTAAAAATGTGCGACAAATGTCTAACAAATGGGCTTACGTATTATGTCTTTAGAGAATTTTTTATACTTTTTAGTTCTTTGGCTTATTTGAAATTTCGCCAATGCGGATAAAACAGCCAGTGTGTATCGATAACGGTGATTCCAAAACATTTGCTCTGATTTTTTTACCTTCACGTAAGCGGAGAATTTCACCTTAGTAGGGAGGTAGTGTTTATTTCCCAAATAAAACCAAAATTCCCATAAACAATGGCGCGCGCCTCTCCCCACGGCGGGCAGTGTAGAGTTTTTCGTAAGTTCAACAACCTCCAGCCACTATTCAAATTGAATAATTCAGTTGTGGAGCGTAGTAAAGATTAATATCAACGTACGTTGTAAAGCATTCAATTAGTGTCTTGTACGACTTTTAAATATTTTAGTACGTAACGAGAAGTAAACCGTGACCGACTTATAATAATAGTTAATTAAGTGTTATTCCCGTACAATTTGGTGGGTTTTAATTGTGCTTTAAACACACGCTGTTATTAAAACGGATGGGCTCGACGCTAAACCAAAACAAACGGGTAACATTGATCATAATACTGTGGTTATGTGGATGTGGATTCGTTAAGGTAACAACACTGCACCTGTTCAATGCCGACGAATACAGATGAATTGGAGTGAAGAGAAATGAAGTATGTAGCATAGGGCATCGCTTGATTCAGGTCATACCTATTAAGTTGTTCTATACATCAAGGAAATTCCAATGTTTTAGATATGTTTGTGAAATCTTATGAATTATAACTGATCATGACAGCGATCTCAAGCTGAGAAGTGGAATGAGTCGGTAAAGTTATGGATGCTCATTTCTGCTGAAATGTGAATGATAGAAATGGTTATTTAAAAATGTAACAGAATACAAATGCTAACGGTTGCCCTTAGGAAAGTTGTACCACCCCGATAGACCCATCCGATTCTTACCGCATTCCAATTGGTAGTTTCTTTTGCAATAAAAACCTTTATACCCCATCTATATACCCTTTTTCAATTTCGAAATTAACTTCAAATCGTCGACTTTTCTTATTTGATAACGCCCTCTGTGCCTGTTCCGAAAGACGTCCCACAGGATTTGATCTGCCCGAGCTGGTTGCAACGGCCATGATTGCAGTCTGAATTCACGCAAATTACATGAAAGGCTCCCACGGGATACTAACTGCATCAACATCAAAGATTCCTCTTCCACTGCTACTTTGTGCTCCAAGTGATCTTTGCGAATTCGCTCAGGTATTTCTGAGCAATTCGTCTTTATTCGAGAGGCGTGGAATGCTTTTTATCGTTGATGATTTTATACTTTCTTAGGTGGTTGAGCTCGCTACTTCAAGTCAATTCATGTATTCAGAAATTGATTCATTAACTTATCTATATACGTTCTATTTTGCAGTAAGATCGCTTTTAATATTGAGCAGGAAAAGACCTCGGTCAACCACGCTGATCTACTACAAGTTGGGTCATTGATGGATGATATAATATTGAACTAATGCTCAACCCGTAAAGCATCATAAAGTAAAACATGCCAAAGCATGATACCCAATTAGAATATGATACAACATTACCCAACGTCTATGAATCCTTTCACTTAGAAAACACTAACTAAAGCAAATCAACCTGCGAGACTACTTTGCGGTCTCAGCCATCTGTCATAAAACGACATATGGTGTTTTTACGGCCCTACGATTTGTTTGTATATCTGTCCCTTTCCAACGTAGCAGAATTGATGCCTCCGTCCCGCTCTCACCCCGTTTTCCTTCAAGGTGCGGGGGTAATTGAAACTGAACACTGCATGCGGGTTAAGTGAAAGGACTCGTCTTGCCATAGATTAAGTTTGTAGATGTGACGTCACACTTAACCTACCTTATTTGATTAGTGACCTTATGTCAGCATAGTGAAGCTGACCTACCTAGATTTTAGATGAAACGAAAAGTCCATCAAAAGTATTATTTTTTAAAACTTTTGTATAGCAAATTAAGCTTCAGGTTTGAAACCAGTAATTAAGGACACTTGTTTGTTAAATTTTGTTATTTATACTTATTTTTCATGCTTGCACAAAATATTATTGGTGTTTGATATTGGCATTGATCATGTAAGAATGATTTAATTAAAATTACATGAAAAGCTTTCATTTTGTTTTTTGTTTCTTTTTTTTATATTTGTTTATTAATTTTTTTTAAATCGTAATAAAATCACCTTATAACAAGGTAATTGTGCTCCAGATAGACTGAAGAGTTCCGAAGCAGTCCTATTATTTCACTGTGCTCGACACAACTACATGTTGGCTTCCTTCAAAACGAATGTTGGCCACATAGTATTACATTGGTTTTCATCTCAGAATGTCGTAAAAAAATTACTATAAAATTAATAATATTCTGCAGCTGTATTACGTTCTAAATGTTTGATGACCTCAGGCAGAGACGAATAGTCTGTTGCGACAGCGTCTCAACAGTCACAGATTCGAGTCCCACGCGTTTACTTCTGACTTTTCAGTATTATCTGTGAATTATTAATGGTTTATAACTCACTATCGGTAAAGTGAGATAGAAAGCCGCCAACATTTTTATATAAATGTGTATTAAATTATACACCTAGACTAGACCACCTTTCGATCTAAAGCTCGTTTCAATTCTAGAAGAATGGTTTGACGATCAAACTGTATGTATGTTTTATCAATTGAGTATCATACATAGTAAGGCATATAACTCAAATTCCCCAAGTTTTTTTCAACTTCTCACGTTCCTATCATTTCCGCATTACACACTTTATGCTCTGTGGACTTTTTGCTCCAATATTCTGGGAAATTATTAAATAATATACAACGCCTCCGTAACGCTATGTTTTGTTACGAATTGTTAATTGGCACTGTGGGTAACAAATATTGGCGAGGATTTCTCATTACCCAGCATCAAATCGCATTTTAGAAGCAATAAAATTAACATCCGTAAAAGTAAAATTTCCCATAGCTGTTCTTATATTAGAATGAGTTAAACCTTCTTTGATTTGCAGACTTCATATGCTTAAAAAACATAATATACAACAATCTCATGTATCAGCGAATTTGCCTATTGATAAAACAATAACTTTAACTCTGAAACCAGTCGCCGTAGTGAACAAATTAAAGATAACATTAAAAGATAGTATCAGCGCCAATCGTACCGATTAACTAGTGGTTAAACCAAAACGCTACTTTTAAAAATAACATCACTACATAAAAAATTGTCTCTAAGAGTACACATGTCGATAGGTGACATAATGATTGGATTTTTTTATAGAACCCAAGTGTGTCCATTCTTTGCGTACATTATCTGAGTAAGGGAACAATGACCTATCATAAACTAGGACCCACCTTTGTCGTGTTATTACTCTGCTTTTTGTTTTAAACTCATGTTGAAATAAATAAATAATTATTATTCACATGATTAACCGCCGAATGGTATCGTAAAATATTGAATGTTAATTTTTATAATAAAATTCTATTTTAGAGGTCCGCCGCTGAGGTCATGTTCTGTTTTTTTTTTCAGTCCGATGTCTGAATGCCCGTTTATTAATTATGATAGAATTACTATGCAAACTGTTTATAGGATTGACATTGGATTAAACTATGCATGGTAATGATGCGTTTTATGTTTATATATGATAATGGGTGGATTGTTGAAACTTCTGTCTGAGACCTGCATTAATATTCATGATGGCCTGAGAACGTCAATTGATTGGAAGTATTTTGGCATATGATACGGCGGCTAAAATGGCGTATGACGCAATAGTAACAATGACCAAATTAGAATCACGCGACCCACCTCGGACAGCCGCGGTTCAACCGACGCTGCCTGTATTTGGACCAAGAGATTAATCGTAGAGTACTCAGCATAGCAACAGCAGATCCGCTAATCCCCGATAATTACCCACGCAAAATTATAATAGGTTCGTTTAAGAACATGATGGCATAATTATGTTGACGGGGGACACATGATCGTCATAGTTCTCACTTGTGAATAAAAAAATATTGTAGAACTTTTAACGCTTTATAAATCGCTTAGGAGATTTCCTTCGACTATCCTATCAGCTTGATCCCAAGCAGTACGAAGAAATCGAGAAGAATGGTTTATTATCTCAGTTTGTCAATCTCAGTACAATCATGTTAGTATTTAAAAAAGTAGTTTGCAATGGTTGACACAATCCCGTAGTAGGCCATCGTAGCGGACTAAAGCTTACACCCTCTTCATTGTAAAAGAATCCGTCTCCAGGACTGGGACGGATATGGGCTGATGATGTTGATGAATAATTGGAGTAAAATGTTTTTGATGATTTGGTGATTCGAAATAAGAAAGAAATACCTCGGAAGCTAACAACTTTCCTTCATTAAATTTTATCAAATAAAATACGAATCAAAAGAGTGTAACTAAAGACCCGTACACCAGGTGTTGCAATCACATCGCCCATCCCCATATCAATGTACGACATGTATCGAAAACAATAAACCAGCAAACGATATATTCACAAGTGTAGTAACCGGAGCCGCGGCGGATAACTATTAGTGTAATAAAATCATAAAAGCGATGGTTTCCGGGCGTTCGGCGTCGATTTCACGGCTGTCTGATCACGTCATCGGAAATTGGCGTGAAGGTATTGTAACGCGGCGCGATCTCGTGTATTGTTCCTGCGGCCATTACATACGTAATAATTTTACGCAATTTATCATTTCGATACGCCGGGAGAGACAGCCGAATGTGTTTCGTACTCAGACCATGTTGATCCGATGATGCTTCAAAAGTTGAGGCGTGAGCTTTAGACCTGAGTGAGGTTTACGATCGTGGCATATTAAGTTATTGGTTGATTAATTTTAAATACTGATGGCTATGCTTTTGATTATTAATGTTATGGGTTAATTAATTTAGAGAAGGTTGCCATTTTTATTCTTTTTAGTCACTTCTTACAACCCCTTATTTCTATGTCCAGCTTTTAAGAATAGTAGACTGAAATCTACTTAGTTAGCCAATGGACTGGAGTAAAACCACCGTCTAAGAAAAACGTAATTTAAAAGTCACGTCAAATAAGCACTCGTCCTTATCATCCCTTTTATTATGTGGAATCAAATTTGATTTAATTAGCTGTATCACCCTCTTTTTGATGTTTTAGATCTTAACTTCTTCTTTTGAATTCTCAGTGTAACTCCGATAACTTTAAGAATTCAGGTGCGTTTAAATATTTTGGAATATCTACGCTTTTTAATTTTACTTTTTTTTTGGTTCGCCTCAACAACCCCCTGCTTTTTATCTTTTCAATTTCAAAAACATTATTGAACTCAAAAAAAAAAATACGCCCCGCATAAATATTCAACCAGCAGACGGTTAAGTAAACATCGTAAGTTCATTTGATACAGTTAATTTGTCTGTGCATACCGTCTGCATAATGCGAGCCAATTTAGCAGCGAATTAGCGCGCGTTCGCATTGTTCAGTCGCGCGCGGCAATTTATGTCGTGTGTGTTGACCTTTAAAATACATTGGCACGTAAAGGACGAACTATACGAACCACGGATCACTGGCTGGACTCAATTGGTTAGCGATGATCGTCTTTTTTTCCTAATCTCTATACGCCAGCGGTAGTGAAATTTATTGCCTGATTTTAATAGAGCAATGGGAAAAGGGTAGGATGATTAGCTTCGGTAGTTGATAATTAGCTCGATCAAGTGCGGAACAGCAAATGGTAAAGCAAGCTTAGTATAAGCTTGAGTCTTTCACGCGGGGTGGAATACTATAACCGTCATCATCATTGTCAGCAGCCCTTCTAACGTCCAATGGCATAAGCCTCTCCTATGGCATGCCACTAGACTCGATCTTCGTATCATCACCCCACCTAGCCAAAGGCTTTGCCGACTTCCTATATTTATATCACACACGTAAAACATTCTAATCCTATACGAAAGATTTTTGTCTCTCGAACACCCTAAAGGAAATTTTTGTGAAGATTAAACATTATTCACTACATACGTTTCGCAGCATGTTCTTTAACCCACTCTGCCTTATAAGCTGTCGTTATTACTCAAGGGCCCGAGGTTAAAAAATGTGTGATAATTAAATAACCGCACGAACATCTTCACCAAGCCGTTACTAAAAGCAACAACCAGTTTGTAACACCCACAACACGTGTTCCGAATTGGTCAATGAAATCACGTGGTAATAATGATTTCTGTGAACAGTCACATCGCATGATGTATTGGTTGTGTGACGAGAGCGGAGACCCACTGGTCGCGCGTACTCGCCGTGTACGTAATTATAGAAAAGTGTGGCGGCCACCTGTGCTATTGTCACATGCTGCGAAGCACATGTGCCTAAGACGCTTCCGCTAACGGGTTTGTTTCCATACTCAAACAAGATAAGTCAAAACCGTTAAAATTTGAATCGTTCTATTTAAAAAATCAATGATCATTGTTGTAGTAGTATTGACAGTATTTGTAGGGATGTAGATTCGATTGTCGCGGGGGTGAAAAGAATGAGGATGAAAAGACTTGCGCTTAGCATCATATTATGTCCCACTGGTGGGCATTGTCTGCAATTGAAACTACTAATACACCACTAGTGCGGATTGGTGGACTTATGCTCAGTAGTGGGCACTAAAAAGCTAATAATAATAATGATGATATTAATAGACAGCTAAGTTTTAAAGTTATAATAAGCCTTTAACCTATATGCTGATGACATAAATTAAGGGCTTAACCTATAATTTATTGTCAGTTAGTTAAAAGTTACTTCTAATTAACATTAGTGGCTACTAACGTTGATTAGAAGTAACTTTTAACTAAGTCATATATTCCACGTCATGTAATTCAGTTAAATAAGACGAAACAGTGTTGTTAATTGTCAATAAATTATAAGTTAAACCCTCAATTTATGTCATCAGGCTACAAAACTATTAATAGAAACAAATTTATAATGTCTGCGATCCATAAAGTTGATAAGCAATGTCTGATATACGTCCATAAGGTTACGTACTATTTATAAAAATTTTATAAATATATTTTTGAAATTTTCCATCCAGTCAAAATATTTTATTACTCTACGCTATTCTTCGGACAAGTGCAGTCCAGCTTAAGACAATATTGGTCTTAACGATTTCTCATTACGTTTGGTCCTCAAAAATCAATACGTGCTGCGATTATAAATGAATTAAATGCAATAATAGCGGATTTTATTTAAATTATTTTGACACTTCCAAAAAAATCACTATATAGTTCCACGTCAGTCATTTTTTTAAGTATATTTCTCGTGACGCGTGCACAACGGAAACGCTCCCACATTTCGTGTACAAATCTCTAGTTATAAATGTGCGGCCACACGGATCGCTCTAATGTCTAATTAATTATCATTCATTATAATAAACCTCTGAATTGGTCGCCATGGGCCATCATCAGACGGTCTGTCACTTCCTGGTGGCTATTTCGGATTGATGACTGTGTTATTATGAGGCTTGGTACCCTTGCATCGCTGGTACAGGGAGGGGTCTATTTATACTGGTGTGTAAAGTGATAGCACAGGTAGGTGGCAAGTGCAGCGTAATATACATAAGAGGAATGACAACGGTATCAAACTGATGATCCGAAATCAATATTGACTGAGTCGGGAAGGTTGTTGATGTTGTTGTCGGGTCAATCGGTTTAAGGTCGGATACAAATACTAGTCAACGAATTTTTCATCATCAGCTCTTATAAGACCCATTGCTGGGCACCGGCCTCCTCGACATGTGAGAGGGATTAGATCTTAGAATACCAGGCTTTTTTTAAGGAAGGAAAGCGCCTTGAGCTGCCCTGTTCCTTAGCTCGAGGGATGCCGTGAATGCCCCTCGGGGTCTCTGGGCTTCCAACTCGGCGCGGAGAACATTAATTGTACGCTTAGCTGACTTGAATCCCTCACCAAAATTTAATGCGGATTAGCAACGATATGGAATGGCGTTTATTTGTCAAATGGATTCTATACATGTTTATACTTAAAAGTCTATGAAGAATAAAAGCATGGTTAAAACATTAAAGACACAGTTTATAAGAATCCCGTTACGAAATCAGCTATCCCAAAAATTCATAAAGAGTAGAACACAAGTCACGACAAATTAAAAAATCATTCATTCATCTGTCGCGAGCGTTTGATCGATTGTATGTTAAAATGTAGTTAGCCGTTCGTTGACTATACCTCGCAAAAAAATAGCGGACGCCAAAAAAAAACTAAGTTTGCATGCCGATCGCCCGGGCACATCTGAACAAAATACTCTTGAATTTTAATTCTCCCATTCATACGAGACAGATGGAAAAAAATAATATTTATGTTTAAGACATGTATTAAAATGGGAACGGAATTGTCTGTGCGTAATTTGTTGGTTGCTAGGCGCGATGTGATGAATACTGATGGTTGGCACAGACGAGAGTAGACCTTGGTTGAGATCAACCACCTTCCGGTAATTTTGGGCGCAGAACCAAACGTGAAGGACTAATTATTATTCGCAATTGTTAAGGTAGCCTGATAAGTCTTGATTGGAAAAGATCAACACTAGAGTTTCTTGCCCGTTCTTCTCTAGTAATGACTGCCTTCCGAACAGGGTGGTAAAATTTGAAATGACTTAGATTCAAGTGATGTATTTAACATTTTATAAATTCAATAAATATTATTTCATTTCATTTCAAGCCTTATTAGAGTTATAACAAGGAGTTTCGTTACATACACTCACGTCGATGTCGATGAAATGTATTTGATGACTTTAGATACAAAGATAGATAAGATCATAATCATCAGCCATATACGTCCCACGGCTACAATTGAGAGGCTTTAGGCCTTAGTCCACCATGCGGGCCTGTACGCAGTGCGGCTTGGCGGCCTACACGCCTAAGAAAATTCTAACACCTTTTAGGTTTTCCTTCATCGTTAAAGTACGTGATAATCCTTTATGAATAGTGAAGATAGAGGTGAATGCGTGGAGTTTGAACCCGCGAACGTCGAGCTTCTCAACCCCGTGCCTAAAGCTAGGTAGTTGGGATACGAGAAATCAACTTTTGGCAACCCTGATACGTTCTGTTCGATAGTTGGTATTACCGGAGAAATAATATTCTGGTAGAAGGATTTCCATATCAGCAAGAACTGGTTACAAGACTAATTTATGATCTGTTTAGCCCATAAACATCTAAATATCGGTATGTTTATTTGGCATAATAATATTCGGCTCGACTCTTGTCGCAAGTATTAAATGAACGAACAAATGTCAAGTATTATGGAGAAAGGTATTTACAACACCACCAATAAATTTCCAAGAAGTGGTAACCATTGGTCTTTTAATCACCATATATCATATAACAAATCTGCTTTACTAGCAAGTGATCTGTTGAAATTGGAATAATTTAGATTCAAAATTATTTATAGTGAAAGTGCGGTGTGAGTGTGTGCCAATCAAGCGCGAAGGAACTGATTCAGTTCTCAGGGCGAGTATACTATTATTTAATTTTTTTATTCGAGAGTTTTCAGTAAAAGTAGAGTTTGAAAAATGCACCTAAAAAGAGACACTAGGCTCGCCCACTATAAAGTAAAAATACGATAAATAAATACGACTTAGGGATCTTCAAGGAAAGAACCTGTATTTTCATCAAACGGCAACCGACCATTTTCTAGTATCATGGGTATTCATGGACAGTGTTAACCATTTAACATCAGGTGGCTCACTTGCTCGTTTGCCTTCATAAAAAATATTTTCCATGATAAAAAGAGAACTATAAACTATGGGAGCGACCTATGTCCAACAGTAGACGTAAAAGGCTGGTGATAATGATGATGATGGTTATGATGATGATAAAATTAAAAACATGGTTACAGAAATGCATCTCTTTTTCGCACATTCAGGCTACAGGCAACATATCTATGACAAAAGTCAAGGGATTTTCATAAGTCTACTGAGAAGATGAAGCTATTGATAGTGATTGGTTGTCAGCACGTCTCCCCGGTCAGGTGACATTGACACGACTCATTTTTTTCCCACCAGCCCCTGCGCCACGCGTCACGCGCCACGTGTGACAGTTTGACACTTCGCGGGGTGAAGTGTCGAATGGACGACCCTTGGATATAGGCAAATATAAATACTGTTGTTTGAAGCAGCAGTGATGGCTTTGAGGTTTAGCGTGATTGAGAATGGTCGGTCATGGGTTCGAACCCCAGGCACACACATCTGACTTTTGGAAGCTATGTGTGTATTCACATTGAATTATCACTTACTTTAATGGTGAAACAAAACATTGTGATGAACCTAGTCCTACACACTTAAAATTTCTTAAGAATTTCTTCGGTGTGTAGTCCGTCAACCCGCACTAGACCAGAGTAGCGGACTTAGGCCTTAGGCCAGTTGTAGCGGAGGCCCATCCCCAGCAGTGGGACGTACATATATGGGCTAATGACGATGATGATGATAAACAAAATGTTAAACTGATTTTTAATTTCTCCTTCCAAAAGCAGGGTCTAGTCACTAGTATTTTATGAATGGTTTTTAATAGCATAATATGTTAGTATGTAGATTACAATTTTGTATTTTTACGAATTTGTTTATATTAAAGTATTAATGCGAAATTAGTCAAGTATTTAAATAAATACAATTCAAATTAACACTCCAACGGTCAATGTTTTAAATATTTATCAATCAAGAATTTTTAATATTTTTAGCAAATATAAAAATATTGCATTGACTTTATGTTTCACGTGTATTTTTTTTTTTTACTTAAATATGTAAAATATATGAAAAATGTAAATTTGTGTTTATTTCGATATTTATATTCATGGTATTATGCGGTATACAAAATTAAACAAATTAAGACAAGCTTTTAGTATGAATGACTGAACCGGATTGCTCTCTTGGTCATAAGAAATGAGTCGAGGTTTTGCTTCTACGTTTTATTCTGCAAGTAACATTCAGGAAATTCAATATTTATAATTGTTTCTTCTTTTCCCCCTTTTCTGCTTGCCTTAAATTTTGCATGCTCGTGGGTGTCGAGGACTTTGCTGATTAATAAAAAAACTAATAAAGCCTTTTATTTCCACGCGCATTGCATTATGGTAATACTAATGCATTCTACAAATTCTAAAAACAAAAAAAATCTAAGAAAAAAAATATAGAATGGGAATTATTGAAAAAACCTGCTTACTTTGCTGATTACTTTCTATTAAATTCACATGTCTAACATAAACAATTCAAATTATTACAAAACTTTAAAATACTATTGAAGCCAAAAGTATCGCTGAATCCGGTAAAGATGAATCAGAGTACAAGAACTGAAAGTTCCATCATAATCTCAACACTGTCTGTGTTTCACAACTGTCGCATTCACCCCAAAGCCGACAATACGCATTATTATTAGCAATGCGACTGTATTTATAAACGTAATAATGAATATTTTTTAATACCACCACGCGGTGTGAACGACCCGTTGGTTTTTTGCCGGCGAGTTTTTTCGCCCATCTCGTTTCGGAGACTAAAGTCGTGTGTTTTGTTGTCGGGAATGCTAATTGCGTGTTAATTAGCTGGGTGCGTCGATCGCGTGGCACCCTTCGGTTCGGGAGCCGCGGTTGGCAACACGCGAAATGCGTGCGTGAGATGCGTGAGATGCTATGGCCACACTCGGCCTCAAAAATTCCCAGTTCAACTTCAACCAACCAACCAACCAACTAACTAACCAACCAACCAAACAACATACCAAACAACCAACCAACCAACCAACTAACTAACCAACCAACCAAACAACATACCAAACAACCAACCAACCAACCAACTAACTAACCAACCAACTAATTAACTAACCAACCAACTAATCAACCAACCAAAGAACATACCAACTAACCAACCAACCTACCAACCAACAAACCAACCAACTGTCCAACCAACCAAGTAACTTCAACTGCTTTTAAAATAAAGTACTTGATTGAATATATAAGCCGGGTAGAGGAACACAAAGATTTTTACAGTCTTACATTAGTTGGTATATCTACACAAAGGTCATAAAACAACGTTCTATTCAAATATGTAGTGATGGTCTTGAGGTTAGGCACGCGATCGAGAATATCGGTGGTTCAAACCTCAGGCACACACCTCTGACTTTTTAAAGTTACGTTTGTATTCACAATTAACGAATCATAGACCAAATTACCTGCACACATAAAGGTTCTTAGGATTTTAGGTGTGTAGTCTTCACACGCACCAAACCCGCGTGGTAGACGTGGTAAGACGCCCGTGCTCAGCAATAGGACATATTATAAAGGTTGATGATGATATATAAAAATTATAATATAAGCATACACAAGAAGCAGTGATGGCCTCGAGGTTTGGGCGCGCGGTCGAGAATCTCGGCGGTCGCGGGTTCGAACCCCAGGCACACACCTCTGAATTTTCGAAGTTATGTGTGTATTCACATTGAATTATCACTTGCTTTAACGGTGAAGGAAAACATCGTGATAAAACCTGCACACCTAAGAGTTCTTAGGAATTTCTTAGGTGTGTAGTCCGCCAACCCGCACTAGGCCAGCGTGGTGGACTATGGCCTAAACCCTCTCAATGGTAGAGGAGACCCGTGCTCAGCAGTGGGAGTATATGGGTTGATGAAGAAGCATACACAGGAGCAATTAAGCCTAATGTAAATAATGACGAGTAAATTATATAGTATAACTAATTATGTAATTTAGGCAGTAAATAACATTGAAATATGTGTTATGTTAATAATATTAGTCAACGCCATTAATATTTTTTACTGTGCGAGCACATTATATTCAAATTAGTTTAACTACTGGAAGAATGGATTAGCGACATATTTATGTGTTTTAATAACTTTTATATTTAATATTCGTGAAATTGCGATAAAAATTTTAATTAAGATAAGCCGCCATGGCGCAGGAGGTAAGAACCATTCTTATTAAATGAAGGATCGCTGGTACAATCTCCGAAACCATGTTATGTTGGTTTCATACATATAGGTATGTGATTAAAAAATGTTAGACTGTAAGTTCAAAATAATTGCCGTAGTTTATGGTAAACGTAAAGCCACAGTCAACATCTATTCATATACATAATGACTCATTAAAATCTTTGTATATTTCCCTTTCAAAAATTCCTCTGCGTTTTATTACATGTTTTATCTTTAATGAATGAAGCAAGTTTTCATTCACTTTTCTTAAACAAGCTATCATATAGTACATTTATTTCGTAACTTAATTAATTCAACTATCACCATACTCATTATATTTTTATATAAATACACCAATTACCATATGAATGCCGTTTAAAAAATTATTAACAATATAATAAATAACATTAATTACACACGTTGTGGAGCTATGAAAGATTAACCCGAGGCGTTGTTTCGCGCGGGCGGATAGAATGATCCCAATTTAGATAAGGGGGACAAGAGTTTAGTACAATAATGTGTATGAACGACGTGCTAAAATATTATCACCGAATCATTATGCGCGAACCGGTCCAACCGGTTGATAATAAGGTACCAACATCACGTGTTCATTTGGTATGGAACAGGAATGGTAGTGAGTCAGTCATTACAGGACGATAGCTTTTGAACTGTCCTTCTAGTCACCATCAGTTCTTACACGTCCAACTACTGGGCACGGGCCTCCTCTACCATTCAGGAGACCTTAGTTCACAACGCTGGTCTTGTGCGGTCTGCGGACTACACACGAGAGAAATTCCTAAGAATCAATAAGTCGACCTATGCATCGAATAAGGTTACTTATGACTATAACACCAAAGTATTTTTTATGTCTATAATAGAGTTAAAATTGTTTATATAGTGCACTAGTAAAGTAATAATGATTATAAACTTAGTTGTTGTTTGAAGAACATAAAAAGTTTCTGATAATTTTGTGCCCAATTAAGTTTAAATCGCTGAAAAAGAGAAGTTGTTCAAAAGCACATATAACTTTATTCGATGCATAGGTCGAAGTGTGCAAGTTTCATCACGACGTTTTCCTTCACAGTTGCTTGATACTTTGCAAAAATTATACCTGACTATACTATCCGCATGCACTCATAATGGTTTCATGGAATCAGCATAGTAAGGCTTATACTAGCAGTCGTTATACATCCTAAAGTTTGGCACGGACCTTCTCTATAACTTAGAGGGTTAAAGCCTTAGTCCACTACTTTGTTGTTTAGTACGGTTTTGTGGACAAACGGAGACATATATAGACATAGATTGTTATAACAAAGTGCAGGCATAAAATCCCATTCACAATACCTCATGACGTCATCTCTATAATTATACCCTCGCTACGCCCATACGTACATATCTCCGTACAAACCCAATGTCCGGATTGGCGAATTTCTCGTAAACCAAATCGGGTAATACGTTCAATAGTATTCCGCATTCTCGGAATGCTAACGGTACAATTTATTCGTCGTAAGTCCTTTCACTTGTACTCCCTTAATTAACGATAAAAATTCACCGCTAAAGTCGCTGCAGCGCCGACATTGCTTCACGGAATTAAATGCTTTTTTTTAACTGGTGCAGCGGTGACAGTATGGCAGTACAGGTAACACAGTAAGGTAGGCACACAGGTACAGCAGTTAGGGCTACGAGTTTGAACAAGACCTAAACCCTCTCAGTTGTAAAAGAGGCCTGTACAGTGGGGTGTATATGAGCTGATGATGATGATGAGTTAAGGTTATGAGTGCTGAGAGTCTATTGCGCCGACTATAGTAAAAGGTTTTGTGATACAATTTTACTCATAAAATAAAAAGTATGACGTCTGATCGGAGTGTCTGCTAGGCGATTACAAGATAACACAATATTCTAATACAATTTTACATAGATAAACAGAGCTAGCCTATAGGCGTTTTTATTGAGACCCCCTCAATAAGGTTTCAGTAAATTTCTTTCGTAGGCCTACGTTCAGCAGTGGACGGTAATAGGCTGATTGATTGATTGATTGAAATTTCTTTCGCTGAATATCTAGGTGAAGACTTCTGTAAGTACTTTATGGAAACATTTGAAAAGTTGGAACTTCTTTGTTCTATCGAATCTACTTATCCTTGTTCAGGGTAATCACCCAGTATCTTTGCACCATCATCAATGTTTACTTCATTAAATCGGCCATGATAATTCCGTCTTCACACACCATAATTCTGTAGCATCAAACGTGCTACCACTACAATTAACTAATGTGCTTATTTCACACGAACATTATTCAGTTGTCATGATCGACACAATCATAATCAAGCCACGGCGAAAAAATCATTTGACACGTGTACACGTAATATTTACACACAAACATTAATTTGTTCGTAATCAAATTCGACGATCAAAGAACCCAACGTAATGAACCACGGCCGACGCAAAAAGATGTAATGAAAACCCACGGATTATGGCGGCTGGTATTTTTGCCTATTAACAAATGCGTATTGATGATAAAAACTCAATGGTAACTCATGGTACGGAGTAATGAAAACATAAAGTGCGCTCGGTACATCGGAGTGCGGTAAAAACCACTCGCTTCTGTATTTCTTATTGCTTGTATCCCATGTAGGGGCATATCGCATTTACTGATTATGCATTTTAAATTAATATACAGTTGCCCTCTTTCTTTTGCTTTGCGCTTAATCCTATTTTATTTACGAACTGCCTTCGATATCGTTGATTGGTCTACAATTTTGATAAGTAATTTCCTTCATCACGGTTTTGGTCAAAGTAAAAATAAATGAAATGATATAAATGAAAATGAAACTTTCGCTTTTACACGTAAACCGTTGATTTTGATGAAATTTATAACAATATAGATGAGTCTGGAAACTTTACTATAAAATACGCGGAGGATCTGGCAAAATCATATTAATTGGTATTTGAAATCGCTTGTCATAATAATTAAGAAATATTTAAGAATCTGTAAAGTACAATGGCACTTATAGGCGGGAAAAGTTCTCAAAACGCGAGCCGGCATAAAAAAATATACAAAAGTAGGTATATAATGTAAATAAGGCTGCGTACGGCGGCGCAGGTACACGCCCGCCATTAAAAAGCGACTTGTGGAATTTGGAGTAGGTAAAATAACACGAAACAAATAAAATTGTCTGGAACAAACGTGCGCGCATTCCTGCGCGTAGCACTCGTTATGGGACTCGAGTTGACCACGAGAGGGCCACAGTTCGTCACCGTGAGTGAGGCAACTCTGAACAAAAGCTGTATAGATTTATTTACATGTTAACTTGTATGGAAATATTGCAAAGTATGATATCAGAGTCGCAACGTATGGCACTGTGTCTACCAAACTGGAATAGAGCTTAAATTCAGGAGTCGTTCAGCAATAAAAAAATTCCGTACTGTAAGTTTTAGAACCCAGTCCGTTTGGAAGTAATTCGTGAGCGGTAATGTAGTAATAACCCCAATCGCTTTGTTAATTTTTATTACTATTACAATATAATTTGAATATATGTATAAACATATTTAACTTTGTTGTTTACAAGCATATCTTTAAAAGTAATTAAAGATTTCTGCCACCTAGTTTAACGATAAGGCGAAGACGTGTTTCAAATCATCCCATCGAACTTCAAATGTTTTGCGCGTTGACTTACTGCGCACTCACCTGTGATCCCAAGTTACTAATGTTTGTATTTAACTATAGCTGTGAGTGCGTATTGACGTTAATGGTTATTGAATGTAATGAGATGAATAAAGACATCTGATCGATCACTGTTGAAAGCATGACCGACTCCCAAATACACGCGTGTCGTTGACACGGCATTTTGTGCATCGCGGCTATGTAATCATTTCTATTGATTAGACTTAGAGTATTGTATCATTTTCTTCATCATGATCATCGTCGTCATTATCATCATTATCGACCTACTGGGCAACTGGCATTATCTGCAACTGGGAGGGTTTACGCCGTAGTCCGGGATAGCGGACTACATACCTAAGAATTTTCAGTATGCGGATTTCTTCACACCGTTAAAGTAAGTGATAATTAAATTAATTCTAAATGCAGACATAACACCGAAAAGGCAGAGATGTTCCTGGGTTTGAACCCGCGACCGCCGAGATTCTCGACCGCGCGCCTATACCTCGAGACCATCATACTTTACATTTCTTGCTATAATGACCCATTCTGGTCTTATTTTAATTGTTCATAAATTTTAGACCTACGCAAGAATGAAAAAATGCCGAATCGCGTTTATTTTATCTCAAAATTCGCATAATCTCTGAGCGATTTTTGCTAATTAATCTGCCCCTCCAATCTGTGGCGGATGCAAGATATGGGAGGTAAGACCTATCCAAGGTTGTAAATATTTAAATCACACACACCAAGATTATTTAAAATAATGGAAAACAACCCCTAATTTATGACACATTGCTTGGTTCGATATACTTTAAAAAGAGGTATAATATCCAAAGCAATATTTGATTAAAGATTAACTTACAAGGAAGGTGAGTTTCATAGAACGGATCCGCTCTAAAACTCTAGCTGCATCAAATAGTAATTTAAAATTGTATCTATATATGTAACAATTAATTCTGATTATTCAACTTCTTACACAACGATAGTATTAAAAACAACATTAATATTAAACCGTATAAGTACTGCCTAGTCTTTAAACACGGAGGCGTGATGATACACACGCCACGGCACAAGGCACAATTAATGTATGAATGAAAAAAAGTAACTTGGAATTGCAGAATGCACTCGAGTAAGTTCACTTTAATAAAATAGTAACGCTTAAGTGCAGAAAGACACGACACCGATGTTGCAAATAACAATTTATTTGCCTATTCACAAAGCTTATTGAAATTCTATTACTTAATTTAAGGAGGGAATATGCATGAAGAGTCGTAGGTTTAGTATGCATACGAACCTTATGAAGGTGTTTTTATTTGTCATAATCAGATAACTATGGTATCGATTACAAGAGTTTTATATCCTTTAACAGGCACTCGGGGTAAAATGACTATACAATATATTTATTTAAAGGAACTTTATCTTAAAATTAATAAAAATACGACAAAATAGGTGTATAATATAAATCTATTACCACATTAATGAGTATATCTAGTCGTGATTTTTGTGTATTTCTGTCTGTTAGCGTGTTTATTTTGTATAGGCCGTGATCAATTTTTAAATTTACACACAGTTTTATTGCATGTTCCATTTCAAAATTCTGCAAAAACGTGATGTTGTATATATTTACAAAACCTTGGACTGTACTGTGACTAATAGAAAACCTTGATAACGCACTTGTTGCCAAGAACGACGTGTATCGAGAAACTATGGATATCTGCACCAAGGCAAATATACTATAAATAATCTATAATTATATATGTCAACTTCTTCATGGTCTCATGGCACAAAAATATGCCGTGCTATTTAGAGAAGAAATTTTCTCTCAGAAAGGAGTCTGCTAGTATGCCCGAGAAAAAAGCAATAGGCTCGCCCCCTATTACGTAGGACGGGTACAAAATATATCTGGCAAAATATGGATGTAAGAAGGCAACTCTGTCTTTAAGAGATGCACTTTTCCTTTCGGGCAATGTAGATAGAGACACACAGAGGTTATGTATTTATGTATACTCGTATACATTTCAGGCTTTGTTGTCACTCTGAAAAGTCACAACAATTATTCCCTTGTTCGACTGTACCCCCAATAAAATAGAAAGCTACTCTACCCCGAACTAATTCACTTTACATTACTGTATTCGGGCGTCGCAAGAAACACAGGCTAGTCTAAGTAAAGTGTAAGTTGTACCGCGCTGCGAAACAAAGTCTCATGATAATGGCTTTATCCAAAAGCGCATGAAGTCACCAAGGCGACGCCGGAGCGGACCTTAACGAACCGCTTCCTGCACTAATGACCGGAGACAAGTTTATTGTATACGATATCGCATGAACTTATTGAGCCCGAAAGGGATTAATAATTATTGTGAGAAATGCGTGTCGTTGAACTTGTGAAATGTCCAGGGAATTTGATTCATCATCTTCAGAATGTTGTGCAATGATAAGGAATGCATGTCACCATTATCATCATATACCTTCCGCTGCCTTCGCCACAGCTAAGAAGGATCAGGACTAAGGCGCTTGCCACGCTACCCTAGTTCGGGTTGGCGGACTACATACCTAAGAAATTCATTAGAAATTTTTCGACGTGCAGGATTCCTCACAAAGTTTTAAGTAAGGGACAATTCATTGTCAATACACACATAACTTCGAAAGTCGTTGGTATACCACTGAATGTGTGTTTTGGTATCTCCTGAAAGGCATTCTGTCATTCACTTCATCTATGTTCGTGGCTCCCAACACTACATCGGGCCGCGATCTAAGATTCAGCTTTTATCTGTTCTGCGACGTATTATTATGACTTTTACTTTTGATGCAGGTGACTACATCGATCATGAACGAATTTGAATGTGATTACATTTAAACTCACAGAAATTTTTATTATTCTTTTGGACACATCTTGAATCGATCTAAGCCGGTCATATATAGCCACCAATTAAATGCAAGACTTTTAGTATTGAATTTGAATAAAACATCAAAGCTCTTAGATCACGAGAAACATCCCGTTTAAATCACTTATCTTTATATCATAGTTTGGCATGACTTCGCGATGTTTTCACAGACTGTTTCTTACCGACGAAGGTTGGTTGAATTAATTAATTATTATATTGTCTTATTGTAAAACCTTGCATACTGGCGTAGCCGTGAACCGGGCTATAATTCATGTCTGTCTATCCACCGGCGCGTCTATCGCTCGCCTTCACAGTTTTTATATAACTGCAAGCGCTATTAAACGTACTGATTGCCGCTCAAAATGGTCATTAAGAAATCTTTAATTCGCGCACCCAACGCAAACTTTTGTCGGAATACGTCTCTGCAGCCAATCGTTAAATAACAGCTAGGGTTTTGACCGCGATTTCGTTTTTTTGAAATATAAAAACTCAGCTGCATATACCTGGTTTTGTGCTTTACGTATTCGTGTTTTTATTTTATTTATCTTTATAAATTGGCCTCATTGAGCTCGCGGCATTAATTGGCCCGTGAGATCTGTAGGTTTCGTTAAGTGCGGTCTTAAAAGATTGCCGACTTGAAAGAAACAGCTAGATCATGCCATCAGTCAAAACAATTATTTCGGCTCTATTGTAACCAAATATTACCCAGACTAATTCCAAAATGCGTCACACTTACTAGTTTGACTAAGATAGGCTTTAAACCTTAAGCACCGCGGTCGAAATCCAAATAGACGCAAAAGAGTCGTCACTCTGCCAGTACCACTACAAAAAAAGTAAATTCCAGTAAAAACAAATCTCGAATGCAAAATTGTGAATTAACTCACGACCGTGGACTACATAATCCGTGAAAATAAAAACAAGCAACAAACAAAAGCACGGAACAATGTCCGTAATGTTTATATTACCGTCGGGCGGCGCGCTAATGGAATACACGCATAATTACCGGTCATTTGCTCAGTGATGAGTGCATTTTAGTTTATTGTAACCCGCGTAACGTCGGTATAATTTGGACATAATTTCAGTCTGGTGTAGCGGTGTCGGAGGCCTCCAAGATCCGACGGTAGAACGCATTATCGTCTCACTGCTACGATAGATTTAAGTGCCTTAGGATCTTGGAAGTAACTCGCGAACGGGTTCGAATTTTCAGCCTCTGTCTTGAGCTTTTGAAGTTTCTGCTATTTTGCACTTACTTTTAAGAAGGTGAAGAAATCGTAAGCAAGCTTAAAAGCCTTCGGCTTTTTTAAAAATATGAAATAGATCTTTGGATCAACAGGAAGATGAAGTTTCTCTACCGGAAAGGAAAAGTTAATTCAGTCATTACAGTTTTTATTTTGGGGGTGATTTAAAGATCTCGGTACTTTGTATGAATAAATGGCAAAACTTTATCATCTGTCACAATGCAGTAAAGATTGATAGCTTTTTTGGTGTCTCATATTATAAATTGGTTTTTCATATTACAAATTGGTATGGTGAGCTTAAACCCTAACCGCCTCAATTTCGATCAAAGGAATTTGCTTCAAGGCTCAAGCCAATAGGTCCCTTGATACAACGTAGATTGTGTTATCAAATTCCATCAGGCGAGGTTATAGACATTCCTTATAGTGCACACACTGTTTTGTTTATGAAGCTATCACTATAATAAGCGATAACACTTTATATTAGGGTCAGGGATGCTCCTATCTGGTGGTCAAGGCCTGTCTTAGAATAGATGCTAAGAGTACGCGACCCCGGTCCTGAGCTACTGAAGTCACCAACCTTCCCTTCCGTGACTGCAGGTAGGAGTCTACCGGGCATACTTTCCTTACCCATAACATACCCACAAATTCATTCTTTTCACAGTTTATTGCTGGCCAGCAGCGACATCAACGCGATTCCAACGCCAACCCGCCATCCGAGCGTTGCTAATATCATCAAAAACCTCACTATAATGAAGATAATCTAAGGGGGCATAATATAGCACAGAACTTCCTTTTGGTGTTGGGTGGATTACAATTTGGTGTCTGTTGCCCTTATTTATTTCATTCGCCACATTCGTTTTCCTTTTGTCAACTTTACTGGTGGGTTAAACGTAACATTTTTTTATCCGTAAACACTTCCTTTTTACACATTTATTTACCTGTACCCAATTTTTTCTAAATATATGACAATGCAATATGCATTGTTATAACCAAGAAGTCGGAAACACTTCCATGTAGTAAGCGGTTGTTTTGCTTGACCCCCAACTTCAAGTCAAGAAGCAACCGTGATCGTAACCAGGCTACTTGATTATATATCCATTGAAAAACTCTCTTCCTTCTAAACGATCGTTCTTTTTGCCCTCCAATGAGGTTTTAGTCTATTCTATAAGCGACAGGCTACTGATATTCTAGAAACGACTGTTTAATGAAGAGTAATATAAAAAAATGTTTCAAGTACCTACATTATCTTAAGAAGGTGTTTTAAGTAATTGTTGGGCGCGTCTATTATGTCTATTAATTTAGAACAATGGTCACCAATCGACTAAAGCGTTATGTTTGTTATTATGGCGTATTACGGTACGAAATCAGACCTTCAAACGAAGCGAACAATTATTTTTTTTATCTTATACGGTCCCGGAAGCGCCTAAAACAGGTTTCCATATCATCGTGTTTCCTGTAATAAATTTATGTCCTAAACGTGACTTGATCGCAGTTTATGGGCATGTCGAAATTAAATTAGGACTGGCTGGAATAAACCCGGACGCAGACGTTTAAGGATCGGGTTTGCATGATGACTCAAAGTATGCATCATGATGCAAAGTATGCATGGGTATTCAAAGTATGCATATGCAGGAATTTTGGTATATATGTTTAAATGTGAAGACAAACAAACTGTTACAGGCTATAGTGGTATGGAGTATACTTTGGTGATCTGGTGAAAGGATATTCGAATCCACAAAAGGTCGGCGTCAGTCTCTGTATATCTAGGTAAAACAATAACAACAGGCCAATAAAACTGTGTACTCTGATAAGGGTTAGACATAGTTGTGTCTTGCTAAAATCTCAAAGAAACATAAAATTGTTGTATTGTTGATATCAGAAACTCAAACCCCAATTAAATATTTGTGGATGAAACTTAGATTTGTCTCGCTGCGAGGATCGAACCCACAGGCTCTCGTTCACAAGTCTTTGTCTAACCAATTGCGCCACGGAGCGGTCAAAAATTGAAACGCACTGCACTTACACAAACTTGTTAGTAAGTTTGATACTTTAAGGCACAGTCTGTTTCCACATGATTTCAAAAATTGTGGTTCAACATGGATTAAAAGCATAAATAAAATGTGTAGTACGAAGTTTGACATTCCCTTTAAAAACGCATTGAGTACTGTCTAGTGTCTAGTTATTTTCCTAATCTACTGTCTTCTTGAATCTCAAAGTACTCAAAGTCTTATTCAAATGTAAATAATGATTCTAGGTAATGGCCGTATTTCCAAACAAGCCCAAATTTCGAAACCTTTAAACATTACGTCGTTATTTAAACAAATAAATTAGAATATAAATAAGAATATCTTTACCCCAGAATAAACAATTGTAAACTAGACATAAAACAATTGACGTACAACGTTTTTGGGCTTCTATAGAAGTACCGCCACTGCTTCTAGAGGTCGCAATCACTCGACGGTTTTTCCGTGCAACGCAAACTTTTTGCATCCAAAACGGGCAATTACTGAAACCACTGAAATGTTTTGTTCTAATTGTAATATTAATTTAACAACACACGTTACTAATGTAAATTGCCGAAACAGCCTCGTCTGCATTGATGTAATCGGGTCGTTCACCTCACACCTGTTGCTTAATGTATGTATGGTTTTTTTTTTTACTTCGCCGATGGACGTAAGTCTATTAAGCAGTTCCTACGAGCTTTTTGCTGGTTATTGATTTAATGCTGCGCTCGGTAAGTACTGTTCCCTGTTTGTTTTTACGTGGCACCGGCCGTTGAGTCAGCCTCCTGTCCCACTCTACCCCATAGTGGTGGAAAGAGAAGCAAAGATTGCAGCAATGTGGTACGCGCGCAGGAATGCAAAGTAAAAGTTAAAGATGCCTTGTGTTTTGAGTTGGTTTTTACATTCTCGTTTGTGAAAACGTTAATGATTGCCGTGGAGAGTTTCCTTGTGATGAACAAAAGCTGTATGTAAAAATTGTTTGTGGCTCATTTGTTGCCATAGATTGCGTAACCCCTAAAAACAGCAGTAGAATTCGTGCATATATATCAAACACAATCACCTACCCTAACTAGGGCAGCGTGGTGGAATTAGCCCTAAACCCATTGATTAATATGTTCTATATATGTCGTACTGTATGAAGAATAAGAGGATGAGATGGTACAAAATCTTTTTTTTATGCACAATAAAGCACTGGACATTTACGAACATTTCACTAGTCGCCGACCACGGAGATCGTATCAAGTAATGATTATTACAATAAGAATCGTCTGAAACACATAAATGGTATGCAATGCGATTTGGCAGTACAGACATAAGCATCACGATATTGCCCGAATTATTATTTGCTCTACACGACTTTAGAGTCTAGTTGCGCGTAAAAATCTAGTTTAGATCTTGGATAAGATTTTGAATGGCTATGACCTATCGTTAAGTGAATTGTTAGCCTTTGTGGCGCAGTTGGACATCGAGCTGATGAAATCTTGGGTCAAGTATTCGATACCTGAATTAAAAGAAATGTTTGATTACATACATACGATAAATCGCCCTTGCATAGATCCGATGAATATCATTCCATTCTTGAAAATTTCTTGCTGTTTTAATTTACGAGACTAAACAAAGTCGACAAAAATTGGACTTAAAATTTAGCATTATAAATAACTGCCCTGTATTTACCTTTTATAGAACATATTATCGGTGTTTTTGACGTATAATACCATTTAACGACGAATTTCAGATTGAACTTCTTGATCTAACATCATACAAACAGCAGACACCCCAGCTACGCTACTACAGTGTTCATGCTTATATTGTTCCACAAGCTCTTCAAAGCATTCAAAACGCACAAAACATAACTGCATGATATTTCAATCGCCGAAACACAAAGGAATCTCGCAAAGCAGGATACGTCTAAAAGCCTCCCCGGTCCCCCATACGAAAATAAAAAATAAAACGGCAAAAACTTGAGAGCGTCTAAACCGCGCAGATTTAAACTTTAAAAAACTCCTTACAAGAGATAAAAGTGGGGTTTGTCGTACGAAATCGATCGGCGACGTGCCGAGAAGGATTCCCGACTGTTCCTACGTATATCTGTATTGTATGATATATCGGGAATGTATGTGGGATATAAGTATAAATGATCGCTTTCGTATAAGAAATAGATGAGAAATGTATGTTTATTTCAAGTGGTTTTATAAATCTGCTGCCTTTAATGGCTATGAGAAGGCTTCGAGGATTGGTAATCTTAAAGATCGCAGGCACAAGTACAAAATTGTCTAGGGTTCGAAATACATCTAAGCAAATAGCCCGCCATATATTTGAAGTACAGAAACAAAAATTGAATGCTACTTGACTCTTTATCAAGTTTCTTCATATGTACATTGACAGTCTTCTTGAATGAATATTTAACGTTTGTAGTAATTTTTAGATGAACTTTATACAGTCTAATATAATAGAAACATACAGCAGTAACTACAGATACGCTTGCCGATTCATAGACTACATATCTATTGGTATTTAGACCGGGCCAGATGCACGGGGCGAACGCACACACTCGCGATTCGCGAACGGAACGCACAACGGAAGCGGCGTCTATTTCCAACAGTAATGTATCTAAATATTTCTACGTTTCGATTTTTCATCATCCACCCACTCTGGCGTTTTATTGCCGCACCACAAAGAGCTGGCGATAAGCATGTGCTCGTAAAACAGCGGCATCTCTCTACTGCGCTCTGCTGGCCTGGTATCTCGGCGCGTGATCTCCTTAGATGATTGCACTTCACCGGACCGAGCGGGGTTCGCTTTTATGAGTTTTTAAGTGGCCATTATGACGATAGAAGGCCGAACTTAATGTCTCTATGCTAAGACTCCTGGCTGCACGGAAATTTCGTGGTGCGTTTGAATCGTGTAAGGACTCGCAGACAGTGCCTCGATAGTTCAATAAAGGATAAACATAAAATGGGTAACATTTATCTTTAGTTTGGGCGGCTATAATACCTACTCAAGAAGTATTTTTTAAACTAAGATAAATAATTTCAAAAAGTATTCAGCTTTTCAGCTTGACGTAATAAAATAAATAATAAACTTAAAATATAAAATTTTCTTCATAGCCGTTAACGATCGCATTGACATTCAAAACAGTCCTTGCCTGTGGTAAACCTATTAATAATTTCACTTGCTGTTAAAAGGTCTGGATGTTAATAATATTTGCAACATTGTTGACAACGTTAGTATGGACTATAGACATCGCTGAGTCCATCAAAAAAATAAACTTTAATACTTCTTATTACTGTTCACCAGGTGAACCAATTATTCTATAAAAAGTCTTCTTAACTTAAATACGCCATAAGATAATAATCTGCATGTGTGTCAATTTCAACCTGTGCTTTGAACGAGCTGACTTTTTTGTCAACTCCAAGGTTTCTTAGCCAGCCCGCACTAAGCCAGAGTGGTGGACTGAGGCCAAAACCTTAGTGATAGGGGAGGCTTTTGCCCAGCAGTAAATTGCATTTGAGTTGATGATGATAAAAGATGAAACACTTTATACAGCACTTGACATTAGTCACCAGTATAATCACTTTGCCATGCTCTTACGAGTAAGGATAGTAGATCAACTTGAAATAACACAGGCAAGTGACTAAACCGTATTCGAACGCACCCAGTGAAACTTTCAACGCGGCGAAGGATGTACCATACATTTTGTGCGGCATCACGAAATTGTTAAGTAACCCGACGGTAACTGTCTCAACGGCCATTACATTGTTTATATCGTATTATAGGTGTCGTGGGAATGTTGCGACACGGATTTTTTGACACCAACATCTCACAATAAGCCATTATGGATATTGTTGTTATTGACCCAAAAATTGTGATGAGGCTACGATACGAGATCTTTTATACAAAATTTTCACTTTAAGAACTCTCTTGTTTCGTTAAAGATACCCAGAAGGGGACAAATATTTGTACAAAATATAATCAGCCCATTTACATCCCTTTGTTGGGCGCGGGCCGTCTCTACGGCTGAGAAGGTTTAGGCCACTTCTTAATCAACCAGTGCCAGTGCGAACTAGCAGACTACACACCTAAGAAATTCCTAAGGACTTTTAAGTGTGCAGGTTTCATCGACATTTGCCTTCACCTTTATTATTAATCGTATGTGATAATTACTTGGAATATACGCATCCCTTACAAAAGTCAGAGGTAATAGTGCACCTGAGGTTTGATCCTGTGACCATCATCCCGAGTATATGCCATGTAATTTCGGCTTAAATTTCGTACCTGAAATTTACGAATGTTTATGCTTTTCGTGCGAATAATTGATATTTTGACGTGGTATTACCAACGTGTTTGTAATAGATTGTGTTCAGTGCATCGGTCGTTTTTTTTTCCTAAGTGATGTAATGTATCTATCGCCTGTCGTCGGCGCAGCGATGTTCGATCCGCGACAAAAACCTCCGTAAACTAGTTTCTAAGGATTTGAAACCGCAATCTCGCACTTGTACGGCATCTGTGTATCGTAATGGAGACTCTTTTTAAATTATGTCAAAGCCATACGATCTCGATTACATAGACAAAACGCGGAATGTTATTGAAAAGGAGTTTTTTTAGTTCGCTAAAAAGTCAAGAAAAAGGAGTTTTGTTGCTTCAAATACCTTTTTTTGCGTATAAAGTCCTAGGAGTTTAATTAAGGATCTTTCTGAATCTTGACCCGTTCACGCATAGGTATATATATGTGGCTAGCGGTTTCAAAATCACACGATACGATAACAAATAGTTTTTTAAACAATTAATATGAAAATTCTAACTTTTAATACTACCACGGCAAAGTGGGCTAACCAACTGCACCAACTGCCAATACGTCATGTCAAGAATCAGTAACCAAGGGTGTGTTTTTGTTCTCAGGGCAATAGAGGTGTGGTTGAAGACCGGGAGACGTCACAGCGATATCCTGGCGGAACAAAAGCTGAGTGAAGGACAGCTTCGCAGGCCGGGGTCCACTGTCATACTCTGGCTGAAATGTGAACAGGTATGTTAATATTAATCACCTTCTCTTTCTTTCTTTTTCGCTGTAGGTATTATAGCAGATATAAGGCATTTGTGTGATCAGTATACTACCGGGTATTGGGTTTGAATGTTTTATGTACTAAGCAGTTACAGGCTTAATCTTTAATAATAAATCTGGGATTAATTTTGTGATGTGTGTATTAAAAACGTATTACTCTTTGGTCTTACAAATGTTATTTGTAATTATGTCAGACAAATGTCATTCCGATTTTTACACCAGCTAGTTTTTAGGAGCAGTTTTGCAGTACCTATGTCTGAAAAAAGCAAGCCCGCTCCCTATAAAATAAAAAATACCACACAACTAACGAAAATTGGGTGCAGAAATTCATCTTTCCTTCGAAGACACAGATGGAAATGTGTAAATAAATATACACAAGTTTGTGTAATAGAAGAAATTCATTAGGTTGCTAAAAACAACCGGCAGGTGGAGTTACAATCGCCAGGACTAAAACTCGGACGTTGGCTCGAACCTCACTTGTTATTGCAATTTGCTAGGAGCACTTAATTTTCGATAACGGGGCATTAATGCTCGGGTTAGCGAGTATGATGTATGGGTGGGTGGCACCGGTTCATGACGCTTTGTTTTATAGGCGAACCGAACTGGCAGTAGTCAGGTCATTATACAAACGGGCTTTGGAGACTTTAAGGCACCTATAATCCCACGCAATAGAGCCGAGTAATCTGTGTCTAAGTCTTATAGATTCGTCGTATAAACACTCGTTTAGCATAGAAAGCACTTAGCTATGTTAACATGTGAAATGAGCAGCGATTGCTACTCACTCACACATACAATAAAAACACTCACGTTCATATTTCTGACCCCACACTAGGATACAAGTCCTGTGTCGTGGGCATCAGAAACAACGAGACTTTTCGATCTTACAAACACCCAGACCCAAAAAAAATATACTGTATGTTTGATTGACCGGTGTGTATTTACATATTAAAAAATTATTCCTATATCTCATTCACGATAAGTTGATTCTTTTGGCATATCGACTAATGATGGGAAACAGAAAATATCGAGTAGTTCAAAAATATTGCGTTTTAAAATACTGCATTATGTGTGAAATTCTTTATTATTTTCGACATGTAAAACATGTAGATAAGCGATGGTGGGTCAAAGTTCATAATAAGTACCTATTTAATATAACAGGGTTATTTTTAGACCTTCCGCCAAATTTAAATACAGTATAACCCGCTTAAAACGATTTTTCAGGGACCCCACCAAAAACGCGTCTTAAGCGAGAAAGCGTATTATGCGGGATAGGGAAAATAAAACGAACGTACTACATATTATTATGTATTTTGTTCTCATTATTTTAAATTACATACAAATGTATGTACATTCAATACATTATTTAAAATAATTACTTATTTTGGTTTGACAGAAAGATTTTGATGCATTAGCAATTAAAAGATTTTCAACATAATGCAACTTTTGCAGCGCGTCTTCACTTTCATCCAAAGAAGCAACATAGCGTCTTAAATCATTAATAGATAATAATGCCTGGGCATTTGACAAAACCGGAGTTGACTCATCTTCGTCTTCATCATTATCACTTACATCGTTTTGTGTGTTATTGACATTCTCAATAAGATCTTCAATTGATTGAATTTCGTACGGTGCTACATTGTCATCAATGGAAGAATATCCAGGAAAACCCTGCAGTATCTCGGGTTGTTCTTCTTCCAACACGACGTCAACCACCCGTTAGAGCGCTCTCGGCTGGCCTCGAGTGCGGGCGCGAGCGCTGAGCGCGGGCGTATTAAACGGGATGACGAATCGTATTAAGCGTGTAAGAAATGTATGAAAATATGTCTCAAGTTGCAGGGACTGGCGTAAAGCGGCGTATTATGCGAGAAATCGTATTAAGCTTGATCGTATTAAAAGGGTTATACTGTAGGTGTTTTAGACCACGAAAGTAAACAACTACCCCAAAGAAACACGGGTTGAAAAGTGAAAAAAAAATCAGACCTACACGAAATCGACCACGTGAGCAGTTTTCTATGGGAGGGTCGAATTATTTATCACGTTTCGACCCATGTTTCTGTGGAAAAGTTGTTTAGTTTCATGGTCTAAACCACCTATTTTAAGTTGACAGGAGGTCCAAAAATAACGCAGTATGTAAAAATTAAGGTTGAAAAATTAAATAGTTTTATATTTAAAACAATTTTTATTAAGTAAAAGGAGCACAGCCATGATCATCATAGTGTTCAATAAAATTATCGACGTGGTATCGATACGAACGATGTTACGTCCCTTTCCGTCCGACCGATGTAACATTATACAAACGTCAATTAGTTTCAGTGTTCCTATTTTAATTTTACTTTAAAGCAATAAAGTCTCAAAATTTTCGGATAACGCTTATATCTTTAGGGATTTTTGTGTTGTATGTATTTTTTTTATATTTATCAAATCATTAAATTAATAAAATAATACGTTTTTTATTTCAAAGTCATGTCTCAGAAAAATTGACATCTGCCAAAAGAATCAACTTATCGTGAATGAGGTATAGGCAAGTCGCTTTTGCTTGTGATGATAGCTTAAAAGTACTCATGCCGTTTTGAAGTCCTCCATACATACTGTCGGTTTATTAACGGAAACAGCACTGCCTCTATAAATAATCTATAAATAAAGATTAATAAAATACTAAAATAAACATACTCCTATATAAGACTAAATATTAATAATTCAATATCCGGTGTATTGATAATGTTAGAATTCAACAGAATTGTATGATGTTTTTCTTATTTCATTTGTTACAAATGCTATCGTCTACATGATTAATTTTATTTCTGAAGAAATGTTACAAACATTTTGCTGCATCTGCAGGAGGTTTTAAATCGCTAATAGCGCGTTAATATTTACAATAATTTGTGTTTTTTTTGTTATGGCATAAATAAACCGTTGAAGAGTTTTAAATGAATTTTGATGAAGACATAAATGCTATGAACATTAAAGAAGTGTAGCTACATTTATTTTAACTAGATAGATGATACTTTAAACATAAAATAAAAATATACAACGCAAAGAGGAAGAAAACTTTACATTAAGCGTGGGCGATGGCGGCCTTACCTCTCGAAGCGACCTCTTCTAGACAACCTCTTGGAGTCTGGATGGTATATAACTGAATCCTTGAAGACCGACAGGGGAAGCCATATAGGCAAATTGTTCCCGCGAAAGAACTGTGAAATGCAATTTCGTATTCATTCCTATAGATTTCAGTAAAAATACCAAATCCGAAAATGTGTCTCAAAAACGTTAAATATATAATAAATCTACCGAACCGTGGTTGAAGAAATCCCTTTGGGATGCAGGCTCGATTGTACGCACCTAAAAACTTACGATCCCTACTTATATCAGCAGAAGTATTCGAACCGTCCATATTTCCAGCAGCGACACATTTACGGTATTAACTTAATAAAAACAAGTGAAGAAAATGTTCAACATAGTTGCATCGAATGAGTATCAAAGGTGCACGGGCTGCGTTTGTAGTAAAAAAAAGGTCTGCGCAGATGCTACGAGAGGCACCTGGCAATCACTGCGCATGCGCAGGTGAACCGTCTTGTTTACGTTTTTTGTACTAGCCCAAGATGGCCAGTCGAAACGCATTTAATTTCAAGTAATTATTAAGGAAATTTAATTTAAACATATCGGCTTTTTGTATCGTTCGTGTTGGTTTGTTTTGGTTGGATTAATACGGCTTACGCTTTACTAGGATGTAGTGATTAAAACATGAGTTGAATTGTAGAATCAACAATCAGATGAATATGGCGAATATGGCTGAGTTCTATGGATCGTACGCACTGAACGTAATAAAAGTGGAATTGCCTATAAAATGTTAACTTATTTATTTTCTCAGTGTCATTCCTCCACAACTATCCTAAAGAAAGATAATGAATCAGAGATGTTTCTGTTAACAAGCAGACTGAAGCAAAAATCACTGGCACGCAATCGTTTGACATAAAATTTACATCCTCACAATTAAGCCCACTTTGCAAGCATCAAATTCTTGGTCATAAAATTCGTGTTTAAACTCGGGTCTCACTCTCAATCGAAGTGTGAACATCTGCACATCGGGATTCGTACAAAAAATCCAAAGGGCACGCTCAGGTAGAAATGTCAGTTGTTCAAACTTTTTATCAGTCTCTGTGTTGCACTGATTTGCCTTTTTATAGATGTTGAAAAAAATCTATGAATACCGTTAGCCTAAGATTCTTGGGGTTTTTATTTAGAAACTTAGATGTCAGTCAACGAGACTCGGTCTATTTTCTGGTAGGTACTGTTTCATTTCATTATTGTCACAATGCTTCAAAAGAGGAGCTTTAGTAAAATCTGTCTTTCAAACCGGGTAACCAAATCTTTTCATTTTATTTTACGACGAAAGTTTCTGTGACGAAAAGAAACAATTCATACTTTACCGTATATTCGATAAAATAATTTCACATACCCACACATATAAACGTAACATCCCACTTTGTATGTTATGTCGAAGTTCTGGGACCTACCCTAGTACCAAGACCCGTAGATGATGAAGATGGAGCGGGTATACTAGCAATTTTTTTCCGTCGATAGTATGGCAAAGTGTGCAATAAGTTTTTAATATTAAAACAAAACCTTTACGGTAGATCGTTATAATGAATAATATATTTTTTAATTGTCCGCCGAAGCTCATTACCCTATCACGCGACGGCGCAGTGGTTCAAAACACATGTTCCTACTGGCCAGTGCTGGTTCGACTAATGAGGGGTGAAAAAATATTTTTTTTTTGGTGTTTTCTATTTATAATATTAACGTTAGATGCTTATGTGTGTGCTCTTAATGAAGTGTTGAGTAATTTAACGGTAAAGGGATTTTTTAAGAGAATCTGCATATCTTTAGGTGACTTCTATATGGGGCTTTTATTGGGTATGTAAAGTTAAAGTCCACTTTTGACGACATAAAATGAGAGGTCAATCTATTTTATTTAAAACATACAACCCGAAGGTATCCTAATATTGGTAAAGTTACTATAAGATGTTAGGATATCTAAATACATAATACCTTAAGACAGAAAGTCCCCTAAGGAGGACCTGAATAAATAAATCGACTTGGATCATATGGATCTCACAATTTTTACGACAGATGAAGTGAGTTTCCGGACCTGCTTTTTTGACATGTTTTGTTTATGATGGCTTCCCTTTTACCACTCCACTGTCGTAGGCCTCTCTATGCACAGAAGTATATGTACATAACCCAATAGATAGCAAAGCTTACTATTGTTATAGCAACCTGCTACTAGTACCAACACAAGAAGACAACCAAAACCAGCAACAAGAGACCAACCACAGACCAACGTATTATCTAAAGACGCACTAAATAAAGCCATTATCATGTACCACTGCTCACATAAATATGGAACTTACGGCCCAAAGTGGAACCATAACGCGAGCACATAAACGCATCATTAAATTAACATGCACTTCGCTACGGACGCGCTAATGTAAAAATGTACAAATAACTTAATAAATACTTACCGCGAATAGACGGACATTGTATTTAAAACTAGTCGCTCGGGAACATTACGACTGGTGTAAGACCGCGGTCGTAATGTTGACTATTAGAGTGGTTTGTCCTAGCTTTACTGAACCCGTTTTTGAAGAAATACATCGTGATGAAATTTGTAGACCTAAATGTTCTTAGGAATTTCTTAGGTGTGAAAGTCCGCCAACGCGCAGAAGGCCAGCTTATTGGACTGCCTCAATACTTTCTTTGTTTGAGAGAGGGCTCATGCCCAGCATTAAGACGCATATGGGCTGATGATGAAAGGCTAAATAATGTGTTATGTACTAGCTTTGACCCGCAACTCCGTTCGGGTTAACAAAAATCAACCTTCCAGATTGCTGAGATAGCTCTGTGGCTTGCGAGAAAAGAGACCGCGGATTCGATCTCCGCGCCGAGACAATGTTTGTGAGAGTTCCACAAATATGTGTTATTGGTCTGGGTGTATCTGAGGCCAAAAAGTCTATCGTAGTTTCTGATACCCACTAAACAAGGCACGTATCTTAACGCAGGGTGTATTTATTTATTTACTCCTCAAGGGTAGGCAGCGGTGCATTTATGCACTCATATTTTGCCTGATATGAATGTATCGTTGTTTTACACACAATATGGAAAAGCTACTAGCAATTACTGCGACACCAGACCACCGCTCATACATTCCCTTACAGAACGGCATATGACGTCCCCGATATAGTATTGATGCTTTTTACTCGTGTTCTAAGCAGATGTTGATCATATTAATTTACGACCATTTAGATATCTCGTGCACGGACAGGTGTGGTGTACGCAAATAGCCGCCGGTTGCATCAATCCACTCGCTGGAAACGTGTGGTGGGACTCTACGAATATTGTTTATGAGACTCGCTTGCATCTTAGAAAATAAGAAGGGTATTATTTATTTAATTTATTAATATCATCACACACAGTTTTTCAATTAAAACAAAATTTATACGTTCTTAATAAATAGTTTTCTATGTTCATCATCGGCCCATATGCGTCCCTTTGATGGGCAACAGGCCTTATCTACAACTGAGAGGGTTTAGACCTTAGTCCACCACGCTGGCCCAGCGTGGCTTTATGGATTACACACCTAAGAAATTCCCAAGAAATTTTAGGCGTTCAAGTTTCCTCACGATGAATTCCTTCACCACTAAAGTAAGTGATACTTTATTACACATACAAACATCACTTCAAAAAGTCATATATGTGTCCCTAAGTTCAACCTGCGACCGCTCAAATTCTCGATCGCGCGTCTAAACTTCAAAGCAGAGAATATAAATATACATAAATGAATTACACATGGGCTATTATATAATCTATTAGTGGTAAAAAAAACCGATTATCGACGAAGAACAGGTGCATGCCACGTGCCATAGGAAACCCATTACTTGTGCATTTGCTACAATTACACAGGAATGCTATCTGTGTTCCCGGTTCACACCTTGTGCAGGCTGTATGTGCGCGTTCGATTCCCTGGTTGTGGCGTCATATGGATATCCGATGCGGAATTTGTGCAGTAAAAATTTTAAGCTGTTTAAGGTTATTGGTGTTTGGTTTTTGTTTTGTGTAGTTATTTTTGGAATGAATATTCCTGTAGGCTTAAGTTTTGTAGATGTCTCAATTGTCTAATATATTCTTCGGTTTATCGAAGTTCATAAATGTTAATTTACTTAGCTTAAATAGGATAAAATATTCAGAATAGATTGCTGCTTACTCAATTTACACATACATAAGTTATAAATACCATTCAAAAGCAAATTCTCGAATATCAATAACATTTGAACGCAATTCATACAACAAAGAATAATTTAAACAAAAAGTTTGTCTACCATAAATAAAAACTACAATCCAATCAAGGCTGAATGGTCAGCGATTCCTTCGCCGCATGAAAAGTGAAATTTAAAAAAATAAACAAATAAAGTAAACAAACAGTATCGGTCGCGCCGAAACACAAACATTGACATACGAAAGGTGAGCAAATGAAATCGGCAGAAGTTTAGCGGTCGTCGGTCGGAGCACGCGAGCGGCGCGTGGGGTACAGGACCCACCTGTTCCGCGCACCCTTGCTACATACACAGGGTGATTCAGTAGTACACTGTTTGTTTCATAATTGTTAAAAAAATAATTCCAATGTGATTTTTTTGTTTTGATACAAGTACGTAATGTACAAATTAAGATAGAGTGAAATGATATGACAATCTCAGCTTTAGTCGATTGTTTTCCGTGTGGTAATAGCATCTAAACCGATCAGTCACATACCTAGTTTTGTTCCTACGAGAGGCCTCACTAAAATCCAGACCCGAAATAAATACATATTTTCAGGATCACACAACCATTTGTCTCGGTGCAGGGATTGAACCTGCGGCCCTCGTATCGAAAGCTGGTGTCCAGCCAACAGCGCCACGGGTCTGTCAAAACGAGTAAAATATTTAATAGTATTTCTACGGGCCACTTTACAATCATTCGTTCGTACGTAAAAGTAAAGATTATTGATATAAACATTAACTTTTTCCCACCAAAAAAATGTACATAAAATCAGTGAAATGGTGTATTTAAATTACCGATTACTTTTTTTACGATGTCGTACTTGCGTAAAAACTTTCTCTTCACTAAGTAAGGCGATCAATTTTGTAATTAAAGGTATTTATAACATGTATGGAGGTGATCGATCATGCACCTCTTAAAATATTATGAAAATTTTCATCTGTGTTACGAATAAAATTTATAAAATTAATATTGTAATATGAGTTTAATTTATTTAAAAATAATAATTTAAAAAAATGACATTTCGTGTTGCTGAGGGAGTTTCTTGCCGTTTCTTCTCCACAGCGATAACAGGTTTCGAAGCGGCACTAGTTTAAAAAAAATAGCATAAAAAATTGACGATTCAAAAGCGCTTGTAAAAGTCTATTTAAATAAAGGACATTTGACTTTGACTTTAATAACAACATATACTTCTAAAAGTGAGATTTTTGTGCTTAATATTACCCTTAAAGACTTGCTGCCGTATTATCGTTCAAAAGAGTTAAAAGAATTAAGAAGGCTATTGGCACAAGTGATGTAGTGATGACTTCGAGCTTTAGGCGGGCGGTCGAGATTCTCAAAGGTCGCGGGTTCCTTTTACTTTTACGGCAAAGGAAAACATCGTTAGGAAATCTGCACACCATCTTGAGTATTTCTTAGGTGTCCACCAACCTACACTAGGCCATCATTTTTGACTGATGCCTTAACCCTCTCAATTTTAGAAGAAGTCCGTGACCAGCAGTGGGACATATAAGGGCTGATGATGATGAATCGTAAAACATTCCATTATCAAAACTGATCACATTTGAATTCGAAAATGGAAAGCTTTTTTATTTACAAGGTAAACAACATTTATATTTTTTAGCACCAGCCTGTATCGAAAACGGCGCACCTGCCGTTTTTCCCGTTGTTTTTTTCTTTGTTACCCCATCCTTAACCCGAGCTGGTAACTTTAACCGGCCGCATATTACGGTAGGTCGTTCGACGGCAACATATTTAACCTTTAACCGGATGTATATTCGCAACGGAACCGCCGACGACCGCTGCGTTTGTGTTTCGTGTCGTTCGCAAATTGCATGGCTCAGTTGTGAGGTTGATGACTTTTGTAATTCGAACGAGCTGGCTGAAATTATTGCTAAATTATTTTTAAATATAGATTAGAATGCCAGTAAATTATTTGAATTTTTAAATATCGAATGATTATGGCTTATTTTTAGGTTAATGCCAATAGATATGTATGTAGAGAATTAAGAGTAGTCTATAGATACGCCGTCGCCGCGGTTTTTCACTTAAATTATTTTGAAATATTTTTTAAATATAAATTGGAAATATTGACAATCAATTATTTGATTTTTTAATATCAATTTTAATATTACTAATTTGAAGTTTGATGACAACGAATGTATCGGGAGTTAGAGGTAGTTTTCAGATACAAAAAAGCGGAAAATAACACGAGTTTACTTAGGTTTCTACAATAAGGTTTTTTATTTTCGGCAAAAAATTCCTTTCTCGACTACGTGAGGCATGTTGAGCCCCTTTCACAACAATATAAATGAGCTATTTTACGCTACATGTAAAAGCTAATAAGTTATTTACTAACAAATAAATCAGACATATAAACTCTCATGTTGAATGAATAATGTTGAACTAAATTGAAAAGCAAAGCCGTATCGGTAAAAATAAATAATTTAAACGATTACTTCATAAAATTTATAATTGGATTGTACTTGTTTTATTGCGGACCATTAGGAACTTATCCATTTATTCTTAATAGAGTGACATAGACAAATTAAAGAGTAAATGATACCTACTACAAACTTGCACAATTAATCTACGGTAATTGGACTATATCAGATTCGTTGAAATTCTCATTAGTAATTGAAATTTAAAATTTAATTCCAAATTTGAAATTAAAAGGAAAACGTCGAGTGTTGCGGTGTTGCTCAATTAATCAACAGTAATTTGTATGCTCTATCATAGACAATTAAAGTCGATTTGCGTTCGAAATTTGAAATTAGTACCATAAACATAATAAAAAGTGAAACCTTAAGTATTGCGTAATTGATTTACAAATATAATTAATATAAATAATGATAGTTCAGGAAGCGATATAAGGGTGTTTCGACTGTGGCATTTGTCGCTCAATAGTCTCTGCATACCCCAACGGGAGAGAGGCGTGAGTTATGTACATGTACATTATATATGTATGATGTCCATTATATTTATATGCTAGTTCTACTGATAGTATATCACCCTAATATATCAAATATTTTTGAATTAAGATTAAGACTATATTTTATTGCGAATATTTTGAAGTTTCCAATGTGGTTATTTAATTATTGGACGTTATTTTGAAAACAAAAAACACTAATCTACTTTGTTCTATAGTCTATGATGCAATGCGCCAAGTGGTCGGGTTACGAATCACGACCCCATTAAAAAAAAACACCCGATGCAGTCAAGTGAGCCGTCAGAATGTGAAGCTTATCACGGCGTCGAATTATAAATGATTTCACGCGGTTTCTCCGTCTCTCAATCACGGCACGTCAAAATTGTCGATACCCTTACGGTATGACGGTCGTGAATACTATATAGCGCCAGGGTTGAATTCAGATTGGGATAACGGGGGTCATAGCCCACGATGGAAACGTTTCTTATTTCTTGACGGTCTTGTGGTGCAGTTGGCGAGACACTGGCATGCGAGACGAGAGGCCGCGGGTGCAATCCATATACAGAGCTAAATGATCCCGTTTGTGTCATCCACAAACATTTCACCACGTGACAAAATTGTAACACTCCTTATTTTAATAGACATTTACAAGTTATTCCATTTAAATTATTTTAAACTATTGACATGTTAATAACAATAAAATAGCAATTGCATAGGTACATCATGTTACAATTATTTAATTTTTTTATTTTATAAGTAAGTATACGTTCTACGCAAAATTTTATTCTATTCCTAAAAAAATAACATCACAATCCTTCTTTACAATATCATCACAGAAAAACAACGCAAAATAAAAATATTATTCCGCCCCAAAATATTGTACCCAACTAAGTCCGTCCCACGCCAGTTCAGTCAGTCCGTGAGACTCCCACGAGTGTACAGGTCTCGGCAGGTTGGTCCGTGGACGGAACAGTTCATAGACCTCGCCGACAACAACAAAAACTGCGCGAAGCTTGTAAACATACAATACAAAAACGCGCGCCAAACAATTTTGGCACTCGGCACCGGGTAAAAAACCTTTGAACAGCGTCTATGGTAGTGGCGGCGTAGACAAAACTCTGCTCTATTATACTAGGTATTATATACAGACCGTGATCAAAACTAATGCAGGTGATAACGAATTGTCGCAAAAATATCGAAAAACGAATTAAAAATTTCGGCGTTTCACCAATACCTGTATAGTTTTCAATCACGGTCCATTTACAAATATATTGAAAATAATCAAAACAATGAACGCACATTTCAGTTACATGCTGCAGTAGCACTTGAGCGCTAACTATATAATGTAAGACCCTTAATATACAGACACACATAATATACATTTCTATTAGAAAATTCTCATTGGCAACACGGAATCTAAAGTCGTAGACCTAAACACCTGGCGAAAATCGGGCGCAGAAATGCACCTCAGCAAGCCCATCGAAGTCATAAACGTGGTCTATACAAAATATTTGTATAATACTTTTTTACCCCTCGAAAAGTCGCCTTGAACGCACTGGCATTGTTCTCGAGATTCGTGATTCATTGAAAAGCGTGTCTCGCAGACAGTTCGACATTAACAGCTTCCATTCCGTGTTTGATTTGACTTTAACAAGCCCCTTTGATCTCTAGTGGTACGAGTGAAATATTATGTACAAACTGTGTAATGATATCACAAAATACCATTTCAATTCGCGCAGTGTTCAGAATAGACCAAAACTGTGGACTGACTCAAATTCTTCCAAGCAAAAGTTCTTAATTCTGATACATTGAGTTTTATAATACTATCACTTCGGAAATGATTATTTTTGGACCAAAATATGCTAATTTAAAATTCTTCATTACTACGTATAAAAATTTGATCATTCTTTTAGTGAAAACACAAAAAAGGATATCCATATACTCAGTCAAGCAAAAACAACTTTCATGTGTAAATTATCCAACCTTCAATACATCAGGAATGGAACTGTGCCATTTCCAAATGCAGAAAACTATTGTCGTACAATTTATAAAGACTTTAACTGATACAGTAAATATTCTCTTATCATTTCTGATATCGAACACATCTATATACCAAATCTTAGGGTGTACTAAAGCTATCTTTACAATGGCATAGATTTAAGGTTCTCCAAGCAATTCTATGAGTACTTTATTTATACAGGCATTCTTGGGCAGCCATCGCGTATCTGGTGGGCCCCTAACATCTTCGCCGCGTTAACGATACAAAAAAATATCTTATAGCCACTGTTTCAGTACAATCTTTATTATCACTCTTCAATTAGTCTACATACTTAGTAATGTGCCATTTAATTTGCATACATCGCGGGTAGACACACAATTTCAATTAAGTTGTACCAAGTAGTGATTGCCTCGAAGCTGAGGCAAAAGTTGGAATCTCGACGGTCGTGGGTTCAAACCTATATCTCTGATTTTTTTGAAGTGATGTGTGTATTCGCAGTGAATTATAGCTAACTTTAACAGTGAAAGAAAACATCTTGAGAAATCCCGCACACCTACATAAAAGTTCCTAGAAATTTCATAGTTGTGTAATCTGCCATACTGTCATGGTGGACAAAGGCGTAAACCCTCTCAGTTGTAGAGGAAGCTCGTGCCCAACAGTGGGACGTACATGGGCTGATGTACAACTTCTACGATGACGTCACGTAGCGCTAATCACCAAATCACTTACCATCTAATTGTGGTACACATCATGATTTCATTAACGATGCTTAATCATTGTAATCTCCCCATTTTAATGGAACTCATGAACCGTTCGACATAAGATCATCTTTTTTTAATTTGCCGCTGGTACGGCAGGGCGAAAGTGAGAAATAAATTCCACTCTGTAGAAAATAGTACTTCATGTACCAACACTTATATTTGTTAATATTATAAATTTTGTTGTTAAAATCTACTTAAAATAAACTGGATTTTTAGATTTCGTGGGTGGATTATTCATAATTTGTTAGTTTTTGACTTAGTGTCTTCAACTTTATACAGGGTGTATTTAGACCGTGATCGAAAACTGAGGCAGGTAATAGCAAGGGTGATCACAAACCCAGTGGCGATATTAAATTTTGTCGGGATTTTTAATATCGCCACTGGGTTTGTGATCACCCTCGCTATTACCTGCCTCAGTTTTCGATCACGGTCTAAATACACCCTGTATAATTGTTACTACGAAACATAAAAAAAATAGCTTAGAAACGTCTCCATAGTCTTATCTATTTTGTAAATAATTTCAATTGCCTATTGTATGCGCCAATTGTAAATAAAACTAGTATTAATTAAAAAAGCAATATAAAACACTACATCAAGTTAGTACAGCGATACCGTACAAAATTATTTAAAAAACATTACACAAACTCTTTTTGTAAGGAGACCGGTGCCAACGCCTTTTAGTTTTGGCGCGAACGGGTCGTGTCTGTTGTCTATAGCATTTGTCTGTGTGCTGTTTTTTTTTTCTCATAGAACAAAAACCAGAGAGCAACACGCATCAATGATGGCCATTTGATCACATCACGACCTGATAAAAAGCTTTGTGGAGAAAAAAATGGATAATGTAGATCGGAGTGAGCGAGTGTCGAGGTGACTAGTAGTACCCACGCTGGTTTGTGTGAGTAGCGTTTCTGTTCGTGAACATTCGGATATATTGAATGACTACAGAAGCCACAATAGTATGCTAGGATCACTTAGGTAGGTTTATCGCCCCACGTAAGGGGGCTTCTGTTTAGCCACAACGAAAGTTAACAGGAAAATAATAATCATCATCAAGAGCCTGGGAAGGTATAGACCGGTGGACTAAGGTCCACTACGCTGGCCTAGTGCGAGTTGGGGAACCTTCCATCTAAGAAATTCGTAAGAACTTTTAGATGTGCAGATTTCATCGCGATGTTTTTCCTTCACTGTTCTACTTTAACAGTGATCATTCAATATGAATACACCCACAACTTCGACAAATCTGTGGTGTGTGACTGGGGTTTGAACCTGCGACCGCTGAGATTCTGGAACGTTTGCTAAAGCACCGAGCTATACAAAAAATAAATATGTATATTAAAAATATTGTACTAAAATACTACAATATACAAACAGAATTATCTTAGTATCCTTTTAGTATTACTTCGCGTAGCTTTGTTATCATAACAATAATTATGAAGTTTTTTTGCCGGCATTGCTCTGTTTACTTTGGAGTTAATGTACTTTTTGTGTCCACTCATGTGTTGTACATTTGTACTAACAATAGGGATCGTCTCATCTAGAACTTTCCGACTTCGTATTTATTCGTTTCTTTAAACTTAAGCTTAGTGAGATATCATAATTAATTTTTATATCAGAATAGTAAAAATTAACTGCCTTGTGGTGCCACGGTAGAAGGATGGGATTTTCTAATTTTAAAAATGTTCTCAGTAGCAACATGGAGTCTGAAAACATTCCTGAGAGACGGTAATAGGTTCGGCCCTATTACGTGGGACTGATGCAACACCGCGATATGTGGGTGCAGAAATGCACCTCTGCCTACCACTTCGAAGAACTTTCTTCCAGTAAAATATTATGTATTAAAATACACTTTTGTTCCATACGTCCAAAACGTATAATCAAAAATCGTTTTGGGACTAGCAATAGTAGTTTCTAACGCAAATGTAAGGTGTCATTCATCACGAGATTCAAACGAAATTATCGTAAAGTGAAGATCGTTTTTTTTCTCAGATTACGCAACATTCCGAGACACGCGAGCCATCAATTTCTTTTGTAAGATTCGATGTGCAAACTCCATTAAAAATGTCTATAAAATGTGTGAAATACGCGCTGGAATGTCATAAAGATTAGAGCACACTAGACGAAATATCTCTACTAATTTCAATAAAACAAACCATGAAGGCCTAATATCAGAAAATAAACAAATGAAATCCTTGACAAAATTTATGTGAAAATATTAATACAAAAGGTGGTACCTATCAAATAAGGCGACCTCTTACAAACAATCAAGGATGGATATGTAGGAAGAGAAATGAAAGGTAGTTTGTAGGTGCACAAGGTTAAAAACTAGAGATGGGCCGAGTACTCGGTTGATACTCGGTACTCGGCGTACTCGGCGGGTTTTTTGATACTCGTACTCGGCCGAATAACTTGGTTTGAATGCCGAGTATACTCTGTTTAAGAAATGCAATACATTTCGGTAGATATAAGTAATTTAAACAACAGTCATCATCATCATCATTAGCCAATGGAAGTCGACTGCTGGACATAGGCCTCCCCCAATGACTTCCACCGGGTTTGGTCGGAAGCCTCTTGCAGCCAGCGACGTCCCGCGACCTTGACAAGGTTGAAATGACTGAATTTAAGTGATGTATTAAACATTTTATAGATTCAATAAATATTATTTTATGTCATTTCGTAAACAACTGTGTTAATTAAAAATTATTTAGTAATTTAGGAAATCTTTGAAAATCTCAATAAATAAAATCAAAATTATAGTACGTAATAAAAATAATTAATATTAAAAATTGGATAAAGCTAAGTTATGACTTATGATGCAGTGATGGCCTCGAGGTTTGGGCGCACGGTCGAAAATCTCGACGGTCACGGGTTCGAACCCCAGGCACACACCTCTGACTTTTCGAAGTTATGTGTGTATTCACATTGAATTATCACTTGCTTTAACGGTGAAGGAAAAACATCGTGATAAAACATGCACACCTAAGAGTTCTTAGAAATTTCTTAAGTGTGTAGTCCGCCAACTCGCACTAGGCCAGCGTGGTGGACTATGGCCTAAACCCTCTCAATGGGAGAGGAGACCCGTACTCAGCAGTGGGCGTATATGGGTTGATGATGAAGTTATGATGCAGGAACACAAGCCTCGCTGCACGTTCTGGTAACAGCCTATTCCTCTATTCTTCGTAGACGTTACCGGCCTCCGAAAACAGGCTATTTAAATTCTAATGTACCTATTCTAATGTAATATATTAAATTTAATTGAACCGAGTTACTCGGCCGAGTACTCGGTTGAAAAAAAATTGAACCGAGTAAAACTCGGTACTCGTTACTCGGCAAAAGTGTAACTCGGCGCATCTCTATTAAAAACTATTGACTATAGACTTTAAAACTTTTATGTAAAAAAAAAACTTATGTTAAAGGAAGCAATTTAAACTAGCTAAAGGACATCAGGTTTGGCTGAATAAATCTTCCATTCATCAACAAACGTATCAAAGTTTATTAATGTCAACAAGTATTCTAAATAAACGACTAATGATTTAATCGCACAATAAATTTTCTGTATAAATTATTGCGTTTCTCTGTGTGAAAACTGATTGAGGAATGGTTTTATTGTTCAGTTATTTATTGACCTGTTTGATTGTTACGATAAGTTGTCTATGATTAATTAAATAGGCGTTTTATTAAAATAACTTTTTAAAGTATTCTGAATTTTGAAAGCGGAGGTGATCGGCCTCCGACAGGTAACTAAATATGGCGGACGGTGGTACGTAGCGAGATACGCACACACGCGCCGCGGTGTCAACCCAGCTTAAATTCCCGCTCTTTTGTTATGCTTTTTTTTCACAAAACTGGCATCGATCACAACCGGCCAGTCACAAACGCTTTTACTCTTACACGAAAGAGGTTATATAAAAAATGTTTGGAGCGGCCGTGCGACGGAGGCGCGTCTAGTTAGACAATTAGCGAGTTTCGGCGTCGCGTACTAAGTCAAGGGCGGTCACCGAGCGGCAGCTGGCTTCCTACTGAATTTTAATACCCGCCCGAATCCGAAACTACGTCGCTATACTAGTTTTACGACCGCGCTCGAGGTCACTCCAACAGACGACGGTAACTATGCGGCGTTTCTCGAAAAAAAATGTATATTTTTTGGGAATAAACTCACCGAAGCGTATCGGCCTCTCAGACGCGACAATGTTTTGACAAGCTTCTAAAATTAGAACGTCTACATTTAAATATCGAACGGCGCATATTGTCAACACACGAAACCGTTGCATCAGCCATTTCATAATAACGAAACATCGGTGTATGAAGAATAATTCCGCATTTTTAGTCTAATAGTACAACAGGGCGTTCCGTTTTTAAAAGAAGTGGTTAATATGGAGAAAATTTGGATCATCAATTTTGTTCAACATATTTCTTTATTTAAAACATCAAAACTTTCCCTTTCTTGCTTGTTATGACGTATTCCATATACTATTCACCGAAATCATGAAAGTTCACTTTAGGCGACACAAATGCTATAAAATCCATTGAATGTCTAATTGAATTGTAGTACTTAAACATGCCGCCATAGTTTTCCGGTTCATTCTCTCTCGTGAAATAGTTATGTACATAGGTTTTCTGTGTACGATTTTTCTCGATACATCGTCGTATAAATGGTGGACCCCAACACTGGCCAATTAAAAAATATATTGACATCAACGAAATTCCAAATTTAAAATCCACAAACCCAACGAAGCTTCGTGGGACCGTCGAAAAAAAATTATTTAAATATCTCACTCATTTTCATTCACAAGAAATTAATGCGAGTCATTGTAATTTGTGAATGTTTGGAATAAATTAACCAGTTTCGAACGCGGCAATGTTCATTACAATTGTAATGTTATGTAACATGTTTAGGTTAATACCTGCCCGTGAACTTCAATCCAAGGAAGCAGCTGAACTTCCTTAGATTACCCAATACGATAAGGGCAGAGGGGCTTCTGATTATCGCTGATACTTGGCCGCTAAGGCTTATTAAACCTATTTAACGACGAGTCCGTTTTGAATACAAATTGAAATTGGAAGCCTGTTTTTTTTTTAATATGGAACCGCATAGAATGCTACAAATGTTTTCAAGGAATAACGGTTGCGATTGCCCCACATCAGTCGGTAATATTGTGCCGGTCTATTCGATACCGTAGATATAAAAATTTTCGCTTATTTGCAAACCAGCAAAGCATATTCAGACCCCGCCTTATTTAAAAAAGACTCATACCACGATGATCAAACCCAAAATGATGTTATAAAACTCTTAAGCCATTAGCAAAATGTGTCTCGACTACTAAGCGCAACAGATTATCCGTCATCACAAGGTTGCACTGGCTGAATGTTATCAGAATCGCGATCGCTCACTCGTTCGTCGCCGAGTATGAATGAACCCGCCGGCCGCCACTAGTTCACACATCGGGCGCTCGTAGTAAGGCCCCCGAGCGATTCAAGGTCAGACGTTACGTACAATTTGAACTTTTAATGCTCGCCCAACATTAATTCATTTCATTATTTAAGTAAATTTATAAGCCGTGACCGGCCCGCCGCGCGGGCGGGGAAATGAATTTCGTGATTACATAAAAAAATAAGTTTTTTAATTTTACATTCTTGCCGCCATATTGGATAGATTTAACCTAGAATTGTTTATTGTTTCTCAACTTCTTTTTTCATTCGTTTCTATATGGTTACTTCATACCTAAAATTAAGCTGAAGTAGAACCACCATATAACCTACTTATTTATTTATTTATCATGGAACAGCCAACAATTACAAATCAACATATTAAAAACTTACAATAAATATACATTTAATGTTATACATAGTTATGACCTATTGAGAAAAAATGAATTAAATACAGCTGCAAAAGATTGGAAAACCGCACTGGCTCATCCTGAAAGAGTCAACAGCTTTCGTACAGTGCTCAATATTGGGGTAGATACAGGATATTCTATGTGAAAAACAGTCATGTGACAATATCACCCAACAAAATCTACTGAATTGCTTCAGTATACTGTACAAATAGATAGCGACAGCCCTAGGTGTAGTTGGCTAGATACCAGCTTGCGAAATGATCGGCCGTGGGTTCGATTCCCACAGTAACACACATGTTTGTGTCGTTCTCAATTAATAGTTTCGGGTTTGAGCGTTTGTTAGACCGAAAAGTCTCTCGTAGTTTCGGACAACAAGACACAAGAGAACAGAGACAAAAGACACAAGAGTTTGATCTTAGTGTGAAGTTAGAGCTATGTATGTATGTGAGTGTTTAGTATGTTTATGTATTTATTAATTTATTTTATACAAAGGACTAGAGGCAGACATAGACTGTTCACCCACGCGAAATAAAAATAAAAATAATTCGTACGTGTATGACCAACAATTCGAACGAAATATGTAAATACACACAGCGCTAAGTATTTCCCACCTACTACGTATCAATGTTAATATATTTTGTCATTAACCTTGAACTTATTCTTGAACTTCATTACCCACGTAACGCCAGCTAACTGTTGCCGTAGTATGAGGCCGCGTGACCTCAAAATTTTCCACTCCCCAGCACCCCTCCGTGCATAATTAAACGTATAACATTTTGTACAAGGTTCGTGGGTATACTTACTTCTATGTACCTGTAACCTGCCTATAAACGTTCTACTGCAAACTTTTTTGATAAGCCTTAGGAAGTTCAAGATGATGGGTGTTTGTGAGACTGAAACATCTCTCGTTGTTTCTGATACCCACGGCACAGGACTTGTATCCTAGTATAGTTCTGAGTATGTGTGCGTTGATTGTATTTATTATGAACAGCACACGCACAGAATATTGTTCTTTTGCTAGCCTTTCATTCCACCTGAATATTCTGTGGCAGTGGTATGGTCTCACCTAGAGCGATCTGAGTTGGGCGGCTGGGTAAGGTGCTTTGCAACTATCGCGGTCGCTCATTAGAGTTGAGCTTCCAATACAGACTCTGGTGAAGCATATTAGTAATATTGGGCGCCTCTCGCTCTGTTTTACCGGAGATGTTTTAATGGTTTTGACAAGAACGTTGTTTAGATTTCGAGTTGTATTAAAAGTGCAGTCGATCCCACAGAAATTTGGCAGTTCTGTTTTAAATTTTCTCGGAAGAGGCGGCAAGCCTTTCGCAGTTTTTCTAACACATCTCCAAACTTTTGCTATAACCCAACACATATCGGTCACACACGAGAAAGCCATCGTCTGCTATAAAGAAAATACTTTTATAGCATGTCTTACTCCCATAATGCTACACAGGTATTCTAACGAAGTTATTAAGGCCGCCTTCAAAACATTCTTGGAATTTAGGGCTTAGTTTCGTAATGCCGTAAAGTATTCAGGACGTACATAATAACACGTGACGTACTAATTAGGGCTCAGATTGTTATTAAGGAGCTTACTTATATACCTACGTTAGTTGAATTAAGTATGTATTTAATCATGCTTGGTTTTGCTCTATTGAATGATATGACCGAAGTCGTAAAGGTTTTGTGGTGATGTGAGAATCTCGACGGTTGCCGGCTCCTAACCCAGACATACCTCTGATTTCCCGAAGTTATGTGTGTATTCACATCGTGACGAAACCAGCACTCCTTAAAGTGCTTAGGAATTTTCTTGGTTGTGAATTCCACCAATCCGCACTAGGCCAGCGGAGAGGGCCAAGACTTAAATCCTCTCTAAAGATGAACCGACTACCACGGTTCAAGATGTTTGATTTTTTTGAGTTTCCATTTATAAACACCAATTGGCTTTTGAAAATAAACTATGGCATGTCAGTATTTTGCCTCTTCACCTCAAACACACGAATACATATTCTATTTCGGTGTAATTGTATCCCGCGATACCATCACTCCATAGTGTTCTTCAGTTTTATTACGTGATTTATTGTTCCGAGTCGAAAATTAATTACGCCCGCACTTAGTTATTATTGTAATTTGGTGTAATTTCTGTGAATAACGCGCCCGGTGTTATTCAATATGCAAGTGTTATGATACTTTACGAGATTATACATAAGGTACCGGGAAATGGATTATATGGCGCCACTAGTGATTCTCGCTTAAATAAGTTGAAAAGAAACTTTCTGTCGTGATTTGGGTATCCTTTGAGAAATGACTAAGGATATGTAGGTGAAATAGCAATGAGTATAAAGGTGGAGGAAGGCCAAAGAAATAATGGATATAAAATTAATCCGTGCCTGGCTAGGAAGCCTATACTATAACCAATAAAGCCAAGCGATTGAATTGACCAATCACTATGCTACCCTACTATCATTTCTCGAAGCAAGTTGTTAAATTTGCATTATTATTTTGTTGGGTTTAGAGTCGAAATGGAAGACAAGAGTCACAGTTTCTGCACGCTTCCCGTTGCAATGCAGAATTATGTCTGGCGAGATCCGTAATAAGACACCCACGCCTACGATAGTGATATCACCGCCACATGTTTAGGTAGGCAGAAGCATAGAAATAAAACCGCGGAGTATTCCGGACCGCTCGACATATTCCAGTTTTACATCACAAGGGTAGACAAAGGTGACATTACGATCACCTAGTTTTTACGCATATTGTATGGACAGTACTCGACGATATTTGTGTTACAATAAAGCGGCCCACGCACGCGCCGACAGGAATACGCTCGGATTAAATACATTTTGCACAACCGATGACATTTTTATACACGCAGTATTATGCAAAGTTTATTAATAAATGTCTTCCGCTATGTGGCGTCAGCGCATCTGTCTTTATTAAAGAGATTATTGACGAGATAATTGCAGTCAGACCTAAGTTTTTACAGATAATGAGGCAAAATCGAGAGATATTATCACATAAGAGACTGAAAAGATAATGGATAGAATAAGGAAGCTTAAAAAGTACATTTCGTGACGATATCCGCAAGGTGGCTGGCAGCGGTTGGATGAGGAGAGCCGAAGATCGAGCCCAGTGGCGTGCCATAAGAGAGGCCTATGTCCACTTTGTCCAGCAGTGGACGAATTAAGGGCTGTTGATGATGATGATGATGAAAAAGTACATTTTACATTGGTAACTTGTAAAAAGTAAAGCGTGTCAAATGACATTTATCGTGCTATCATTGAATTTAAAGTTTTAATAGACAAATGAAATGAAATGAAATGAAATGAAATGAAATGAAATGAAATGAAATGAAATGAAATGAAATGAAATGAAATGAAATGAAATGAAATGAAATGAAATGAAATGAAATGAAATGAAATGAATTAATTAAGCTTTATTTCCTATTTTAAATGTATTATTTTACAGCGTTTTGCGTACAGGGAAAATTAAAAGTCCCCTAGCCTAGGTTTTGAATAGTGTGTAGTGCGATTGAGTTAAGTAGGCAATTGGTAGTAAAGCATATTCCCCCGGGAATTTGATATTGTTGAACTAAATCGCAGATTTAGGATGGAAACTAGACACAAGTCCCCTCTACGTCTGAAGTTTCTCAGCCCGTATTAATTGGACCAACGTTAATTAAGTATGATAATGAACAGCGAGCTTTACGCTATCGAAAAACACGAGGGCGGCGGCAAAAATTCTCCACCAACCGGATACGCAACCTTGAACCGGCGATAGTGCACGCCAGTTGAGCGGTCTCGTTAAATGTTTATGTACGTGGTTTAATTGTTTTTTGGCCGATATAATTGTTTTTCACCCAGTTTAATTGTTTCGAGCGTGTGTGCAGTTCAATGCACCGGGCGTTTCGGCGAGACTACTACATACCGCCTCGGTTACTCACTGCCGCCCACTAGTACTTGCGAATACAACAAGATATACGAAGCCCTTTTGATATGGCTTACGTGTTTAAGTTTTTCTATGGGAAAGAGTAAAACTAAAATTTCTTGCCTGTTTTTCTGTAGTGATTTCTTCCAAACTGGGTGGTGAACTAAAGTTCGAAATGACTGAATTAAAATTATGTATTCAATGAATGATTAATTCGTTATATCCTAGTGGCTAAATGTGTAATAATTTGACTACAAATTCGTGTAAACAAGATTGTCAAAATTGACTGAATCTTTCTAGGCGAAGAAGTTTAACAAAAAATATGATTTTAAGGCTTTAGGTCGACATACATACATTTATGTACCTGTGGTTACTCAAAAGCTGTTATAATTGTTTGAAATAGTAAGGAAAATAGGAAATCTTTTGCTCACTTAATACTTAGGGCTTACTATCAGGAAGTCAGTACTGTATTTTCGCCAGTATTTACTAAGTAAAATACGAGTTAATATCCTTCCCGCGGAAATAAAGATGAAAGTATTAACCTTTTTTAATATAGGAAATATTAAATCTTATTAGAAATTATGTCTCGCTTAATTCAACTTCCTTTTGAATATAAGGCAAAAAAGCGCTAAATGAGTTAATTCAATTTAACTCAATTAAGAGAAAAAATATTTGGTGGGGAAACGTTATGTTTGCTAATCTTATTCCATCCAAATGCATAATATATAAAGATTATCTAATGATTTGTTGTTTTTTTTTGTAATTTTGGGGTGGAGTGTAGTGTTGCAAAGAATGATTATAAATTCTTAAATATTTAAAAAAAATGTGAAATTAAAAGAAAGACTTGGAATTAGTTTTGTATATTTTCAGGCATTTTTTTTATTCAGAGGTCGGAGGCAGATTTTTTTTTCTTAATTTCATTCAATTCCTAAATGAATTAGCAAAGATTTCTCGACCATTCTTCACAAGCTACTTGTAATGTTCCATGTAAGGTGAGCCTATTGCAGAGCACGCTTCCAGAATTCACGCTGCCACTGAATACCTCCTAAAGGAACATCCCAAAGAAGCTATTAGAGATGAGTTTATACGTAAATTATTCCACGTTTTTCGCAGCTCGTCGTAGCTTCGAGCATTTTTACCTTATAACCGCACGGGGGCGCGACCGAGTCCAACGAATTCAAGACACCAGTTACGCCCAAATTTGGTCACGGGTCAGACTGGATCCAACACATTCTATTATATTATAAGAAGAGTTTTTGCACGCCGTTTCACTTGCAGTTCGGTTATGATAACAGTCTAAATATGTAAGTTGAGGGCTGCTCAAGATTGGGATGGTTGGCGCTTTCCTGAGGAGGCGTACGTTCAGCAGTGGAAGGTGATAGGCTGAGTGTATAGGTACCTATATAAGAAATATAGTTTAAGTAGTAGGGAAAAGGCGTCCTGCATCACGAAGGACCGACGACTTGAGAATGGTTTCGTAGCGGATAAATTTCAGGGCCGATTATGACAGGGATGGTTGGCGCTTACTTAGGGCGAGCCTCTTTCAGCGCGCCGAAGAGCTTAGTTAGATGTGTTTGAGTAGGGACTATCTTAACATACGTGTGTATTAATCATTACACACATAGAACAGCGAAGAAAAACATTGAGGTACTGTATTAGGTCAAGTCCGCGAAAATATAAGTTATAAATATTTTTGCTGGTTGCTCGGACTACTCTCTACTCATCAAGTGTCAGCGCGTTCACATTGCCGTGTCAGTACAAGAAGTTACATAAATAATTTAATTATTCAACACACAAACAGGATATAAATGCGAAATAACATTATGCACCGATGTATACAATGCTACCTTACGTAAACCGGAACGTTGGGCGGTACCATGAGAAATCGCTCGCTCGCCACACTTCTCGATATCGAGACGTGTCCGCGATAGTAGCGTGTTTGTGACTCAAATTATACCGTATTAAAATCATACTTACACGATTTTCGTGCGTTTCGCTGTGTTTACGCGTTTTCCGCCTATGTTACGTATAATGTTGTGACTATTTGTAGCAGACTTATTGTTGGTGCCATGGTGCAAGAGACTACTATTTTTATCGACCGGTTGAAGATAGGCAACCGCGATGAACTTCCCAGGGTCACTTTCAGTGAGGATGGAATGTCCCCGTAGTACTTCCAGCGACCCTAAGGACCCTTTAAGTCGCCTCTTACGACAGGCAGGGGATACCGAGCTGGGATTCTAATGCCCCCTTGCCACAAGACAGCGCGGCGAGTCTACGTGTCTTTGTCGTCTGTATGAGGCTGCCTGTACTCGGACGAATGTGCTGATCCGGGTTGGTGCCACTGTCCTACAGAAAACGTGAAGCGAAACTCTAACATTATGTTTGCTAAATTTAAATTGCATTGCTCAATAAACGTTTTAGTTTCGAAGGATATTTCTATAAGCACGGATATCAATGCGTGTGCTTCGCATTCTGATAGCACTTCATCTATACACTTGACCATAATCCTACAATAATATATCGGGATCTGCTTATAATTATTTTATATTTGACAGTTCCAAACTATACTTTCTTTTACTTCATCGTGAATTTTAGACGAATGCTTTCACGTTCATGCGTTCCTATATGAAAGAGTGTTGTAAGAAAAGTTAGTACCTTCTCACTATACTCTGACTTCGGGAAGACTGTTTTCGATAAAGAAAATATTAAGTAATCCTGCGCTTTTTTAGTTCTATGCTCAAAAAAGTTTATTTATGTATTAAATGATTATATATTTCACCATGATGAATGCAAAATTTGCTTGACATTGAAAAATGTAATAATTCATATCAATTTTTATTTGCCCCCTCGTTTTTTAAAAAACAAATCATTTTGTATTTTAATATTCATAGGGCAAATTTAGTATTCGTAATTGCTAATTACAAATTTCCATAATTGAATCACTCGAAAATGGTGCGGGTCCCTTTTTCAAGGTCAACTCAAACCTCATTAATGTGATTATGCGTTTAATTGCCGTTTTATTCGTCGAATACATCACCACCAACGCTATCAATAAGCTTCACTTAATGTAGTTTGATTTTATTACAGCGAATAACAAAACGATGGTGGAAACCTGTTTGGCGAGACGATAAGTCGCACCAATAACCGCGACCGTGACACTCGAACGAGTTCCTTATCGGTTTTGTAACAATGGTAATGGATTTAGGCCAGGAGCTGTGTTCCTCGGAGTGCAAATTATCTATTTTAAGTTATTGACGCAGTTGGCTTGTCAGTCTATGAAAGAAAGCAAGTTCACCAATTCACCATCTTCTGCCGAGAGCGCTTTGTCAGAAGAGATCTCTACTTTAACAATTAGCATTATATTTTGTTAAACGTAATTTGAAAAAAAAAAATTAAACATAGACTTAACAGTTACTCAGAGTTTGGATCACACCATTTGCTTATGTTAAATCCATAAGAATTCTCATAAAAAAATTATGGTAAGGATCACATACCTCTATGAACATCATTTACATCTTATCTTGCATCAATTTCCTAAGTGATAAATGAAATTAAGCTTTTATAGTCATACCAAATATGGACTGAATCTGAATAATGTATTTGAGAAATTAAACATTCAATAAATATTATTTCATTTCTTTTCACAAGCTTGCATTATCATTGAGCTTCTGAATAGTTTATTAGAACCCGTCACACCTCACATAATTCTATTCTTAACAAATAGAAGTATCTTAGTAGACTAATTTTATCGAGTGTGACAAGAACTGGAATTCCTCTAGAACTGTATTCGGATGATGCGCATTTTTCCAAATTTTCACGCTAAAAAAATATAAAAATGATGTGATAACAAAGCAGGGAAGATTATTATCTTCTTGCCTGTAACATAATGTAGGTGTCACTTACGGCAGACTCAGCTGGTGAAAGGAAGTCTCTTGTTTCGTCTTCAATGAAATACACTCTTATTTATGTGAATTGAATACGTATTACCAATGTACGCGGCCGAGGCTACGGGCCCTATGGCCTTGTTGGACACCTCTGTATTGTGTACAAGAATATATGAGTATATAGATTTACATGGTTTTGTTCTGGCGTATTCGCCAATCATCATCATTAGCCTATTGCTTGTCCCAGTTTCCAATCACGGTGTTTTAACACCCTGTACAATACGAACTTGGGATCCCGTTGGTTCAAACTCGGGTTTTATTGACCACCAATTGTTTCTATTACTAATCTACCAAATTTTATATTATTTGTAACTGATTGATCTCGCATCGATTCTCGGGAGAGACATACGTCTTGGAATTTATCCTTTACATATTATCACAGAACAGCGCTGGCTTCGACGGCGGAACGTGTAATACATCTTTGCCCGCCCCTTTGATGGTTCAAGCGCGATTATGTATGTATGGCTGGTTTCAAAGCGTCACGCAGATGGAATACCACCGTGTCGCAATTGACTTGTGCGCTCCTTGGCTGCCCATCATCCCAACTGCAAACCGATCGGCCAACCAGTCGTCCAATGAATAAATCAAACACCGCCGTGTTTCCAGGTAATTAGCGGCCGGGTCATGCCGCCCAAGTCACGACTAATCGCCCAACAGGCGCCGCCGCATGCGTCTAGGCATTAAACACGTGTTTCATTAGCCAGATATGATCTTTTTCTGATTATTACAATTATTTGCTGCCAGTGTTGGGTGCGTTTTTTTTACATGCCGTATTTGCGCCGATTTGTTTACGGCCAGTGGCGAAATACAGGGTTGTCGCGGTGATTCGAAAAATTATGAATAGTTAATGAGAAGTTTTCCGCGTATGGTTGTGAGGTGTTTTAGGAGTCAGTGAAATTGGTACAGTTGGAATTGCACTGCATAGAGAGAGATATTGATTATTTTTATATTTTTCACAATTTTTTGACATTAAATGATCGAGTCTCTAAAACAATCTATTTCGTAAGACTACTTACGACGATTCAGTTGTTACCGCGCACAATAACCAATAGTTTATTCAACAGACAACAGAACTACATTTACTGGTTTGATTAGTTAGTGACGGGGCCATCTGCCTTACCTCAGTTTTCAAACTCACGCATCTTCTGTATTAGGACACTTGCTATTTTATTAACAAATATTTAATTTTAGCACGAGATTCAAACCCACTGACACCAAATCTAAAGTACTTATCGAAATGGACAGACTACGTAGGCAGTGCGCTCCATGTACAGAAAACGCTAGTCCGTATAAAGTAATTCATATGATTTGAAAACGTTTGATAAATGATTAGTCAGATTAACGCCCATCATTGACTCACTCGTGATTCGGTTTCTGTGTCAAGTAGTACCGGAAAAGGAATACAATTACGTCATTGCTTAGTTAATTGAATATACGAATTATAAGATATACCTCGCCACTTAGATAGTGACCAAGTAAATACGACTGTTGCTATAAAACAAACTATAGACCTCAACGCAAGGGATAATGCACGGTTATCACCAACAGGTTTGCTAAATCATTTATTTACCACATATCCAAGCTGTAGAATGCCAACCCACGTGTCTCCATTTATTCACAATGAATTATCACTTGCTTTAACGGTGATGGAAAACATCGTGAGGAAACCTGAACACATAAAATCTCTTAGGGGTGTAGTCTGCCTATCAGCACCGGCTAAAATATTCTGCCGGTCTTGTATCTTAATTTGGTATCAAACCAATAACATGAAAGCAAAAGTAACTTTGTCTGACTGTACGTTACGCTTTCATGTCTTAATGGACCTATTTGAATGATATTGATATAAAAGATATTTAAAGTTATTTTATATAAAATTTTACCGGGTTGAATAGGATCTCAAACAATTTTATAATAATATTAACAGCATTTTATATTTTCTCCTCTCTTATACAGAACCCACAACTAATAAATCCCACTCGCGCCGATCGGATTTTTATAAATGAAGTCGTTTCCCGCAAATTTTGCATCATTAACGCACATGCGAACAAATAATTAATAGCGCTCGTGTCAGCAGTTTTTTCACACAAACCCAAGGGGCGCATTACGTTCATAATAAAAATTATAAAAATTGCCACCGGTCATTGTGCGAAATACCTACTACATAAAGATATTAGGTAATCGCCCTCGACGGCTAAATTTTAATTTCACTGCATCACGTAACTTATATAGGTATGTATTTTATTTTAAGTGAGCAAAAAATAATTTTATATTTTTTTTTTTAAATAACCTTCCCTTTACAATACTAATGATTATGGAAAATATGTTTTTAAAGATAAAGTAGGCTTATAAAGGTCACTTTTAAACTGTCATTAAAAGATAAACTACCACCGCTTTCAACAGTGTTATAGCATCTTTTTATATCTGCACACTGTTGGCCAAAGAACCAGTATTCTATTGAGAAGTAATATGCCTTAATCCATCACATTCCAGTGTAGGCTATGTCTCTACGCGCGTAGTATTTAACAAAAATCAATTTATCAACTGTCAATCTTTACTTTTGATCTCACAAATCTTTACTGTGATCACCCGAACATAAAGTATTGACCTATGTGCAGAATAAAGTTATATGTGCAAAATCTCAACTTCTCTTTCTCAGCGATTTAAACTTATTTGGGCACAAAATTATCAGTAACTTTTTTGTTCTTCAAACAACAATAAAATTTATGATTATTATTACTGCACTAGTGCAATATATAAACAATTTAAACTCTATTATAGACATAAAAAGTACTTTTGTATAGGTAAGTATTCTATGCGTAGGTCGGTACTCGGTATATACGAAAATCGAATCGACAACCTCTCAAAGATTAGCCTATAACCGACTTAACATATGTTTGTCAAAATCGTGTACAATCGCATGTATATCCGTTAACTTACACACAATCACAACTAATTGTGCGTACGAGACGAAATTATCATAGCTAAAGGGGACAAGGGTACGCTAGGATATCAATATACTAGCAGGACCGGAATCGGTTGTGTACGGCGGGCATTTAGGGCCCTGTTCGGTTGGGGGAATGGTCCATGAATCTATAAATAGAATGTGTCGGTGACTTACTTTAGTGACTAGGGCGGCTTGCAATTGAGTAATCCTTGGTCAGATATTACTTTCGCTTTCTATTTGGAAATTGTCCTCCTATTACGTGAGAGTGAAAAAGCTGACGTATCCTAAAACAGAAACACACTTCCCCTTATATTTTCGGGCCAGTCCGGAGTATTAATTAATAAACAATGATCTCAAGTTACATATCTCATATACGTCCCACTGCTGGGCACGGGCCTCCTTTACGACCGAGAAGGCCTTAGTCCACCAATGCAGGCTAGGCACTAGCCAATATTTTAATGATTTATTGACAAAAAATAACGAGATATGTACCATCAACCGACTTAAAATAACTTATACATTCCTCTTATATAGTCCCCAATTCGCTCCTGCCCACAAACCCAATACGCAGTGCGTGCGGTCAACTCACGAACCGGCGATTTCCATATGAGTCGCAGCGATCCTAGCGCCACCAAGCAGCGCCAAATGGAAGCTTGCGCGGCCGAGTGCAGGCGTGCCAAATCGTGACCGCCAAGAGGTCGAACTAGGATACATACGGACTACGGTCGACACATATACATAATTTTAATGGAAATATTTGTATATTGTGCAAATATTTGTCTTGTAGGCTCATGCCTACGTTCATACTTAGGGCCATGGTCTTCAGGCCATTTCCTTTACTGTAGTGATCAACGCTAGCCTAGTGCGGGTCGGTCGGCTTAATATTTTAGAGAAATTTATTTCGGTCTTATTGCGTGATAGCTCATTAGGATTACGTAAAAAAGAAAAGTAGATAAAAGAGGAAACCTCATTTCTAAATATAATTAGATGATTAATGCATGAAACTCCCTCGCTTCGCGGTTTTAGGTATATGACGTGCAATTCAAAAGTCAAAGGTTAGAAAATTCTCAGTAGCTGCAAGGAGTCTTGGACTGTGCGCGAAACATAGGCTCGCCTCCTATTACGTGAGACTGATACATGACGAAATATGTTAGCAGAAATGCGCCTTTGGCCACGCTCTCAAGGGTATACAGGCGTGAGTATATATCGACGGCGGAAAGCGAAAACGTAGTAAACCACAAAAATGGAAATGTTCACCAGAGCCAAAAAACTTTTACATATTTTTTCAAAAAATCATTACTAGCGTGTTTTTTAACTTAGACTCATGATTTTTGGACACTAGACATGTTATTTTTTTCTAAATATAATTCTAACTCTCAAATCTCATTCTAACTATTATTTGCCAAAAATTTGTTGACTACGACATTTTGAAATATTTTTACAGAATGCTAAAACGCTGTAAATGCACATCGAGTTGTATAGAGATGGGTCAAATACATTTTTTTAGGGAAAGCGAAAACGTGGTAAGCAGTTATACTTGAACTAGGGCTGCTCAACTGAACGTTGTAAACGTGGTTATTTAATGAAACCCATCTCTTAGATATGGTGTAAACTACAATAATTACTGACTTGGGGTAATTAACTTGGGGTAACCGTACCAAATGTAGTAATAGGTTCGGTTCTTTATACCACTACTCGCTAAAACGTCCTTAATGCAAGATACATAAAAACACGAGCGACGAAAACGTAGTAAACGCAGCACTACTGACCGCATCATCAACATGTAACTTTTTTTACAGAAAGCGAAAATTTGTAATCAACATAGTATAACTTATTACTATTTTTTCTGTAGCTTACAGCGTTTTTGAATGCAGGCTAGGGTGTCCCAAAAAAATCAAAATCTTTTTTTGTCAACGCATACCCTCTAATTATTTTCGAATGGTGTTAAAACACTCATAAATAAAATTTCATGAACTTAGGACCACTGCAACCCGTGCCGACTTGCATTCATGTGTTTCAGTACTTGCATACTTTGTATGAACTTCGGCGCGTCGCAATATTCCCATGGAAGTTTCGTGGTTGCTTGTTTATTGTATTGGTAAACGCCTCTTTTTGTTTAATCAATATGTCAGATTAAGATTTCAAAGGCAAATTTTAATAGGGGGGGTGCAAAACATTAAAATAACGGCTTAAAACTTCTCTGTAAAGAGCAAATATTGGCAGTTCTGTTTAATAAAATTCGTGAAGTAAAATTGAATTTTGTAAATCGCAAATCTAACTATTCGAGATTAATTATTTTTTGTTAAAGGGCTTATATGCCTATTTAAGCTTTAATAAACTAATTTTAAGAAATAAGTTGCCTTATACCGACTCTGAAGAGATCAACAAATAATGCGGAAAAATCGCAAGATGTGTTCGTACAGTGTCGTCAAGAGTTTTTTACAAGCTTGGACTACTTTTTGTATATTGCACACGCCGGTGCCCTTTAATTGATAAAAATAAATCTAGATAATAGATATAGTTATATAATTAGATATACATTGTTTAACCGGACCGAATTATGAAGGAAATTTAAGGGTTGGCTATCAAGAATTAACAATTATAGCTATAATCATATTCTTTGGGGGTGATACAGAAAGAAAATTGACTATTCGATCTCCAAGTTCTATGTACCAGACACCATGACGGCCGAAGCAATTAATTGATTAAAAATGTCGTAACTTATTTTTTAATTGTAAATTACTAATAAAAAGTCGCACTATTAGACATCTAGATTTGCATCGCTATATACCATGTTAAGGCTTGGATGCATTGTATATTATCAGTGACGGCACCTTACCACGACTTATGTTTGCCTAATACTTTGAAACCCTGGGAAACTGTCAATAAAATTAACTCAGAAATGACTATACAGAATATTTTTCAGCATTTTTGGCCTTTGGTTCATGAAGTAGCTGTCTTGTCTCTATATCACTATGATGGAGACCAGGAACCAAAAATGATAATATTTTAAAGCTTAACTAAAGACGATCCATCAATTCATATCCCCTGGAAAGATATCTGCGTGATTTACTTTTTTAGAAAGACATAAACGACTTTATTTCGATCAAACATTAGTCTTGCTTTTCTTCAATCGTTTTAAAAAAAATTTTACACTTTTCTCAATGAGTTGCTTACTTCACAGACTAGTTATACTTCTTTTCAAGCATTTAAGAAATAAATAATGACACTAAAAGTCGCTAGTGATACTGCAAATTGCAGTTATACTTATACAAAATTTTCGTGAAAAAGTCACCTTTAAAGGGAAACTAAAGCAATTTTTCCTGTGATTTATCCTAACAGTAAAAAGAAAACTTTAAGATTAAAATATCACAAATGTTCCTGTTTAAATAATAAATATATAATACCGGTGAAATAGGATATAATTTTGAAAATAAAAATCAAGTTTTTATATGTGCTCTACAATTACCATACAATTTTTTTCTTAAAACTTTGCCATCAAGTCGGCACGGGTTACCGCTATCCAATTTCGATAATATTTCGTATTTGAGTTATTAGGGTCAATTAGAAAAAATATAGAGGGTATGCGTATCTAATTTCGAGAAAAAAAAATCGCCCTACTAAGCTGGGACACCCTAATGCAGGCATTTACGTGAAAACCTGTTTTTTTAAAATGTTAATTTCTAATCTATTCATCCTAGATTTATGGGACCGGGACCATTCGAAGTAGTTTTTTTTTCTGATTCGAACAGTGCAATAAAAAAAAATTCACATTTTGTGGACTACGACGTTTTTGCTTTCCGCCGTCGATATGTATATACATATGCATATGGATGTTTGCATATAAATGCGACGAACAAGATAACTGACATACGACGTATAGTGGAGCGCCGTAAGGTTTATACCTCGGAATCCAGGGCCAGTCTATGAATCTTAATATAAACCTTGAAAATATGTTTTTAATAGCATATAGAAAAATGTTAAAAAAAATTTTTTTCGCGCTCTCAATTTTTTTTTATTATTATAAACATTTATTAATTTTTTGGAGTTTTAATTGATTTATATTAGTCGAAAGTCATATTTTAAAAAATAACAACTATTACAAACTTGAAAACTTGATCTTGGATCTTTAGGGACTGCATGTATACCGATGAATATAAATAAATACACTACTGGAAAAAATTAAAGGATCAAAAAATAAATCCAAATTTTTGCGCCGTAACTTCGAGAAAAATGGTCGTACAGGAAATTTAAAAAAAGAAAATTGTAGCTCCAAGTCTCTAGTTTTTGGATTAACACATTAAAATTTTGTAGCATCAGTGGTTTTTGAGTGATCTTAGGAAAAGCAGCCACAAAACAATTTCAAAATGTTTAATGCTTCTTTTTTTTACATACGGGCGTGGAGAAAAATGTTCTTGCTTAACCCTTATAAAGATCGGATACTTTGTTTATTTAGCTTTAATTTCTATCTTTTAACACCTCGATATGTTTAGTTCTCGCCGAGATATCAGTCTACAAATGGAAAAGGATCCTTTTGTCTTTAATTATCGATATCTCAGCAACAAATAATTGTATACCAAGTTTAAGGTGCGTTTCAAGAATTTGAATAAATATCCTTTAACCACCAGCTATTACTTTTTCGAAAAAACAAGAATTCTTCTTGTTACATGAATTTGAAAATGCATCAAAAATTTGCTTTAGATGGTGTTTTGGAAAATCGAGCGCTGGATCGAAAATATTGTGAAAACCAATAATATTAAGTGTGCGGTTTACAGTTCAATATGTCCACAAAAATCCTACAAAGTGCCAAATTAATCCATTCAGCCATTTTTTTGTTTCACTCGATAGAATTTTTGAAAAAATAAGGGATCACGTTTTTGCTCTGCAAAGCTCATAATTTAAGAAATGAGAAATATTCTTTTTAAGAGCTTTTTTCACATTGTTGTTGTATAGATTTGTTGTTTTGGGGCAACTTGAGGAAATTCAAGTCACCAACGCCAATATTGCCCTTTGTTGCTATTTCGTGTGATTAAGGAATTTTCGAGCAACAATATTCGCATTGACGAAATATTGAATTAATTGGGCGTTTGTACTAAAACTTAAAAGAGTATTTTTCAAGTTCAAACATGGCTTGGAATGCGGAATATTGACACCGCAAACAATGACGCAACGACCAGCTCCAGAATCTTTATTAAAAATTATTTTTTGCTCATACAAAACAGGATGTGGAGCATCTTGTGGGTGCAGGAAAAGTGGATTAAACTGCACTGCAGCTTGCTTAGAATGCAATGGTGAAAGCTGTGAAATGTACACGATGTAACAATGTGAATAGTTAATGATAATTTTTTTTTGTAACTTATTTTTTACGATAATCTAATAAATTACATTGAAGTTACTCTGCACATATAATTTATTACAAATAAAACTAAATTTTTCACTATAAAAAAATTTTCTCCCTTCCGTCTCTCATTTATCAGTAAATTGTTGTTAAAAATTGTTGTAAATCGAGATCGGTAATTTTTTTGTTTTTAACTTTTTTATTTGAGGTCTTAATAATGCAGTCTCATACTTGATATACAGATTCATTGACTGGCCCTGGGTTCCGAGGTTTGACCATTTTTATGCCTTACGGCACTCTACTAGTAATACATATCGACAAAAATACAATTGAATATATCCATGTCCAATTTAAGGTCTAATCTTCGGGTCCGATTCATCGGAAACAATAATCATAAATAAATATACCCAACAGTCACACATAGTCCCAACCCCACACAATAATACGAGTCTTGTGTCGTGGGTATCAGAAACTACGAGAGACTTTGCGGTCTCACAAACGCCCAGACCCTTAATCCAGAATCTTAATCTTAATAAAAGCTTAAAACATTAAAATCGTCGAATGAATGCTTAATTGGCGGCACCGAGGGAACACTATCAAGGTCCTTGACACTGGTATATATCTTACCAGACTAAGATGCAAGCCACCTGGCACTGTTTTTTCTCAATGCGAATATCTTTTATTTCTCAATAACAAAGGTTTTATTTTATTTAAACAAGATTACGCAGGTGCACGTTAAAGGGTCTGCACAAGGATATATATCACAAAACTCATTTTATTTGCAATTGCGGTTTTTAATGTAGCTCTTTGACAGCCTCGTTTGTCTAGTGACATGGGTGCGGCGATCAAGAGGTCTGGAGTTCGATTGCCAGTCGGGAAAAGTATTGTTTAGGTTTCCCATCAAGAAACTTCTAACAGCAGCGCGGAATTATGCAATGTGTTCGATAAACGGCAATTGACTCGTAAATGTGGAAATACACTAAGTATTCCTACTCTTTTGAGGATTTAAAAAGAATTATTGAGTCCATCTATACAAGACATTGTTCCTTTTTTCAGAGTGTACACGACGAACGTTTGAATGCCAGAGTGGATACAATGCTAAAGGAAGGGCTCATACAAGAACTGCTAGACTTCCACGCGAGACACAACAAGACCAGAATACAGGATGGCAAGTAAGTAGACTACACTTTTTTAGAAGAAGGAATGTCTCACGATACGGTAGGCGTGAAGTTTTCCTCCGAATGATATATCAGTCATTGTGACTATCCACGTAATACTGAAAAGCTAGAGATGTCTGGGGTTAGAACCCACGACCACCGCGATTCAAAACCGCGTGCTATACATCGGAGATACCAATAGTCAATCCAATGGCAATACACTACATCTGTATCACACCAAATGTTACACACAACTGGCCAGCAACAAAAAAAAACAACAAACCTAAAAAAGAAACAAATCAAACCCATTGTGTTTTTAATTTATCATTTTATCCCTAAACGTCGTAAATAAACAGAACGGCGCTGAATCGATTGAAGACATCATCCGGACAGACGCTCGATGGCACGATCGATAGTTAATTTACTCGAAACAAAGGGCATTCGATCCACACAAATTATGCGTGAAATTAAACGGTGTTAACGAAACGTTTCGGTCGCGAAACGCGCGTCCCGTGCGCAATCGGGCCGCGCTTTGGCGGGGAAAAACGCCGGCGCCAAGAACTCATTAGACAAGCCGGCTACGGGTTCCGTAATGAAATCAAATAATATTTGTTGAATTTGTTAAATGTCAAAATACATCACTTATATTCGGATATTTCACAATTTTGTGTAATACCCTGTTTGGAAGACAATCATCGCTAGATAAGAACGGGCATATATAAACGGATGTATACAAACTATGATTCGCATGAACGCTTGTATCTGAGAAGGGGTAGGCAAAGAAACATTCCCTATTTCACGTTTCGCAACCTGTTTGAACTTTGTACCTCAGCTCTTTCCCCTTGTTATATGGTTCTGATATGGTTAAAAATAAGATGGTTTCAATCAATGTTTACGATCAAAACGTCCTTATTTATGAACTAATGTCACCAGCCTAATTTTTTGAGAATAATTCCTATAAATTTCCTATAGGTGAAGGTTATCCTTATATTCCGTACAGAAGGCGCAATTTCCAACAGATAGCGCCGTGCAATGATGTCTGTATCCAAACATTTACACCGACTAAGAATCGAAACCGGAACCATGAATTGAAAAGCGTTATCTCTCGGCTAATTGGCTAATCAAACACAAACAAAGTTAATCAACAATCGACGCGCCGTTTTAGCTAATTACCGGCGGAACGCTGAAAGCGAACAAAAAAAATACGTTCACAAGAAAAAGTTGCACAAAAACAAAATGGCGCGCGGTGGCGGGCAACGGCCGCGCTAGTGGCATCTGCTTTTGAGCTGCGGTTGTCTATGCTCTCGTGTTACACGCGCACCCCACTCTATTACATCTATACTCCCGTTGTCTTTGGTACTTAATTATTTTTTTAATTATTACTTTTATTGATGTTACTTTTTGTCGCCGGCCAGTAATATTCAAATCGTAACGGTCTTTTGATTTTGTATTGTTTATTCAATCGATTTTAAATTGGAATGGTGAAAAATGAAAAAAAAATATCTGGAATATAGAACATCGAATGCGCCATTTGTACTGCCTGAATAGGTTATTCACGAGTTTATGAAAGGTGAGACGGTTTATTAAACCAATTTGGAATAAAATCGAATCAATTCGATATGTCAAGATAAAGTTAATGTTTCATATAAAAACTTGTAACGGATAATGTTTTAGTGGATATATCGCTATCGCCAAATAAAAAGATATATTAAAGTATTGTAAGCAAGATATTGCTCTTTGACTAAGTTTATTATGAAGCTGTAGCCAAATTTTACTATTATTATAATTAAATTTACTTCCACTGGACACTGACCTGGGGGTCATATTGTGGGCAATATTAAAAAGAAGTTAGGTCTTAGTCCACAATACCAATAATTAAGTACTATTCTAGAATTGAATCCGCCACTATTGCTCAGGTCAACACTTCAGTCCCCAAAGGGTCTAGCATTCGCAATAAGAACAACCAAACGTAAAACTAAAGCCGCATAACAAAATTCAAGATAAGGACAATTTCTTTAAATTCCTCGTAAGATTCGTAAAGTGCCAACGGAGTACAGAAGCTGCCGCGGGGGGCGCCACCTGCTTAGTATGCAAACAGCACCTGTGAGGGGTCAACATCCCTCCTTAATTATTATTTACACCCTCTACGACGTCGCGTCTTGAATAAGTAATGCGCTCGGGTCACTTTCATCTTTCCTAAAAAGTACAATGGTTCCCAAATTCTTGAGACAGAAGGTGGTTCCTTGAAAAGGGGAGGGCAATCCTATAAGGTTGTGGACAGATTCTTAAAAATTTGGATTACTTAATGCCAATTCATGGATCGCACTAGACCAGCGTGGTGGACTAACCTTCCAAGTTTCAGAGGAGGCCTGCGTCCCGCAGTGATGGTGATGCATTAATTGAAGCTACGGTCAATTGATTGCAACTTTATAAATTTGGTGATGGACTTAAAATAAACCTAAACAACTTGAATTCAGAACCTTTGTAGGGTTGACAGTAAGATGGATCACGACTTGACGAGGACAATATTATTCTAATAACGATGTGAAATATCTCTGGTGGGAACAGAATAGATCTAGTACCTAAAAAGATTGGGAACCTTCAACAGCACATTGTATCGAGGATGCCATAGTCCCAATTCCGTTGGGAATCAGTTGTAAAACACTGGGCTGACACTGAGATTGGTGTAAACTTTATTTCGTATTGATAGTGCTGTGGGCTGTCAAATGGGCTTTGCTGGTGTGGCGGAACCGTGCTATGGGAGCTATTAAGGCCGAATAAAAGTCCAAATTAACATCCCATGGATTGGATAAACTTCTGAGGGCAGTGAGAGACCCCATGGATATTTATTTTCAACGGTTGATGCAATTTTTGGGTAAAATTGAATAAGCTACTAAACTATTAATTAGACTGGGTGTCAAAAGTGCCAAAATGTTGCAATTCTTAAGCTCTTTAATTCTCTATTAAACAGAACATCTTATTACAAGTCCCTTAGTTCGTTGTGAAGACACATACTCCACAAATCCCTATTGCTTTTGAAATTAAATGAGTTTTCTTGAGTAGAAACAACAAGCACATTGCAAAATGATGATACAAAACCGGTTAAATACTTATATTTAACATGAAAACATAAAATGCCATAAAACAAATATGACAATTTTACTAGATTAAATTATGTTAAGTATCAAGACGACTGAATCCCTTGTGTTTTGAAACAGAGCGCATGCGCAGCCCGGTAGCCAGTGACGACCGCAGCTTACGTACTCCCGTGTCACTCAAACACACACACATACACACACACACGCACACACACACGCACGCACACACACACAAGTGTCACACATAACTAAGGAAGGGTGTGAAAGTCCCTTCGTAACACGATCACGTATAGATAAACTGATTTTGATGATAATTTGCCGAGAGATAATTTCACGAAATTAACCAAACTTGTGAAGATGTCTGTTGTTGTTTGTTAGGGACGTGTAAATTTTAACGGCTCGAAAATTAAATTAGTTTTGAGAATCCTTTAATCTGAATTTGATTACGTTTATTTTTAATTATTCCAAAGAAGACTCGATTGGCTAATAGGGCTTGTTATTCGAAAGTACAAATTCCAGCCAATTTTTTTCCTCAAGACATTTTCCAGAAAATTAGAGTCTGCCAACCCGACTAAGCCTTAAGACTTAGCCTTATTACATAGGTCTAAAAATAATTCATTTTATTCGAATTCACTGTAAGAGAGTGTTCTTTTAAACACATCAATATACTATTAAACCTTTTTTGAGTTTAGAAGCCTTTTTTTTTTGGTATCGAGGGGAAAGCTGATTATGGCTCTACTTCCCGCCAGCCCGGGGGCGGTGGGGGGCGGGAAGCGTATGTCGGGGTCACCGGTCTTCCAGCCCGGCGCGCGGCGACGTCAGGTCCGCGCAGGTGTTAGTGCCGGGCTGGGTCCCTAACAAAACAAAAATCCCTAAACCGGCATACCGACCAAAACCCCCCGGTGGGCATCACCGCGCCGAGTGGGGCGACCACGGTACGTGGGCGAGAAGCGCCCACCGTCAACCGCAGCCGCCTGGTGCGCCTCCGGGACGTTAACGTCCCGGCCTTCACGAATTTGACGGGAGCGCAGTTGCACCCCCACTATCTTGATTTGGGCGCCCTGGTTGCGAGTGGGCGAATTTAGAAGCCTGCCATTGCCACCACGCCAGCCTAGTGCGTTTTAATAGATTACACACCTAAAAGTTTGTTTAGAACTTTTAGGTCTGCAAATTTCCTCACGATGTTTTCCTTCACCGTTAAAATACGTGATTATTGGTTGTTAATATACAGACATAAATTAGAAAAATTAGAGGTGTAGTTTGAACCCACGATCGCCAAGATTGTCAACCGCCATAACCTCGATGCTATCACTGCTTCCTTCACTTTAACTATGAAAAATATTATGAAGAAACCTTAATATTAGGGAGTTCAAAGTCATCATCACTAAGTATAAAATCGCTTACGCAAACCTATTCCATAAAAAAGAAGGACCACTCTGCTAATAACGTCATTCATTTAAGCGATACCATAACATAATATACTAATAATAAAGCTAACATATTGGGCAAGGTAAACGCACGGAATTCATTGCGTAATTGTAGTACACACTGTATCTATAGTGGATCATAATTGTGTCGACAAAAAATTCAACCGATTATAAAAGCGACTATGATCTTGTCGGGAGACGGCACGTTTGAATTATTCAAATGGGATTCATTTGTGGAATAGTACCCGCAGGTATTTTCCATCCTACGGGAAGATGACTATGTATTCCTTCATGCCTGGATATCCGCGAATTAATCGGATATATTGGGTTCTGGAGGAATTTTCGTAGTTTAAGGATTAGTTCATGAGAAAATAAGAAATCTAGGAGGTACACCGATCAAACATAAAATACGTCTTTGAGTGTACTGCCTTGTGGTACAAGAGTGTGCCATGCCATTTAGTAGTCCTGGGTTCAACTTTCGGATTAGATAGTGTTATTGGTTTCTTAAATGGGAAAATTCTCGGTAGAAGCACAGGCCACAGAGTCTAAAAGTGTTCTAGGAAAACTCTGATAAGCTATCCCCTATTGCGTCGGTTTTAAACTAAAAGTTCAACCCCCAGACTACGAACATAAACTTTTTTTTCCAATCTAATAAGCATAAAACATAACACAAAAATACAACCACTGATTCCTCAATCCAAAACGTTTCCTTTCACAGACCGCCGGACTACACGAAAGGTATATTCCAAACGCTGGGCTTCAAAGAGTTCCACGAGTACCTGATGCTTTCCGAGGAGGAGAGAAACAGTGACTCTGGCCACAAGTTGTTAGAACTGAGCATTGAGAATATGAAGATGGCGACGAGACGATACGCCCGGCGGCAAAACAAAATGGTCAGAGGAAGATTCTTGGAACATCCTACTAGAGAAGTAAGTGCCATAATTGAATACTAGTACTACCAAAGCTGGACACTGAAAATCTCTAGAATGGAGTGGGATTATGTCTTAGTACATGATGAGTGTATGTAGGTTTTTTTGTTACGTTTATCCGCTGAAAGAATCTTTTTTTTTTATCTTTATTGGATGGTTATAGTCTACTTTTAACTATGTGCCTAAATGATTTTTTCTAGGAAATCAATCCATCTATTAGAATATATCCAATATCCATCTACCCACTAGCTGTTTTTCGAATTGAATATCGAACTGACGAAGCTCAGGTTCTTTGACCGATACGCACTGCCACAAGTCACTTTAAAGGGCACAAACTAAATGCAAATTCATTAAAAAATAACAAGGCGCAAACGGTGCAATGTATTGCAGCTGGCCCATTCTATACACATACCTAGACACGAAATATGCTATAAAAATGTGTAAAAAAAACTATTTAAAAGATTGCACATCTTGATAGACGTATTAATGTGAAATAATTCGCGTCTCACGTGAGGTCTGCAGGTGGTATACAATTTTTAATTTAGATTTTTTATTAATGCTATTAAAATTATTACGTGCACGCCTCGCGACTTAAGCGGCAGTACCGTTAAAACTTTTTGCCCGGACGGGGAAATCCATAAAGGTTTTCGATTTGAAAATCGAACGGCCGGTTTGGTCTCGCGGCTAAAAAGTTAGCGCCTGTGCCTAGTACTAATAAAAGATTGTTTGACAGAGCGTTCGTTTGGCCTACAAATGTTTGTCCAGATCTGGAATGATTTGGTTAAGAAGTTTATGTTTATAAAAGTGTCCATGATATAGGAAAACTCTAGTATGAGTCTACAAAACAATATTTTATTAAAAAATAATTTAGATATACGACAATAGGCTCTTCCTCTATTACGTGGGACTGATACATACTGGCGAAATGTAGGTGTAGAAATGCACCTCTGCTTACCCCATCAGAGAATAGAGGCGTGAGTTTATGTATGTGTGTATGTAATTTAGATATGAATCATAAACAAAGTATATCTTTATCAGACTTGCATAGGATAAAAATAGTTGTTTTCGATAAAGTAATATAAACAGAATTAATTATATATCCTCATAACACTTATTAAACAAATTACGTGCTTCATAATAGATTAATAGCAATATAAACAAACGTTACCTAAGAGAAATTGCAACGATAGAACCCGATCGGTATAAGGAATGGACCAATATTTTTATATATCAACGATGCTAACAGAAATATATCGAGACAAAAAGAGCTATAAGGCATAAAAACCGTCATAATTCACCGTCTTCTATAGGCAAACAGTCGATAGATCAAATGATTGATATCGAAGTATTGCGTGTTATTAGTTTATTGCGCACATATTTTATGTTACGTTCGTAAATCGTAATAAAAGTGAATGTTTCACATGGAACTCCACGTTTTTATTGTTTACATATAATTATATATCAACTTGACATTAAATACATTACCCAAGTCATTACTGATATATTTCATACAAAAACAATTTGTTGTGAAATTCTTGTGAATACAGCGAGATGCAGCGCACCTATCGCGAACTATATATTGAAGCTTTAAATAGTGACATCTAGTGTCGAGTAGCGTAATCATTTCAAAATTCTTTAAAGTGTACTATTTCAACAATACATTTAAAATGAAACCAATAGATGGCGTTGTTGTACTTAATTGTTTTACAGGTTTTATTAATTAGTAAAACGCTATTTAATTAATAAAATGCGTACATATTTATTTCAGATTCCACCCATATATGAATTGGACACAACTGACTTAGCCAAATGGAATGAACACGTTACGAACAAAGCAATAGACATTATTGAAAGTTACTTGAACGACTCGACTTGTAAATACGAACCATTAAAAGCGACAATAACTGAGGAGAAAAAGAATATTGACGGCAATTCATATAACTACTGTGATGTGTGCAACAGAATCATCATAGGAGACAACGTGTTTGCAATTCATCTGAAATCTTTCAGACACATGAAAGTTCTCAAGAAGAAAAAAAAGGACGAAAAATCTAAAGAGCAAGCCGAAAAGTTGGAATTGTCGATTTGTTAAGACTATAAGACTATTATGTTAATATTATTTTTAATAATTATTACATTTAGATACAAATGAAGCTTACAAATTAAAAAGTTTGGTATTTTGGTCTTAAAACTCTTTTTTTAAATAGCATTCACAATTTTTTTTCTTCAATCAATCAATCAGCCTATCACCGTCCACTGCTGAACGTAGGCCTCCCCAAGAAAGTGCCAACCATCCCGGTCTTGAGCAGCCCTCATCCATCCGTTTCCCGCCACTTTTTTTCTTGCTTATAGAAAATGCTTACTGTTATGATATTCAGGCTCTTAAAATCTCTTTTATATGGTAGTAAATGTATAGTTGTAATAATTAAACTTTTGACATCTCTGAATCCAAGTAGTGATTAGTCTGATAAAATGATTTAAATCCTGTAACACTGTAATACTTAAACTTTTGTATCAAGTTACTGTGATTTAAGATTTTATGTTCATGTGGCAACAGTACAAGTTGATACTTATTTTATCAATTAAGTTGTTTGTTTTTTCCTATGGCAAGCCATAGGGGAGGCCTATGTCCAGCAGTAGGAATGGAAGGGTGGTCATGATAATGAAGCTTGGTTGTATATTTTTTTTGTGTCCTTACAAGATATATGGAATAAAAAACCTATTGAAACTAAACAACTTTTATTAAATACTTCTACAAACTATATATATAACTTAAGCTTCTTGTATTGCATCCTCTGTTTCAATATCAACCGACGGCTTGTTTTTTGGAGCTCTATAATCATAATTTTCAAATTCAGGATATTTCTTTATTATCTCATTGTATGCTTCACATATTCTTTCGAATTCCATGTTTGATATTTGATAAGGCCGAGTAACAGGGTCAATCTCTGCCATTTTATACATCTTTAATGCCATTTCGTCTCTTACATCTTCTGGGAATAAGGTCTGAGCACCCCTGATTGAATATTTTTGTCTCATGGAGAATATTTGCCGCACCACCTTCTCAACCATCTTAAAAGGCAATTTTATTATAGGATTTTTGTGTGGAGTCAATGTGACCACTCCCACATCAACGTCTGGTTTTGGTACAAAAGCGACCCCAGGTATATCAAATTTATACTTCACATGACACCAAGTCTGGCACATAACTGATAATCTACATCTCTGTCTGCTTAAAATTGGTGCTGCCATTCTTTCAGCAACTTCTTTTTGGAAAGTAAGTGTCATTCTAGTTCGACCAAAAGCCCAAGGCCCTTCTTGTTTTGATATCATTTCTAGCCACCTTATTATCAATATTGTGGAGACACTAAAAGGTAGATTGCCGATAAGATGAACTGGTGGTGGAGAGTCTGTCCAATCTACTTTGACGTCAGATGGTATGTAGTGACCCAAATCAGTTTTAAGCACATCTCCTGTGATAATATCCATGTCGACTTTGCCCCGACACGCATCGGCTACGAGTTCTAGAGAGGGAAGGAACCGGGGATCCTTCTCGATTAAAATGAGTTTTCGAGGCGCTTGGTGCAAAATTGACCGAGTAATCCCACCAGGTCCAGGTCCTACTTCGCAGACAACATGATTTTCGATATTACCGGCAGCACGCACTATTTTGTCGATTAAGCGAGGTTCCATAAGAAAGTTTTGTGACAGTTCCTTGAGAGCACGCAGTTTGTACAACCTAATGACATCTTTGATACTGGGTAGAGGAGGCAACCTTATTTGAAACGCTTTCTTAGCTGCAGCCATTACTGCTGGACTTTTACAGGCTCGTCAAAATCGTCAAGGAATGTTTCCTGCTTCACCGCGAAGATGGAATACAAGTAAACACCTAAAACTCCGGCACCAATGGAGATTCCAGTGATTCGATTTTTCTTTGATATTGCTTGTAATTTTTTAACGCGCTCGCGATTTTTCTCTTCAATTATTCTCATGTACGCTAGTTCTGCCTGCTTAAGAACTGGATCTTGGTTAGTTCCACTTATTTTAGGCTTGTACTCGGAGTCTCCCATTACGAAATGCAATTTTTTTATAAATATAACCTAAAATCGCTCTGAGGCAAATACTGTACTGAACGAATGATGAAAAGTTGTCACAGATTAGCGAGAGTCGAATGAATAACAAATTCCATAGACAAGCTCTTTGACGTTCCAGTATCAAGTAACGTATATTTAAAACATTTTATCATGTAAATGCCTACGTTCCAAATTTATTTAATACTAACAATTCCAAAAATATTTTGTAACACTAACAGTGTTAAGTATCAAGAGTATTCTGGTTATATTAATAATTATTATACTAATAAATCATGTGTTCCTAAATGTTTATTTAAGTGTTTACCAACTTGCATGCATCGTACGATAAACGGAACAGCTGTTTATGACATTTGTTCCACAACAAAACAAAAGCCATGCGCGCAGCTAGCTCTTTCTAAACAAGACTTCCTTTTCTAGCGCATATGCAAGGTTCTAGCTCGCAACATCGCGCTTGCTTGCGGTTGATGTCAAATATCGTCTCGCGTCGCCACCGTTCGCTCGTGCGTTGGTTGGCCCTCGCACTTTACGCGTAACTTTGTTGTTTTGTAATCAAAAACATGCCCTTTATTTCAAAAGACTGGCGCTCTCCCGGCGAAGAGTGGGTTAAAACCCAGGAAGGATGGGAAAAGAAGAAAGTTTTAGAGTGTACAGCGCAAAGGTGAGTAATGTTGCAAAATAAACTGCGATCCTTTGTTCGCATTTAGATCAGCGCCACGGGCCATTTCCTTCGTTAATTTTCTTACTAACACTCTTCAGAACTAAACAAGCTTGGAGTGATTTTGTGCATTTCTTATAGAGTTGTTTTGTGTTTTGTATTGCAGATACCCCGCTATAACTAACTTTAATAACCCGGAGGAGAGCTCGCAGAAGTCTTGGTAAGTTGTTTGATGTTATGATATGCGCTGTGATCAGCTGTTTCTGTTGTTACACTGTTATTGATTTTCCGCGTGCGAGTGTGCGAGAGTCCTTCGGCTGCTTCTGTCGTCGAGTCAACATCGTGGAAATAAGTTTGTGTGTGCGTGTGTGATGCGGGATGAAAGTGAACACATCAGTAGGAACACTTTCATTGCATACGTGCGCAATAGGAAAAAATATGCTGATACATTACTTCGTTTACATAATACATCAATAAGCCAAATACACAATTTCTAATACAATGATTTTACGAATTTGTCATCGATATTAATTACGTTGGTAGGTGAATGGGTATGTTGAAAATCAACTGTATGATTTACCTTTGGGCTAATTAACCGACACTTTTAAACTATTCTGTAGTTCATTCCCGAATCTTTTGGTAATGTAAACTAAATACCAAATTAAAAATCATAATCTCGTTAGGTTTCGGTTTATTATACAATTCAATATCTCTTAGGCATAGGTTTTGGTTCACATCTACTTCTTATGCCAAAATTATCCATTAGCAGTCTATTGACTCTCATTTTAATAATAAACTTAATAGTCATTCAAACCCTACGTATATAATACAATGTCACACTAAAGTGACAATACCAGAGGCATTGCCACATGTCCCTCGACAATCACTCTGGGATGCTCTGGGTTCCATTCACAGTGAAACGCAACTGTTTAATTCGTATTAGCAAATTAGCAGAGATTCCCCGACTCAAACAATTTATTAGGGACTATAAAAGAATAGGTAAACCTGGACTTATGTAGATTTTGTAGAAAACGGCCAACAAACGTGATAAAACAACGTAAAATAATAATACACATGTAACGAACTTTTTACCGCAAGTAATCTAACTCTTGGTCTATTCGCTCACAGTCTAGTATTCAGTCATCTGCACAATATTAACAAGCTGCCTTTAATTTACAAACCAAATATCTAATTTCACAGTTACTCTGAAGATAGGTTTGCAGGCATCCACTTTACTGTGGTAATATCGCTGTTAGGAGATTATTCTTATTAAATTTTAAATAAATTTAGTAGTAAATAGTCTTTCGTGTAATATACTTTTAAAGATAGAAACATTATATTACAAAGCTACTTGTTAAAATTCTAACAAATTCATAAAAAATATAGCAAAAAAATAGTTATTTATATTTACTACAAGTAAGTTCTGCGCTTAGAGCAGATCACGTTCTCTTTGTATTCTTACGTGAGCGTTTTAAGCGTATTGTTCCGTTGAGCTCAAACCGCTGTATGAGTGGTAAAGTAAGTCCCACGGATGCTTTTAAGCTAGCATCTTCCTATTTTTATCTCAATAGTGACGTAATTACATGGACAACTCTTGAAATAGAAAATAAATGCACTTTTATCTCTCTTTGAGTAAAATCTACGTATAGATTTTAAATGGTTAATGTTATTTAGGTAAATGCTAAGCACTCCACGACTGAAACTTTCAAGACTAGTTAACAATATGATAGTAAATTAAGTACAGTTTGATGCAATTAAGAATGGTTCATTTCATCCATTATATTAAGACCGAGATGGTTGGCGCTAACTTAGCGTAGTATTCACAATCATTATCAACCTTTAAACTTCTAGAGCTGGGCATAGGCCTTCCGTAAAGACTTCCAAAGAGTTCTGCATCCAGCCGCTTTTTTCAATTTTCATCAAATCGTTAGTCCACCTTGAGTGTGGACCTCAAACGCCGAGATTTCCAGTACGTGCATTAAGTGTTTACATTTATATTTGTTTCTTGCGTTTTATTGCCGTTTTTACGACGCTAAATATAACTACTGCAGCATTCTCTAATACGGAAAATATTACTGGCTTTCTAATTGACACTATTCATAATGTTTTTTTTTCATAATTACAAACGAGTTAAAAAATCCATAATGTTAATCCAACAGACAGCTTTGCAGGTGCATAACCCAACATATTAATTTATTCTGAGCAAATGTATCCTTGCCTTATTATAATTCTACATTTCTAAATAAATCCTACAATGTGTCGCGTCCGTATTTTAAGATTTCAAAGGTAATTGATGGGAGAGAAGTACCAGTAATATAAGACAAAAGTTTTACGTTACATGAAATAAAAAACTGATAAATTCGTCTATGCCTGTATTTCGATTTATAATATTCAGCAAATAACACACATTTTGTAAACAGATTTATACTCAAAAGGGCATTGTTTTGTTTCTGTAAATTATCGAAAATACAAACGCGATTATCTCGTGGGGTTTTGCTTCAAAATCTGATGTCTAACTGTAAAATTTACTGCAAAAGTTCATAATCTAAAGAGTATTATTAAAGAAAAGCATTACAGTATATCTATAAACTGCAACCATAGAATACACCGAAAAGGCTAATATTCTAAAAAGTATTTATTTAAAGCCGTACCTATATCTACCAACTTAAAAAGTTTAACTCTAAGTGGTCAAAGGCTTTTTTGAATCATGCGTTTTCCCGTACAATGCATCGTAATTAGAATGACTGAAACGGCAGCTTTGTTTGCTTAACACTTGACGTATTCATTGCGCTCTTGCACCGTACTGCAGTACTGAAGAGCAATTAGCGTGCAACCATATTGCCAAACCAATAACAATGTCGCAGCAACGAGATCCGTGGCTGGAAGAGTGACAAAACGAGTCCTGCGCAAATTGACTATTGTGCCTGGAGGTTGGTAAACCTGATCATGAAAAAGAGAAAAAAAACAATAAACATTCAAAAGAAGAACCAATTTTCATTATCTGTTCTATAACTTGGTTGTGACTTTGATTTAAATTTGGTATTCTTATGGTTCTATGCATGGAATTAGTGACCAAAAAGGTGTGATTAAACAACCAAAAAAAATCATTACTCTATTAAAAACGAGAGAGGATGGAAGAAAATTGACCTAACTCCATCGTGTAACTGAAGGACATATTATCTAGATTTAAAGAAGTTATCGAATTTTCTATCGTTATTAGTAAGTAACACTTTTATAGTTGGGGTGTCAAACCATCCAAAGTAGGATAAACCTGTTTGTCTCCAATAGCAGATAGACAACATAATCATGACAAGTAGCCCTAAAAATTGGTAAAAACAATCACTACGATGCCCCATTCCGGCTATTAGGTCGTACCATTATTCACTAAAAAAAATATACCCAATTCTCTTTAGAATTGGCTATTTGTAATTTTTATCGTGAAATCAGAGTGCTATTTTGTCGTCTATGTTACGTAATCTGTTTCGATACGGAATGTCCCTAGGGCTTACTTTTCAGTACAATACCATTGCAGAATCACTGAATACGGTATCGGAATCGTAATAAATATTTAATTGTGGACAGCGATTTCGTCCGCCGATTTTTGTTAATTGGTTAGCTCTTGTAGCAAATTAATGGCGACTGATCTTCAAATTGGAGCAGTTCACTCGCTTTGATCTGAAAATTGAATGTTTGGGTTTGACTCGAACAATACAAAACATTGAGCAAATAAATTTAATTTCTCTGTATCTGGGTCAGGTTGAAACGTGATCAAGCCGTTATCCAAAGTGCTTATGGCGACGAATAGCCAATACGTTTGAGTGACAAATGTTTTCCGCCATGGTTTACTTTTTAGATCAAAAAGTTACTTGTAAACAGTTTTGTCGTCATCAGTGCAAAATATTAAATTTTACTGTAAAAGAAAACAAACCCACATTTTTTATTTATTAGCTTTTGTATTTTTTTAAAAGTTCCTCAAATATCCACGCAATACAAAGAAGAGAAATACGAATTCGGTATGAATCCTCTTTTATATGAATAATTTAATTCAGATACTAGCATGAAATACATTCATAAAAAAAAACTGTTCCAAAATTTAAAATTTAAAAAGTACACTCGACCTTTTTTGTTGTCGCCATAGGTCAATAAACATGGATAGTAGAATTGGTTTATCTTCGTTGACCGGCTAAACTTGTTTGGCATATCTAATTGATATCTCATGTTGTCATAATTGATATATCAGTATTTGTAATAATCACGTATACATATACGTAAATAGCACTACAACGTTGGTGAAAATTTTTTGATGCTTTTCAGTCTTCTTTTATAACAATAGTAAATGCAAATATATGTATTTTTGTATGCCCGAAGCGGTAGACAAAGGTTTATTTTTACAACAACGTTTCGCTATGTATGTATAAGTCCAAAGTAATATAAGCCTACAGCCACTTCAAGCTTTTAATAGCCCTGGAATCGAACCCGATCGAATGCGGTTATGTATTACTTATCTGTTATGTATGCCGCAGAACTACGGCTTACGAGGCAAGTAATAAATAAATGAAATAGATTTATTGTCTAACTCAAAAACCCTATTTTCTTTATTCATATCTCCTTACACAAAATATTATAAATCGTCATTTTAACCGTGCAATAGATTATTACAATTTTTAGTTTATCATGACTCATGCAACACGACAATATAACGAAATTATGAGATAATTATATTTAAATATTACACAAAATAAATCTTGATTAAAGTAAAGATTTGTATTTTGTAACGCGAAACGGAACGTTATCCGACACTATAAAGTCCTTAAAGTACAAAATGGCGTATTAAATACGTCCCTTAGTCCAAGCAATGTCTTTGAAGTTCTTATTACTTAAATACTTTCCGAAACATGCCGCGGCAGGAAGGACGAAAATATTTGAAAATTTTAATTTGGTCACCCCGCAGGAAATGTCATTTCACAGATTTTGGATTTCTTTTTGTGGATAATTTTCTGTGCTATATTTACTTTTGAATTACAATTTGAATCCAACAAAATTATTTAAATAAATACTAATTCGATATTATGACAAAAAGCGTATCAAAGCAAACAATAAATTCCTATCGCATTTTTTATGGTCAGGAATATTTTGAAAACTTTAAATTAATAAACGGAATTTATAATGAGTTTTTATTAGTGAATATGTCTTACTATTCCAAATTAAAAGGTGATTTAAATAAATATGTAAAAACATTCAAAACATTGTAAAGGCTGGCTGGATGTACCCACTACCTTTACGCTCACGGAGTAGAGTCCAACTATAGATCCCCACTGAAATATCAAGCTCCTCTTAAACCATCGAAATCATTTCAAATAACAAACAATCAGGAAATTCCCTGCATTTTTTGCCCCAGTCGTTTAATACCGAGCACAGTAACAGAGCTAAACATGGCTCAGAACGGGTCAAGTAATAGAAAGCTTCATAATATCTGTTTATTTATAGAGAGCAGCGATTGTGGGATGTTTACGTGTCATTATGTGATTTCTAGACCAGACTGCACGGTGCGTCTCGCTTTTCTACCTTCTGACTCTACATAGGGTCACACCTAGGGGATTCGATCCCGGTCGATTTTTGTAATCCCGGGATTTCGGGATTATCAACAGTTAATCCCGGGATCCCGGGGTAATCCCGGGATTGTATTAGTAATAAAAAGTGGTAACAAAAAGAAAGTAAAGCATTTTAAAATAAATCTTTTATTTTAAATCTTTACTTAAATATTAAAAAATAAAACAAAATTATAATTTCTTCTGATAAAATAAACAAACTAAGCCCTTTTATCTAAACAAAGAAACGCCATTGTACTATAAAAAAGACCATGCAACAGAGATCAATGTATTTTAAATAAAATATAAATATAGGAACTATAAATTACTTATTTAACCCACGAAAATAAAATCTTAGAAATAACAACGCATCCAACGTCTCATCCGAAAGCATACTTCTTAATTTGTGGCATATGTAGAAGCAGAAGAAGCGCGTTCAGACTCGATGGAAGTTGGAGGAATCGTCTATAAATTTTTATAGGTCTTCTCCAAATTATTGCCTCGTGTAAAACTAGCCTCAGAAAGAGTAATTTCTTGTTTAATGATCTTAGAAAGCACATTTTTATTGATTTTTATTATAAATATGTCAATCCCGAAAATCCCGGGATTTATTGAATTTAATCCCGAAAATTTCGGGACTGAAATATGACCGGGATCCCGGGATCCCGGGCTTCGGGATCCCGGGATCGATACCTCTAGTCACACCTAATTACGTGCAGTGAAGAGATAGGTAATATCTACAGTTTCAGTGTCATTATGCGGTATAGATGCTCATTGCTGGATAAAACTGACGATTATATAGGTAAAGAATTGTATTTTAAATTTATTTGTATGGTTATTATAAATAACTTATAATGACTTAAATTAAAAAATGCGATCTATACTTTTCGGTATTGCTAGCTAAATAAAAACCTCTTTTATCGAACTGGATAAATCCTTCATCATTGCAAAATGTAATATGAAATTGGCTTTATCAAATAAAGTAATATACAATGTCATCCCAAAAATATTTAATGAAAATAAAATGTACTTACAATTCGATTGGCCGTCAGCCTTGGACATTAAAAAAAATACAACACGATATGGTAGGATGGTAGGAAGTATAAACATGATAGACATATCAAGAGACTATACTCTCTGTATTTATAATTTATTTACAGTAGAATCCGTTTATTATGACTCCGCCTATATTGACCAACCGGTTATTATGACGTAATTACACTACAAAGTTTGGTTTTCATATAAAGTTCTTTATAAAAAGTCGCATATAATGACTTCCCTTACAGTGACATGTCGCTTATTATGACCCATTTTTAATAAATCCTGTCCAGTTATAATGACCGACATGATTCATTACACCTTCGGTACCAAAAATACCATTCATAACTGTTTCAAACACACAGGATTCTTTAAAAGCCACGACGGTTTACCTATTCAAATATCAGAACATGAATTTGATGAAGAAGACGACATTCCTTTGTCTTTGTGGTCACGAAACCTAAATTCAGATTCTTTAGCACCACCGGAAATGTGTGCAATTTTGATTTTGATTTAACATGTATGTGTACATAAATATATATAATAACTATGTTTCTTTATTGAAATATTTAATTACATACATATTTACATAAAAAAGGTGTTTTATTTTATAAAACGCTTTGTATGACGTCCGCTTATTATGACGTGTTTGTCAATTCCCTTCGATGTCATTATAAGCGGACTATACTGTATTTACCAAGATATTTTTTTACAAACAACCTGTTTCATTGTTACATCCGGGTGCAGATAGAAAAGCCAGTCCTTAATAAAGACAAATAATATCAGGTTCCTTCCACAGTTACTAAGCGGTTTGTAGTGGCATTATAGTGCCAAGAAACGGGTCAGTGCTTAACTTGTAAACTGATCCGTGCAAGCAAGATTCACATTCACGAAACTGTGACCGATTTAGTCAGAGGTCAACGGACGCCGAGTGCGGACGCGAAAAATATTGTTCGCTGCTGAGTCACTAATGCATTCCGTGTTATTGTTTACGTTCTAATAGTATTGGACTAGTATTTTGCAAGGATATTTCTTTGAAAATTGAAACTTTAATTTCACCATTTATAAATTGACTTCGGTGATCCTGCAATCAATAAACTGAAATTTTCGAGTAACTTTATCTAATATACTTATTCAAACTTACAACAGCCACACACGAAACAAATACTCTTGCGGGATACATTAATTAATCTAACATTTATCTCACTGCAAAACTAGATCTATTGTATCACCTTTAGTTATCTTCAGAACCTTTTGATTTTCTTTTACTCTAAGGGGAACAAAGTTAGGTCATTTAAATAGGTACATTACCAAACTTAAATACTTTACCCTGTCAGTCTTCTAAACAATCTTCCGAAACTTTTTTTTTAATTAATTGTCTATCATTATTCTTGGAGTTGGTAAAGGTGTACTTATGAGAACTACGTAATGAGCCAAGCACTATATAATGCAGTTTGTAACAATTTCCTAATAGAAAAGTTGAAGAACCAACTCGACCATCTCAATTGGTCCAACTTATACAACTTATACGAGAGTCCGAGGCAATTCTTTAATAATGTGAATACGTAACAACGATAAATTGTCCCTGGAGATGGCCGGACTTCGAAATTTCTTTTTTCTTGGCACGGTAAAGAGTCTCCACTGCACCTGATAGCAAGTGCAGTGTCATTGAGATAGCGGTTGGCAAAGACAACAGTATAGTCAATAAAAGGTCACTTTGATATAAAAGCTGTGATAATTATTATAATAGTTTTTAAATGAAAAGCGATTCAGTCTTTTTAACGATCTTCAATTGTTCAAATTTGGTCAGTCTAATTCTTTGGTCGTTGAATATGATTTTTTTTACGGTTTTCATTTTAACGTCATCAAATATTCTATATAGATATCATCATCATTTTCATCCACAACGATTTTTATCCCACTGCTAGGCATAGGCCTCTATTTCGCTTAGACGAAAACGTACTTTTCATACAATTCGCTATTCCTACCTTGCTACCATAAAAGAAACACATTCTGTGAACCAGATCTTTGCTGCCAAATTGTATAGCTGCCGAACGAGTAGGGAACACCGGAATCTACCCTTTAAGCGTGAGAAAATATGGTTGTAAAAAAATAATGATTTGCGATTCAATTTGCAGCAGATCAATTATTAAATTATTAATTATTAAATTATCAAATCAATTATTAAATAAGCTGCGTAATAGGTTCCGAGACCTGTTAGAAACTCAGTCAGGAGAGATAGAAGAAGTATGGAAGGAGTTTAAGAATGGTATTATTGAATGTGCTGAACAGGTATGCGGGGTTAATAGAAAGAAGAATGCTAAGAACCCAAGAAATGAATGGTGGGATGAAGAAGTGAAACGCGTGGTCGGTGAAAAACGAAAAGCATGGGTGGACTTATTAGCCGCAAAGGCTAAAAGTAGAATGCGAGGTTGTATGGATGATACTGAACGCATTGCAAAAGTTAAATATTATTCGTGCAAGAAGATCGTGAAAGAAGTTGTTGAAAGAAAGAAAAACGAATGCAAGGAGAAGTATGATAGAACATTCTCTGCTAACTTTCGGACAAATGTTAAGTTATTTTGGAACATGGTCCGAAAAGCTAGAGGTAAAGCAGGAGAATCGGTTGTGGGAGTTTTAAGAGATGAGAATGGTAAGGTGATAAGGGACCAAAAGGAAATATTGAATGAATGGAGGAAGTATTTCGAAAGTTTATTTAAGGATGTGGAAGAAATAGCATGTGTCGCGAACGAATACAAGATCGATGAAAGAATGAACATAAATGATGAAAGTGAAAGTGATGTTAGTATGGATACATGGATGAATGAGATTAAAAGTGTGATCAAATGTGCGAAAGGTGGAAAGGCAGCGGGATTGGATAAGATATCGGCAGAAATGCTGAAGGGAGGTGGTGATACTATTGTCAGACTGCTGTGCCTTCTCTTTGACAAATGCTGGCGATACGGCCAAGTACCAAGTGATTGGTGCAAGGCTGTTATCGTACCAGTATTTAAAGGGAAGGGATCACCGCAGCAGTGCAAGAATTATCGCGGTATCAGCCTTCTTAGCGTGGTAGGAAAATTGTATGCGAGAATTTTGATTGAAAGAGTTATTCGTATGACAGAAGATAAGATTTGGGATGTGCAAGGTGGTTTCCGAAAGGGAAGAGGATGCGTGGATCAAGTCTTTTCTTTACGGTGCATAGCTGAGAAGGCCTTAGCAAAACATCAGAAGGTCTTCTGCGCCTTTATCGACTTAGAAAAGGCTTATGACTGTGTGGTGAGGGATGAATTGTGGTCAACACTGTCTATGTATGGGGTGAATGACAGTCTGATACGGGCATTGAGGTCGTTGTACACGGAATCAAGTGCCTGTGTTAGACTAAATGGTGCCTGCACGAGCTGGTTTGACGTCAAACGTGGTGTCAGACAGGGCTGTGTGGCGTCACCATGGTTGTTTAACCTCGTCATGGACAGTTGTCTGACTGACCTGAAAGAAGCTAATTATGGTCTTAGGATGAATGAGTCACTGATTAAATGTCTCTTATACGCTGATGATCAAGTCCTTCTTGCGTCATCGGAGTATGAGTTACAGCAAATGGTGAATATTATGAATGCGGCTTTAACAAGAAAAGGTATGAAAGTGAATGCAGGAAAAACGAAAGTGATGATTTTAGAAAGGAGTGAACCCAGAACTGATCGTACCATAATGCTAGGAGATGAAAAACTGGAGCAAGTGAATGATTTTGTATATCTGGGTTCTGTGATCACAAGGGATGGTAAATATGAGGGAGATATTGAAAGAAGGGTAAAATTGGGTAATAGTGTTAATGGCGCCTTGTACTCCATCGCGGCCAGTAAACACGTATCGGACCGCGCTAAATTAGCGATACACCAAGGAGTCCTGGTGCCAACACTAACTTATGGAAGTGAGTCTTGGGTATGGCAGAAGAGGCATGAAAGCAAAATTAACGCAGTTGAGATGAGAGCGCTGAGAAGCATGTGTGGGGTAAAATTGGCAGATAGAGTGAGGAATAGTGTGATAAGGGAAAAATGTGGATTGAAAGTCGATGTAGTGACAAAAATTGAAAGGGGAATGTTAAAATGGTTTGGCCACATTGAAAGGATGAATGTTTGCAGAATTACGAAAGAGATTTACTGTGCGGGAGTGAGTGGTGAAGTCGGACGAGGACGGCCCAGATCCACCTATAAAGATCAAATAGGTAATTTACTTAAGAAGGGTAATATAAAGAGTCCTCGAAACCGACGTGCATGCATGAAGAGGATTATGTCAGTGGAGGAAGCGAAAGAGGTGTGTCTGGACCGTGGCATTTGGCGCTCTATAGTCTCTGCCTACCCTAACGGGAGACAGGCGTGAGTTTATGTATGTATGTATGCAATTATTTTCATGGCGTGCACGAATCGATATGAGCTGCCGACCGCACCTTAGTCTTTGTTACTGAATCGTCTCGCCGCTCCCACAAAAGGGATGGCAGACAAAGTCGTTCGGGGTATTGGCCTGATAATATTCGGCCTAATTGAATGCATACGAATTTGGACTTTATGACGTTGTGAGAATTATTAGTTTCGTATGGAAATCCCTTTGTGTGTTGCACCTTGAGGGGACGATGTTTACCTATAGAAATAATTATACCTCAAGGTGGTCGAAGACCTAATAATGTTCGCAGTGGTTTATTCAGACAGATTGCCACCGGTATCTTTGGGATCAATGGAATCTTAGACCATATTTCAGAGTATTAAAATTTTATAATGAGTGTAGAAGAATAATAAATAGGCTTAAATAATTCAAACTATAGTCAGATACATAGAACTTTCAATAAGATCAAAGTTTCGTATGGAAGCACATGAGATATTTCCGATTTATTACGTCATTACGGTAAGCAAATTTCTCACCTCAACAGTAAGGCTGAAATAGGTTACTTTTCGATACCTATCAACATCTTTATGAAAAGTTGAGCGTGTTTAATCTATTAAATATACTTTCTCCTAGGCAAAAAGATTTCGAATACGCTTTTTCAATCCCGTCTGCCAGTTCGCTCATTTCGAAGAAGTTTTAATGAAGTTTTCAAGATTCACGAACTTGTTCAGTTGAGCGACATTATTTGTATGTATGGAATAATGTTTTGAGACTGCGTAGACCCAACTTTTGAATTGGTTATTAGTTTTGTTTTTGCAAGTTGTTTTATACTTATAGGTTTTATTTTATTTTGGGGTCAATAAAAACGACATAAGGTTACTTGCATTTCGTATTGCATTTAATTATAATTTACCCCTTTTAGTCATGTTTAATAAGGATTCTATATCATAATCAGGGCAGTACTTCCATAAAAGCGCAAAACCCCAGCTTGGCTTATAAAAATCCTCAAGCTTACCTTTACCTTTAATCTTTAAGTGTTTGCTTACTAGCAATTCGATATATGAGAATATGCTAACCCAATAATAAACAAATATAAACCAGACAGGACACGAATAATATGTAACGCTTTTGGTCTTCTACGGAAGTGACGTGAATGTCGACTTTTCTTCTGGTCGCCAAAATTTATGAAACACGCTGCTTCCGTAGTGTATAATAAATAAACTGCATAACCAAATTTGCGGGTTCACTCGCACTGACTTATATTTGGCACACTTCTATTGTGTGTGTGTGAAAATTTGATTTGTAAGCGCGCACACGATCTAGGAGCTGCGAATAAAGATCACTGGCAATATTATGTTAAGAAAGGTTTTTTTTCTCATATTTAAAACAGTTATCGTGGAGTCATTGATAGTTGCTTGTATATTGAGAACATTTATACTGTGATTTTTTTTAAAAATCAACTATTAATGACGTCCAATTAAATTTCGCCTTAAATATTGTTTGAAGTGAAATTTAATTGGAAACGTCGTGACGAAGTATTGAAAATTATTAAAATGAATTTCCGTATTCGCCAGATGTCCAGGGTGCCGATATTGGTTATTGAGAGTACTTTGCTTCAATAACAAGCACTTGAGTGTATTTAATAATACATTTTCAAAACAGAACGCTTGATAGTACTGAAATACATTAACAAAAAGGTAAACTTTTTCATTCCTTGTATGACATAAACTCGTTTTGGCATTCATAGTTGGTTGTTTGGTTGGTTCCACACTAGGCCAGGGTGGTAGATCAAGGCCTAAATCCTCTCAATTATGTCGGCTGATAATGATGATGATTCTTGGTTAAATAACTGGAAATTGAGAGACAGCAGGTTTGTTTTCCGAAACGACTCAAACATTTGGTTTGGTATCTGGAGATTTGCGAAATCGAGAAATCTCGCTACTTTTTTGTTCTTTAATCCAATATACGTAAGTTCATTGATCTAAAATTTTAGAACCAAAGTTCAGGACTATGTTTGACTGATTCTGTATCTTCAAAGGAATAGGTTTGATTCTGTACCCACGCTTCGCCAGTTATTTTAAGTACTCTGTACTACATAATAAGGGGCGAGTGTAAAATCATTTTTCAGGCAAATTTCCAGACTTTGAGAATTACACAGTATGTGACTGTTAGCAGTATATATCTATAAGATAATTATTGTTATAATAATGCGTCCGTTTTTAGATTACTCTATCAATATGCAACATCCCGTTATTGAGACCGTGACCTGTTTTTGTATTTTTGGACTGTATGTCGAAATAGTAAGCAGAACTGTAAGGCTTGGTTTATGAATAAGCAATTAAGTAAGTTACTGTGAAAATATTCGTTCCCGCATATAAATGGAATTTATATTTTTGCTCACAAACAAAATGTAACTCTTAAATAATATTTTTATTTGTATTATAAAAAAGACAATGGCGTGATCTGTACTATTGTTATAAAAGTTCCAAAAAATGAAAGGTTTATTTCAAATTTCCATGAAAAAAATGTTTCATGTAGCTTTTTGTGAAACATTTGCGAAACAATCCACATACATTTGTTTCAGGTCTGGGTGTTTGTGAGACTGAAAAATCTCTCGTAGTTTCTGGTACCCACGGCACAGGCCTTGTATTCTAGTGTGAGGTCAGAGCTACGTGATTGTTGGGTGTAAATTTGTTTCATTCCATTTGAGGAAACATAGAAAGGTTTACTATTAAGCATATACATAGTATCGCGGAAACTATTACCGGTTATTGAATGTCTCAAACACAGTAATTTGAACTGTCTCCAAGCTAATCTGCGACATCCCGAAGTTAAGGAGTAATCATATCCAGCCAGTCCTTAATGTCAACGCTAATTGAGTGGCTAATTCAGCCAAACAGAAATCAACTTTATAAGGTATAGGATAAAGTAGACATTGCATTGATGTAGTGGTAAGTGAAAGTGCCTGGTATCAACTCCCCTTGCTTGATGCGGTTTATTTTCAGAATGAGGAAGTTGGAAATAGATCGATTGCTGAGGGTTGCTACTGAATTGTATTGCGATAGTTTGAATTACCATACAACTTACAAGCTACTTATATTGTTTAGTACCTGTAAAATATGCATATTTTTAGTAAACTCAAAAATGACTGGAAAGATTAGAATGATTGTAAGCTGCTAATAGAAATTGCGAACGAAGAAAGGCTCGTCAGTTTTTATCAAGAAATAATCAAATCTTACAAAAAAGGATGTCATAGGCTTAGTTATGTTCGCCGTCTACAAACGCACACCGCGCATATGAACGCATGTCAATGGTCGTCTCTTCATATCAAAAGACCCCTAATAACTTTTCGAAGTGATTAAAAATTTTTACTTTTGATTTAAGCGTTTTTCTTAATGATTACAAGGGATTATAACTTCATGCGATATCTCTTTCCACTTTAGTCACGTGTAAGCTTATACAGTAAGGTAAATTTTTCAGCAGCGTACTATGAAAAACTTCTTCAACCATGAGGTTGAATGGAAGTTGAAAAATAGTTGTACAATATTTTTCAACACTTTCGCATTCCTTTACTTTTTAATTATAGTCAGTATTGTGAACACCACATTGTGTCCACCGGGTGTGACGTACAACAAAAGATTACAATGCAAATATAATCAAAAACCCATTACTGGAAACTTCTAAGTATTTTAATATAAGGGTATGTGCTGTGCGGAATTGTGATGCGTCGTTAAAAATCTGAATACACCTACGTACCTACGTACACAGGTCATGTATCAAGTCAGTGATTACGTTTATTTCAATACAGTGTATATTATTTAGGTGTATTGTGTATACAAGGGAAAACCAGGAAAAAAAGCTTTGTTTGTCCCGTTTCATTTGCTAGATGAGAAAGCCATTTGCTTTTTTTTCTAGAGCGCTCAATTCAATCACACAAATTTTCATACAATATCTTTTGTTATCGAGTGAGACGCTTACTTATATTATGTAGCTATAATTAAAAAGCCTTTAGATATTTTTACTTACTTATGGGTACAAATATGATTACTTGTATAGCTATGAGCTATCTAATTATTATTTGTTACTGGCCTGTGGACCTAATCAGAAATCGTCACAGACTATAAATAATATCTATACCATAAACAATCAAACCGATCGCGACATTACTGCGCAGTATTTAATATAGTTGATGCGATATAACTTCGATGAGTTCGGAGCTATTGTTTCGTAATCATAGTAATAATTGTAATTATTGAAATCTTTTAAGTAATGCACAATTATTTTAAACAACTAAGGTAATTGTCGTTACTCTCCAATAAGGTACATGCGCCTTATAAGGCCCATTTTTTGTAATTATTAAATATTTGTAAAAATATTTCTTTTTTATGAAAACAAACTTTATCACAAAATTCTTTATTTATTTATGAATAAAATTAATGTACAAATCAACAAGTTTAATTAAATTTCTAAACAAAAACAATAGTTTTTTAAAACCTCTAAATTGGGCCTTATTAGGAACATAGGTACTTAACATGGCTCGATATCAAATCAAGTAATTAATATGTGCTATCAAAACAAACAACAAGCTTATACTGAAATCTTACCCTAAATAACGATATTCTTAGTTAATCAGTTTCTCACAATAGTTTTTTTGGTAAAAAATTGGACGGTGGGCCATCTTAGGCTTAGGAAAACTTAATAAACGTATAAAACTAAAATGTGTAAGTAAAATCAATAAAAAACATTTTTCTATTATTATTTTACCGATAATTAAAATTATAAGCAACAATTTCTAAAACAATTGACAAAATATTTTTCTCTATAATTTCGGTGGGCCTTATTAAGAGTATAAAAAAATCTGTGTATCAAAAGCGTTTACCCCTTGACCCTTTTTGTGCAAGAACACGTTGCTGATGATGTAGGGTTAGCCATTTTCATTATATCATGATAATATCATTGAAAGAATTTGGTGTTTTATGAGATTTACAAAACAAGTAGGCTTGCTTTCTTACTATCTTTCGGGTCAACGGCACACCCATTTCAGCTAATCGAATTGCTTGCTAAACTTGCTAAATGTTTTTTTTTAGTGTAGTTGCTCGACCAGTTCTCTTTTGCTTCACTACCAGATGTGCAATCTAACAACTGTATCTAAAATTTGGCCAAAAAATCTCATTTTCTTCAATAAAATATGACATTCCGTAGTTCTAATAAGGCCCGGGCCATCTTAGGAACCCCTGTGATGGGCCTTTATAGGCACGTTACCCGGTAACAATATCAACTTCTTTTGAATTAAAATTAACAAAGAATTAAAACAACTTTTACCTTCTTAGGAATGCCAACAAATCAAAGTAACTTTATACATACAAGAAATTACACAAATAATTAGTTTTTCAAATGAAAATTTAAAATGATTTTGAACGTGAGCTTATAAATTGATAGCCGTTTGCAACGTGTCTAACAAACTGCCAAATACAACTAAGATGGTGACACCCTACCTTTCAAATACACTTGCAGTTTTGTCTAAGCTATTAATCGAACATGGGTGCAAAATTTAAACTCATTCTACTTATTAACTTCTATAATATCGAAAGTGGGCTATCTTAGGAACCGGGCCATCTTAGGCGTAGGTACCTTACTTAACTAAATGTATTTAAAGCAATTATATACTGACCCTCAAAAAATAAGGATAACTAGCGTTTTCAATCATCAAATTTTGTCGGTGATTTTTTAAATTTGGTTCGTTTTTGTCGAGTATATGATTTGATTGCACCAAGCAATTGAACTGTTATTTTTTTAACTGAGACTTGAGTTGTAACAGAAACTTCAAGAAAAAAAGCAATAGATCAAAAAACACATCTATTGGATTGGGTTACCAAAATCTTCTTGGAAACTTCCAATAACAACTTATTTACTGTAGGGAGCAGGACTACCTAACGTTTACCAAAACATTGCCACGACGATCTTAACTAATACAACCATAAATATATTTGACGGCACCCCGCCTGACATGGCGATGTAAGTAGGAACTATTTCGGATCACAGGAATGGAATCCGAAGTGCCCGTGTTACGATGTCGAGGAATCCAGAATACACCTCAAAGGGACACGACAACGCGGAACATTAAAAGCGATTTAAGTTCTAAATCGGGATTTATATGTGCAAGTGGCGGTTGCACGTGGCGATGCTTGTGGATAAATTGGTTAATGGTTTTTGGCAAACTTACGGAAATAAATAATAGAGACATAACACTGATTGTTATAGCGCGCCAGGATAACATACGACAAAGCTTTTTTAGCCAGGAAAAAGTGCAAAAACAATATCCGGTCATGTCCTTACTCGCGAAATAATATTTTAATTCCAAGATGGTTTGTTTCTAGGTCTTTGAAATTACTATACTATACTAATTATTACGATATTTAATACAAGATTTTAATAAGTCTTAACTAAGGTCACGAAGGACTAAAAAACGATCCTTCTTGTTGGTATTCGTTTGTGTGTTGTTTTCATTTTCTGTATGTAAAATCTTGTTAACTCTGATGAAGGTATACTACTTCCAAAATCCGCTTGCTCAATACCTTAAATCAGGTACTTTACATCAAAACAAACCACTGCTTTCAAATATTTAATACAACGGCAACAAAATCACGTACAAGCGCTCAAAGCTCTTCAGTTCCAATTTGTTCAGCGTACAAACCTCATCTCCTGACTTTATGTGAAGATAACGTTAGCAGATGTACTCGAGGGATGTACAAAGGTTGGTCGTTGTCCGTCCATCCTTGGCATACCGCCAGCTCGCCTTTGCCATGTTGGCTGGCGAAGCTCTTTTACTGTCTATGGTCCGTATTCTATATTTGAATTTGACATTACTCCTATTGTGATGCGTAGAATGTTAACCGCTCCAACATAAATTATCGTAGTCATTTATGAAGTAAATTATTTATTAAGCTGTTTTATTGGTTAGGTTTATAGCCGTTGAGGTGGCGAGATTTTAATTGCCTATATTTCTTGTTACTCACTTTAAATGCATTCAATTTAAAGAAACATAAATAATATCGTAAATTTTATGGTTTGTCAAACATAGAAGCCAGCATTGAAACCAATTATTTCTCATATAGATTCCGGCCTCACGATTTACCCTGCAGATCAAATCACTTTGTGCGCAAAATGGATGTATATACGCAGGAATACATTCTCCGTCAGCCGAGGCCATCTGTATTATTTCTTAACGTGTGTATATTTCGCACCGAAATGTCCAGTCATTGTTGAAACTGAGAGCGACTTCTCTTGTTTAATCCTTGCGAGAGCAATATATGATACAAGGTCATAATATAAACTTCATGACTTTCTTAAATCATTTTCTGTATCATGTCTTTAAAATAGGTTCTTATATAAAACGCTGGTTATATGTTTCGTAACTAAAAATATGTTAACATACACAAACGAGTTGACAAAATAAAAGCGTTTTATCGAAAATAATGTAAAAAAACGTCTATAAATAAGCAAAGGCCTACCATTAATACTATTAAGGAAAATACGCTCAAAGCTACCTGCAAAACGATTTAATATAAATAAATATGAAAACTTTTCCATTCAAGATCCGTTGAAAATTTTAGCGCGTTAAAACACGCGCCATTTTAAAAGCCGTTGCCAATTGCATCTGACCTCGAGAAAAAAGCAAGTCCCGTTGTCTATGATCGTTAGCCGTGACCGTGCAGTGACACACGGCAGCCGGATAGCTGCAAGTTCAACTTTTATTATTATTGATTTGACCTTGTGTTGTTATGCATATATTGCATTGACGTTTCCCTTCTAGATGTTTGTCTATGCCTACATGTGTTCATATTATAGCATAGAGGGGGAATTTATGACAAAACTAATTTTTATATTGATCTGACGTATGAAAATAACTTCAATATGAATTTCAAATCACGAATAAAAAAATAATGTAACCTTAATAATAGTATCAAAACTGCTATCATTTGTCTTTCTTTTCTCTTCTTTTTATCATGACGATTATCTAAGCCTCATTTACAAAAATAACTAGCTTCTCCAAGCTTGCTACTCAAATAGCCTTGGGCCCAAGTAAATAGCGGAAACGAACCTAACTCCTAAGTAATATTGCTAGCTGGATGGAAGACGTAATATCAAGTTCTCGAATTAATCGTAACATTTTCAGAAGAAAATATTGCGACCTGGATATTTTAATATGACTGGCGCTATTCTATTATCAATTTTACTTTTTAATACACAACCTACACCCCATATTACTAACACATTATAATTCTATTCGCATATTTTATAATCTGATTAACATATCGAATTAACGTGTGATGAAACTATTTCGTAATTAGCGAAAGTCACGTCAGATCAATTAATAAATCTCTCATGTTGGCATCCAGTGAATCTGTCGATTAAAATGTATACTTTTTTCGTTAATTAATCGCGTTAAAATCACTTTCGTGAGGTGGCGCCTCTTGCTACATGCGACTGGCCGTCACGAACATTGCGCACGCGTCGATCCGGAATACAGGAACTGGTTAACGTAACACCATCGTAACATGACCCACATGACCAAACATTAAAACGCATTAAAAGGTCTTTGCATTATGGATGATACACAAACGCATACTGATTCGTTCTATTTTTGAAATGTTCTTATTTCAAAATGTATTCGTTGCGACGTGTTCCATTTGCAACATTAATGACCGTTTTGCTTTTAAATACGTTGAACTTCTTTTAAATTATTTATCATGGCATTTAAAAAGCACATTATCGGTAATCCCGGGTCGGGCAATGTAATCAGTTTTGTTTCAGTAGGAAAATGTTAGCGTTATGTTAGAAGTAGGGAATGCAATCCCGATCCCGCGAGATCGGGATCCCGCGGGATCCCGAGTAATTTTTCGGGATCAATCCCGACGCATCATATGACGAGATCCCGTTCGAGATTGACGGGATTGGGCGGCAGTAGTCAGGATTTATTTCAGTGTGGAGGAACAAGGGGGCGATTTTTGCAGTTTGCATATAATTGCTTGCGGTGGTGGCTAGCAGCGGTTGGATGAGGAGAGCCGAAGATCGAGCCCAGTGGTGTGCCATAGGAGAGGTCTATGTCCAACAGTGGACGTATAAAGGCTGATGATGATGATGATTATGATGATATAATTGCTTCGCCACACTATTGCCACACTATTTTTTTGGTTGGTAAAATTAAAGAATAAAGGTTTTTATTTTCTTTCGAGTAATATTTATTTATATACTTTTGGTACACTATACAATAAAATAAATATAAAACATTAATGAAGCATAACGAATACAATATAGGCACAATAGGCGGTCTTATCGCTAGCTGCGATCTCTTCCAGACAACCTACGCGACTGGAATGAAAGGTCGTAGTTCTGGCAGTTGTCTTAAGAATTGTAAAAAAGAAACAGAAAAAATCTAATAATGTATATCAATAACAAATACATACATAAACATGAATGTAAAAAGAAGATATGTTAACTTAACATTGAATAGAAGATATTAGTGTAAAGATTGCATGAGTAATTTACAGAAATCAAAACAACACTATTAATAAAAGAATATAAATACTAAACGACATACATATGATAAAATATAAAGTTTAGAATAGTAAGCTCTGAGAAGTTTTTTAAAAGTGGAAAGCGATTTAGCTTTACGAATTGTTAGTGGCAATTCATTTCACAGACGTGCAGCATGGACTGTAAAAGAATTATTAAGAAATTTGGTGCTATGCTGAGGAATTTCAAGTGTTAAATTTTCTGAGGACCTAAGCGGTCGTGCATGTGTAGCGCAGAGAAAACGGAACCTATATTTAAGATAACGGGGAGCAGTGGGATTGAATAAAATTTGAAAGAGTAGCAAAAGAATACGAGTATTCCGGCGAAGGCGCACAGATACCCATTTGAGTTTATCACGAAATTCAGAGACGTGGGCATATTTTTAATAGCTTGGCTTATAAAAATCCTCAAGCTTACCTTTACCTTTAATCTTTAAGTGTTTGCTTACTAGCAATTCGATATATGAGAATATGCTAACCCAATAATAAACAAATATAAACCAGACAGGACACGAATAATATGTAACGCTTTTGGTCTTCTACGGAAGTGACGTGAATGTCGACTTTTCTTCTGGTCGCCAAAATTTATGAAACACGCTGCTTCCGTAGTGTATAATAAATAAACTGCATAACCAAATTTGCGGGTTCACTCGCACTGACTTATATTTGGCACACTTCTATTGTGTGTGTGTGAAAATTTGATTTGTAAGCGCGCACACGATCTAGGAGCTGCGAATAAAGATCACTGGCAATATTATGTTAAGAAAGGTTTTTTTTCTCATATTTAAAACAGTTATCGTGGAGTCATTGATAGTTGCTTGTATATTGAGAACATTTATACTGTGATTTTTTTTAAAAATCAACTATTAATGACGTCCAATTAAATTTCGCCTTAAATATTGTTTGAAGTGAAATTTAATTGGAAACGTCGTGACGAAGTATTGAAAATTATTAAAATGAATTTCCGTATTCGCCAGATGTCCAGGGTGCCGATATTGGTTATTGAGAGTACTTTGCTTCAATAACAAGCACTTGAGTGTATTTAATAATACATTTTCAAAACAGAACGCTTGATAGTACTGAAATACATTAACAAAAAGGTAAACTTTTTCATTCCTTGTATGACATAAACTCGTTTTGGCATTCATAGTTGGTTGTTTGGTTGGTTCCACACTAGGCCAGGGTGGTAGATCAAGGCCTAAATCCTCTCAATTATGTCGGCTGATAATGATGATGATTCTTGGTTAAATAACTGGAAATTGAGAGACAGCAGGTTTGTTTTCCGAAACGACTCAAACATTTGGTTTGGTATCTGGAGATTTGCGAAATCGAGAAATCTCGCTACTTTTTTGTTCTTTAATCCAATATACGTAAGTTCATTGATCTAAAATTTTAGAACCAAAGTTCAGGACTATGTTTGACTGATTCTGTATCTTCAAAGGAATAGGTTTGATTCTGTACCCACGCTTCGCCAGTTATTTTAAGTACTCTGTACTACATAATAAGGGGCGAGTGTAAAATCATTTTTCAGGCAAATTTCCAGACTTTGAGAATTACACAGTATGTGACTGTTAGCAGTATATATCTATAAGATAATTATTGTTATAATAATGCGTCCGTTTTTAGATTACTCTATCAATATGCAACATCCCGTTATTGAGACCGTGACCTGTTTTTGTATTTTTGGACTGTATGTCGAAATAGTAAGCAGAACTGTAAGGCTTGGTTTATGAATAAGCAATTAAGTAAGTTACTGTGAAAATATTCGTTCCCGCATATAAATGGAATTTATATTTTTGCTCACAAACAAAATGTAACTCTTAAATAATATTTTTATTTGTATTATAAAAAAGACAATGGCGTGATCTGTACTATTGTTATAAAAGTTCCAAAAAATGAAAGGTTTATTTCAAATTTCCATGAAAAAAATGTTTCATGTAGCTTTTTGTGAAACATTTGCGAAACAATCCACATACATTTGTTTCAGGTCTGGGTGTTTGTGAGACTGAAAAATCTCTCGTAGTTTCTGGTACCCACGGCACAGGCCTTGTATTCTAGTGTGAGGTCAGAGCTACGTGATTGTTGGGTGTAAATTTGTTTCATTCCATTTGAGGAAACATAGAAAGGTTTACTATTAAGCATATACATAGTATCGCGGAAACTATTACCGGTTATTGAATGTCTCAAACACAGTAATTTGAACTGTCTCCAAGCTAATCTGCGACATCCCGAAGTTAAGGAGTAATCATATCCAGCCAGTCCTTAATGTCAACGCTAATTGAGTGGCTAATTCAGCCAAACAGAAATCAACTTTATAAGGTATAGGATAAAGTAGACATTGCATTGATGTAGTGGTAAGTGAAAGTGCCTGGTATCAACTCCCCTTGCTTGATGCGGTTTATTTTCAGAATGAGGAAGTTGGAAATAGATCGATTGCTGAGGGTTGCTACTGAATTGTATTGCGATAGTTTGAATTACCATACAACTTACAAGCTACTTATATTGTTTAGTACCTGTAAAATATGCATATTTTTAGTAAACTCAAAAATGACTGGAAAGATTAGAATGATTGTAAGCTGCTAATAGAAATTGCGAACGAAGAAAGGCTCGTCAGTTTTTATCAAGAAATAATCAAATCTTACAAAAAAGGATGTCATAGGCTTAGTTATGTTCGCCGTCTACAAACGCACACCGCGCATATGAACGCATGTCAATGGTCGTCTCTTCATATCAAAAGACCCCTAATAACTTTTCGAAGTGATTAAAAATTTTTACTTTTGATTTAAGCGTTTTTCTTAATGATTACAAGGGATTATAACTTCATGCGATATCTCTTTCCACTTTAGTCACGTGTAAGCTTATACAGTAAGGTAAATTTTTCAGCAGCGTACTATGAAAAACTTCTTCAACCATGAGGTTGAATGGAAGTTGAAAAATAGTTGTACAATACTTTTCAACACTTTCGCATTCCTTTACTTTTTAATTATAGTCAGTATTGTGAACACCACATTGTGTCCACCGGGTGTGACGTACAACAAAAGATTACAATGCAAATATAATCAAAAACCCATTACTGGAAACTTCTAAGTATTTTAATATAAGGGTATGTGCTGTGCGGAATTGTGATGCGTCGTTAAAAATCTGAATACACCTACGTACCTACGTACACAGGTCATGTATCAAGTCAGTGATTACGTTTATTTCAATACAGTGTATATTATTTAGGTGTATTGTGTATACAAGGGAAAACCAGGAAAAAAAGCTTTGTTTGTCCCGTTTCATTTGCTAGATGAGAAAGCCATTTGCTTTTTTTTCTAGAGCGCTCAATTCAATCACACAAATTTTCATACAATATCTTTTGTTATCGAGTGAGACGCTTACTTATATTATGTAGCTATAATTAAAAAGCCTTTAGATATTTTTACTTACTTATGGGTACAAATATGATTACTTGTATAGCTATGAGCTATCTAATTATTATTTGTTACTGGCCTGTGGACCTAATCAGAAATCGTCACAGACTATAAATAATATCTATACCATAAACAATCAAACCGATCGCGACATTACTGCGCAGTATTTAATATAGTTGATGCGATATAACTTCGATGAGTTCGGAGCTATTGTTTCGTAATCATAGTAATAATTGTAATTATTGAAATCTTTTAAGTAATGCACAATTATTTTAAACAACTAAGGTAATTGTCGTTACTCTCCAATAAGGTACATGCGCCTTATAAGGCCCATTTTTTGTAATTATTAAATATTTGTAAAAATATTTCTTTTTTATGAAAACAAACTTTATCACAAAATTCTTTATTTATTTATGAATAAAATTAATGTACAAATCAACAAGTTTAATTAAATTTCTAAACAAAAACAATAGTTTTTTAAAACCTCTAAATTGGGCCTTATTAGGAACATAGGTACTTAACATGGCTCGATATCAAATCAAGTAATTAATATGTGCTATCAAAACAAACAACAAGCTTATACTGAAATCTTACCCTAAATAACGATATTCTTAGTTAATCAGTTTCTCACAATAGTTTTTTTGGTAAAAAATTGGACGGTGGGCCATCTTAGGCTTAGGAAAACTTAATAAACGTATAAAACTAAAATGTGTAAGTAAAATCAATAAAAAACATTTTTCTATTATTATTTTACCGATAATTAAAATTATAAGCAACAATTTCTAAAACAATTGACAAAATATTTTTCTCTATAATTTCGGTGGGCCTTATTAAGAGTATAAAAAAATCTGTGTATCAAAAGCGTTTACCCCTTGACCCTTTTTGTGCAAGAACACGTTGCTGATGATGTAGGGTTAGCCATTTTCATTATATCATGATAATATCATTGAAAGAATTTGGTGTTTTATGAGATTTACAAAACAAGTAGGCTTGCTTTCTTACTATCTTTCGGGTCAACGGCACACCCATTTCAGCTAATCGAATTGCTTGCTAAACTTGCTAAATGTTTTTTTTTAGTGTAGTTGCTCGACCAGTTCTCTTTTGCTTCACTACCAGATGTGCAATCTAACAACTGTATCTAAAATTTGGCCAAAAAATCTCATTTTCTTCAATAAAATATGACATTCCGTAGTTCTAATAAGGCCCGGGCCATCTTAGGAACCCCTGTGATGGGCCTTTATAGGCACGTTACCCGGTAACAATATCAACTTCTTTTGAATTAAAATTAACAAAGAATTAAAACAACTTTTACCTTCTTAGGAATGCCAACAAATCAAAGTAACTTTATACATACAAGAAATTACACAAATAATTAGTTTTTCAAATGAAAATTTAAAATGATTTTGAACGTGAGCTTATAAATTGATAGCCGTTTGCAACGTGTCTAACAAACTGCCAAATACAACTAAGATGGTGACACCCTACCTTTCAAATACACTTGCAGTTTTGTCTAAGCTATTAATCGAACATGGGTGCAAAATTTAAACTCATTCTACTTATTAACTTCTATAATATCGAAAGTGGGCTATCTTAGGAACCGGGCCATCTTAGGCGTAGGTACCTTACTTAACTAAATGTATTTAAAGCAATTATATACTGACCCTCAAAAAATAAGGATAACTAGCGTTTTCAATCATCAAATTTTGTCGGTGATTTTTTAAATTTGGTTCGTTTTTGTCGAGTATATGATTTGATTGCACCAAGCAATTGAACTGTTATTTTTTTAACTGAGACTTGAGTTGTAACAGAAACTTCAAGAAAAAAAGCAATAGATCAAAAAACACATCTATTGGATTGGGTTACCAAAATCTTCTTGGAAACTTCCAATAACAACTTATTTACTGTAGGGAGCAGGACTACCTAACGTTTACCAAAACATTGCCACGACGATCTTAACTAATACAACCATAAATATATTTGACGGCACCCCGCCTGACATGGCGATGTAAGTAGGAACTATTTCGGATCACAGGAATGGAATCCGAAGTGCCCGTGTTACGATGTCGAGGAATCCAGAATACACCTCAAAGGGACACGACAACGCGGAACATTAAAAGCGATTTAAGTTCTAAATCGGGATTTATATGTGCAAGTGGCGGTTGCACGTGGCGATGCTTGTGGATAAATTGGTTAATGGTTTTTGGCAAACTTACGGAAATAAATAATAGAGACATAACACTGATTGTTATAGCGCGCCAGGATAACATACGACAAAGCTTTTTTAGCCAGGAAAAAGTGCAAAAACAATATCCGGTCATGTCCTTACTCGCGAAATAATATTTTAATTCCAAGATGGTTTGTTTCTAGGTCTTTGAAATTACTATACTATACTAATTATTACGATATTTAATACAAGATTTTAATAAGTCTTAACTAAGGTCACGAAGGACTAAAAAACGATCCTTCTTGTTGGTATTCGTTTGTGTGTTGTTTTCATTTTCTGTATGTAAAATCTTGTTAACTCTGATGAAGGTATACTACTTCCAAAATCCGCTTGCTCAATACCTTAAATCAGGTACTTTACATCAAAACAAACCACTGCTTTCAAATATTTAATACAACGGCAACAAAATCACGTACAAGCGCTCAAAGCTCTTCAGTTCCAATTTGTTCAGCGTACAAACCTCATCTCCTGACTTTATGTGAAGATAACGTTAGCAGATGTACTCGAGGGATGTACAAAGGTTGGTCGTTGTCCGTCCATCCTTGGCATACCGCCAGCTCGCCTTTGCCATGTTGGCTGGCGAAGCTCTTTTACTGTCTATGGTCCGTATTCTATATTTGAATTTGACATTACTCCTATTGTGATGCGTAGAATGTTAACCGCTCCAACATAAATTATCGTAGTCATTTATGAAGTAAATTATTTATTAAGCTGTTTTATTGGTTAGGTTTATAGCCGTTGAGGTGGCGAGATTTTAATTGCCTATATTTCTTGTTACTCACTTTAAATGCATTCAATTTAAAGAAACATAAATAATATCGTAAATTTTATGGTTTGTCAAACATAGAAGCCAGCATTGAAACCAATTATTTCTCATATAGATTCCGGCCTCACGATTTACCCTGCAGATCAAATCACTTTGTGCGCAAAATGGATGTATATACGCAGGAATACATTCTCCGTCAGCCGAGGCCATCTGTATTATTTCTTAACGTGTGTATATTTCGCACCGAAATGTCCAGTCATTGTTGAAACTGAGAGCGACTTCTCTTGTTTAATCCTTGCGAGAGCAATATATGATACAAGGTCATAATATAAACTTCATGACTTTCTTAAATCATTTTCTGTATCATGTCTTTAAAATAGGTTCTTATATAAAACGCTGGTTATATGTTTCGTAACTAAAAATATGTTAACATACACAAACGAGTTGACAAAATAAAAGCGTTTTATCGAAAATAATGTAAAAAAACGTCTATAAATAAGCAAAGGCCTACCATTAATACTATTAAGGAAAATACGCTCAAAGCTACCTGCAAAACGATTTAATATAAATAAATATGAAAACTTTTCCATTCAAGATCCGTTGAAAATTTTAGCGCGTTAAAACACGCGCCATTTTAAAAGCCGTTGCCAATTGCATCTGACCTCGAGAAAAAAGCAAGTCCCGTTGTCTATGATCGTTAGCCGTGACCGTGCAGTGACACACGGCAGCCGGATAGCTGCAAGTTCAACTTTTATTATTATTGATTTGACCTTGTGTTGTTATGCATATATTGCATTGACGTTTCCCTTCTAGATGTTTGTCTATGCCTACATGTGTTCATATTATAGCATAGAGGGGGAATTTATGACAAAACTAATTTTTATATTGATCTGACGTATGAAAATAACTTCAATATGAATTTCAAATCACGAATAAAAAAATAATGTAACCTTAATAATAGTATCAAAACTGCTATCATTTGTCTTTCTTTTCTCTTCTTTTTATCATGACGATTATCTAAGCCTCATTTACAAAAATAACTAGCTTCTCCAAGCTTGCTACTCAAATAGCCTTGGGCCCAAGTAAATAGCGGAAACGAACCTAACTCCTAAGTAATATTGCTAGCTGGATGGAAGACGTAATATCAAGTTCTCGAATTAATCGTAACATTTTCAGAAGAAAATATTGCGACCTGGATATTTTAATATGACTGGCGCTATTCTATTATCAATTTTACTTTTTAATACACAACCTACACCCCATATTACTAACACATTATAATTCTATTCGCATATTTTATAATCTGATTAACATATCGAATTAACGTGTGATGAAACTATTTCGTAATTAGCGAAAGTCACGTCAGATCAATTAATAAATCTCTCATGTTGGCATCCAGTGAATCTGTCGATTAAAATGTATACTTTTTTCGTTAATTAATCGCGTTAAAATCACTTTCGTGAGGTGGCGCCTCTTGCTACATGCGACTGGCCGTCACGAACATTGCGCACGCGTCGATCCGGAATACAGGAACTGGTTAACGTAACACCATCGTAACATGACCCACATGACCAAACATTAAAACGCATTAAAAGGTCTTTGCATTATGGATGATACACAAACGCATACTGATTCGTTCTATTTTTGAAATGTTCTTATTTCAAAATGTATTCGTTGCGACGTGTTCCATTTGCAACATTAATGACCGTTTTGCTTTTAAATACGTTGAACTTCTTTTAAATTATTTATCATGGCATTTAAAAAGCACATTATCGGTAATCCCGGGTCGGGCAATGTAATCAGTTTTGTTTCAGTAGGAAAATGTTAGCGTTATGTTAGAAGTAGGGAATGCAATCCCGATCCCGCGAGATCGGGATCCCGCGGGATCCCGAGTAATTTTTCGGGATCAATCCCGACGCATCATATGACGAGATCCCGTTCGAGATTGACGGGATTGGGCGGCAGTAGTCAGGATTTATTTCAGTGTGGAGGAACAAGGGGGCGATTTTTGCAGTTTGCATATAATTGCTTGCGGTGGTGGCTAGCAGCGGTTGGATGAGGAGAGCCGAAGATCGAGCCCAGTGGTGTGCCATAGGAGAGGTCTATGTCCAACAGTGGACGTATAAAGGCTGATGATGATGATGATTATGATGATATAATTGCTTCGCCACACTATTGCCACACTATTTTTTTGGTTGGTAAAATTAAAGAATAAAGGTTTTTATTTTCTTTCGAGTAATATTTATTTATATACTTTTGGTACACTATACAATAAAATAAATATAAAACATTAATGAAGCATAACGAATACAATATAGGCACAATAGGCGGTCTTATCGCTAGCTGCGATCTCTTCCAGACAACCTACGCGACTGGAATGAAAGGTCGTAGTTCTGGCAGTTGTCTTAAGAATTGTAAAAAAGAAACAGAAAAAATCTAATAATGTATATCAATAACAAATACATACATAAACATGAATGTAAAAAGAAGATATGTTAACTTAACATTGAATAGAAGATATTAGTGTAAAGATTGCATGAGTAATTTACAGAAATCAAAACAACACTATTAATAAAAGAATATAAATACTAAACGACATACATATGATAAAATATAAAGTTTAGAATAGTAAGCTCTGAGAAGTTTTTTAAAAGTGGAAAGCGATTTAGCTTTACGAATTGTTAGTGGCAATTCATTTCACAGACGTGCAGCATGGACTGTAAAAGAATTATTAAGAAATTTGGTGCTATGCTGAGGAATTTCAAGTGTTAAATTTTCTGAGGACCTAAGCGGTCGTGCATGTGTAGCGCAGAGAAAACGGAACCTATATTTAAGATAACGGGGAGCAGTGGGATTGAATAAAATTTGAAAGAGTAGCAAAAGAATACGAGTATTCCGGCGAAGGCGCACAGATACCCATTTGAGTTTATCACGAAATTCAGAGACGTGGGCATATTTTTAATATGTTATTTTACTTAACCTCACTATCACAAACTAGCTTAGTTTTTTTAGTCATCCAAATTAATTATTTTTTTAAAACTAGACGGGATCCCGAAAATTCCGGGATCCCGCGGGATTGATATTTCTAATCCCGCGGGATCTCGAATTTGCAATCTCGAGTCGGGATTGCATTCCCTAGTTAGAAGGGACGAAAACTGCAATAGGTTCAATCCTCTTGGGTGAAAATGTAGGAATACACCGCTACATGCCTCTTCAATGATGGAGGTGTTTATCTACAAACTTGTAATTTGTACATACGATAAGTTGTGTCAAAGGTGAAACATTATTATTATCGCTTATTTACTATATCATGATAATATTTAGGATTTAGGGCTTACGTAGACCAATGTATCGTATTTTGCTGTAATTTTGAAAATGATTTATCTCATACTTTTATCATGACTTTTTGTCCTGGTGTTTATCATGCGATCCACAGATTCCGGGTTTAATTCCTATTTGGGGATTTTCCAATAGTATATTCTCAGCAGCAGCAAGAAATCAGAAAATGATTCTGACATGCAGCTCCCTATTACGTCGGATTTAAAAAACTTCAGTACATATATATACAAAGTTTTTCACGTTTAACGTAATCATGTCACTGTAAATCAAGTTTTTAATAATCGCGGCCCATACGTCACTTGGTGCGTTACTTTCGTTTTCAATTCTATACATCGTACACTAACACTATGCAGTGACAGTGAAATCTCAAACACTTTCACACGTAACGCACTGTAATTAACACGCAGAATTACAACTTTGTTTTGATACTAAGTGACATTTGACGATGACGTAGCCTTTTAAAATTTTAAACATAAAATAGTTTTCATTTCATAATGGTATTAAGTATACATTTTGCTAGACATACATGATAGGTACAATTTTTTATGCTAAAATTTTATGATTTTTATATATTTAAATATCGAATTGACATCTTCGAAATTAAAAAAAATAGCTTCAACCTTTATTAAGAGGCAAAAGAGAATGTAAGTTTTTTAGAGAATGTCTACGACCATTATGGCTATTTTTTGAGAGATGACAGTAACTTAGCCGAAAAATTAGATGAAATAGCTGTCCCAAATTCTGTTTCGGCGTAAGATACTTTCAAGGTCAATCAACCCAAGTGTGCCGCGATGTCAATAACCTAAACAAAATCATAATCGTGTTTGCATTATTAGATTTAGTACTAAAACCTTGCCAACAGTTACAAAACAAAAAAACTGTAGAGTTTATTCTTTTTTTTTCTAGTAATACCCCACGCAACACGAAAACACAAGCCTATATTATTCTCATTATTTATGTAAACAAATAACAACGTAACAAATGCATAATTTTATGTCGTATTCAACAATTCTGTTGCAACACTGACTCATCCTATACATTCACTGTTTCACTCGGAATACTGACCAGTCAACAAAACCCCGCAATTTCCTTTCATCAGGTTGAATATTCGAAGAGTAAACGGATGGATAGGTGTTTATACACACTGGTCGTGTGCAGGCTAGTGCAATAGTTCGTTGACGTTGAATCCAAGACGATATTCTGTATGAAACAATATTGTTTTAGACGTTCTTTTTAATTGGCTTGTGTTTAGAAAGTGTTTCAGTTAACTTAAACTATTGTCGACAATCCTTGAATTATGAAGGTAGATATTTTTTAATACGTAGTCTTAGACTGCGGCACGCATGATTTAGACATGCTGGATCAACTTTCAAACATAGAAGTAAAGAACGTTTTTCGATTTCCTTTCGGATGAGATTCCAATAAGTTTAATTAAGTAAAGTAAGATTTATGACATCGAATCAACAAAACAGATTTAATCCAGGCAATAAAAGAAAACCTGATATTGATTGATTAAGACCTGATATAGGCCTAGCATAGAGCCGTGTGCCGATTATGACCCGACATATTTATAAAGTAAATTTGCTATATCCATTACAACAAAATCAGGAAAATACTTAACACGCAAGTGATATGTCACCGTCACCACACCAACCCTGTATTTTTCCGAAAGTCCGTGTCCCCTAAACCAATGACAATTCAAATTCATTATCCATACATAAAAAATACCTAAACAAACTGACACGTAATAAAAAGCGATCATAAAGTACCTACCTACTTTCTAATGACACAGCTTAAAATTACACAAATGGCGCAAAAATATAGCTATACCTGCCACAGACTATATTTTATTGTGAAAGATCGCCATCTTGATAATAAAGTTAATTAATATTGAACACGGAATGAACAATGAATGAACTATTCGACTCCTCAAAGCTTAGTATTATATAATTCCGTTCGGAGTTAATTGAATTCTCTGTATCGACCTGGGAATTCGTCGTTTCATTAAGTCATAATTAAATTATTAGCTATGAGAAATATTGTCGTACTTGGTTAGAATACTAAATGTGCCTTAATGTTGTGTCTTATATCGAAGACGATATAGGTTCCGCCTAGTGGGAGATCTTGGAAACTGTACTAATCAGGTACTAATTAAGCTGGCGAAACTGTACCGACTGTTGAGGGATGAAATCTGAGGGTCAACTTCGGATCGAATCTGAGGGTAAAACTTCAAGTATTTTACTAAATTTTTATTATGGGGTTTTAGAATAATAATAACTTCTTATTCAAACAGAATTTGACGCTTATATGCGAACAAATCTATTTTTAAAATAATTTTCTTAAATAAAAGATTGTTTCTTCAACAAGATTTTCTGAAGAAAATGTTTTGACATTTAATTGTTTCTAGAATCATTCCCGTTTTCAAAAACAGCTATAAATAAATTAACCATTTCGACACACTTTTCATTTTGGAATCTGTTTAAAATGTTACGAACTTTTTGTAACTCTGGCAAAAACTAATAAAACATTTTAAATTATCGTACATTACGAATGTGTGTCGGTAATAGCAATAAGGAAGCCGTTATGCAATAAATATGACACGGTGCGTGTTGAGCTATGATGAGGAAAGCAGACGCATACGCGGAAAATGAATGTTATCAACACCTATGTACATGTATGATTTTTAAAAAAGCTTTGACAAGGGGACCCATTGGGGCATTATGGTAAGACTTATGCTGTTATTAGTTGTTTGGAAGAAAAAGCATTAAGTCATCAAAATACTTTTTTGGGTCACAATTGAAAGTGACGGTTTTATGTAACTTATGATCTACTTTATTTTCAAAACTAGAGTGACGAATATTAAAATGTACTTACATATCACGTTGTTCATCGTATCGCACAACTTTTAAAGAAGCATAGAAAAGGCAATTGAAATGGAGAGATAGAAGGGCAACGTGGAAAAGATAATGGATGGAGTTTAAAAGTTTAATTTGTAAAATCATTGTTTTATCTCTACATCCCTCAAAGTCAAGCTTACAAAGAATGCCTAACCGCCTTTATACTCTAATACAAGTATGTAAACAAATTAAATTAATTAACTAAATAATCAATTCCCATAGGTTTCTTAAAAGTATCATACACAAGATTTGAACAAATATTTGCAAACGAAGCGAACTTTTGCTCCAATACGTCTCGTTATACAACCTCCTTGAGCTCACCACGGAGGTTTCCACAATGAATCCTTTTTCCTCCAACACTGCGGAGATAAAGGAACGTGGAGACTTCTTGAGCCGTCTTTGTCCTTACAAGTACTTAACTCATAAAGTACTGTAATGCATTTCCCGTGGTTTTCTCTTTGCTAACAATACCTATTTTGAAAAATGGCATGTACAAGGAAAATTGTAGCGTTATGAATAATGAGAAATATTAAGATATATTCTGATACGTATCTCTAAAAAGGTAGGCAAAATACACATTTGCGGTTTAACAAATGACTTTTTAAATCCCACATAAAAAAATAGGCGAGTCCGTTTCCAATTTTCAAATCTATACTAGTATTATAAAGCTAAAGAGTTTGTTTGAACGCTAGGATCTCTGGAACTACTGGTCTGAATTGAAAAATTCTTTCACTGTTAGATAGCACATTTATCGTGGAAGGCTATAGGCTATATAACATCACGCTACGACCAATAGGAGCGGAGCAGCATTAAAGAATGTTTCAAAATCGGGGATATTTTTTTCCTTTTGAAAGCTTCCGTCGCGTGCGCTGCCGAAACAGTTATAGTTACGCTGAAATAATGTATGACAGAATTGTTTTCCTTTAAAAGTTCTAAAAAAAAGTCCGCGACAGCATATGCCTATCTTTTAGGATTGGTTCACTGTAACCTCTTTTATGCTAACCAAATTTGTCCTAAAATAAAGCATTATTTATGAAGGTGTTTTATAAAGATTATGTTAATCCAAATAAATGCGTTATTCATTATAAGTATTTAATTTAAAAGAAATTTTCACTTTATATCATTTGATTTTAATTAGTATCTTAGAAGATATCGCAGTTTTAAAATAATGGTCAAGCGCGCAATAATGATGCACAAGGCGACGACCGGCACGTTACGGTGTCACGTTTAAACAATTTGACCGATTTGTATGATATTCGTATATTTAAGTAAATGGGGCTCTGCGGAGTAAAATATTACAACTTATTTTCTTTCTGAACCCAACACTGTAGTCTACGCAGACGGACTTGCGGGCAATGATAGATAAATCCAATAATGCTTAGCCTGACCCAGGAATCAGACCTAGGGCCTCTCGATCGCAAAACACGCACTTGTAAACATGTTATTCTATAATCTACGAGTATTTTATTGTATAGGGGTTTTGCATTGTTTAAGAAGCGTTAAAATTACCCCAGTGTTACTGTACGTACAGAAGACTCAAGATGCGCTTATCAAGAGTGTCTGAAGTAGAATTGGAGTGGCAAACGGGCGGCGAACCTATACTAATATAATACGTTCACGCCCCTCTATCCAATAGGGATAGGAAAATATATATTTATTTATTTATTTATTTATTTAAAACTTCATACACAAAACTGTATATAGGCGGACTTAATGCCGGTGGCATTCTCTACCAGTCTACCTTAGGGTGGTGGAGAGATGAAGTATGGTTGGTGTGAAATTATAAAAAAAAAACAACAAAAAGAAGATACAAACATATATACAAGCTTATTAAAAACATACATATACAAAATACATATATACACATACATACATATATATATTTATACTAAAAATATATACAAATAAATATAAGTAAATAAAATACACTTAACCTCAACAAGAAGACTCTGCCAGTTTATTGAGAAATAGATCTCGGACTCTCATTTTGAACGAATGCCGTGTAGTGGACGTCCTTATTTCGAGCGGGAGCGCATTCCAGAGAAGGATGGATTGAATAGAGAAAGAAGAGTGAAGAAAATTGGAAGTATGGGGAGGACAACGAAGAAGAAGATTGTGCGAAGAACGGAGATTTTTGGTGTGGGACAACCCTAAGAATTGAAAATGGGGGGTTAAATAAGAAGGTGGATTGGGAGAAAATAAAATAGAAAAAAGTGTACCAAGAGCGTGCAAACTACGGCGCTGACGAATCGGTAGCCATTTTAGTTTGCATCGGTAGGAAGAGACATGATCGAATTTACGGAGATTGAAAATGAATCGAATGCAGTTATTGAGAAGGCGGTCGAGTTTATTGAGAAGATCTGCATTCAGGTCGAAGTAGCACACATCACCATAGTCTATTATAGGAAAAACTAAGGTTTGCACAAGCATTGTCTTAGTTTTGGGCGGAAGGAAATTCTTTAGACGATAAAGTGCACGCAGAGTATTTGTGACTTTTTGACACACAGAGGTGACCTGGACTCGCCAGTTCAGGTTGGAGTCAATGAGCAGGCCTAAGTTTTTCACCACTGGACACCAATCGAGAACAGATCCATCATATAAGACTTGTGGCACAGACGCTACATCCAGTTTGTAAAACAGGCGCTGACTACCTACAATTATAGCCTGACATTTAGCTGGATTGACGCTAATGCCAAAATTATCAGACCACCTTTTAATGTAGGCTAGGTCTCTATTGATTTGGTCGACTGCAGTAGCCACACTATCGACCCCAGCCTGAGCATAAAGTTGCAGATCATCGGCGTATAGATGGTGCGCACATTGAAGGTTTTGAGTAATGAGATTGATAAATATTGAAAATAGTAGAGGAGAAAGAATACCGCCTGTAGGAACACCAGAGTGCAAATCACACCAATCAGAGAATGACTCGTTGATATGTATGGACTGCTGGCGACCTCGAAGATATGATGAGAACCAGTCCAAAGCTTCAGACGACATCTTAAGATGGGAGAGGATGGATAGAAGGATGTCGTGATTGACGGTATTAAAGGCATTCGAAAAGTCCACCAGAACCAGCACAGTGACTCTGGTATCCTCCATGCCTGCCCTAATATCGCCAGTCACTTTAAGGAGTGCGGTGATAGTGCTGTGACAAGGTCGAAATCCAGACTGAAATACACTCAATAATTTGTTTGAGTGGACAAACGTAGAAAGTTGCCTATGTGCACAAGCTTCTAGCACCTTGGAAAGGAAAGGGAGGATGGATATAGGGCGAAAGTGGGTAACAAGAGTAGGGTTAGGGGTTTTAGGGAGAGGTATAACATAAGCTCTTCGCCACTGAGATGGAAAAGTACCAGTGCTAAGGGAAAAATTAATGATATGAGTTAGGACTGGGATAACATGGTCTAGGATTGAAATAATCATGCGACGGGTGATTTTGTCGCAGCCAGCAGCATTTGACTTGATGGAAAGGATAATCTTTTTGATATCGTTCGAAGTCATTGGAGAAAATTGAAAAGGAACAGTTACGGGTTGAGATAACCCAGCTATGTATTCTAGAGTACGACTCTTGACTCGATGATCCAAAACAGGAGATGCACTAAAATGGTGATTAAGATCATCTAAGCCAATAGTCCCCTGAAATTCAAGATTCTTCTTACCCCCAATACCCAGAGTCTTAAGAAACTTCCAGATATTGGCAGAAGAAGTGGAATTTATGTTATCAAGGATGTGACGGCGTTTAGCATTACGTACCACCTGGTTACACCGATTCCTTGCAACCTTAAATGACGTCCAGTTCTCCTCTGTGCGTCGACTCCTGAATTTCGCAAATGCTCGGTCCCTGCGTCTCATCATCAACCGTACTTCACTTGATATCCAAGGCGCCAGGGGACGTTTTTGCTTGATTTTTTTAACAGGAGCATGAATGTCATAAAGGGCCTGGATCTGTTTATTAAAAAGGTCCACTTTATCGTCTACAGAAGATGCAGTCAGAAGATCATCCCAACAGAGATTAGCAGCATCTGTGCACAATTTGTCTTGATCAACGCGACCAAAACATCGCATGCGCAATACCTTAGGTTTGATTTTAGGGGGTTTAAGGATATAGGATAAGAAAATGAGGTCGTGGTGGGAGAAACCAGGAGCGGGAAACTGACCATGAGAAGAAACCAGATCAGGGGAAGAGGTGAGGATTAAGTCAAGCCAGGTATCCTCCCCTTCAATATTGTGATGAGTAGCTTGTAAAGGAAGAATGTGTATATCAGCAGAATCGACAAGGTCAAGGAGTTTACGGGAACGAGCGGAGTGAGGATCAAGAAGGTTGGTATTGAAGTCTCCCATGATGATGTGGTGTGCGTAATCCGACCCTAAAGATTCCAGAATTGAGTCAAGACTGGAGAAGTAATCTACAGAAGGAGGGCAGTAAACCACACCAAGTAAGGTTTTGACTCCCTTGACCCAAACCTCAAGGAAAAGGTATTCAGCAGTGACGGGACATAAGGAAGAGGAAGAGGCTACAACCTTGTAGGCAAAGGAGGTTTGGAGATAGATAGCAACCCCACCCCCTCTCCTGTCCACTCGATCATTTCTGATTAGAATAAATCCAGGGAGGGTGTAGGCGGCGGAAGGGAGATGAGGTTTGAGCCAGCTCTCAGAAATAAGGACGACGTGCACGTTAGCGTCAGCAAAAGATACAATAAGTTCATTGTAATGACTGGCTAAGCTTTGCGCGTTAATGTGACAAACATTAAGAGCAAACCGACTGGAGCTTTGAAATTTTTCACGCAGCAAATCTTCAGTAGTGGCAAAGGTCGAACAAAAACACTCGTCACTATTGCTATCACTATGGGATCCAAATTCAATGGCAGAAATATAAGAATCTTCATCAGAGTACATAATAATATTATATTACACAAAGGATTAAAATAAAATTACAAATATTAAATAATAAATATAAAATAAATAAATATATATAGATATATATATTATATTCGTATTTAATGGTGCAAGAAAAAAAAAATAAATATACTACTTATCTGAACAAACATACTCTGCACCACCCGCCAGCTAAAAATCAAAAAGTAATAATAAAATAACAACATTTAAAATTAAATGGAAAAAACAGAAAAAAAGAACAAAAAAGAAACGTGACGAACGATACAATTACAAAAAAAGTTAAAAACCAAAACATTAACAATTGTGGTATGGAACGCGACTTTGTCGTTACCCAAATGTCAAATTGAAAGTGACAACACAAAAAATAAACAACATGAGGGTATTATTAGAAAAAAGAGACAGACAATAACAACAAATAATATCATAACACAGTTAGCGCTTCACGGTCAAGGCTTACGCGATTTTAAATTCGGGCGCGATGTTTCCTTTGACGCGGGGCTTATCACTGCCGATGATGATGAGCTTGCTGCCTTCGGATACTTTCCCATTAATGAAGTCAATTCGTCTGAAGTGGTGATCTTCATTCGGTCTCCATCTGGCAGTTTAACTACAATAATGCCGTCTTGAGTCCAGCAAGACTTCATGCCGAAATGCTGTCGACTTTTGTTGAATACAGCTTGTCGCGATTTAGTAAGGAACTCCTTAACAGATACTGATGAGCCCTTCAGCTTTGATTTGGCGCGCCAAACAGCTGTCCTATGAAGTACACAGGAGAACCTGACTAGGATGGGCCGATGGTGTTCCTTGTTAGGAGTCCCTATGCGATGGCAGGCAGTGAACGACGAACCTGTGACGTCCTTCAGCGACATCTTGTCATTTACGATAGACAACACAGTGGCAGTACAGTTGTCCTCGTCAGTCTCCGGCACGCCGTGAAAAAGTAGTGCTTTACGTCGGTGCCTGGTCTCAATCGCATCAAGCATGTTCACGCATTCGGTAATTTGCTGCCTCAGCAATCGCAACATGTTGAGCGTGAGCTCCCGAAAGGTCCGGAACTCTTCAGCGACCCGGGCGACGGTGTCCTTGGCACCTCCCCCAGACTGGAGTTGAGCTTCGAGTTGGGCCATTCGCTGCGAAAAGCTATCTTCAAGCGACTTCTGTGTAGACTGGATGTCCGCAAGTGTAGTCATTGTAACTGTTTCAAGTGAAGTGTTGTGTTATGGTAAAGTTGAACGCTGGCTGGTAGTGGTGCAGAGATGGATCACATTCAGCAAAGCAACAGTGAGTACATATAGCACGTATTATGTACAGAAACACGAATTTGGAAGTATATATACACTGTTTAACTAATTAAATTTAAAATTTTAACCGAAAGTACGTCCACTCAATTCACCGACCATAGACAATTTATTATATTATTATTTTTTTACAATTTATTATATATTTATTATATATTTCTAGTCAATATCAGCAACTATTTTTACGTATCACAGAGTTTCCAATTGTCGAGCATATTTTCAGACTAATAGGAATTCTCAATAGCAAAACCCAAAAACGCTTACCCAACTTACGAATCGAACCCTTGACCTCAAGTTTGCAGGTCAAATACATACCACAACATTAACGAGTCTCATCTAGTGTGATATGGCAATACGATCTTTATTACATAATTTTAGTGCGGTAACGTGAAAATTTCTAGAATGCAACATGCTCAAAAGTTCCGAGTAAGGTTTTAATCAGCAGAATATATGACTATCGGTATGAGATTTAAGGTAGGTGCATGTCAGGTTCGACGACCCCAGACACTGGCAGCATACCCCTTGCAGTCACCCCCATGGTGCCTAAAGGGGGCCTAACAAAGCGTTGCAGTCTCACGTGCACCGACCTTTGACAGCACACTACAAGGCTTTAGAACGCTCATTTTTATAAAAATCCATATTTTGTCTACTGTACTTCATAGTTTTTATCTCATGCGTAAAATTATATTTTAAAAATGCAGAAATTTAGATCAAAACTACAGAAATGATTTCTATGCAATCATAGAATCTCATCACGTCTCAATCTCACGTCAATACATGAGATAATTCTCCGTCTAATTCAGAATCATATTATTTCAAAATGCATAACCAGAGTAAAAGAATAATTGCGTATACATTGCTACATAACCAGAATAAAAGAAAAATTGCATATCATTGCTACATAACTAGAATAAACGAAAAATTTCAACATGGAGAACTGTGTAACAAATTACTTCTTATCACTAATGTTGTTCAATGTTATGACAGAAAATATTCACAAATAAATAGAATTTTAGACGAAGCACAGACCTCGAAAACGAATTCTACAAACGAACCCCTTAGCTTGGTACTATGTAAAATTCCCTGTACAGATTTCCAGCGCGGCGGGCGGGGTAGCCTCGACCTATGCGCTTCGGGCCAAGGCTTACAGTATCTGAACACTACAGTGATCTCAATGACACAAACAACGATCTTACAACAACCAATATTCAGAATAACACTTAGTATAGCTTGAACTAGGCTTAATTAATGACTATAAATACGTCACGTTTTTTTGCCTTATAACTTCACAATGTATTGTTTATTCCTAAAGGTTTTGTTTGCGTTTTCAAGATTTATTTCATATCTAAAAGTATATTCAAATAAGAGTATCTATACATATGCAGTTTTTGGTAGTCTTCATTATTCTACACAACAGCCTAAGCATTTTAAAATTAAGATTTTAAACAAGTTTTTATGATGCGTTTTTCCTTTTGTTTTATACTTTATATTTTTTAACAATGGTACAATTATTCACGACCCAGGCACAGATATCTTCTAAGTTACGTTCTTTTTTAAAGCTATGTGTTAACAAAGAATTTCACAGAAATATGAAGTCTACCAACTTGCTCATGATTAGTATGGTCTACTAAGATCTAAGCCCTATCAACAATAGAACAGGCTAATCCCCTGCTCTTAGGCATATATAGGGTCATAATAATAGACATCATTTTGTAGTTACTACCAATACCGCATTTAGTAGTGGAATAAAAATACTGCGTGTATAAATACTTATAAAGGCCTACAAAAATAACCATTGACTGAAGAGCCCTCTATCACGCATATTATTTCACACAGCAGAGTCCTACTAACCTGGACAATAGATTTAGGTCGAGCTCAACAAAGCCACTGACCTATTTCGCTTGACCAATATTTTGTGATTTTTGCATTTCCCACGTCATCCGATAAGCTGATAATTTACAATTTAACGTGTTAACGGGATTTCGGTGGTGGCAGCACGGATTTCTGCAACTAAAAATGTTCTGATGATAAAATGAACATCTTAATTTTTCTCATGCGCGTTGACCTGTGTCCTCATTTTATGAGACAACAGCGGAATAAAATATGAAAAAAGCTTTCATCTTTTTATCTTAATACGAAACAAGACGGAAAATTTTAAGGATTAAGTTAGCACTACCCACAATTTTTTTTCGGAAAAGTCAAAGTGACAACGCTTAATGAAGTGTAGAGCGGCACGAGGCGACATAGTAAGCAAATAGAACTCATAGAATACTGGCATTAGGTAAGTCACATATTACACAAGCTGATTCACAAATTAATTTGGCAAAAAGACTGTTCAGTCGATGTTGTGTAGGAGTTTGGCTCTGTGTGAACCAAAAACCTACTATCTACTTTAAAAGAGGTAGTTCAAAACTTTAAATCCTTCCTTCTTCCTTTAATAAAATTAATAACATCAAAATATAGAGTTGCATTTATTCATCATCAGCCCATATACGTTGCATTGCTCGGCACGGACCTCCTCTAGAAGAGGAAAGGGTTTTAGGCATTAGTCTACCACGCTGGCCTATATACAGTAGACCCCCGGTAATCCGAAAAACATTTTGCAGGGCAGTGTCGGACTATAGAATTTGTCGGATTCTATAATCCGTACTCTATAGTACTGCGTTGGACCCCCTATAGCCCAGACTTTTTTTTCAAAAGAGTATCCTGTAATCCGACAAATTACAGATCCAATGATAAGATTCTATACGTTTTATTATAAAATTAACGTCATTAATGCTATAGAACTTACAAAAAATATGCACAATTTTACATTAGAAAAAAATGTGTACTAACAAATGTACATACTAAAATAATCAAACATTTATAAATCAAAAAATGTATGAAAATATTATTTTTTTTACTTTCTTGAAACGTGAGACCATGTCGGATTACAAGGAGCGCCGGATTAGACAGGGGACGAATTACCGGGGGTCCACTGTAGTTGCATTTTTCTAAGCCACTCCCCAGCAATACTGGGTGTGTAAAACCCCACACGCTATATTGACGAATATCATGACCTAATTTAGTGACATACATTTATTTAACCTACTTTTACTACTCCAGCAGTTCTAGGCTAGTGCAAGGCTTTCTGTATTACTAGCTGTCCCCCACGACTCCGACTGCAGCAAATTAAATTTTCCGGGATAAATCTAATAGCAGTGCTACTTCAAGTGTTGTTAATCCTGACATCCTATGTTAATTAAAATTGGTTTACTCGTTTGAGTCTGAAGAAATAACACTCACACTGTTTAGATTTTATTGTGTAATTCTAATAAATAATTGTTTCTCATTAGAATGGAAAGAAAGAAAAATTATGTCCCTACACTCTATTATTATAATAATAATTGTCATTGCCTGTATCGAAGCGCGCAAAGCATGACATAATGGTTTTGTTAATCTAAATGTCTGTAATAGAAACTGCAATTATACCAGCAGTTTCCGTGTGTACGCCACGCTTGTCAATTATAGCCAAGCCGACGTTGCAAATGTGAAAGCTGGCTTATCTAAAGGGTTTAAACAATATAGTGGAGCAAAACGTTATTTAGACCAAGACGATGGCAGGATACGCTTGGAAAATTTCGCTCTAGGTATTTAGAATGACTCAGGCTTAAGATTTTTGAAAAGTCCGTGGGTAGACCTTTTCTCAGCAGTAAAATGTACGGGTGACGTAAGTAGATACTAGATAGAAATGAGATTCATTATGATAGATCGCGCTGATGTAGCTAACTATAACTTAGGCCGAATACCATTTCTGCAGCCGATGGATAAAATTCAAACATAATTACGCTTTCCGATGCAAGTGTTCACTCATAAATCGATTGTAAATAGACTGCTTCGTTGATTCCGATCGAGAGGTCCCGGGAAAGACAAAACAGGGTTTTTCTATTTGGATTTTTTCAGCAGAAGATTGGTATTTTTAAAACTGAAAAGTCTTTTGTAGTTTCTTAAACCTAGAATTGCATCATACTAAAGGGTATGATTTTGTAACTCATTTTAACGGTAAAGGAAAGGATCCATTAACCAAGAAAAGCAATCGGTTTTTAAGTGCATATCACTAAGTAACCGTTATCCAGGACTATACAATTTCCCTAAAGGCCCGTCATCCCGGGAACGTGGTAAAATCATAAGCCCATAAATATGGATAAAATTATAGAACAGGTGAGAAATATATAGCCATCAGCGTGTGTGTTTAATCTTTTGGCAGTATTCCTTGTAAAGGAAAAATGTTGAATTGTCCAAAAAAAATGTTATGAATACATTTTACGCTGGAAGTTCTTTATTTGATATGCACTGTACTTATCAGTAGATGCGAGTGCCAGGTTTTAACGGCAATATTTTACCCAATCATTTGACACTTCCCCATACGGTGCGATAGGGCAAAAAGACTGGTTAAAACCTTCATCTTACAAATTCTAACGTGAAGCAATAGCCGTAGATCTAGTTGTCGGAGGATATTCGTATCCGTTCAGATAACCACCTTACATAAGTTATAAAGCGCGACATAGTGAGATCACTGCTGGCGCCAGTGTTTACAAAGTCGCAGATAGTTACTATATATTAAAGCAATACCTTAAAACCTTTTTTGTTTACTATACAGGTGTGTTCAGACCGTGATCGGAAACTAATGTAGACTATGGTGATTACACACCCTCTCACGTGAAAGAAAATCCCGAAAAAATAAAAAAATAACGTTACATTTTATATCCATGCCTTAGTTTTCGATCGCAGTCTACTAACTCTGATAATCCAGCAAAATTTTATTTTAAAAAAGTAAATTCAAAATTAAAGATATTTTCTTTTAAATCTAAACGAACCAGTTTTGTTTCCCTTGCGCTGTCTCATAAAGTACAATTAGTGTTGATTACGTATTCTGTTTAAGGTCACAAGAAGGCGACGATGGGGACAAGAGCTCCAGCGACCCTGTTGCGCGCATCCCGCCCCACTGCCACATCACTATCAAATGTACCAGAGAGGTAACCTACAATGTTTCTAATGAATAATATTTCGTACATTATACCCGGAACTTTAATGTAATTATATCAAGGCCAGTTTAATTATCATCGAACTCGATGCTATTGGAGTAAATGAAAAGGATAAAAACAAATCAAAACATATTCGTTTAAACTGCACTTATTTACTGATAAAAAAATGCTTTATTATAGAAATTTAGATACGGTACTAATGATCAGCATTAAATTAAACTTCGTAACATAATCTACCCCTCTTTGTTTACTTCAAGATGAAATGAATTATCGTTAATTGAGGAAGATTTTATAGTTCATACGATTCTGAAGAATTTTGCTCCTCCCCTTCCTTTGATTTTCTTCTACTGGAAGTGTTAGTTTAATAAGTAATCACGGCATACGTAGAATATACCGTTACATAACTTCGTCATATGCAAAATTAAATTCTCTGTGACCTATTTCTCGTAGGCTTTAAGTCGCTTTTAATATTATGTGCCAAATTTTCTCTGGAATTTTAATAACATACTGTAGAGCCGATAATAAGTTTTTGGAGAGCACTTGACCCTTGTTTAGTTTCCTTATTACCAAATATTTACTTTTTGGGGGAGGCCTACGTTCAGCAGTGAATGCCGATAGGCTGAGTGTATTATAATAAACAATTACTCGGTATTTTTGTTTGAGTAATGTTAAACTCTCAGACTCTTATTAGCTTTTTCTTTATGTTATATACCTTCACGCTTAACTCCTATCTAAATACAAAAATCATTTGCCAGTTGTTTTTTTACGAACCTCGTAATAATGGCGAGCCCACCATCGTATATCTTAACAATATTTTTAGCTGACCACATCAAAATTATAGAAGTAAAAGATTCCTAAAATCAGATTGCAGGATTCAACGGGCTATCAGAAGCGGTGCGGCGTCTAGATTTCTCATCAGCAGTAAGGGATGTGCGCAGGTTTAACTATATCTGCGCCTTACTGGAGCTACTTCTTCGTGGACAACGGCTGACCCATTTACCAGGAGCCGCGCAGAAGCTACTGCTGTCCATGTTGGAGCAATTGGCTGACCAGGGTAAGATGAAAAGTAATTTATTCAGCAAAAGTAACTTAACCCTAAACTTCCTTATATATCAAATATATAAGCCTGGCGCAGTTATATGATCCCCGCACCAAGACTAATTTTTGCGTGATCTACAAATATTTGTTTCGGACCTGGGTTTTCGAGGGACCAAAAAGTCTCTCGTGGTTTTTCGTAACTGCGACATGTATCTTAGTTTTTGTTTAGATCATGTACATATGTGACTGTTGGGACTATTTGTATTGCAATATAACAGGATTAAATTCCATTGTAGAAAACGCCATTGGCTTGTTTTTTATGAGGTTTTTACTATTAAGGTCAAAATAAATTAATAGCTAAGGACGGAAAATAAATCAAAGTTATGCACGCAACCGTGCAAGGCCTTCGCTTCAGCTCATCACCTGATAAATTAATCTTCGCTTGCATTACGCAAAATTTCAGTGCCTATAAAAGTAGTCAAGTGACTATTGACATACAGGTTACATAATTATCTTATTACCTTAGTCCTAGCTAGATAGCAAAAACACTAATTTACCGAAGTATCAAATACATTGATTGACAGAGCCTTACTTAAAATTAATTGCTCTGTTATACAATCTAGAGGCGTATAAAATACCATGACTATTTGACTTATTCACAAGTTAATTTAGCGTGGTCCGACTTTATTTTCTTCGGCTTCTTATAAAAGCAAGCTCTAGATTGCCTTTTCATAATATATCATTCTACTGGCTTACAATCGCTAGCAATATGGACGGTAGCAAATGTTTTAGACATCTTTCCTCTTTTACAGGATAATAGAATAGTATTTTTATTCTTCTTATTAAGCACACGAACAAAGTAATAACCTACAACAAAAAAAATTAGTTAAAAGGTATTCTAAAAATATAATAACAATTTAATCACTTAAATTGTAGATAGGTATGCATAGCGTTTAAAAATATATTCTGTGACAGGCAATGCAAGAAGAAAACATAATATGGTGTAATGGTGTTCCGCTTTATTGTGCAACAAAAAAATAACAAAATAGGTACATAATAGTGACATTAAAATAAAGTTGTGTCACAAATGGCGGCCTTATCGCTACCGGCGATTTCTTCCAGGCAACCATTAGATGGACTGGAGTGATTAGAAGCAAAGAATGGTACACAGTTCACTTACTCACTTTAAATGAAGCAGTAAACAATTACGATTGCATTTAATGAGACGACTCAGCTGGAAACCGGATATAGTTACATAGGCTGATCCTGCAACATGATACACTAGGTCACTGACACTACTTTGCACCCTGCATCAATGAAAACCTTAGACAAGTCAAATAGAAGTAATTATTACATATTAAACCAGCTTTGTTTACAATACATTTTCTTAAATAAAGGTTATGACTTCACGACTATGAGTAATAGTTAGTATAATTAGTCGTAACCAAATCTCATGGTCTTTTTAATCTATATTGTACTTTTGCGTGTTACACGTAATTAAACTGAAATATTAATAATTATAATTATTCCTAACTTTATTTTGAGGTCTCCGCCTAAATTTTATTTTGGTTTTATTACGTCAACCCTTCGGCATTTATAACTATGCTTTTTACCTATTTTATTAGGTACAAAATACAGGTGTTTTTTACGACACCTTTCTTACCCGGATACTTTTTTGCCGTGCGTCTGTAGAATATGTTACATGAAAGCTTGTTTGCCTTTTTCCAACCTGACCTATCAATCAATTTACCCTAGGTCCATCCAATCATTAAAAATATCTATTATGTTTAGTGGCTACGTCGCAGCAAAATCTGAACGCGCTACGAGCGCTTTTGGTAGCGCTGTCGACTCTGCGTGAAGCGGAACGGCGCGCGTGCTGGGGGCGCCCGCTGGGGTCGCGCGCTCTGTGGGGTCACCACGACCACGCCATCGCCAGGATCAATCGAATCGCCAATGCTATTCGTATACAAGAGGTATTATTTTAAAACCTTGAAATTAAAATTACTATATTTCTTTGAAGTACAAAATACCATAGCCGTTTTACACTACGGACAGCCGGTATTTATGTTTTTTTTATATATTTTTTTACTTTTTCAGCCGGGTCCAGAAGTAGTTCCTAAACTTCACGATTTGCCTGAGGAATGTATCAGAGAAATTTTGTTGAGGATATCGGATCACAGAGATTTGGACGTAAGTATAACTGTAAACTACTTTCTATTCAAACAGCGGTTTTTATTTGTGAAGTAAAATGCACCACTGATAAATTTTTATGTTCTTTTTGAATTCATGTATAATTCAGTCAGACTAAACGGCTCGAAAGACTGAATTTAATCCTGTAGACTTCATACAAAGATGTAAGGTACTTAAATGCTAATAACTCGTATTGCACACTTAATCCTTGTCCTCGTTTCTGTTTTTACCTTCAGAAGCATAACAGATTTTTTAAATTTATAAAACTACCCTCGATATTACACGTAAGGCCGAAACACAAAGTCAACGTGGTTGACTTACGCCTAAACCTTGTCACTTGTAGAGGAAGCCAAACTGTGAAACGTATATGGTGCTGATAATGATGATGATGGTGATGATGATGGTTTTATAATTCCAGTCGGCGTCGTCAGCATGGAACGTGATGGCGTCCGTGTGCTCGGAGCAGCGCATTTGGCGCGAGCTGGTGACTTTCCATTTCACGCAGCAGCAAATTGACGCCGCGCTTGCCAAGCTTAAAGAAGACGATGAAAAGGAGGTTGATTGGAAGAAGATCTTCCATCATCTTAGGAAGTAAGTTATCATCTGTTATATCTAGATTGTAACCTTTTAAGCCGTTTTGTTACAGGAAAAATTATGAATAGTAATATTACTAAGACAAGATGATTATTTATTTATTAATTAACACTTTATTTTACACACCGAGAAAATTACAAAACTAGAACATAGAGGGTAAAATAATACAATTGGAGGTCTTATCGCTCATGCGATTGTAATTAATTATGGCAAATTGCGCTTTGTATTGCAGATCTAATTACTTTTACGACTGTGAAAATATTTCTTTTAATATCAATTATCAAACAAATTTAAATTACTATTAATTTCAGATTGTATGGATTGAGAGAAGACGCTCAATATGCAGAAACTCTATCACTCTGTCGCCATTGTAAATGTCTGTTTTGGCGCTCTCTCGGACATCCCTGTATAGCTGACCAGGTAAATCCTAATCTATACTATAATATTATAAAGAGGTAAGGTTTGTGAGTACGTATGTGTGTGACGTTATAGAAAGTAAACTCGGGATCTACTGAACCGAATTTGAAAATTCTTTTACCAATAGAAAACTACGTTCTTTGTGAGTGTCATAGGCTATATATTAGTCCAAAAAATGATAAGTCTTTTTGCTGTAGCAGGATTTGCGAAGTAAGTCGGAGAAAAAACGGGCGAACGAAACCGTTTTTTGCAAATGCTGCCTTACCTATGGAAGATATATAGTTGAGTCCTAGAGAAAAGTTACAGAGCTTGATAATGTCTACAAAAAAGTCAGCAGTAGCATATTATGTCTAACGTTTAGGGTTGGTTCACAATAAACTCTTTTATGCTAACTAAATTTGTTATAAAATAAGGCATTGTTTGTGAAGGTATTTTTATAAAGATTATATTAATCCTTATCCAAATAAATGGGTTATTTAGTATAAGTATTTAATTTATAAGAAGTTTGCCCTTTACATCATTTGATTTCAATGAGTATCTTAGAAGATATCGCAGTTTCAAAATAATAATCAAGCGCGCAATAATTATGTACAAGGCGCCGGCCGGCGCGTTACGGTTTCACGTTTAAATAATTTTACCGATTTGTATGATTTTTGGTATGGGCATAAATAGGACTCTAAGGAGTAAAATAACCCTGAGTCTACGCGGACGAAGTCGCGGGCAACAGCTAGCCTGTTTATAATCTGAATCTTAATAATAAATATTCTACGGGTTTTATTTGCAAAAAGCTTGTTTAAAAAATAATCATGATTTTTTTATATTTTCTAATAGAAATAAATATCATTTCTATTTCGATGTACTAATGATGTATTATCAATTGTCCCCAGTGCCCAGAATACCGGGAGCGTTTGAAGGAGGCCGGCGGACCTCTCCCTCCGTCCCCAGTGCCGCCCGCAGCTTTCCTCAAGTTTTTCTCGCTTTAAATATACTCGACTGTAAACAACATTATTGACTTCCTATGGAGAACGATTATTGCTATGGAAGCAAAGAAACGAAGGAATAAAATAGTACAGAGCTGCTTTTGAAGTTGAAAATATTCGGATACATTGCAAGTGTTCAACATATTGTACATTAAGTTACATATTTTGCTGCTAAATTAATACAAAATAAGTCCACTTATAGAATTAAATTTTATGTAGCTGTCTTTTCTAATCAATGCAATGGTTGTGACCATAGAATGTTCATATAGTAATTGCATAACAAAAGTAAAAATGAATTCTTGATTAATAATACATGTTGAATATGTTAATATAATGTATGACTAATTCTGCAAGCCATCTAGTCTGCAGACAGCCAGTGAAGACGCAATTAGATCATTGCCATTAATCTTCAATTGTATCCGAATACAAAAGCTAATGCATCAAAGCAATCTTGTGTCTTCAAATCTTTAGCTTATGACTGACTCAGATCTCGGGCAAACTGGCCTATGTGAAAATTATAAATATATATAAGACACTGTAATCATTATTTTACTGAAAAACAATGTGTTCTATTGTTATATCTACCGCATAGTATTATTGGCTCGTACCTAATTTACGAATTTAGAGAGAGTAGTGAATTAGTGTAGCTATAGATATTCACTATATACTTCTCTTTCACAACTATGTATTTTCATATGAGACAGAAAGGGACAATGCTGACAATAGGTTCTTTGGCCTAACACCAGTGAACTGACCAAATTGTTCCAAAACTAATTATTTTAATGGTTAGCCAAGCATTTCTTAAATTTAGTAGTGCACTAATGCTTTATAGATGTTATGTGATATGTCCAAATTTTAACAATCTTTTTGGTGTGTTGTAAACTATTTATCTTTGAGTGTTATTTGTTAAGTTTAATTATTAATATTATGTTAAGAAATTAACAAAAATTCTACATATTGGCAATAATGTGTTGTATTCATGTTATTTTTTAAATAATGGCTAATGTGAAATGATGTAGAGAGTAAGTAATATATTTCTTCATATAAATAAAGCTAGTAAATCCATGTGCAGCTAACATATTAGACAAAATAATATTTTCTTACTGTAATCATAAAAATAAAAGTGTATAATCAGGCTTACATAAAATACTAATATGGGCCTAAATTTAAAATAAAAGAGTTATCTGAATTAACTAATCAGAGGAGTAGATGCCTATCACTGACACTAAAGCTCTATACATTTTTTTTAAATTTATGTTGTAAGTTATTATTTGTGAATATATCAAAATAATGTATACTCATAAATAAGATTACAAATATTTTTTTAATATAATGCAGTCAGTGATAAGGATATATTCTCCAGCATTCAAAATTATTTTTTAATTCAAGAGACTACAACATACTTTATTGAAATAAAAGATGTTTATTTTAATAGAACATTCAATGTAAATTTCCCTTAGAGATTTTAACTTTCTAAACCAACACAAATAGTTGACTTCAGTAGTAGTAGTTGTTGGTATTGTGATATTTTAAAATAAAATTATTATACTTAATGATATTAGTGTTCGATAGTCTCACGATGCTAACCCTTTAGGCAGTTGTCAGACAGAGATGGAAATTTTATCGTTTTTGTTATATTCTTTATTTCAAAGAAAATATAGCAGACGCATTAAGACCTACTCAGCTTAATTATGTGTGAAATAGTTTTGGTATTTTAATTGTTATAAATTAATATCTATTCTTTAATTCAAATAGAATATTCAATGCAAACTTACTGTTTTAAATATGTACACTGGCAGAATTTTCTCTGTTTGACAATGACCATAATGTAGAGTAGTAGACAATTTGCAGCTTACCTACTCACTTGATTCATATTTAGTTAAACTGTGATTTGATTGTTTGTGCAAAGGAATTGTTTATCCAGTTTGTGTTCTCACTATACTATTATACTATACATATATGGTATTTTGAAATAAAATTATTTTGAATATTTTGTGTAATTATTATACACACCCCACTATGAATCCATACTCGAAATTGATAATGCACACTGCAAATATTACCATTTTTCTGCAAACTTTAGAAGTATAATACAGAAATATAAAAAAATGAGATCAGGTTTATTGAATGGCATTATTAAGTCTATAATTACCTTCTTCCAACGTTTATATACGTCATAATGTCAAGGATTTCTTAAATATTACACAGTTCTGATCCTTTTTCATGTTTTTATAAGTAATTTGTTATGAATGTGCTCACGATTATGATAATGGATAATTGGCTCCTCAAAATACAAACATAGAAAGACATTTAAAGAACAATCTTTTTAATACAAACGTTTGTTATAAATAGTGAGGTAAATATGCACTGTTACTTAAAAAAATCACGAGAGTTCACTTTTCACTCGCTCACAATGTCTCACCAAGTCTTTTAGTTTATACACAAGATCTTGCATTTGTTGACTCCCGCAAGTAAAAGTCACATCTTCTCCGATATCAGTCTTCAATATTACGGTGTATAATAAATTATCTGAACTTATTCCGGCAGAATTAGTTATGACTTCTAACTTCCAGTCAACGTCAACGATTTTCGGCAATACACCTGGGTCGCTCAGGTTATTTGGCTCCATATCTAATCATTCAATGGGGGCGTTTCAATAGGCATTTATTATTACCATTTTAATATTCTTTTTTACAAAAACAGTTTTATCAATTATCTATCTACGAGACGAACTGTCTATGTATCTGTCATTTTAATCGATGTCATATGTCAAACGCCCCAACACGTCCATAGATATTATATTTTTTATCATTACCTGCATAATGGCGAAGACCAAAACCTATTCAGTCCAACCGACTTTCTTTTCTAAAACACTGTTTGCTCGATTTTTCATACCTTGTAAGACTTTTATCAAATATTACAAAGAACTAGATGACTTTAAATTTTAAAACTAAATTCAGTTCTGTTCTAGACACGTAAAAAATGTCTTACAATACACGTTAAACCTTTGTAGAACATATCTAATGTTTTTATACAATACTTGTCAAATGAGTCCATTGACAACGAACATGCTACTTTACGTCTTATTTTGGATTTAATTGGGCTAAATTCAATAATTAATTTCAATATTCACATTTCTCGAGATTACCACTTTCAAATAAAATGCATAAATTAGTACTATCTGCGTTTTACGAAAGATTTTAACAAAAAAATCGGATTATTTTAGTAATATCAAAAGACAATCTATAGCGAAATAATATAGGTATACATACTCAGCTTATTGCCATTCGCTACTGAACATAGACCTCCTCAAGTAAGCGCCAACACGATCTTGAGCTATCCCTTTCTTTCCAAAGTAATGTCTTAAATAATGAAATAATGCCATTAAATAGTTTTTTAATTTATAATTTATTATAAAATCGTTAGTATATTAACAACTTTATGAAAGTTGTGTTATTTCACATCCAAAATATATTTACTATATTAAATATTCATACAATTTCATTTATAATTTTTAAAATTACAGCTTTTTACCACTTTGATGCGAGAATTTGTAGTTGTCATATTCAAATCACGAATTCCCGCTTCAAAGTTTCAAATGGCTATTATTATTCCGCAAATATTATAAGGCACGTATATTTCACAGAAGCGTCGGTAATCATTTTAAAGCTTAACCTAATTTAGTGTTGCGTACATAATATTACTACATATAGAAACAAATCACGATTGATTAATCTTCGGCAGTACTGCTTCAATGGGAATACACTTAATGAAGTCTTTATCATCTATTAAAAAAAATCATAAGAAAATTGCACAACAGAGATTCTAAAAGAATTACAATAAATCGTGGAAAAAATATAAATCGAGACAGTACACAGATTGCCATCAGCAACCATAATTCACTTCAATTGTTTCCTCTTTTATGCTTTTGTTACTAAACATCATTATATAAGGATTTTAGCACCTTAAAAATTAGCATAATATGTCTGTTTACGGATTATTTTTAATTAGTGTAAAGTACAAGAAAAATAAATCAATAGAAACACAACCTAAACACTAAACAACAATAAAATACTGGCAGTTTATAATTTTCATCGCCTTTTTGTACCATGTAAAAATCAAACATATTTTTTTCAGTAAAGTTAAACAACCTTGAGTACTAAATACAACTTTACCATTTCATATTCATAAGTTAAATTAAAAACTATATGCTTAAACATAATTTCGAAAAATTTGTTATGGAAAAGTAAGAGTCAAAAATGCCTGATATATTCGGTAAATGATAAAAAAATATTAATTAACCAATGGACGAATTTTAACTCAACATTGTTAAAAATGTTTACGAAATTGAGCTCCTAGCCTTGTTATATTTAATGAATAGTATTTTTGTTGATTCTGAAGGCATGACTCAGTGTACCCAACTATTAAGATACCAGAGAATCGGCGGGATTGATTAAATCTAATATTTTTTTAACTTTTCAAAATACATTTTATGTTTACACTTTCATACAGGAAATCCACTTGTGTTTATCATTAAATGCGCAGTCTTGCTTTTTACACTAAAATTCTATAAACGCGACTGACAGCTAGTTATTTTTTTATACTATCTACATTATTTTACTTTTTGATGGAAATTTGTCAATACATACAAAATCATTGTTCAAATAAATAAACGGTTGTCAATGCCTTCAGAATTGGACCCAGAAAAGAAATAAACGTTCGAAATTTAAATATACTTTGTGATTTTAACGTTTCATTTTCTCCAGAATGGGCAGGATCATTTCGAAGGACGGCCGTTTGCCGGGGTCTTCGTTCATGCAGATCTTGATCAGTTTGGATATATGGGGCGATATGCCTGGTGGGATGGTCACACGCAATCCCTCTAGAGCTATTTTCATACCACATTCCATTGGCGATAAATCGGCGAAAGGTATCTGGAGAGAAATTAAAATTTTACTTAAAAGTTGAATTTTCTGTATTTTTACGTATGATTGTCTAGTAATTGACTGATGAGATATGAGACTGGCTAATTTTGACCATTATTTGAGATATACATCTTATGTAAGATGTCTATTGTCTGGGTGGAAGAAAAATCTCCTGTAGCCAACTTAATTCGATCATAATAATTTATAATACAAAACCCAGCAATAATACATAAAAGAAATTAGTGTCCTGACTCCTGTGATTTCCTCCTGTGATAGAAGTTCAATCAAACTTTGCCTACCAGTCTCTGTCAGTGAAGTTGCTATACAAATTGACAGTTTTATACATTCTACTATTGAACTACTCATAACTTGCCATCAACCAATGCATTCTTATTGTGTCAAGTGTATCAATGACTATGCCAACTATACCTCTCTGGTAGCCAGTTCCCAGAGCAATATGGCGAAGCTCCACATGTCAGCGGCCTCCCAGTTTCTCTTGGCAGCGGGTTTGAGTAGCGCTTCGGGCGCCATCCACGCCGGTGCGTAGATCCTGCCCTTCTCTTGGAACGAGAACTTAGCGTCTGCCATGTTGATGCGAGCGGTTAGGTCTTCATCAATCTGGAATAGGGTGGATAAAGTTGTTAAATGTTGTAAGTAGTGTGGAAATTATAAAAGTTAGTTAAAATTTTTTATCATGGATAATAGGATGACTTGAAATAAAGAGATTTTTGTGTCATAGTAAAAACATTGTATTTATTTGTAGTGACTTGAGCCAGGCCGTAAAACATTTATAAATATAACACTGACCATGACGGGATTAGAGAGAGGGCCAAAAAAAATAGAAACCATAATATGGTTGTGAGTATGTTGGTGGGATAAGGTTAAGGAATACAATGACCATGATGTTCTTACAGAGATGTGGGGGGGTTATCATTGGTCATCACTCCATATACATTCCACTCCTAGGTACAAGTGTCTTTTACCATTGAGAGGGCTTAGGCCTTAGTCCACCACTCTGGCCTAGTACATTTTGGTGCAATTCACACCTAAGAAATTCCTTGAAATATTGGATAGTGGGGATAGAGTAAAGTAAGGTAAAGAGTCTGTTTGGATGTGTAGTGAAATAGGGCCAAGAAACCTACTTACCATGATAAACTAACGGGTGTATGGTGGGATTGGAAATAAAAATGGATATCCATGTCAATGTGTAGTGGTATAGGGCCAAGAAACCTACTGACCATGATTTGTTTGCAGATATGTGATGGGGAAGGATGGGGAATGGATGATGGTTTATGTCCAACCTACTCACCATAATATGCTTGCTATTGAGATGGTAGGCGGGCAGTATCTTGTCCCGCTGCAGCGAGTGCAGGTAGCGCATGCCGTGCGCCACGTCGTGCGCGAGGCGGAGCGCGGCGGCCGCGTCCACCACGACCTGGCCGCCCGCGCCGCCGTGCAGCAGCGCGTGCAGCGAGCCCCACGACATGTGCTGCGAGATCACCACCAGCGACGGCGGGGACACGCAGCAACCCACCTGCGATAACCATTGTTCTTCAGTGGACCAACATTTTTTATTTTCATTTATTTATTTACTAAAAAAACTGTTACAATGTGATCAAACATAAAGGAATTAAGATGGAGCTTAGCAATTAATAGAAACTTTAGATATAAATCATGTAGGTACTGGCGGTTTCTGCACAAGACTGTCTCGCAGAAACCATAGACAATTATTTAAATTCATTACAAAAAATATGGTGGGGTGACAGTCAGCTTGACTTAAGAGTTAAACAAAACAATAACAATTCTAAAAAACTATAGCTTAGTTATATTTCTAAGCACTTATTAACTCTATAACTATGTCTAACTATAAGACTAAGAAACTATAAACTAAACTATATAACTAAGATTATACTATCACACAGTATATAGGTCACGCTGCTGGAAACTCCTCTACAACTGAGAAGGTTTAGGCCATAGTCCAGCACGCTGTATTAGTGTACGTTGACGAACTACACATTAAGAACACAGAAGCAGGGTTTTCTTAACTGAGTAACTCGGTTCATCCTGATATAAAAATACACACTGAACTGAGCACTTTCATTTCATCTCTATTCTATTTATAATATCTATTTGTGATGCATGGAAACTTTTTACAAGCATTTAATTGGTTGATTATTTTACGGATCCAAAATATAAAAAATATAAAAAAACTCACCACAGGCAATATATTGGGGTGAGAGAATATCCTCAATTTGGGGAACTCTTCGTTGAAGTCGCGCTGTATGCGCGGCGTACACTCGCGTATCGCTAGTATTTTCGCTACAATGTCGTTCTTTTGCCATCTTCCACGCCACGTTTCACCTTGAAAATAAATAAAATAAATTTAATGAATATTCAAATTTTGAATACTTAATAATATTTATTTCTAGATCTAGTACTTTTTTTATCTTTATTTAGTTCGGGGTTTTTATCAAAAAGATATGACAACCCCATCGTATCTTTTACATTATATAACTTACATCTATTATATATTAACACAATTAAGTCCATGTATACCACCTAATCCTAATAACGAAAAAAGGAACGCTGTTACTGGATGAATTCAATTAGCTAGATCTAGTACTTAGTATTAAAAAAGATTATGTGTTTTGTGACAGTAGCATCCGAAATTTTAAAAAGTCTCGTAGCAATTACATTTTACATTATTTCGACAATTCATTCTCTGCAAAAAGCCAAATGTTAGTTGTGGAAGCGAAATAATTGTACTTGAAACGTATCATTTAGGGCTCTATAGTATCGACTATCGACCTTCCTCTATGACAGACAGACCTGTGTTTATCTATGCATGTAGTTAATATGTGTTTATGTATGTATGTCTTACCCGAAGGAGTGACGGCGATACGAGTGTGCAATGCTAATTCGTTGATGTTGATGCCCTTATGTCGAGACAAGGTGGCGTCACGGCTGCGAGTCTTCAGGCCGAGCCACGATTGGTCCTTGAATTGAATTTTCTTTAGATCTTGTCCGTGCTGAGTCGCTAGTTCGTGCAACCTGAAAATAGTTATTTAGCCTCGTAAATTATACTGGACTATCAAATAAATTGGCAATAGTAAAAACACGCAATCTTTTAAATCCTGCATCGAGATAGAAGTCTATGTGGTACCGAATATTTGTTTTAAGTATTTTTGAGTTCATAAAGTCTGTCGTAGTCCACTTTGTTATCTTTATTGTATTGTTACGGAGAACGCTAAGCTAACATTAAGTGTCATATATATGTATGCAAATCAAACTAAGCTATGAATGTTTCATTACATATTATGATGTAGTCGTGCTAAATAAATAAATAGTCCACAACATAACTCTTTATCTTAATTTAGTGTCAAAACTACGTACATATATTTTACCATTAGGATTATTATTTAAAATATTGACTGACCTCTGCACAAGATGTCCCCTGGTCTTGTCCAGTGGCGTGTCTCCATCTTTGTTGGCGAGTGAGACCAAAGCCCCTGCTAAGACAAGGTCTTCGGCAATAGCATTGTAACCCCAGAAGCAAGCATAGTGGAGTGGAGAGTTACCATGCTCGTTGGTGAAATTCACATCTACTCGGTTTTGTAGTAACTGTAAAAATAACATGGTTGTTTATAAATTTACTTTGTTGATGATATCAATAGTACTTTATTACTTTAAAAGCTGTTTATTATACGAAATCGTGTATCGTAAATTTATTATGAGATCCAAGGTGGATTATAACACGAAAGAGCGCGTAAACCTGGCTCTTTTTATGCTGTTATGTGGTAGAAATCAATCTAAAATGAATGGTTTATAAGTTCCCATTATTAATTGAAAAAATAAAAACTGATTCTTTTTATCCTCCTAATGTTGATGACGCCTCTATCCTCCCGAATGTTGTTGATGCTGAACAGATTGAACAGATGTAATTTGATAGGCTCGTGTTGTTTATATCCCATTTTGATACTCAGGAATTTTTTTAACTATTTATTATGAAAATACCAGATAATTTGTAGATGTTGAGAAGCAATAACACATAAGATACAACTTTTATCATAAAAACGGAACTTACAAGCTGTACAATGGGTCTGTGACCATGTGCAGCAGCCAAGTGTAATGGTGTGTCGTCTCCCATGTTGGTTACATTGATGCGGGCGCCTCGTCTGATCAGCATCTCCACTATCTTGAGGTGGCCCTCCTTGCAAGCCCAGTGAAGTGGACTGAAGCCATGGTCATCACTAGAACATAATATAATAAATGCTGTCTAAATTTTTTTTACATTTACACATTGAATTATTCACTCCTAAAGTTCTAGTAGGAGTATTTAAATCTCATGTAATTAGGGGCTGACTTGCTATTTTTTTGGGATATTTCTAACTTATTTGAAAACCTAAATTACACTTGTCTCAGTCCTTATGATTGCATCTCACATATTAGAAATATGTAATATATAAATAAAATATTTTAATACTGATATACCATGAGCAAATAGGTGTAAAATCATACTGTAACATGTTTAATACTATAAATTATAAACATCTTAAGCTTATTGTCAGAAATAACACTACAATCATCATCAATCACAAAATACCAGTAGTATGACATATACATAAGAAGTTATCAGTCCCACTATGAAAATAGGTAATTAAGTTTTATCACAAGAAAGTAATTTACATAAATCTATATCAATGGCAGTTTAATAAACTATTTGTGTGAAATTAAAGCCAAGAAGGTTGTAATATAAAAATCAGTAAAGGGTCAGTGAATCAGAAAAATCTGTGAATGCACACAACTTTTTATCTTTATATTGACATTCAATTATAAATTATATTATCTACCACTTTATTATCAGCATGCCTTTGAGAGACAGGCAATAAATTGCTATTTAACATATAAATACAAGGCCTAAAACATATTGAATGTGTGTGTTATAATTAAAAAACATTTTTTTTTTAAATGTCCATCTCCTGAGAACTAAAACACATTACTGTGGATATATTTTACTAATAACAAGCCTATTTCAATGAATTTTGGTACTAATATATTATGCTACTCAAGAACAATTCTTATAATGATTTAAAAGCCACCTGACCACTTTCAAAAATAGATTTTAAAGATTAATATTTGATGATAATGGATATGATTCAATTAAACTATGATCACTGAATTGAGACATAAATTTAAGGTAAATAAAGCTGTTTTGATCATAAAACACAGAGGAAAATGAATAAGGAAAAATAAGTAATTTAATAATATAATATCACTACCTGTACTTGCTCATTAATTAATTGAAAAATATGATTACATATATCTATAAAATATTTTTTGTATAAATAAAATATTACAAATTTCTTAGCCAGATACAATAACCTTTAGAAAAAATAAGTTTTACAGGTAGCTCAAATATATTCCACTATTTTTATAATATTCTATAAATTCAAAAAAATATTTCCAGAGATAGATAAAAGAATAATTCTACTCAGGTAATTTTTTAACTGTGTTTACATTAACAAAAATAAAATAATTTAAACCATGTTTATACTAAAAATTACGATAGATCTCTCATTATTTTGTTGTAAGAAACAAAAAGGTATATTTTGTATTAGCTCCCAATAGGTAATGTTAGCGCAACTTCCAGCATTTCATAGTTTTTTCCTTAAAGGTGCTAACCATTCACATATACGTGCGACTGACCTCATAACCGTATACTATTATTATTTTGGTCCAAGCTGACGCATATTACTAGATTCTCGATACTCTTAGTGGGCGTGACACAATCAATGCCATTTGTGGACCATCTGGCCATATTTTAATGGATCTCAATACCTGTAGAGAAGTGATACATTCCAGACTTACCCTTGATTCATGTCATGTTCAGTATCATCCAACCATACTCTCACTTGAAGGGCATTTCCTTCCCTACACCACTGAAATATATCTTCCATGTTTCTGCTTATTTAACACACTATAAGTAATTAATAATTAATGAAATATATGCGGGTTCAACGACACTTCTTTTAAATAACACGAAAAAATATGGATACACAAATAAACAAATTAATTAAGGGAATTTAAAATAATCCCAATTGAACCAGTGGGATCTTTGACAGTTTCGCAATCACCGAAAATAATGTATTATACCATAGAATTTGCATGGTGTGATTTTATGAGTAATCGTGGATTCGCTCGCTCTTACAAGCTGAACTGAAAATCATCTACCTATCTCTTTCCTTTGTATTTATGGTTATTCTCAATTTGGTAGTATAGTATATTGAGTGTTGCCACAAAATTTCTATGCATCTTCGTGTAAACAAAAAAAATTAATGATTGTTGACATGTAATGTTGTGTGTCAGTCAATTCATAAGATAAAAATATAAATGTACTAATGCAAGGGCTAAAGAAAGTGGAAACCTTTTTTGCCAAGGAATAAATGCAACACAAACTTATATATTTAATCGAAGGACACGAAGCACGATTTTTATCTTACTTTGCAGAATACTCGTAATTTTGTTTGAATAACCAAAATACTATCCAAAAAAAGTTTTGGTAATGAATATAGAAATTTAAAATAATTCTTTTTGGTATTTATTCCTTTTAATTATATGGTCCATTCTTTTAGGGGAATACTTCCATTACAGAGATAGTCCAGCATAAACACAAAACATATTTTAGCTATGTATTATGTAAAGGAAACAACTTATTCAGTCTTAGATTGAGTATCACAGGTGTAGGACTATTGTTTAGGCGAAGTGCAATGCTCAAAACAGTCCATGTATTCTTAAACTTTATTATAACTAAAATAAATATGGTACATTGGTGTTATTTTTTAGCAAATGTAATCTTCATTGCATGTGTTGGTGTGATCTTGAAGCCCTGTAGTGCTTCTTTCGCTGCTGCTGATTGCATCTCATTACCAAACTCCACAAATGCAATATCATGTCTGTTTGGAACAAGTCTCACTTCTTTGAATCCAGGGAACCTGAAACAGAAAAAAAAATAGTGTCAAGGTTGTTCAATTTTAAAATAAGTTTTAATAATAAATGTTTTGTTATCAAAGGTCATCATAAACAAGAATACACAACAATAAAAAATAAATAGTATGTTCTAGTGCAGTGAATATCTTTTGGTTGATCATGTAAATTAAGTATTCAAGTAAATTATCAACTACTTACTGGTTGAAAAGCATAGACAACATCATCTCAGATGTTTCATCAGGGAGATTTGTGAGGAAGAGAATTTGGTTAGGTGGTTGTTCTACATTGACATTGTTAAGGACACCAGGAGCCCCAGCTCCATGAACAGCGCCCGGTCTGCCTGCTTCCTTGGCCTTCTTCTTCCTAGCCTCCTCAGAGCCTTTAGGAAGTTTGGGACGTTTTGGCCTCTCTTGGAATGTGCCCTTAATTTTTGCAATAACATCACTATCCGTTTTTGAGTATTGAATCCTCTGAAATCACAAAATTAATAATGCTGTAGACTAATACACATGAATTTTGTAACTTAGTTTTATTGAAAAAAATAAAAAAAATGTTACCATTGGTTTATCATAGAAAGGAAATCCTTGCATGCTTCTTAAAGCTACTGTGGCACTAGATATCTCCTTGAATATGACAAATGCCTGTCCTCTCATTTTCAATGTTTTTAGTGCTACAATATCCAATATTTGTCCAAATTGTGAGAAAATGGCATAAAGAGACTTCTTCAACTCATCTTTTTTTATTTTTTCATTAAGATTGTTTATGTATATTGTGTGGTTGGGACGAATATCCATAGCTGAAATAAAAGAAATATCATACGTTATTACTTATTACATTGGCAACACTATGATGCCCGATGCCGCGCAGCTTCTTCGGAAATCGAATACAAACGAATAATGTTTACTCTTTACATTTTTTCCAAGCATGCATTATTTAATAATTTACATAAAAAAAACTGTAACTATTAAATGAAGCCATGCTTGACAGAAATAGGCTATAATAGTTGAAATACTCGAGACAAAGTTTAAATGACTGATCACATCCACTATTTATAGGTTATGTTACTTTAAAAACTTGAAATTTTGAATATATGAGCACAATTGAAATAAATATATTATTAATATTACTTACACATTATTGGTGATTTACGATTATATTCCTCAAGCGTAAAACAAAATCCACAATGGTTATTTTAAGTAAGTCAGTATTCGTAACGTGCCTACCGGCTATGTTAAAGACGATTTTACCGCCTAAACCAATGTGTTTCTCTTAGCTAGTTAAAAACAAAACCGATTCACGTGTTTTAGAAAACTAAGATTCCAAAATAAGAACAAATTACTTTGCTGTAATTTTCGATTTTCAACTTTTGGCTTGGCTCCTTTAGTTATCCATAACCATTTTGTTATGATTTTCAATGCAGGGAAGACAAAGGATTCACTCGCATACAGCCAATGCTCACTTGATTCGTTTTACTCGAGCCATAGACAATTGAGAAGTTCCATACTCCAGGATTGTAGTTTTTGACAACTGTGGACTGACATTGAGAGAGCTGACAGAGGTATAAATAATTTCGCGCCCTGTCATAAAATATACCTTGAAAAGTTTTACTGTGCAATTTATTAATACAATTAAATCATAAATATTGTTTTCTAATAAACCTCCCATTCAATAATTTGCATTTATTAATTATTTAATAATAATACAAAAAATGCATGATTTATTAAATGATTTTGAATCCGTAACCCCTGATATATGGTTAATGAATGAACAAGGGTGGAAAGAAAAGTTAATGAAATTACCAAATTGGTTTCAGGTACTGTAATTGTTGAACATATTTTGCACTTATTTATTTTCTAAATCACCTTTTGACCTTTAAGTAACCTTACAGATCCCGCTTATAAATTCGAATGCCTCACACAATTTGCCGGATGGAACGCTCGTTCGATTCCGGGGAATGATACAAGATATGCACAATCCTGAGTTTTATTTTGAGCAGTTCGAAGTTTACAATTCAGCTACGAATGAAATTAAAAACAAAAGTGGAAAGTACAGGGATACAGCACATATATTAGTAAGTTTAATTACAAAAGTATAACTATTCTTGTTTTTAACTTAATAAAAATATTTTATTATCCACATTCTCTTAATCTGCAGATTTTTTGATAAAAAAATAATATCTGTACATTAAACATCAGAAAATGCACTTTAGTAAAAGTTTTAATAGAAATATTTTTAAATATCTTTCCAACTGCCTATTCTTAAGTATAGTAGTTGTCAAAAGAGTATAAAAGTTATAATCAAGTAAGTAATTAGCAACACTAAAAAAATTAAATATTAATAAAAAAGCTTTTACTCCATAGGAACATGAAAAAATTAATTACACAGAAAATTTGAAAAGTGCACAAAGACAAACAATGGTTGTAGTTTCAATACCAGGCTTGAATAACTGGGCACAGAGTCTTGAAGATAAACAAAATCATCTGAAACATTTGGAACAACACCCCAACACTTCAAAAAGATTAAGTCAAACTGCACCAAAGTTGAAGCGTAGTTATGATGAAGCGGAAGAAGATTCTGATGCTATGGAGGTGGTAGATGAAGTATCTGTCAATAAAGAGCCGAGAACTACTGAAGAACCGAATAATTCAGCCAATGTAGTGTCAAGAGAGCATTTACTTAACTTTCCCCTTCCTGATGTTGCAAGCAAGTCATGTATTGTTAAGGTAAAATATTTTTCTTGTTAATTATGCAAAACTATAGCACTACAAAAATATGTTTTATTTATTTTACCAAGTTGATTGTTTAGCTAGTAAATTATACTTTTAATAAAATCATATTATATTGTTCATATAGTTCAGCAGCATCAAGCTGTGTAAAAATCAATGTGGGTGAGTATTTTATACAGTAGATAGAATATTTACAGGATCATTTTTATGCCAACTTTTTGATGGTAGGTATGTTGTAAAAGTGGTAATTGAACCCAAGGCCAAATCTCAATGACAAATAATTACTATCATTCCTTATAAACCAAGCCTTACTTTCGACAGGTATATGAAGAAAGGGATGATATTAAACTCAATGACATGATAGAGGTTATAGGTTTCCTCTCAGTTGACCCAGCACTTTCTGGAGAGTTCCAACCTGAAAAGAATTCACTCATTGAGCCCCAAATGGACACTGATATTGAGAACATTACCCATAATCCCCCTCCAAGCTTAGTGCCAAGACTGCATGCTGTGCATGTGAAAAAGCTGGAGCATTGCAATCCTCTGGTCAAAGATTCTATTGATGAAGGTAAATATTACTAAGTGTTGTTATTTGATTTTTTTCTGATAAACTATTTTGTCTGTAAAATAATTATTAAGACTATCTCATGAATTTATAATATTCTCTCAGAATTCAAACATTTCAAGATAATAACATTTATTTATTTATTCATATTTGTATTGTTACAATAACAATTTTATCCAAAAATATTTTGAAATACTAGAAAAATCATGCAACTGATGTGTGAGGTCTGTCTGATATTATATAACTCTTAATGTAAAATATTTTTTAAAATGCCCACCAATCTTAATCTGTTTATTTATGTACTATAACCCACTTGCCTGTAGGATACCAACATCTGCCCTGTGGCAAGGGGGCGTCAGAATCCTACCACGGTATCCCCTGCCTGTCGTAAAAGGCGACTTAAAGGGGCCCTTGGGGTCGCTGGACGTGCTGTGGGGGCAGCGCGTCCTCACTGAAAGTGACCCCGAGAGGGGCGGCGGCACTGTGGCCTGTGTCCGTCGCGGGCGCCCATCCACAACCGAGGCGCCCGAACCAAGAAGTGGGGGTGCAACTGCGCCCCCTAAAACTCCGAGACGGCCGAGACAATTTCGTCTCGGAGGCGCACCGGGCGGCTGTGGTTAACGGTGTGCGCTTCTCGCTCACGTACCATGGTCGCCCAATCTGGCGCGGAGATGGCCACCGGGGGGTTTTGGTCGGTATGCCGGTTTAGGGAAATTGTTAGGGACCCAGCCCGGCACTAACACCTGCGCGGATATGACGTCGCCGCGCGCCGGGCTGGAAGACCGGTGACCCCGACATACGCTTCCCGCCCCCCTCCCCCGGGCTGGCGGGAAGTAGAGCCATAAACAGCTTTCCCCTCGAGAACAAAAAAAAAAAAAAAAAGGATACCAACATAATTTAATGTTTCTTTGTATTATTATAGGTGCTATTCTCAAAGGAGCTAATTCAGCCAGAGAACATCTCCTGAAAGCTTTAACAGAACTATTATTGGGTGATCAATTAGCTGCTGAATACCTTATCTGCCATCTCATTGCTTGTGTGTAAGTTTTTGTTTATCATCATCCACTCATATATAACCTATTGCCTTTTCTATAACTAGGAGGGTTCAGACCTTAATCCACCACATTAGCTAGCCTAATGCTGCATTGCAGAAAACTCTTTTTTACTAGACAAACTCTGGAAAATATGAAATTTATGTTGAAATTATAAAATTTTTGTTGTAATTCCAGGTATCTACGGCAAGAAACTTTGAATCTTGGGCAGTTTTGTTTGAATTTATCCAATCTCCCAATACAGAAGTATCCAGAGTATGCAAAACAACTTTATGAAATCATAAAGCAGTTTGTAACAAAAAGTTATTATCTGCCTTTAACTATTGACAACATGAACACTCTAGCATTGTTACCAAAGTATGTAATATTCTTCATCATATAGTGTATATATGACTATTTGTATAAACAAATTTTATGGCAGAACTGGTTTAGAAAATTGTGTGATTTTGATGATACAATTAATGGAATAGATAGGATACTGCTTTGAATTCTCTAATATTTTTTTTATAAAAACTTAATTCAGTCCTTTAATGTTTAAAAAGGATAAAATAGCCTACAGACCTTCACTAGATACTTTAAAAAAAAGTTTTGGTGCTTTAGATAAATAGTAAATCTAAAGAAATACTACTCCGTCAATAAATAAAAACCTGATTAGATTCTTATTGTAAATGAATTCTTCATTTTTCCAGGAAAGACTATGACTGCAACAGGCTTACAAGTGGTGTTCTTCAACTCAGTAAAGATACCCACTTAATTCTGGATGAAACCAAGATGGAGCAAGGGAGGCTGGATGCAACTGGTGTCAATAACATTGCTGCTCTGGGCAACTTGATAAAAACCCAAAAAGTAGAATATGATTTCAAATATTACAAGATGGAATTTAATTCTGATATATCAGTATTGATTTTATCTGAAGGAAAATCTCTGTTGCCAGTAAGTTTTAAACATAGTTAAATATGAATTAAAATGTAGTTGTTTTATGTGATGTCATTATACTTTACTATACAAATATGCATAAAAAAAAACACTTACATGATAATATTTTTTTCATATCTTTGGCAATCTTTAATAAAACTTGTAATAGGTGTCTAAAGCAAAATAACATTTTCCCATATTTTTCAGTGTGACTACCACGTTCCACTAAAGCCTGAAGAATCATCATTGGAAATATTTGATGCTATTGTTGAAGCAGCCACATACTATTTAAAGGAGGAGATCATGAATATCATAAGGGTGTATTTAACTAATATTAAGCTTGTGAAATATACTATTAATGATGATATTAAGGTAAATACTGAATTTGTTATGATAAAATAGTCTTTTTCGAAAAATATAATTTTTTGTAAGGCACTCCGAATTAAAAATAATTTTTCACATTTCAGTTCGTAGAAGATGATTTTATTGAAATGCGAAGTAAATCGACTCCAGAAAACCCAATCACTGCAGATGATTTACACAGATTGCTTGTATTAGCTAGATTAATCAGCTTGTCACGTGGATATAATACATTGAATAAAGAATGCTGGGACACGGCCAAAAATATGGAGAATGAGAGATTACACAGAGTGAAGAATAGAGTGGCTTCTGGTTGTTAATATTTTTTATACAATAAACTTGTTTTTATATTTAATGTTTTTTTTTTGTCATCTTTATTATGTAAGAAACTTAACAATGCTTAAATATGAAGAACACACCTCAATCAGTTATTGCTTATTTCTTGAAAAATACTTCAAGTTACTTTGTCTATTTTGCTTCTTGGTCAATTACGACCCCACTAGCATACTGTTAAAGCTTCTAGGTGGCGCTAGTTTCGCCGGAAATTTGTTCTAGCTAAAGTTAAATCCCCATGGATATAACCGCACATTGTGATTGCATATTATATAACGATTTTATTTTCTAAGCGCAATAAAAATATTTATTCAAATAAAAAAATATTAAGTTCCTATGGCAAAAATGTAAATATCCAAAAGATTTTTTAGAAGATCTGCAAATACGAATGTCACAGTGACGTGTACGATTCTAATGATAAAAAAGTTATTGATTCGATTAATTTTATGAATTAAAACTTTGTTATTATTAATTAAACAAAAAATGGCAACTAAAAATAAATCGTCAGATGGTGCCAATAAGAGCAAATTAACAGAATCAATATGGAAAAAAGCGTTTGTTGCAAATACAGAATGGCCAGACAAGGTTAGATTAACACAATCCCGTGACTGTTAATAATTGTCAATGAAAATGTTTAGAAAAACTGTATTCAGCACTTTAACGTATTTCAGGAGGAATTCCTCGACGTAATATATTGGATGCGGCAAGCGATAGGCATTGTTTTAGGACTATGCTGGGGACTGCTGCCATTGAAAGGATTCTTGGGCTTATTACTGTAAGTTTCATACTTTTCATAAATTTACATAAATTGTTTGATATTTTAAATAAGTAAGAAATAAAAAAATACCCTCCATAATTACAATATCTTTAGAAACTTATGCTAAACCAATATCTTTCAATTCAACATTTGAGTGTCAAAATTACCAAATTTTACTGTGTTCCATTTTCGTATCATCTTTCTTCGGTCGTTATTATATCCAAAATAAACGAATTGGCCTATTATTATGGACTGGACATAATATATGCACATATTTCAGTTAATTTAAATCATTTTATTTCACTTCTAACCAGACAACAGTTATACTAGAGATTCATGATAAAATTTGTGTTTTTATGGCAAATATCTTGTTTTTGCTTCAGTTTGTTAGTAGTTCATTTAAGACTAGTGTAGACTTGGTGTAACAATGTTTGTTACCATGATAGATTTTAAGAGATAAAAGCAATGTCAATGATAAATATTGTTTTTCAGTTTTGTGGTTGTGAATGCAGCAGTGATATACTTTTATGTGAATAACTTCCAAAATGTTGATGAGGAAGAATATGGTGGAATGTGGGAAATTACTAAAGAAGGATTTGTTACTTCATTTGCTGGATTTTTGGTAAGAATTTTTGTAATAATACGTAAAAAGCGTAGACATAAAATGTGTTATATTTACTTCATCAATTTATTTTATCAGATTAGTGTTTTACTCTTTGTCACATGATACTTCCATTCTAATTTATTAAGAAGAAGAGTACTTGCATGTTTGTCTCATATTTAAAAACTAGTATATTTTGAGGCAACTTATTTTATTCACATTGGCAGTACTTATAATAATGTTTTATTTTTTCAGGTTACATGGATCATTGTGTACACAGGCCTCCATGGAGACAAATTATGAAACAGAATGTGATGGTGGGAACACACATAGACTATGAAGTCCTAGTACAAAGTGAAGGTTGCATACTTGTGTAGAATGTGTGCTATGGACTTTTATTGTTTGTTGAGTGTGCTTTGAAATTTTACATATACAGATGTAGGACTACCCAGGAATGTTTACCAATTGATAAAACGGTGGAATAGTATAAAAAATGTACAGCAGTTGTTGAATTGAGCAATTATTGTAACTGAGACATCATTGCTTTCATAATTTTAAAGTGTAATATGAGATATATTTCATTTTTAATAAGTAAAATAAGTCATATAAATAGGCTGATATCCATTTGGTTCTTAAATCTGCAAGTTTGAATCTAGTGACAATATTCAAATGTATAGTGATAACATAGTGCAATAGTAATACTCCCTAAATTTATAGACTTATGTCTTATTATAGAAAAATATGAAATATTGTTCCCATTTTTCAAAACCAACCTATGCGCAGAATAAAGTTACATGTGCTTTTGCACAACTTCTCTTTCTCAGCGATTTAGACTTAATTGGGCACAAAATTATCAGTTAATTTTTATGTTCTTAAACAATAACAAATTTTAACTCATTTATAGACATAAAAAGTACTTTGGTGTTATAGTCATAAGTAACCTTATTCCATGCATAGGTCAAAACAATCCTCATATATTCTCATACACATAATGAAACTGGATAGATTATGGCATGTTTGTAGACTGCAACACATATTTTACTTACTATACTTGGAATAGTTTAAATTGTTAATTGTTTCAAATATGAATCATAATTTGTAAATCTTGTATCAATATCTTGTAGCCTTTTGGTTTGTAACTACCTAAATACTGGTATATAAGAGGTTAGTAAAGATAGATAGAAATTCTGACACTGCTATTTACATAATCCTTAAGTACCAATGAATTATTCTACTTCTCTTTGAAGCCATTGTAATGCATACTCAAGTTTACAGATTTACTCAAATTGGTTGTTATTGGGCTATTTTACTACATGAAATACATAAAGTTACATATATTAGAATGAATTAAATAATTTAAAGTAAACAAAAATAGCCCTAAGCCAAATATTAAGATATCTGAACACAAATATCTGTCATTGCAATTTCCAGCAACGGTAATATCTGTTGAAGACATATAATAAATGTTATCCATTAAATTATCTACATACTATCAAGACAGAATCAGATGAAAAACATACTGCATATTGGCTGATTTATAATTAAAAAAAAACTACTACATCTAGAAACTTTTCATAAGGCTTCACTTTAGCTTGTGTTTTGTAATGGTGTGTGTAAAAATGTAAATATATTCCTATGTGGATATTGAAAATGTTTTTGGTTTGGTGAGTGTCAAGTTTTGCATTTTAATTGTATTATTATTAAGTGAAGTATCAGCATTTGTTAAGTTTTATTATGTTTCCTGTAAGGAATAACTATAGTATATTAACATTGACCCTCTCCATTCTATAACAAAATAAATGAATGAATTAAGATATTTCAGCGGGTATTTACTGTGAATGATTCAATTGAGACATACAGAAAATATGGTTGGGAAAATGAATAAAAATTAGTATATTTAATTTCAAATCAATTTATATGCCTTATAACTCATTAGCAGTATAAGGAATATCAATATTAGGTATTCAATTTTTTGTTATAGTAATCTAGTGTGATGCCCCTTTCAATAATTTATTAAATTCCGCAAGGATGTTTATAACTAATGTAATCATTTTAAATGTTATTTGTTTACGAATTTGCAGTTAAATTATTATTTTGAACAAATATTATTATGGTTGGTTTAATAAAGTTTTTATAACTTTATATGTTTTTTTTCTGTTTCTATCTTATGGCTACCTAATTTTCCCATTTAGCTGATTAAAATAATAAAACCATTTTATTTAAAATATGTGTTATGATCTTGATATTTTTTAATTATAAATACAACACCTGATTGTGTCAGAATTAAAACACATTTGTGAAAAACACAACATTTATTAAAAATTATTTAATCATCTCTCCATGTGACTAAGACATCATCTGTCCTGTATCGCTGAGTGATGGTAGCCTCTGAGAAGTCCATTCTGACGCCTGCCTTGTGTGCTACTGCACCTGCGTGTGCTATCATCACTCCATTGTCTATGCAGAATCTTTCATCAGTGGCGAATAATTTTGCCCCTCTTTCTGCACACATCACACCCATCATCTCTTGCAGACGTTCGTTACAGCCTACACCGCCTACAATAAGGACCTAGAAACAAAATGGCATAGTAAAGTCTGTTTTGGTGCAGTTTGACAGGTACGAGACGCAGTTGGCTGGGTAAGAGCTTGCAAAACGTGAGATTGTGGGTTCGATGCACACACTGAGGCACATGTTTCTGTTATCCACATATATTGGATACGGATGTTTGTAAGACTGAAGTCTCTCATACATTATGATACCTACAAATGCTTGTATCTCAGTTTGGGTTTACATAACTATGTATTGGACTATTGGTGTATTTGTATATTTAGTTTAGATTAAGCCGTAGAGAATATAAGTGAGTTTATTGTGATTCTCTGGAAACATTTCTGAGATCAGTTTTGTTACAATATATTCAAACAGTAAATCTGTGATCATGGAATCAAAATTGCTGTTTGAATTGTTTGGGCAAAATCAAGTTATAACACAAAAATTAAGGGTTACTACGAGATTAGAATATTTTTGTAAAATTTTGTAGTAATAATCAAATGATAGTGGGCAAGGCAATGTGTGGATTGTAACTTACCTCATCAGAGCCACAATGTGCCATGGCCCTCTCTGTAATCTCTACTAACATAGCAAACACGGTTTCTTGTAGAGAATAGCACAGGTCATCTGGAGTGTATTCTTTTAACAGATCATCAATCTTGTCTTCCATGTATGACAGTATCCCTGAGAAGCTTACATCCATTCCTGAAACATATAAGTCTAAGAATGCAATTGTTTAACCAAATTCATATTTTATTGACTAAAGATTCTCTTATCTAAAGAATGTTTAGGAGAATGGGATTATAATCATTTATAGGTGGACAAAATGGACAACATTGTGGACCAAAATGGCAGTTCTATTATCATGTGAGATTATGGGTTAAAATATGTTTAGTGAAGCATACTGAAATAAATGCCCCATGTACGTGTCTTACATTCATACCTTTAACACAATATGGCAAATGTAAATATTTCTTTCCATTTTTAGCCGCTTGCTCAATATTATATCCAGGGCTTGGCGCATTTGACAGCTTTAAAACACGTGCAAATCTAAAAAAATAAAGCTATTGTAATATTATATTTATTAAATACAGTAATAGGGATGATGTTTTATTAAAATCATAAGTTTCATTTTTCATAAATATATAAGGTATTTCACTGAAAAGCCAATAATTTGATATTTTATGTGGCCTTTGACTCCTCACTGAAATTTGTGTATTAACTGCACTATCCAAAAAAATAGTATCATAAAAATATGTTTACCTATCCAAGCAGTTTCCAACAGCTATGTCTATAGTTTCTCCAAATATTCTGTACCTCTGCCTTGAATAAGCAATTATTTGCGTGTTCCCACCACTCACATACAGCACAGTTGGGTTGTTGGCTTTTGTTATTAGCCGGCCCATTTCTATATCTGTGCATATTGATTAGGAAGATTACTGTGAACACTATAATATCAACATAATATGTGTCATAAGCCAATGTATGCCCCACTGGTGCCTACCAGCCCAATTAAAATTGTGTAGGCTTTAGTCTATCAGTCTCACCAAGAGCAGAATACATACCACTGCAGACCAAGTTCTTAACTGTTTCAGGCTGATCATTAACAGAATACCAGTGGCCAATTGTACTTCCACAGAAACCCAAAAGTATACACAGTAATTGTGTTATGTCTAGATTACAAATGTTTATTGTGGGGTCAGGATATTCTCATTCATATGTCAAAATGGTTTTGGTTAATAATGGTTCGATTAAAATATTATTTTGTAGCAAGCTTTTGGGCTTTTATGGAAATATTGCCACTGGATGTCATTTTTTCATTTAAAAATTGTTGTCCAATTATAAAAAATTTCATAGCTTCAATTCAAAAAGATGTATGAAAGAAAATTTAGACTTTTACTACATCTGTCTTAATACATTAAAAGGATACGGCCAATGCAATGGTTCACCCCCAATATAGGTTTCTTCCAAAGTTTGGCACATGTTCTAGCAACAATTGCACCAACCATGAGAGGGGCGCCCATGCCAGGGCCTTTTGTATAGCAAACAACATCTATGTCTTGGGGTTTCAAACCAGATTCATCTAAAGCTTCCTTCAGAACAGCATGAATGTTTTCTTGATGGTGCTCTGCTGTTTCTCTTGGTAGAAACCCTGTAAAATGGGATACCTTACAGTAGAGTTTATAATGAATTTTGTTTGTATTATGTTTATTTATATCAGCAACCGCGATATTATTGCTATTGAACATGTTCCAATTAAAAAAGATATTTATCGTTTATATCTTAAATTTGGAATGTTAAATAAATAAAATAACATTTTCAGCTTTTTAATAATTTACATATAGATCCGAATTAATGTTTCAAATATAAATATTGATTGTTATTTTTTTTAAATAAATCTAACCTTCTCCTGGCGGTGTGATATAAGTTCTTCTGCAATTGGCAAGGATTTCTCCATCTCTAACTATGCCAACACCTAATTTATTAGCACTTCCTTCGAAACCAATTGCCACAACCATTCCGTCTTTTAAAATTCAATATTTTTAATAACAATTTTATTCTAACCACCTTAGGTGTGTTTACAAAGTAATGTCAAAAATAATTTGACATAATGTTATGTTAACAGACCAATAAGGCAAATAAAACGCAACATTTTTAATTAATTTATATACAATTCTGGAAGTAAAATTCTTGTTTGACTAATTTTGCCTATTGTTAAAATAACGTAAACTATTACGATGGCCTTACGATGTACGATACCTTACGATGGCCAAGTGATAACTTTTCTAAAATCTTAAGTACCTACTCCAGATACTGGCCCGAGCTAGTTACTCATTTTCGTTAACCCAGTGCCTCCTTTTCTTTGTGGATGCTGGCTAGGATTTAAAAGCTTTTAAAGGAATTAGATATTTTTTTTTTCTATCGTAACAGAAGAATTAGAATCTAACTCCTCTCTTATATATGGTTAAATTACTTACCAATCGCAACGGCTTGGTTGCAGTTTTTCGGAGTAGGTGTCATTAAGATCTTGATACACAAGAGACAAAAGTTTTCGTCGTAGAAAACGTCTTTAAAAAATATTTATTCTTCCTAGATTTTAGGAAAATTCTAATTTTTTGAGTTTACCGATAAATAATACTTACTTAAGTACCTCTAACACTTAAGAATATTATTTTATTAAGTCACATATTATAATGTTTACGCTAGCCATAATAGTTACATGCAACAACGAATAAAATGAACTATATGAATGATTATATTATTTGAATCTATAAAAATACATAACTTAGATTCAATTTAAGCATTTGCAACTAGGCAGTGTGTATAATCCATATTATGACTAATAACAAAAGTATAGATATAGATACGTACTTATATAGGTAATGTATAAAAATAACATGCACAACCATTTTATGAAAATATCGATTGTGTTTAAACAAACCTATCAACCAAATTATTTTTTGAAATCATACAATTTAGGTATTCAGGATTCATAAGTTATTGCTTTATGACAATTACCGTCTCTCATTTTAATACAGCGCGATCTTCATGTTAATTGTACCATTGTGATATTATTGTGAAGAAAAGGTTAAACCAATAATGAGATAAATCATGTATTTCTTTATTTGTTATAATAAATCAAATAAATTTATTAGGACGATTACAATATATTTGCCACTAAAAGCATTGGAACCAAATCAGCACTAACAAGTATTACAGAATAATGCGTACTAATATACGGCCAATGATTAAATGGGCAATAATATACTCTTGGCACATGACTAGACTTCAGTTTTGTTTTCCTCATTCACTTCGTCAACGAAATCTGCTAACATATCTTCTACAGTTAAACTGTCATTTGTTTCAGCAGTCTTACTTGATACAATTGTTGCTTGAACATTAATTTTCCCATTTTCAATCACCTTCTCTGGTGAACTTTGAATGCCATTTTCTTTAAGTTCTTCATTATTTTGTTCCTCCATGTTTGGTTCAGTATTTTGGGGTATTTCTTCATTGCTCTTAGAAGTATCTTGGGTACTCTGAGCAAGTTGGCCACTAATTAGTCCAGAATCATCAGAATCAATTGCATCTGGAACACAATCACCTACGTCTAAATTGGTTGTTTCAATGTTACATTTATTATTTTTTACGGTAACTGAGGATTCATTATCCGTTTCTTTTGTAGTGTCTACCTTATCCTTCAAGGGTAACTGGGAATTATCTTCCCGTAGATTAGTTATTTGTGTTGAGAAAACTTCAATGCTTTCTTCTTCAACGTTTGTCTGTGCAGATTCGTTTGTTTGTTCAACAGTTGATTCTATGTTTTGAGCCAGCTCTTCTGCCTGTTGTTCAAGGCTTCTTAGAACATTATCAGTCACTTGTTCATTAGTTTGCGATGCGGCTTCGCCCGTATCGATAACATCTTGAGAAACTACCATATCAGCGTCAGATACTACGGTTTCAATAACATCGACATCTTGGCCATTGTCAACTATTTCTGTTGAAATATTTTCAACTACTTGAGCAGCATCTGTTGATTCGGCATTTTCATTCAATTCTACTGATTTTACTGAGCCACTGCTTATACTGATTTTCTCAGTGTCACTGAGATCGTCGGTTCTTATTTTTTTATTTATTGGTTCATCAAATATTGTTATGATTTCTGTTTCTATATTTTCTGATGGTACTCTGTTAACAAAATTGAATAAGTTATTTTAGTGCAAAAATTAACAATAATTTAGGAACTAATTGATTTTGTAGATTGTAATAAAATTTATTAATATTTGAATAATCTGAATATCGTTTAAAATTTCTGATAAAAGTAGGAACAAAGTATTGTCGCTGTTTTTATGACATTATTGATTCTTATCCATCCATAACTTCTATCCAATTTTTTTCAGTGTTTAAGGAAACTGTTATAATTAAATTAATAATTAAAATTGCCTTGTCATGACCATGTTCTGTATGAATTATCTCACCTTTCAGCCCCGAGTAAAGACTCCAACACTTCCCTGTTCCGTTTTGATATTGTCTTTCTCTTCTCTTCTCCTTTCTTGACTTCCTCTTGTGGTACGTCCATTGCGTATGTGAGCGTAGGCGGCGAACAATGTAAGTGCAGACGGATTTCTAATAGAGCTTGAGAACAGAATCTGGTTATCTGTAAATATATAAGGGTTAGGTATTTATTAAATTATTTGTTGGCAGGTGTTGCGGATAGAGCCCCCATAGGACTTTTTATAAAGACAAACAATTGAAATCGGATATACAATGATAGTGAATAAAATGTGAAAACTACATTTCAGTTTGTTATTGCATATTAATGGATGAGTAGGGCCGAAGATCGAGCCCAGTGGCGTGCCAGGAGAGGCCTAAGTCCAGCAGTGGACATGAAAGGTTGGTAATGATGATGATTGTATATTGTGATAGGCCGAAGGTCAAGTATGTTTTACAGTTCGCATCCTATTTATAGAGAGTTTCTCTAACGTCACAAGACAAAGTGTGCCATGTAGTAAGTAAGTATGTAAGCAGTAGTGTTATCGACTAATTTTTAAATAGACTTCAGAATAAAAGATTTCTCATTTTTTATGTCATCTATGACTCGATGTTGCTAATTTTTGATACTTACTTCAGGTTGCGTATGGTTCAGTAGTTGGCTGTAGAGGTGCAGACAGTATTGCGTGGGCGGCGGTATGTTGGGCGGCACACACTTGCGAGCGGCGTCCAGGGTTCGAAGCAGGTTGATCGCAATCTCGTCATGGTATGTGTCTATCTTGAAGCATTCACGAACAAGGGTCTCTTGGAAAATCTGAAATTTAGTGCAATTTTTTTTTATTTGTTGTTCGATACTTTTATGTAGATATTAACTATTAGTAGAAACTTTTTTGGATTATGAACCATTTTATTTCATATTTTTTCTACTGTTATTGTTTTCTCAATAATATAACGAGTACATACTACTCGAATAGAGGTTTAGACTCATCATATATATGGTTAGATAAATGGAATACTTTTTTCTTGCGTTTGAGGAAATCATCGAATAATTTTTGCTTCCAGGAATAAAATTAAACGGATATATAGTTTTTTTAGCTATGCCGATATTGTCAAATTGAGAATATATATTTTTTTCGACTACAAATTTAAAATACGTAGACATTTGAAAATTATATGTATCAATAAATGTCATAATGATACAAACGTTAGCAATAAAACAAAAATTAATCAATACACCCTTTAATTTAATGTAAGAATTTAATAAGAATAATAGGGGTTTTATAGACTTTATTATTAATTTTGACTTTATTAATAATTGATTCCTT